>OU426983.1:70820200-71447700 GCA_911387785.2 Aelia acuminata | reverse complement strand
TTACTTAATAAATTTTGTAACATTTTCACGTGTTTTTTTTATTTACTCAAAAACGGCTTTCACGATTGTGACCAAACTGGGTATTTGATGTATATATATGCCAAATATGTGATAGCCAACATTTCATAAAAATTGATCAACCGAAGGGGGGACTTTACTTAATAAAATTTGTATCATTTTCACGGGGTTTTTTGTTTACTCAAAAACGGCTTTAACGATTAATAAAAATAAGATATGAATGTAGAAAAATGTGTGACTTTGGGAAATGATATTTAACAAAACACGTCAATTTCTTATCTAAGTAAGTTGGTAAGTGAAAGTTGTGTGTTGCGCGCACGCACCAGATTTTTTTTACTTTCACTTACCTATATATGAAATATATAGTAAGTGGAAGTACTGCGATCGTGAAAATTTTCGACTTCCGGTTTTCAACGGAAATACACGTTTTGGTACCCCCTGAGTCGAAATGACCAAGTCCCGCGAAATGGTCTGTGTGTGTGTGTGTGTATGTGAACAGACTAGCTCAAAAACTATAAACCGTAGGAACCTGAAATTGGGTATTTGGTGTAGGTATATGCCCGCGATGTGACAGCAAAAATTTCATCAAAATTGCTCAACGGGAGGGGGTACTTTATTTAATAACTTTTTACGTTTTTTTCGATTTTCTCAAAAACGGCTCTAACGATTTTGATTAAACTGAGTATTTGATCTATTTATATGCCCGAAATATGACTGTAAAAATTTCATCAAAATTGATTAACCGGAAGGGGGACTTTACTTAATAAATTTTGTATCATTTTCACGTGTTTTTTTTATTTACTCAAAAACGGTTTTAACGATTTTGATCAAACTTGGTATTTGATGTATTTATATGCCCGAGATATGACTGTAAAAATTTCATCAAAATTGATTAACCGGAGGGGGGACTTTACTTAATAAATTTTGTATCATTTTCACGTGTTTTTTTTATTTACTCAAAAACGGTTTTAACGATTTTGATCAAACTTGGTATATGATGTATTTATATGCCCGAGATATGACTGTAAAAATTTCATCAAAATTGATTTACGGGAGGGGGGACTTTACTTAATAAATTTTGTATCATTTTCACGTGTTTTTTTTATTTACTCAAAAACGGTTTTAACGATTTTGATCAAACTTGGTATATGATGTATTTATATGCCCGAGATATGACTGTAAAAATTTCATCAAAATTGATTTACGGGAGGGGGGACTTTACTTAATAAATTTTGTATCATTTTCACGTGTTTTTTTTATTTACTCAAAAACGGTTTTAACGATTTTGATCTAACTTAGTATTTGATGTATTTATATGCCCGAGATATGACTGTAAAAATTTCATCAAAATTGATCTACGGGAGGGGGGACTTTACTTAATAAATTTTGTATCATTTTCACGGGTTTTTTTTATTTACTCAAAAACGGCTTTAACGATTAACAAAAATAAGATATGAATGTAGAAAAATGTGTGACTTTAGGAAATTATAATTAGCAAAACACGTCAATTTCTAATCTAAGTAAGTTGGTAAGTGAAAGTTGTGTGTTGCGCGCACGCACCAGATTTTTTTACCTTATGACGCGGAAACGTTAATAATTTAAACACTGCGTTATTTTCTTTCATTATGTTGCCTCTCAATAGTCATTGTCATGGGCATATCATTGGCCGGAAAAATGTCCACGATTATGACAAAACGACATTTACAATTTTTTCTTTTAAAAACAAATTATTATAAATCCTTAAATTCATATAGAAAAGCGTTATAACTCGGGCAACATCAATCACGGTTATAAACGTAAACTTATGTTTTCGATTAAAGAACTCCTCCCGCCCTTTAATTGATTTGAGCATCACGTATTTACTCTCTAAAGTACAATAAATTTTGTTATTGTCAAATAAAAGTTTTTATTGCCAGTGATAATACAGGCATGCAAGCGTAATTTGTCATCGCCTCTGATTTTATAATCCTTTATTTAGTGGTTGATACCTTCATTTAGTTACCATGGAAACAAATAATTTCCATTAAATATGTTCAAAACACTTTGAAAACCCTTCCCCACGAAAAAACGCCTTTACATTTAAAAAGTTTTCTGTCATTAAAGGCGTACTTACTGCCCATGGGTGGGCCAAATTATGGTTCAAAAACATGTTTTGCGGCTGTGTGATGTCACAACTAACAAAATTATTATTTGTATACAAATACAAAATTATTATTTGTATACAAATACAAAATTATTATTTGTATACAAATAAAAAATTATTATTTGTATACAAATACAAAATTATTATTTGTATACAAATACAAAATTATTATTTGTATACAAATACAAAATTATTATTATTATTTGTAATTATTATTTGTATTGTATGTAGAGTACATGCATAATCAGAAATAAGTGTGTACAATTTTCATTTTAAATAAGGGCCAAACATGTAGGTAGGTACGCTTAGATATAAGTAAAGCTCGGAATTCCGTGCAGTAAAAATTTGAAAACGTGCAATAAAAACTTAAAAACGTGCAAAACCGTGCAATAAAAACTTTAAAACGTGCAAAAACATGCAAAAAAAAATTATTACTTGAAAATCATGAATTAAATTATTGATGTGAACAATATATAGCTACTTTTAAACAAATAAGTAGCAGAGAGTAAATTGAAGTAAAATCTTTTATTTTTAAAATATTGGTTTTAAAATAGATTTTAGAAAATAGTGATTTTTTCATTAGTAAAGAAAAATTAATGGAATACATTAGAAATGTAACTATAATTGATTATTTTTTTAATCAAAGTTTATAAATAAATACATTTCTAAATTTTTTCCCGTAAAACAGTGCCTCCTGTCACTTAAACTTTCTTTCAATTTAGAAAAATATATCTCCACAGCTAAAATCGGTAAAGGACAATACTTATAGCGACTCAGCAACTAGAGATCTCCTTCAATTCAACAGTGACTGAATTTCCGTTCAGGCAATCATTACAATTTTTTAATAGCTTGTATTCACGATTTTTTTATAAAATTTTTCGAATTTTTTCGTAAATGATAATTCCTTTTTCGCTCTTGATTGTTCCAATGGTTTTCCAACGTCCTCAACTATTTTTATTTGGTGATATAGAGAATGATTTTTCTCCTCTGGTTCTGTAAGAGCAACCGCCAAAGCTACTAAATTCGATCTAATAAATGCCAAATCAGATTGAATGGTTGGATTCATAAAAATGGTTTTAATTTGATAATTGATTGCACATTTTCTTCCAATTCTATTTTTGAAAAAAATCCGGTAAAAAAAAAAAATCAGAATATAAAATATTTACTTCAAATAGTAACAAGATGTGGATTAAAGAGTAAAACACTCGCATGTGAGCTGTAATTATATTGGGAAAAAGGATATCTTATAAATTATGGAATTACTAGATGCAATATCCGGTGCGTAGGCTTATTTTTAAATCACTCTGATGACACGCACTACCCCTGTTACCGTTTTATGGTTAAAAAATAATTAGGTACTTACTTGTGCTGCAGTGGGCATCAATTTGTGATTTCCTCTCATATCCAATATTTTTATCACTAGTTTTGCAAAACACTACACTACCTTCCCTTTTGAGTCAGGATATTTTTCAATCAATCCCGCAATTTTCGAAGACACACCTCCAATTTTTGGCATTTTAAGTAACAATATACTCGACAGAAGCAAGATTGATAGTGACAGAACGATGAGAATTAAGAAACAAAATGTAAACATTCAGGAACTACTGAGCCCTTAGTTCTTGGAAATTGGAGGTTAGTGTTTGTTTACATCTCTCAAGTTCCCTTTATTTTTTCCCTATGTTTCCTTTCTGTTATTTTTCTTTTCCTATTCCTAATTCCCTAATTATTTGATGCGTATTTAAGAAAATTAAAATTTGTAATCATTTTTTTTCTTCAAATAATCCAATTTCTTGCAATAAAACTTCAAAACGTGCAATTTCGTGCAGTAACCCCCAAAACGTGCAATTTCGTGCAGTAAACCCCAAAACGTGCAATTTCGTGCAGTATAAAACTTCATTAAAACATCCCATTAGGCTTGATTCGGATAAGTAACTTGAATTCGCTTTATTCTGACTTTCCAAAAAAAAGATGCAATTGCACGGGAATCCGAGCTCTAGATATAAGTATTTTAAAAAAAATCTTAATAACCGAATATGAAAAATATTTTATTTCATAATAATCAGAATACTTATATTACATAAGGTACAAGATAGTCTTTAATAATTATATTTTAGTTTACAAACTTCAGTAACATAATATATAATATTTCTGAATGAAATATAAGGTGGTTTTAGAGGAACAGTAATCGTCCTCGGTTTCCGGAAAGGCATAAGAGATAAACATATGAAAATGAAGTTTTAATTTACTACCAGTCGTAAATATGCCTCCTATCGATTCAACTTCACGATATATTTACAAAAATCAACTTGCAATAAAAAACAAGCAAGCAGTAAATAAATCGACTATTGATAAAATTAGGATAGTTTCAGACCTCTTAAAAATAAAAATGTATCTAATAATAAAACGACAAGTATTGAGGACTTTACTTACGTTTTTCAATACAGTACAACATTCTTTAATTTATGGAGAAAAACTATTTTCTGTGAAGTTGCTAAATGGCGTTTACACATTTATCAAGACACGTTGATTTCTACTCTAAGTATATTGATAAGTAAAACTAGTGTGCTGCCCGATTTTTTATTTATATTTGTAGCCTTGGATTGTCAGTATTATTCCTTCTCATAAAATATATTTCCCAACAACTCCTCTTGGAGTGGTCGGCTTTTATAATATGTTATTCATCCCTGAAGTGTTGAATAAATTTTGAAAATTCATGCTCATTTACTGGGGGATTATGTATTATGAAATCAGTAGGTTTTAGGGCCAGAACTTGGGGAGGGGCAGAGTAGTAGTGCCCATGGAAGGGGGAGGGATTATTGGGGATGTATCTCACCTCTACCCGAAATTTCGAAGAGTAAACTAAAATTTACTTAACATTAGTAAAATAAATTTTGGCTTATATTCTTTTTTGCCCTCAAGCCTTGCCACTGCAAGTCCTATTTTACCTGTTTATGTTTTATATATATATTTACTATTCTTATTTTTATTTATATTCTTGTGTTTATTTATATTTTACTAGCATTCCCCGTCGCGGCTTCGCCCGCGAGACTTTAAAATCACTTCTGTGATCATTCTTGGTATTGATTTAATATAATATCTTAACTGATGTTAAGGAGGTTTAGTAGAATCGGAGCTTCCGGGTGGTGGAATGTTGGAGGGGAAAGCTGCTGTCTCGGTAGAAGAGAGGGAGGCGCGCAATGGAGAGTTCACTAAAACAGCCGAAACAAAAAATTGCTTACTCCTCATGAAAGCTTCATTTTTCGGCTTTAAAACGTGGTTTTCGACGCCCCGTAAGAGCTTTCGAGTTAAACTCGTCGTATCAAGATCTTTAAAATGAGTCCAAATTAGATATTTTTTCTCGAAGTGCAAAAATAGGTCCGTTAGAGTTAAACGACATTTCGCCATTTAAACCCCTTAGGGGTCACATTTTTGAAATTTCTTTCTTAGTGGTTACCTACATCGCGTTTAAAATCTAAATTCCGAACTTTTTTTAGCTGATTTTAATTGGACTTTCCGTGTTGCACTGCTGTACCTGACACGTCGCCTTTTAACTTGCTTCTTCTCCTCAGAAAGTTGCAGTAGTAGAGCTTCACACACGTCTAAATGGCCATTACATAGCCTACCAGTAAAACGTAGTATTTTCGTGGGATTACAATTATTGCCAAATACCGCATAAACCTCATCATTGCGATATACTTCAAAAGGGTAAGGAAACAATTCCACAGCTGCCGTTAGTTCCACAAATCCGGCATGGGTTGAATGCTGAGACATATGAGTGTAATAACTACTGAAATCAGAATAATTGTTACCGTAATCATTTTGAGTAAAATTTGTCCCAATTTGGATGGCATGTTGTACTACAATTTGCCGAAAATGACAACATTTTTCTTGAGAATTCTCGATAATGCATGATAGAGATCGAAATAAACACGCACCATCCCCATTCATGGGAATCACAGTGTGCATAATTTGATTACCACTAATATTTAAATAATCAGTAGCCATATTCTATGTGAATGTCTATTTTAATAATATTGTCTATTTAATGAATCAAGAAAACAAAAAAACAAAAAGACATATGGTTATCGTAAGTAGTTTTTGCTCCGCGTTGATTCTGTTAGTCAGGACAAAAAAAAAAAAAAAACCTGTACCACTACAACCCATAAAGGGTCTTGGGTGCAGTACTATGTAAGGAAGAGTACTGTTTCTTGGTCAGCGGTCGTGCAAGGAGGTGATTTGACCGTGATCACGCTCAACCGCCAGGTTCTTTCCCCTTAATTTTTCAATTAAGGGTACCCACTTTATAGAGGCTGGGTTTGCCCCAGGAGGGTCTCTCGGCCCACGAGACGAACTGTGGCGAATAATAAAGATATCATAAGCCATGTCAGATTCGAACTCGGGACCTTAAGCACAGCAGTCCACTGCCTTACCAGTGGGCTACCCCGCTCCCCTAGTCAGGACAAAGCCTCTTATATATATGGAGAAGAGATCGGAATAAACACGCACCATCCCCAATAATGGGAATCACAGTGTGCATAATTTGATTACCACTAATATTTAAATAATCAGTAGCCATATTTTATGTGAATATCTATTTTAATACTATTGTAACGTTAAATCTATATTCAAATAAAAAACATATGGTTTAAAATCTCAACAATTGATATCCGTTAGAGTTAAACGACAATTTCGCCATTTAAGCCTCTTAGGGGTTACATTTTTGAAATTCCTTTCTTAGTGGTTACCTACATCGCCTTTAAAATTTAAATTCCGAACTTCAAGTTTCTATCATTAGTAGATTTTGCTCTGCGTTGATTCTGTCAGTCAGGACAAAGCCTCTTATATAGAGAGAGATATAGAGATAGAGATTTATAAATAAAGTGCCTTTTATTTTTATTAATTAATCAATTTGCTGTTTTCAAGCTTTACATGTGTTTTTTTCTTTCTACCCACCAAACGATCTCCTCTGCACTGTTGCTGGTTGGTACCCTTCTATCCAGAAATAACAGGGCAGTAAATTTCGAAGAAAAACTTTTTATAATTTTTCGTGGTTTCTATGTAATTTTATTTTTCCAATCATTGTTTTGGCTGATACCCTACTGTCCAGAAATAACAAGGCAGTGAATTCCGGGGAAAAACTTTTTTACTTTCACTTACCTATATATGAAATATATAGTAAGTGGAAGTATTGCGATCGTGAAAATTTTCGACTTCCGGTTTTCAACGGAAATACACCTTTTGGGGTCCCCTGAGTCAAAATAACCAAGTCCCGCGAAATGGTCTGTGTGTGTGTGTGTGTGTGTGTGTGTGTGTGTGTGTGTGTGTGTGTGTGTGTGTGTGTGTGTGTGTGTGTTTGTGTGTGTGTGTGTGTGTGTGAACAGAATAGCTCAAAAACTATAAACCGTGCGAACCTGAAATTGGGTATTTAGAGTATG
The DNA here is from genome assembly GCA_911387785.2 of Aelia acuminata. Taxonomy (NCBI): domain Eukaryota; kingdom Metazoa; phylum Arthropoda; class Insecta; order Hemiptera; family Pentatomidae; genus Aelia; species Aelia acuminata. The sequence goes on along the minus strand of OU426983.1, from coordinate 71,440,104 downwards.
TATATGCCCGCGATGAGACAGCAAAAATTTCATCAAATTTGCTCAAAGGGAGGGGGTACTTTATTTAATAACTTTTTAGGTTTTATTCGATTTTCTCAAAAACGGCTCTAACGATTTGGATTAAACTGAGTATTTGATCTATTTATATGCCCGAGATATTACTGTAAAAATTTCATCAAAATTGATCAACCGTACGGGGGAGTTTACTTAATAAATTTTGTATCATTTTCATTTGTTTTTTTTTTATTTACTCAAAAACGGTTTTAACGATTTTGATCAAACTTGGTATTTGATGTATTTATGTTCCCGAGATATGACTGTAAAAATTTCATCAAAATTGATTTGAGGGGGGACTTTACTTAATAAATTTTGTATCATTTTCACGTGTTTTTTTTTATTTACTCAAAAACGGTTTTAACAATTTTGATCAAACTTGGTATTGATGTATGTATATGCCAAAGATGTGATAGCCAACATTTCATCAAAATTGGTCAAACGAAGGGGGCACTTTATTTCATAGTTTTTTCCAATTTTTACCTTTTTGATCGATTATCTCAAAAACGGCTTTAACGATTTTTATTAAATTCGTTACGTTTAATGAAAATTAGTTGTTATTTAATATCAGGTACGTTTTATCATTATTAAAATGTTCTGAGGGGGCTTAAATGGGGAAGGGGACTTTTTTGTTTTCCTATTAAGTACCTTTGTTTTAGTTTATATTGAGAAATTAACTGTCTCTCATCACGCCTAAAAATAAGAAATCGCTAAATATGATATATGAAGAAAATCAAGTAAACATATACAGAAGAAAAAAAGAAAAATATTCAGTCAACTCATGAAACACCTCGAGCTCACGCATACGCCGTAAGCCTTTAATGACAAACCAATGCGTTATAATTAGAGATGTTCTGTTCATTTGAGAAGTGGCAGTTAAGAAAACGCATTAATTTCTAATCTAAGTAAGTTGGTAAGTGAAAGTTGTGTGTTGCGCGCACGCACCAGATTTTTTAATTTTTCGTTTTCAACGGAAATACACGTTTTGGGGTCCCCTGAGTCCAAATGACCAAGTCCCGCGAAATGGTGTGTGTGTGTGTGTGTGTGTGTGTGTGTGTGTGTGTGTGTGTGTGTGTGTGTGTGTGTGTGTGTGTGTGTGTGTGTGTGTGTGTGTGTGTGTGTGTGTATGAACAGACTAGCTCAAAAACTATAAACCGTGCGAACCTGAAATTTGGTATTTAGTTTAGGTATATGCCCGCGATGTGACAGCAAAAATTTCATCAAAATTGCTCAAAGGGAGGGGGTACTTTATTTAATAACTTTTTAGGTTTTTTTCGATTTTCTCAAAAACGGCTCTAACGATTTTGATTAAACTGAGTATTTGATCTATTTATATGCCAGAGATATGACTGTAAAAATTTCATCAAAATTGATTAACCGGAGGGGGACTTTACTTAAAAAATTTCGTATCATTTTCACGTGGTTTTTTTATTTACTCAAAAACGGCTTTAACGATTTTGATTAAACTGAGTATTTGATCTATTTATATGCCAGAGATATGACTGTAAAAATTACATCAAAATTGATTAACCGGAGGGGGGACTTTACTTAAAAGATTTCGTATCATTTTCACGTGGTTTTTTTATTTACTCAAAAACGGCTTTAACGATTTTGATCAAACTGGGTTTTTGATCTATTTATATGCCCGAGATATGACTGTAGAAATTTCATCAAAATTGATTAACCGGAGGGTGGACTTTACTTAATAAATTTCGTATCATTTTCACGTGTTTTTTTTATTTACTCATAAACGGCTTTAACGATTTTGATCAAACTGGGTTTTTGATCTATTTATATGCCCGAGATATGGCTGTAGAAATTTCATCAAAATTGATTAACCGGAGGGGGACTTTACTTAAAAAATTTCGTATCATTTTCACGTGGTTTTTTTAATTACTCAAAAACGGCTCTAACGATTTTGATCAAACTGGGTTTTTGATCTATTTATATGCCAGAGATATGACTGTAAAAATTACATCAAAATTGATTAACCGGAGGGGGGACTTTACTTAAAAAATTTCGTATCATTTTCACGTGGTTTTTTTATTTACTCAAAAACGGCTTTAACGATTTTGATCAAACTGGGTTTTTGATCTATTTATATGCCCGAGATATGACTGTAGAAATTTCATCAAAATTGATTAACCGGAGGGTGGACTTTACTTAATAAATTTCGTATCATTTTCACGTGTTTTTTTTATTTACTCAAAAACGGCTTTAACGATTTTGATCAAACTGGGTATTAGATGTATTTATATGCCCGAGATATGATTGTAAAAATTTCATCAAAATTGATTAACCGGAGGGGGAACTTTACTTAATAAACCTTTGCACGTGTTTTTTTAATTACTCAAAAACGGCTTAAACGATTTTGATCAAACTGCGTATTTGACGTATGTATATGTTAAAGATGTGATAGCCCGCATTTCATCAAAATTGCTCAAACGGAGGGGGCACTTTATTTCTTAACTATTTTTGCAATTTTTACCTTTTTTTCGATTTTCTCAGAAACGGCTTTAACGATTTTCATCAAATTCGTCATTTTTAATGAAAATTAGGTGTTCTTTAATATCAGGTAAGCTTTATCATTATTAAAATGTTCTGGGGGGCTTAAATGGGGTAGGGGCCTTTTTTGTTTGTTTGTTTTTGTTTCCTATCAAGTATCTTTGTTTTTGTTTATATGGAGAAATAAACTGTCTCTCATTACTCCTAAAAATAAAAAATGGCTAAATATGAGATATGATAAAAACCAAGTAAACGTATAGAGGAGAAAAAAAGAAAAATATTCAGTCAATTCATAAAACACGTTGAGCCCACGCAGGACGCTTTTAATTACAGACCATTGTTCATAATAAATGCCCTTCTGTTCATTTAATGGAAATGATTTGTTTCATGGGAAATAAATGAAATATTCAACAAGTACATAGAGAATTATAAAATCAGTCGACTTGGAGTATTATGCTTGCATTGCCGAATTATCTCAAGTAAAAACTTTTATTTAATAATAAAAGAAATTAGTGTTTGTTATAGAGCAAATGAAAACAAAAATAAGAAATTAATGTGGAAAAATGTGTAACTGAGTGAGAAGTGCCATTAACACAACGCATTAATTTCTAATCTAAGTTGGTAAGTGAAAGTTGTGTGTTGCGCGCACGCACCAGATTTTTTTTTTCTTTCTATGTATGTCCTCCGATTACTCCGAGATGGATGGACCAATTGGAACGAAACCGTTTGCATCTTGTTGAGTATTTTCCCAAGTTGGTCCCATTAAAACCTTTTTTGGGTTCTTAATTTATTTAAGAAGTTATCGAAAAAAAAACATGAAAATAAATATTTAATTATCACTAAAAGTTTTTACTTATTGGAAAAACATATGGCATATATAACATAAGGTATGCTCCAACAAGCTAGTAAACTCATTGGTAAATAGCAATAGTATATTTCGTACCAAGGGCCGAAAGTGGGCGTTTGCCGGCCCGAGACGTAGTCGAGGTCATGAAAAGTCCGAGGGCCTGCAAAAGCACTTTGGCCCGAGGCACGAACGCTATTTTTCACCATACTACAATAAATATTAATACGATATAACATTAATCAAAAACAAGATTTTCTTTTGGTTAAGTGTACCTCTTTGTTAGAAGGTTATCTTGTGGTTATGGGGACATGATGAATGTTCAATGTATGGAGAGATATACGAGTAAAACTTCATCATTCACATCTACAGGTTTTACATTTTCCATTTTTAACCAGTTCAAAAACTTTGTATACTCTTCGTCATACCTATCTTTTGATTTTGCTGGTATGATTTCTTTTGCTCTTCTATTTATAGATTCTGATATATTATTAGCCATAATTACTAAATAACTAAACAATAATACGAGCAAAACAAACTTATGTAATGTATATAATGAAATGAATGAATTAAAATAATAAACAGCTGATTTTGCGGCCCTAGGGCGGCGAAGTGTAGCTTTCGGACCGCAAATTAGGTGTGTAAAACAGGTGATTACATCGTAGTATGGTGAAAATCTCTATATTGTTTTAATGCTGGATGAATCATGTGGGAAAACTAACCAATCAAATTTGGAATCAAAAGAGTGGGGGGAGAACATGAGCAGTCTGTTGGTTTTCGACGTGTTTTAAATGCTTTTTGGAACCAACTTATACATAACCTTAACTAATTTTTCAACAGTAGATTTCAATAAAGATATTTAATATCCGCAAAATATAATATCGCTGTCGTTTTCTGTAGCGATATTAGTATATATATTAGATAGATACTTATATTCACCGATAACAGTAAACCTTCTTAATTTAGATCTAATCGTGGTTGGACACCATAATCATAAGACCACGAAATTCGTGGAAATCCAAGAAAGACTGAGTATTGATAACCGTTATAAAGCAGAATTTAAAACTTCTTTAAGTTCCCCAAGGTTCGTTTAAATTTAAAATCGTAGCCATTATTGCTTTAAATTAGATTTTGATTTCCGACTTTCACTCGCTATGCACGTTAAAAAGGAATACAATAATTCCTGGAAAAGCTTATTTTCAGTTGATTTGGGAGCCTTAACATTCAGGCACCTATGGCTTCTTTCGGAATCACTCGATCATATTAATATACGATGTAATCATGAAATCTTGTGCCGATTCTTCATGGAGCGACACTTCTGTTATGTTTTCCGGATTACTACTATAGGTTGCTAATTTTGTTTCTGCAACTAGAATAAATTAGAAAGGCTGTCAGTGCCAAATCAGTTATTTTGAGAAGACGAAAAATCTGCTATCTAAGCTTAAATGTGACCCGAAAAAATATAAGGGGCATGTCCAGTTATGAAATAATTTACGTTCTGCTAAATAATTTCAATATTAGTTTGTTCCATCACCAATTTCATCTATGATGGCTAATTGTCTAATTTTTTTTACGTTGCTAGCTGGTGGCACACAGGCTTTGTTATTGTCTAGCTAGGAGAGTCCAGATATAAAAATCTTTATGATAAGCACTTATTAGGAATTATTTCCATCATTCATTTTCTAGTTGATTTTTCGATTTTTTATACTTTTCCACTTGACTAAATTGTGAGTTGTGATTGTTTGCTGTGTATTAACGGAAATGTAGTAGAATAAAGCGTTATCAAAGAGCCAGACTTATGACAATTTCCATTGGTTTTGAGGTTTCGATCGATATTTATTAAATCGAAAGAAATTTAAATATTCGATTTTCTAAAGGTTGCCGAAATTTTCAAAAGCCAAACCGTCATAAGTTCAGTGTTTGCGGTTCGTGAGAGCCTAAGAGTGTTGTTAAGAGCCTAAGTCCAATAATAAATGAATGAATTTTATTGAAATAGACAGTGAAAATGAGCTTCCATGTGTTTAGGGGTTTTTCGCGTTCGAGGTAGTCATCTCTCAGGAACCAAAATAACTAACACAAATATTGTACATTGTATTTACCAATTAATGAAAATTTTCCTATAACACTTTCCCCATACAGACATTACATTATTTAACAAAGAAATTAAAATTTCAATGTTTGCTGATGTTCATCCATCAACAAATCTGCAAAATAAAAGTTGTTATCTCCCAGAAACAACCTCTTTGTATGAAAGTCCCGTCAGCAAAACTTTGGCAGCCACGAAAATGCTTAATATGATAAATGCTACCCCAATAGAATTGAAGAAATTTATTTTCTGAATAATTTTTTATTACGAAGGATATTATTCTTAGTACTTCGCTATTAAATTTAGTCAAAAATTCATCTAAAGGAATTACGAATATAATTGACTCAACATTGATCTTATTAAAAAAAATCTGGTGCGTGCGCGCAACACACAACTTTCACTTACCAACTTATTTAGATTAGAAATTGACGTCTTTGTTAATTGCCACTTCAATTCACAAATCTTTCCACATTCATTTCTTATTTTTTCCTTTTATGAGTAATTTAAAACACAGGTGAAAATGATACAAAATTTATTAAGTAAAGTACCCCCTCCATTTGATCAATGTTGATGAAATTTTTACAGTCATATCTCGGGCATATTAATACATCAAATACTCAGTTTGATCAAAATCGTGAAAACCGTTTTTGAGTAAATAAAAAAAAACACGTGAAAATGAGACAACATTTATTCAGTAAAGTGCCCCCTCCAATTGATCAATTTTGATGAAATTTTTACTGTCACATCGCGGTCACATACATATACTAAATACCAAGTTTGATCGAAATCATTAAAGCCGTTTTTGGGTAAATAAAAAAAAAACACATAAAAGTGGGACACAATTTATTAAGTAAAGTGCCCCCTCCAATTGATCAATTTTGATGAAATTTTTACTGTCACATCGTGGTCACATACATATACTAAATACCAAGTTTGATCGAAATCGTTAGAGCCGTTTTTGAGAAAATCGAAAAATACTTAAAAAGTTATTAAATAAAGTACCCCCTCCCTTTGAGCAATTTTGATGAAATTTTTGCTGTCACATCGCGGGCATATACATACACTAAATACCCAATTTCAGGTTCGCACGGTTTATAGTTTTTGAGCTAGTCTGTTCACACACACACACACACACACAGACCATTTCGCGGGACTTGGTTAATTGGACTCAGGGGACCCCAAAACGTGTATTTCCGTTGAAAACCGGAAGTCGAAATTTTTCACGATCGCAATACTTCCACTTACTATATATTTCATATATAGGTAAGTGAAAGTAAAAATCCAATTATAATCGTAGAAGGTAGGGCGTTGAAACTTGTATTAAACAGGCTCCGCTTTTCAGCTTTTCTGTGTGTACTCATAAAATTGAAAAGGTGACTGTTTATAGGATTATGTATACATTATGTTACAACACAATCTTTTCGGAGGCGGCGCAAAATTTAAAATTTTTAACACTAGACATTATGAAAATCGTAAAATGGATTTTCTCTTCTCATCTATTGATTTTTAACCGACTTCGAACGAAAGAGGAGGTTACTCAATTCGATACGTATGTGACTTTTTTTACTTTCACTTACCTATATATGAAATATATAGTAAGTGGAAGTATTGCGATCGTGAAAATTTTCGACTTCCGGTTTTCAACGGAAATACACGTTTTGGGGTCCCTTGAGTCAAAATAACCAAGTCCCGCGAAATGGTCTGTGTGTGTGTCTGTGTGTCTGTGTGTCTGTGTGTCTGTGTGTCTGTGTGTCTGTGTGTGAACAGACTAGCTCAAAAACTATAAACCGTGGGAACCTGAAATTGGGTATTTAGTGTAGGTATATGCCCGCGATGTGACAGCAAAAATTTCATCAAAATAGCTCAAAGGGAGGGGGTACTTTACTTAATAACTTTTTAAGTTTTTTTCGATTATCTCAAAAACGGCTCTAACGATTTTGATTAAACTGAGTATTTGATCTTTTTATATGCCCAACATATGACTGTAAAAATTTCATCAAAATTGATTAACCGGAGGGGGGACTTTACTTAATAAATTTTGTATCATTTTCACGTGTTTTTTTTATTTACTCAAAAACGGCTTTAACGATTTTGATCAAACAGGGTATATGATGTATGTATATGCCCGAGATACGACTGTAAAAATTTCATGAAAATTGATCAACCGGAGGGGGGACTTTACTTAAAGAATTTTATCTAATGTTTACGTTTTTTTTTTTATTTTCACAAAAACTTTGACAAAGGCTTTGATGATTTTGATGAAACTGGGTATTTGATGTATGTATATGCCCGCGATGCGACAGCCGATATTTCATCAATATTGGTGAAAAGGAGGGGGTACTTCATTTAATAAACTTTGTATCATTTTCACGGGTTTTTTTATTTACTCAAAAACGGCTTTAACAATTAACAAAAATAAGACATGATTGTAGAAAAATGTGTGACTTTGGGAAATGATATTAGCAAAACACGTCAATTTCTAATTTAAGTAAGTTGGTAAGTGAAAGTTGTGTGTTGCGCGCACGCACCAGATTTTTTTTTGTGCTTTTTTTTTCTATGTATGTTCACCGATTACTCAGCGATGGGTAGACCAATTAGAACGAAACCTTTTGCATCCTGTAGAGTATTTTCCCAAGTTGGTCCCATTTAAACCTTTTTTGGGTTCCTAATTTATTTAAGAAGTTATCGGGAAAAAACATGAAAATAATTATGTATTTAAATATCGCTCATATTGTTTATTTATTGGAAAAACATATGGCCTATATAACATAAGGTATGCTCCAACAAGCTATTAAAACTAATTGATAACTAACAAATCCCAATATTGTATTATTGCTGGATGAATCAAATGGGAAAACCAACCAATCAAATTCAGAATCAAAAGAGTGGGGGGAGAACATGAGCAGTCTGTTAGTTATCGATGTGTTTTACCTGCTTGTTGGAACAAACCTATACATAACCTTAACTAATTTTTACTTTCACTTACCTATATATGAAATATATAGTAAGTGGAAGTATTGCGATCGTGAACAATTTCGACTTCCGGTTTTCAACGGAAATACACGTTTTGGGGTCCCCTGAGTCGAAATGACCAAGTCCCGCGAAATGGTCTGTGTGTGTGTGTGTGTGTGTGTGTGTGTGTGTGTGTGTGTGTGTGTGTGTGTGTGAACAGACTAGCTCAAAAACTATAAACCGTGCGATCATGAAATTGGGTATTTAGTGTAGGTATATGCCCGCGATGTGACAGCATAAATTTCATCAAAATTACTTAAAGGGAGGGGGTACTTTACTTAATAACTTTTTAGGTTTTTTTCGATTTTCTCAAAAACGGCTCTAACGATTTTGATTAAACTGAGTATTTGATGTACTAATATGCCCGAGATATGACTGTAAAAATTTCATCAAAATTGATCAACCGGAGGGGGGACTTTACTTAATATATTTTTTAACATTTTCACGTGTTTTTTTTTTATTTACTCTAAATCGGCTTTAACGATTTTGATCAAACTGGGTATTTGATGTATGTACATGCCTGAGATATGACTGTTAAAATTTCATCAAAATTGATTAACCGGAGGGGGGACTTTACTTAATAAATTTTGTATCATTTTCACGTGTTTTTTTATTTACTCAAAAACGGCTTTAAAGATTTTGATCAAACTGGGTATTTGATGTATGTATATGCCCGAGATATGACTGTTAAAATTTCATTAAAATTGATTAACCGGAGGGGGGACTTTACTTAATAAATTTTGTATCATTTTCACGTGTTTTTTTTATTTACTCAAAAACGGCTTTAACGATTAACGAAAATAAGATATGAATGTAGAAAAATGTGTGAATTTAGGAAATGATATTTAGCAAAACACGTCAATTTCTAATCTAAGTAAGTTGGTAAGTGAAAGTTGTGTGTTGCGAGCACGCACCAGATTTTTCAACAATAGATTTAAATAAAGATATATAATACCACTGTCGTTTTCTGTAGCGGTATTAGCATAAATATTATATAGATATATATATATTCACCTATAACAGAGTAAACCTTCTTAATTTAGATCTAATCGTGGTTGGACACCATAATCATAAGACCACAAAATTCGTGGAATTCAAAGAAAGACTGAGTATTGATAATCGTTTTAAAGCAGAATTTAAGACTTCTTCAAGTTCCCGAATGATCGTTTAAATTTAAAATCGTAGCTATTATTGATTTAAATTAGATTTTGATTTCTATCTTTTATTGACTGTGCACATTAAAAAGGAATACAATATGTCCTGGAAAAGCTTATTTTCAGTTGACTTAACAAAGGATTCAGATACCTCTGTCTTCTTCCGGATACACTTGGTCACTGTTGAATATCTTGTTGGAGGTCTTGTTCCGGTTCTTCATGGGTGATACTTCTGTTATGTTACCCGGATTACTATTATCGGTTTTTAATTTTGTTTCTATAACTATTGAGGCGTTTGCTGATGTTCATCCATCAATAAAAACTGAGAATAAAACTTGATAACTCCCCGAAAACAACCTCATTGTATGAAAGTCCCCTCAGCAAAAATTTGGCAGTCATGAAAATGATTGATAAAAATGATGATAAATGCTGAGCCACTAGAATCGAAGCAACAGTGTTTAGCAATTAATTTTCTAAATAATGTTTTATTACGAAGGATATAATTCATAGTACTTATATGAATAATAAATTTCGTCAAAAATTCATTGAAGGGAAGTACGAACATAATTGACTCAACCTTTTGAATTAAATCAGTAGCCTAATATCCAGAATAATAATATCCTTCGTAATAATACATTAACCACAAAATGAGTCCCAAACCCTATTGCTTCTATCCTAGCGGGGCAGTCTTTTTGATATCGATAAATTTTATGACTGCCCCTTTTTTTCTAGGACTTCTATCCAATGATGTTGTTTAATCTACTTTTCCAACGATCGATTTAAATAAAGCATTATTAACGGTCCCTACCGGAGTAGTGTATAATATCGCCATAGTTTTCAGAAGGATATTCAAGCAATCATAATTCCAAAATTACTTTCCAATTTATTATAGGTCATATTACCATTTTTTTTAAATCAATGTTTATCTTCTCCAACTAAAAAGTGTGAAATAAAAAACATTTTATAAAAAATATTAAACCGACTTCGAAACCTAGGAACCAGTTAAAATAAATTCACTGAAAAGTATGAAATAATTACCTTTTGATTTTTGTGAATACACAGCAAAATTGAAAATGGTATAAAAAGTGGAAAAATGCAATAAGACTAATAATTTTATTTTGATTTGTACAAATACACACTAATTGTTATTAAAAATTATTAAATTAAAATATTAAATACTATGTTCAATACAACACAATCTTTTCGGAGGCGGCGCAAAATTTAACATTTTTAACGCTAGAAATTATGAAAATCTTCTCTTCCCAACTATTGATTTCAATGCCTACTAATGGAATTGCATCAGTAACATGTCATTCCTATTTTGCGCCGCCTCCGAAAAGATTGTGTTGTATTGAACGTAGTATTTAATATTTTAATTTAATAACTTTTAATAACAATTAGTGTGTATTTGTACAAATAAAAATAAAATTATTATTGCATTTCTCCGCTTTTTATACCATTTTCAATTTTACTGTGTATTCATAAAAATCAGAAGGTAATTATTTCATACTTTTTAGTGCATTTATTTTAACTGTTTCCTAGGTTTTGAAGTCGGTTTAATTTTTTTTTATAAAATGTTTTTTAATCCAAATGAAACTGTAAATAACTTTATTAATAAGTGAGTTAAGAGCATATAATTTTCATAAATTTCATACACGCGGAGTATATTCTAAACCCCCCTTCATTAGGGAGCTCCACCATATCTAATTACCCAGGTTCCGCAATGTCATATTGCCCAGGGCGCCGTAAAGTCTGGAACCGCCACTGGTACTAAGTATGCCATCTCTGTTCGCTTGAAACAAAGCATATTCAAAAAGTGTATTATAGAAAAAAAAAAGAAAAAAATCGAATTTCGCTTATAAATCTCGAATCACTACCTCTCTTAATTTCGTAGGTTATCAACAGTATTGCCAAAGTCTGTCCGTGTAATCTATCGGAAAAAAAAAAAAAAAAAACGGTTTAATACGGATCTACTAAGTATAGAAATGATAAATTTTGATACTTACTTTCATACGAGTCGTTTATTGTGTCTCAAATATCAGTTATCTATTCAGGCTGATTAGTTACAATTTCTACCCCACAGCTTTACAAAACTATAGCTACTGTAAAACTAAAAAAAAAAAAAAAAAAAAAAAATTAAACTTGATTCTGGAATATTTCTTTAAAGTTAATTAGAAATTTTAATTAACAGAAAGTGATTTTGTAACTTGATAAATAATCTTCTTCAGTTTTGTTTGTAGAAGAGTTGGAATTAATTACATAAGCTGTGGGAAGATTGTAATTTCTGAAATGCTAATAAACGAAGTAATTTCACTACGTAATTCAGTAAGTAAGTGGGGTTCATTATCATATTTATCATGGGATTCATAAGCAGTGGGAAGAATTTAATGCCTTAAATGCCAATAAGCGAAGTAATTTTACTACGTAATTCAATAAGTAAGTGAAATTACTCTCTTAATTCTAATTTTGTTGTTTTTACTAGGTGTAAATGAAGATTGATCACACCCAAAACATTTAGATACTGAAAAAAAAAATCAATACCGTGATTAAAGCTACCGACATACACAGCACCAGCGGATATATATAAGGGCTGGCTGGGTAGGGGCATGGAAAGGAGTCCGCTACATGTTAACATATTAATCTCTGCTAGGAAAGGCTGTGAACAAGAACATTAAATACAATGGGTATTTAACTATTGTCACATGCAGAGCTGGACAAAAAGTAGTTCAACTACAAATTACAGAACTACATCTACAGTAGTTGGAAAATAGTAGCAACTACAACTACTTTTGTAATTTGTAGTTGGCTGACCACAACTACAACTACTGTAGTTTGAAAAAAGTAGTTGCATTTTTACAACTACAAATAGTAGTTGTAATTGTAATTATAGACCTAAAACTACAACTACTTTTATTGGTAATGGAGTTTTAATCGATATCAAATATAAATCGATGTCAAGTATTTCAAATGCAATTCAGCTAATATATAAAACACGAGGATTGATTAAGAACCAAAGAATAAAAATCTGGTGCGTGCGCGCAACACACAACTTTCACTTACCAACTTAGATTAGAAATTAATGCGCTGTGTTAATGCAACTTCTCACTCAGTTACACATTTTTCCACATTCATTTCTTATTTTTGTTTTCATTTGCTCTATAACAAACACTAAATAAAAGTTTTTACTTGAGATAATTCGGCAATGCAAGCATAATACTGCAAGTCGACTGATATTTATAATTTTCTATGTACTTACTGAAAATTTCATTTAGTTACCATGAAACCAATAATTTCCATTACATGAACAGAACGGCTTTAATTATGAACAATGATCTGCCATTAAAGGCGTACTACGCATGCGTGGGCTCAACGTGTTTTATGAGATGACTTAATATTTTTCTACTCTATATGTTTACTTGGTTTTAATCATATCACATATTTAGCCATTTTAATTTTTAGGCGTAATGAGAGACAGTTAATTTCTCCATATAAACAAAACAAACAAACAAAAAATGCCCCTACCCCATTTAAGCCCCTTAGAACATTTTGATAATGATAAAGCTTACCTGATAATAAAGAACACCTAATTTTCATTAAACATGACGAATTTGATGAAAATCGTTAAAGCCGTCTTTAAGATAATCGAAAAAAGGTTAAAAATTGAAAAAAAAAGTTATAAAATAAATCGCCCCCTCCGTTTGACCAATTTTGATGAAATGCTGGCTATCACATCTTTGGCATATACATACATCAAATGCCCAGTTTGATCAAAATCGTTAAAGCCGTTTTTGAGTAAATAAAAAATCTGGTGCGTGCGCGCAACACACAACTTTCACTTACCAACTTACTTAGATAAGACATTAATGCGTTTTGTTACTGCCACTTCTCAAAGTTACACATTTTTCCACATTCATTTCTTATTTTTGTTTTCATTTGCTCTATAACAAACACTAAATAAAAGTTTTTACTTGAGATAATTCGGCAATGCAAGCATAATACTGCAAGTCGACTGATATTTATAATTTTCTATGTACTTACTGAAAATTTCATTTAGTTACCATGAAACCAATAATTTCCATTACATGAACAGAACGGCTTTAATTATGAACAATGATCTGCCATTAAAGGCGTACTACGCATGCGTGGGCTCAACGTGTTTTATGAGATGACTTAATATTTTTCTACTCTATATGTTTACTTGGTTTTAATCATATCACATATTTAGCCATTTTAATTTTTAGGCGTAATGAGAGACAGTTAATTTCTCCATATAAACAAAACAAACAAACAAAAAATGCCCCTACCCCATTTAAGCCCCTTAGAACATTTTGATAATGATAAAGCTTACCTGATAATAAAGAACACCTAATTTTCATTAAACATGACGAATTTGATGAAAATCGTTAAAGCCGTCTTTAAGATAATCGAAAAAAGGTTAAAAATTGAAAAAAAAGTTATAAAATAAATCGCCCCCTCCGTTTGACCAATTTTGATGAAATGCTGGCTATCACATCTTTGGCATATACATACATCAAATGCCCAGTTTGATCAAAATCGTTAAAGCCGTTTTTGAGTAAATAAAAAATCTGGTGCGTGCGCGCAACACACAACTTTCACTTACCAACTTACTTAGATAAGACATTAATGCGTTTTGTTACTGCCACTTCTCAAAGTTACACATTTTTCCACATTCATTTCTTATTTTTGTTTTCATTTGCTCTATAACAAACACTAAATAAAAGTTTTTACTTGAGATAATTCGGCAATGCAAGCATAATACTGCAAGTCGACTGATATTTATAATTTTCTATGTACTTGCTGAAAATTTCATTTAGTTACCATGAAACCAATAATTTCCATTACATGAACAGAACGGCTTTAATTATGAACAATGATCTGCCATTAAAGGCGTACTACGCATGCGTGGGCTCAACGTGTTTTATGAGATGACTTAATATTTTTCTACTCTATATGTTTACTTGGTTTTAATCATATCACATATTTAGCCATTTTAATTTTTAGGCGTAATGAGAGACAGTTAATTTCTCCATATAAACAAAACAAACAAACAAAAAATGCCCCTACCCCATTTAAGCCCCCTTAGAACATTTTGATAATGATAAAGCTTACCTGATAATAAAGAACACCTAATTTTCATTAAACATGACGAATTTGATGAAAATCGTTAAAGCCGTCTTTAAGATAATCGAAAAAAGGTTAAAAATTGAAAAAAAAGTTATAAAATAAATCGCCCCCTCCGTTTGACCAATTTTGATGAAATGCTGGCTATCACATCTTTGGCATATACATACATCAAATGCCCAGTTTGATCAAAATCGTTAAAGCCGTTTTTGAGTAAATAAAAAATCTGGTGCGTGCGCGCAACACACAACTTTCACTTACCAACTTACTTAGATAAGACATTAATGCGTTTTGTTACTGCCACTTCTCAAAGTTACACATTTTTCCACATTCATTTCTTATTTTTGTTTTCATTTGCTCTATAACAAACACTAAATAAAAGTTTTTACTTGAGATAATTCGGCAATGCAAGCATAATACTGCAAGTCGACTGATATTTATAATTTTCTATGTACTTGCTGAAAATTTCATTTAGTTACCATGAAACCAATAATTTCCATTACATGAACAGAACGGCTTTAATTATGAACAATGATCTGCCATTAAAGGCGTACTACGCATGCGTGGGCTCAACGTGTTTTATGAGATGACTTAATATTTTTCTACTCTATATGTTTACTTGGTTTTAATCATATCACATATTTAGCCATTTTAATTTTTAGGCGTAATGAGAGACAGTTAATTTCTCCATATAAACAAAACAAACAAACAAAAAATGCCCCTACCCCATTTAAGCCCCCTTAGAACATTTTGATAATGATAAAGCTTACCTGATAATAAAGAACACCTAATTTTCATTAAACATGACGAATTTGATGAAAATCGTTAAAGCCGTCTTTAAGATAATCGAAAAAAGGTTAAAAATTGAAAAAAAAGTTATAAAATAAATCGCCCCCTCCGTTTGACCAATTTTGATGAAATGCTGGCTATCACATCTTTGGCATATACATACATCAAATGCCCAGTTTGATCAAAATCGTTAAAGCCGTTTTTGAGTAAATAAAAAATCTGGTGCGTGCGCGCAACACACAACTTTCACTTACCAACTTACTTAGATAAGACATTAATGCGTTTTGTTACTGCCACTTCTCAAAGTTACACATTTTTCCACATTCATTTCTTATTTTTGTTTTCATTTGCTCTATAACAAACACTAAATAAAAGTTTTTACTTGAGATAATTCGGCAATGCAAGCATAATACTGCAAGTCGACTGATATTTATAATTTTCTATGTACTTGCTGAAAATTTCATTTAGTTACCATGAAACCAATAATTTCCATTACATGAACAGAACGGCTTTAATTATGAACAATGATCTGCCATTAAAGGCGAACTACGCATGCGTGGGCTCAACGTGTTTTATGAGATGACTTAATATTTTTCTACTCTATATGTTTACTTGGTTTTAATCATATCACATATTTAGCCGTTTTAATTTTTAGGCGTAATGAGAGACAGTTAATTTCTCCATATAAACAAAACAAACAAACAAAAAATGCCCCTACCCCATTTAAGCCCCCTTAGAACATTTTGATAATGATAAAGCTTACCTGATAATAAAGAACACCTAATTTTCATTAAACATGACGAATTTGATGAAAATCGTTAAAGCCGTCTTTAAGATAATCGAAAAAAGGTTAAAAATTGAAAAAAAAGTTATAAAATAAATCGCCCCCTCCGTTTGACC
Source organism: Aelia acuminata (assembly GCA_911387785.2). Lineage (NCBI taxonomy): Eukaryota > Metazoa > Arthropoda > Insecta > Hemiptera > Pentatomidae > Aelia > Aelia acuminata. Next base: position 71,423,618 of record OU426983.1, on the reverse strand, counting down.
AATTTTGATGAAATGCTGGCTATCACATCTTTGGCATATACATACATCAAATGCCCAGTTTGATCAAAATCGTTAAAGCCGTTTTTGAGTAAATAAAAAATCTGGTGCGTGCGCGCAACACACAACTTTCACTTACCAACTTACTTAGATAAGACATTAATGCGTTTTGTTACTGCCACTTCTCAAAGTTACACATTTTTCCACATTCATTTCTTATTTTTGTTTTCATTTGCTCAATAATCCACTCAGAACATTTTAATAATGATAACGCTTACCTGATATTAAATAACACCTAATTTTCATTAAACGTGACGAATATGATGAGAATCGTCAAAGCTGTCTTTGAGATAATCAAAAAATTGGAAAAAAAGTTATGAAATAAAGTGCCCCCTCCGGTTGATCAATTTTGATAAAATGTTGGCTATCACATCTTTGGCATATACATACATCAACATAAAAACCTGCATGATGATCATAGATACCTGCTTTCTCACCAGTACCTTCCACGTCTAAGTTTCCTCCTTAATAAACGCCAGACAGTGTTCCTTCTTGATTGTGATTAGAGTCCGATTATTCTTTTTGTCTCAACAATGGTTTTAGTTCTCACCAAATTTGTTGCATTAATTATTGATACAGATTATTCAAATGATTACTTATTATTAAAATATTGATTTCCTTAACAAGTTCTCCCACCATTTTTAAAGATATGGTGCGTAATTTAATTTTATTCTCAACTTTTAATTAACTGTTATTAAGCCGGTTCAAGGATTATTTAAATAACACGTTGAAGACCGCATCGCGAAATCATATTTCTCACATATGGTCCGGCATTTTTTTTTATTGTTAATTACGTATATTATTTTTTAAATATATTTTTTTAGTATATAATAATAGGGGAATAGCTGATCAGCTGTTAAAGTTTGGTTACCTCCAAAATTGTGTCTACGTTTTTTAGTGTTTTGCTTAAAATTTTGTAGTATTATGTGATTTAAATTAAATAGTTGATGATTTATTTAACAACTGAAAGAAGGTAAAGGTGTATGTATGAACTCTGGAGGGCTTCCATGGAGGAACAGCCGAGCACATGTGCCGAGGTAAGAGACTCCTCAACTGTAGACCATCATTTGCCAGCTACTGAGGTAAATAATTCAGAATGCAGTTGGCAGTAAGTAACAGGTCGCAAAAGGTCATCTACAACTAATAAATACCCAAGGAAATGTGCTAAGAAAGATGAAGGATAGGTTAGCACCCATAACCGTTACGATCCCATTGCCCCTAGCAACAATGAAGCTAATGTTTCTGAAAACATTAACCAAATTATGAAGCCACCACTTATCATATTGAATGACATAGCTAATTTCGGTGAAATGGTTAGGCAGCTAAACCTTGTCAGTGAGCCTAACTCTTATGAGATAAAGTCTACACTAAAGGGTGTGATAATACACCCTACAACACCGGCTTCTTATAGAAATTTAGTACATTTTCTATAATGTCAAAAAGCCAACTTTCACACCTATCAGTTGCCAGACAAAGGGGCTAGGCGGGTTGTCATTAAAAACATCCGCCAAAAGATTGTATCGTTGAGGATATGGAAGCTAAAGGTTTAAGGTGATAAATATAGCCGGCGTTTTATCGTACAGCAAACTACTACTTCCCACATTTTTTTTCGATATTGTACCAGAAACATACTCAGAGGCTATTTTCGACATAAAAAGAGATTTCATTGCCGGATCGAAGTTGAAGAACCCCGAAAGAAACGTGCAGTTGTTCAGTGCACTCGTTGCCAAGCACTTGGCCATACCGAGACGCACTGTCGCCATCCTTAGGTGTGGAGAGATCGTTTCAGATGAATGTGGCAAAACTCATGATACTCTAGCTAAGTGCGCAAACTGGCAAGGCCCTCACCCGGCGAACTACAAAGGTTGCAGGACTTATCATGAGGAGCTCATGAACTTAAGATCTCGGCCTCGCCAACCCCTTGTGACCCAACCTCCTGCTCCAGCGCCAGCCGACCAAGAGCCTTTCCAGTACTTCCATGTCACTAGATGGGACCCACGGCAACCCAAAGAGTGGACTAGCAGGCTTCACAGATCAGATCACCAGAAGAAACATATTAAGGTATGACGGTACAACAGCATTCACTGCATGTACCATATGGTACAGATATGCCTATTCATTCGTCTAAGAATTAAAAAACCTATTTCAGCCCATGATGAAATGAAATGAAAAATAATTTTATTATCCTGAGACTATGTCCCTTCAGAATAAATTATATATTCATAATACAGAGTTCAAGCTAGTATGGCCGTATATGAATAATAATAAATATTTACAAAAGGGTTTACAAATGATATTTACAAAAGTTGAAAACAAAACAAAACAGAAGACAGAAACAAAAATAATGCATTCCTACATGACAGTAATCTATAAGTATAATAGGCGGGAGAGAAATAAGGGGAGGAGAGAGTGCCGATACATGAAGGCAACGAAATAAAATTAAACAACTTCAATAAATAATATATTTTCTAGTGGGAATAATGATTAACAGAGTTGCTTCTAAGGCTCCATTGTGTCCCTTCAGATATCAGTTGGATTGGGAGTTGAAAAGGAACTCGAAGAGGAGGGATTTGAAAGTGGAAGTCGATGGAGCGTGTCGGATGTTGGAGGGGATAGAGTTCCAGAGGGATATGGCTTGCATTATGAAGGATTTTTCATAAGTGTCAGTTCGATGGGGTGGGGGACAGAGATCAAATGTACGGGATCTGCTTGGGTGGGATTGGATGGCGGATTTGAATTGCAGGCTCTGTAGGATATAGGAAGGTCGTTTAGTTCTGATGGCTTGGTATAAAAAGGAAGCCAGTAGATACTGACGGCGATAGGAGGGGTAGAGCCACTTCAACTCGGCGTAGTACTGGGTTATATGCGTATCTCTGTAGATCCCACAGACAAAACGTATTGTGGAATTCATTAGCCGTTTGAGTTTGGCTTCGAGTTCACCAGACTGTCCGCCGTACACAATACAGCCGTAGTCAAAGTGGGGAAAGATGAGGGAGGAGACTAGAAGTTGGCGGATTTTGAATGGAAGAAGATATCGTAGACGGTTGAACTGTTTCAGGATAGAGATTGTACGATGGGAAATTTGTGAGATGTGTGGTTTCCAAGACGGATTGATCGAAGGTAACGTCTAGGCTTTTAACGGTGCTATGGAAAATGACTATGATAAGCCATATTCAACAACTAATACAGTCTTTATGCTCAAATATGGTTATTAATATTTTTAATTTTACAACAGACAGCATTTCGATATTTCTTTGGAGTGCTAACGAACTTTTACATCCTAGAAACGAATTAGACATTCTCCTACTTGAAAGATGTATTTATGTAGCCCTCATTATTGAGACTCATCTAAAAACACGTTCTCGAATTTTAATCCGAATTACACAATAAAACGAACCGACAACACATATGGCGGAACAGAGAGCCATGGCGGAGCAGGCATAATACGTTAAGGCTTAAGCATTACCAGCTACCACATCTTATGCAACCCCCCATATACACGCCACTAATGTTTTACAGAAAAACATTATCATTTCTGCAGGGTGCTGCCCTCCACGATTTTCGATCACCACTAAAATTTTCCGAAACTTCATTTCCAGTCTAGGATCCTGCTGTTTCGCTGGAGGAGATTTTAACGCAAAACATACAGAGTGGGGCTCTAGACTCATAACTCCAAGGGGAAAGAACTTGCTGACGGCCGTTCGCAACCTCAATCTGTACACTCTCGCTCCTAATTCTCCAACGTATTGGCCTATGTCTAAGAACAAGCTACCGGATCTTCTAAATTCCTTTAATGGGAAAGGTTTCAACCCCATTCATATATGATTAAAATTAATTTCGAAATAACATCGGATCACTCTGCGGTATTTCTGACATTAAACGAAGTACTAACAAAGTCAGTCATAAAAAATGGAAAGTCATAAAGAAGGACCGACGGACTGGGAACAATTCAAAATCTATTGATCGAACGCCTAAATATACCGTTCGCACTAAAAACTGCAACAGAAGTTGAAGAGGCAACCGAATTTTGCACTACACAAGTTCAGCAAGCAGCATATGAGGCATCCATACCACTTTCAGCAAAACAACATGTACTGCCAGAATACCCATTATACATCAGACTTGGAAAAACTAAGAGCTCGGAAACGCTGACATAGATCACAGTTAAAATCTGAAAAAACAAAAAAAAAAGGAATATAATCGCCTTAACAATAAACTAAAAACTGAACTGCGATCATTTAAAGCTCAACAGTTTAACAATTACTTTTCATCTTTGAATACTGACGATGGCAGTTTGTGGAGATCAACCAGAAAACTTCTCCGAGAAAATAACAGTTCTCTGCCTTTGAAAGTATCTCCAGATGCTGCCTATGATATTACAGCAGAACGATTTGGTAATTACATGTCCACTATCTTCCAACCCCACTCAGGCCTTAGTAATCCACGCCATGAATCTATCATATTAAGTAATCTTGATGCAGCTTTACAACTTTCGATCCCTCCGAAATGATTTACACCGAAAGAAGTAAAAGATGAAATCAGCAAGTTCTCAACAACCCGGGTTAAGAAGAAGCAATATGTGACTAGCGCTTTTCCAAATTTCCAACAAGCGTTTGATAGAGTATGGACTTGGACATGCAGGACTCATCTATAAGCTAAAGACAGTACTCCCCAGCACCTACTACTTAATACTGCAATCTTATTTACATAACAGATTCTTCAGGGTGCTTCGTTCTTCTCTTATTTTTTATCAAAAGCTGGAGTTCCGCAGGGTTCCATTTTAGCGCCATTATTGTACACAGTCTACACCACAGACCTGCCTACAACAGAACATACTCTCACGGTGATACGTTTTAGCTAAATATAACGACCCGGCTCAAACCTCGCAGTACCTGCAGAGCCATCTCGATCTTCTTCAAGAATGGTGTATTAATTAAATGGAAAACAGAAATCAACATAAAAAAGTTCGTTCAAATCACATTCACACTTCGACGTGCGCTGTATCCTCCTGTTAACATAGACCAAAAAAATTTAGAACGTCAGACGGAACCATTCAACCGTAGACCAAATATTCTTCCTCCGTCAAATATTAGTGAAAACATTTGAATATAACCGAACTGTACATTAGCTTTTCACATGGGCGAATCCATCCGATTGTAAAGGGGGGGCTGCAGTCCTATAGGGGGAGGCTGCACCCCCACAGCCCTTTCCCACAACTAAAGTTCTACTTGTTCTGCATATTATTTGTTCTTTAACTTGCTTCCTTACTTTAAGGAAAGTCAAATTCTATCTTTACATGACGAAACATTTTCTAAAGGGAGGGGCTGCAGCCCCCCACAGCCCCCCCTGGATCCGCCAATGGCTTTTCATCGATTTCAAAAACGCATATAATTCGATTAACCGTCAGAAGTTAAATAATATTCTTGTCGAGCAGGGAATACCAAAGCAGTTAGTAAACCTAGTAAAAATGTGAATGTCCGAAACGTTCAATTAAATTAGAATCGGTAGTTATTTTTCTGAGAAGTTCGAGGTTCGCTCTGGTTTGAAACGAGATGATTCTCTATCACCAGTTTTATTTAATTTAGCACAGTATGGGAATATACCATTCAGGAGGTGACGCACCGGAAAGGATTTGAATTTGGGAGGGAATGTACCTGTGCTCAGATATGCCGATGATTTGGTTTTGCTTGGTGAGGACGCGGAAAACATTGATGAAAGCCGGTCAAAAACTGGGGTTGGAAATAAATACGGATAAGACAAACAGCCATAGAAGTGGTGACGATTTTGCTGATATTACTGTAGAAGGGACTACGTTTTAATACGTAGAGAAGTTTAGATATTGTGGGGCGATGAAACTAGAAAAAACGAAATCGATGAGGAAAATAAGGCTACCTTAAAATCCGGCAATGCTTGCTACTTTTCAGTAGCGAAATTGCTAAGCTCGTGCCTTCTGCCCCGAAACTTGAAAATTAGGATTTACTAAACTCTTATTCTTCAAACAGTCCTTTATGCGTGCGAAACGTGGTCGCTGACATTGAGGGATGAGCAACGCCTAGGGTTTTTTGAAAATAAAGTACTTCGTAGAATATTTGGAAGAGGGTCGACCTAACTGGAGAATATAGACGCTTACACAACGCCAAACTTAGTAAACTATACCCAGTAAATATAATTGAGGTGATAGCAGAAAAACGATTAAAATGGGCCTGTAAAATTGTAAAACTTTAATTTTTAATTGTAAAGTAAAAACTAAGTAGTAAACGAATTCCGAAAAGAATAATGAGCGTGATGCCGAATGGGAAACTTCCGAGGGGTAGGCCAAGACAGTGTTGGGAGGATTACATTAAGGCAGCTCTTTTGAGGTTGGGTCTGGATGGCCTTAGGTGGATGATGGTGTGCAGGAAGGGAATCATGATGTCCCCATCCAACCTTCCCTTCATTATTATTATGATTATTAATTAACTTGCTATTTATCTTAGAGTACCTATTGGAACATTGTTTTAATACATATAATAATGTTGGGGGTTGGAGATTTATTAGATGGGTCCACTATGAAATAAAAGTCAACCTACCATGGACATATTGGAACTGGTACTGCTATACTTGGGACATCAGGAACAAGACATACATATCATCAAGTTGGAAAAAAATTGTTAATTTGAAAACTTACTGTATTATTTAGACACTTAAATGAGGTGAGGTATATTGGAATTTCGGAAAATTCCAAGTAAAAATTTTCGTAGAACATTATTTACAAGGTTAAAAAAAAAAAAAAAAATGCACAGATAAAAGCTAAAACTTTATTTCACTAGCTGATAATAGATGCCTATGTATAAATTTTCTGTTAAAAATTATTTTATAGATGCTTATTTATAATTTAATTTACTTATTATTATTTTTAAATAAATAATATTGCAACATAACAATTTCAAGGAGGATTCAATGGTTCTTATTTAGTCTAAATAAGTATTTCATACAAGGAGACAGTGCTTGGTAAACATTGATGTTTGTTAAAATATATGGGATAAGTATATTGAATGGGATCATTGCTCACTATGCTTTACATTAAATAATCTTCTCTCTGCTACCTTCCACAGAAAATCAGAGAGAAAAAGATAATTTTCTAAAAATATGTGCAATTTAAATATCATAGAAATTGATTTAGTTCATGAAAATTATGTATATTTTGAACTTTTTTCTTAAAATGATAAATGAAAGAACTAATTTAAGTTATTATAGAAAATAATAACTTCATAAGTATCTTTATATGAATGAAATGACTTATATTTTTTATATGTATGATTAAAAAACTAAGTAATAAAGATATCAACATTCTATGATAACTGGAATTAAACCTTGTATTTTATATTACAATATTGTTCATTGTCTTTTTCATTAATGAGGCTAAATCTGCACTCTTTGGGTTTGTAATAATCGTTTTTATAATTATGGCTGATATCAGATTCACCTTTTGGTATGTTATTATAGATTCTTTTTTCTATATATTTTGGATTGATTTCATCATTCATTTTTATTAAATGACTTTTGAATTCATTGTGGAAATATTCATCAGTCATTTTCCATACCATTGAAGAATACCACATCACAACAATCAATACAACTAAACCATAGACAGCTTGTCCAAATGCCATCCTTATAATTCAGCTTTTTCAAAATATTATTCGAAGAAAAGTGCTTTTAGATGTGTGTAAAACTGTTCCATTTGTGGCCAGGCCATCGTCATGAAGACTATTAAAGAATTAAGGACAACAAATATTCTCATGTACTCCACTCCTGCTCCAGATCTAAGCCAACTTGAAAAACCACCAACTTCTTCATCATCTAATATTTGTTCATCAACAGCTTCCTTTTTTATTTTCTCCTGTTCTTCTCTTTTTTTATTCTTCATGACCTGTGGAAAGAAAAATTGGCTATGAAAGAACAATCATTAATAGCCGATGATTTTGTCATTTTTTAGTTAAAGGTAGATAACTTTTGTCACATGAAAAATATAGATTTTCCAGGATTGTTTGGTGAGTTTAAACAAAGTTACATTTATAGTGGTTCCTGTTTATCAACATTTCAGATGGTAAAAAACATTTTATTCACAATTATATATAAAGTTTCAGGGTCATTGCCCAATCTTCAGGTGGTTATTAGGACAAAATAATATATTCTTAGATGGATCTTCATTGAAGGCTTGTATTATTTTTTAAAATACAATATCTATGTTATTATATTATGAAAGTATACAAAATTAAACTTTTGAATTGAAATGAATGCACTTTGTAGGAGAGAAGGAAATAATAAGTGTTTCCATGTGGGTGAAAAATTATTTTTGCATAGTTTGATGTTATTAAGACAATCATCTGCAAAATGCAATTGGTATGTACTGAGGTAGTGTCTTGGAACAACCGCTTTAACAAAACATTTGGCGTGTATTTCCCATTTAATTATTTCGCTCTCGCAGGCTGTGAAGAGCACTGGTATAAATCCGAAAAAAATGCATTTTAGAACTAAGTATACTATTGGATTTAGCTTGAAGGGCTGTAGTGGGGCTTATATTACAGATATATTATTCAAATTCATTATAATAAAGAGAAAAATGAAAAGAAAACTAGTGCGACACAATATGGGTACAAAGCTTAAAAAAAAAAATTTTAAACTAATTTCCCAAAAATTGTATTTATGAGATATATGTATTTTCCTAAAGTGGCGATTTAAAATCTAATAAGTAGTTTTTGCTCATTACTTCACTGTGGGTAATATGAGAATGTTAATAATAGTTCTACAATTAGACTTATTTCAAAAACCAGCCTCAAGTGGTCAGTATAAAACCATTGTGAAACTTGTATAGAACCATAGTGAACTAATGATGAGTATAAAACCATAGTAAATAAATAAATATATATATAAACCAATTTAATAAATTTTTTATTTTTATTTTTAAATTACCCATTGTTATTATTTTTAATCATACTTCTTTATATTTCAATTATATAAAAGACAAACTGAAATATGTTATAATTCAAAAGCAATAGAACTAAACACAACCCTATTTTAAAAACTCAACTTTAACTTCAGTTTTCTTAAAATATGGAGGTTGGGGCTTAGTTAACTTTGGCATTACACTGACCAAGTATTTTTAAGTTTTAGCAATATCATTTTTAGCTAAATTTATTTATTTCATCCAAATTTATTATTTAATTTATATCCCTCTATTTGTGTCATAATACATAAATTGCTAATAATAGATATTGCTATGTACCTTACCTGTCTTAATTATACTAAACAAATAATTTTTATTATTTGATAGGAAAAAATAATTTTAACATTGGTTGTGAGTGAAGAAACCTATCAAAATATTAAAACAAAAAACTGTTTTCAAAATTTTATTATGTATAAAGTAATAACATTCAAAGGTAGATAGATTTTATTCTGTTCCCTCTATTCTATTCTCTATTCTCGTTTGTCATAAAATTAAATAAATATGCGATGCTATAGTTATTTCATTGTTTTTAATTACTCTTTTGATATAGTTAAAAAATATATACAGTGGCTCACAGTCAAAATGATGCAAGGAATTAACTTTGAAAAAAAACTATTTTATACCAAGCCAAAATTTATTTTCAACATTCTTTGTTTACAAATATAAAGTACAAACATTAGGCTAGAATTGACAATACTTAAAAGCTTATTTGAGATCAAATCCTAAAATTAAACTAAAACCTCATGAATAAATATACACTTCTAAGGTCACAGTGAAAATGATGCAAAATTAAAAGCATCCAAAAAATCAAAAATATTTTGAATTTGAGTACTTTGTAGGTAAGCCTTTATCTTTTATTATCTCTTTCGAACAATTGGGCAAGGATTGGACAAACTTTTCTGTTTAAGATGGGCTTATATCTTCCCATTCTTCTCGTAGCACCTTTTTGAGATCTTCTCGGTTTGATATCTTATGTTTTGTCACTTCTGTTTCTAATTTACTCCATGAATTCTCTATGACGTTTAGGTCTGGTGATTGGGAAGCTGTTTTTATAGTTTTGGGGTGAATTATATAAACACCATTCTCTTGCAAGATGAGAAGAATGCTTGGGGTCGTTACCACTATAAAAAGCAAAATTATTAATTTAATAGCTCGGTTGCACTTGCTTTAAATTTTTTTTTTCAGGATGTGACAATATAAATGTCTATTCATTGTTCACTCAATAAAATGAAGATTTCCTACCCCCCGAGGCAGCAATATACCCCCAAACTATGACATGACCACCTCCAGGTTTGATGGTCGGGCGAAGTTATTTTTCATGGCGCTCTTCATTTGACATTCTCCAGACGAAACCTCTTCCATCAGAGCCAAACAAATTAAATTTTGGCTCATTCGAATACAGAACACTTCCGGAAGTCCATGTCTTTTGTTAAACAATGCTTAGCAAAATTGATTCGAAGCTTTTTATTTTTGTCAGTGATATAAGGTTTTTGGCATGTAACTCTACCGTTGTATTGGTTTTTTCTTAAGACCCTTCGAATGGTTTCAGCACATACCATTTTATTTAAATGTTTTTTAACTAATGTGGTCAACTTTGGAGCACCAAATTTTGGATTATTTGTTATTTGGCACAAAATCCAACGTTCATCATTACTAGTAAAAAAATGTTTTGCACTCACACTAGCTTTTCTTATTATTATATTTTAGTTTTTAAAACTTTCAATAATATTTTGAACGGTGGCATAACTCTTATTGATAGTAGAGGCAATTTTTCGTTGTGTTTTGTCCATTTTCAAATTGCAAATCACTATTTCTCGTTCACGAATAGTTGTTTGCGCACCCATTTTAAGCAAAAGCTCGAACTAGACTGATTACTAGTATTCATATTGTTTATTTTTGTTTCCATTGAAAGAATGAAAAGAAATTAAAAGTCAAGAAATCAAAAACTCATTTACCCGATAATTGAAGAATACTTGTCACTTTCACTTTTTTTCTAAACGGAAGTAAACGTTGCATCTTTTTCACTGTGACCTTCAATCCCTACGAGTTTTAATGAAGATTTTTTTTTCTCTTTCTCTAATTGCTGTGCAGTTGATTTGATTATATAAATTTAATGTATGACAATGAACGATTATGGCCTCATGTGCATTGGTTTTTAAATTTTAACAAAGAGGAAGTAAATAGCATTTGAAATAAAAATATTAGTTTGCATCATTTTGACTGTGAGCCACTGTACATACTTATTTGTAGTATAAGTTCTTTTTATGTAAATAAAGAAAAAAACAGTTTTTTGGTTTTATTATTTTATATATCTGTGGCTGAGTTTAAGAACATATTCTAGATATTAGCTGTTTACTGAACAACTTGGAAGCGAAATATAAAATTAGTAATCACACATATGTTACTTACCATAAAGCAGGGAACAGACGATCACAATAGAATTTTTAGGTCTTCAGTGAATCCTTACAGGCCTGGTAATTCACTTACAAAATCAATACATCTCAACTTAATTACTTAATACACTTAATTTCATTAAATTCAAGATTCAATTTCTTATTGTTTTGATAAAAATTTAATTTAAGTAAGGTTAGAGACTTCGTAGTTATGAGTATTTTTAATTTCTGCCTTGGAGGTCAAACATTTTTAATTCAAGTTTAATGAAAAATAACACTTCCAATAATTGTTTTGCATTTTTTTTCATTTTTCAATGTTTCGGGGCACCCACCCCATCTTCAGGAAACAACTAAAAACATTTATATTCATCAGTCACAATAATTCAAATTAATTTTATAATATCCATATTGCATTATTAATTTTCTTCTTGACACAGTTTTTATATAATTTAATATTAATTACCTTAAAAATATTTTCCATGCTTTACTGCATGTTGTCAATTGCATAACCTTTATGTACATATCTACACACACATACACATATATTGGTATATAAAACACACGTATACATAAATTATAGTCAATTTAAAATTAACAATTATTTTAGCCTCTCTCTGTCACAAACTGATCATTTGCACTATAGGGATCAGAGTATTTACATGTTTAGGCTGATTTAATTCTTATATTTCTCTCCTCACATCTATTATTACTTTCACTTACCTATATATGTAATATATAGTAAGTGGAAGTATTGCGATCGTGAAAAATTTCGACTTCCGGTTTTCAACGGAAATACACGTTTTGGGGTCCCCTGAGTCGAAATGACCAAGTCCCGTGAAATGGTCTGTGTGTGTGTCTGTGTGTGTGTGTGTGTGTGTGTGTGTGTGTGTGTGTGTGTGTGTGTGTGTGTGTGTGTGTGTGTGTGTGTGTGTGTGTGTGTGTGTGTGTGTGTGTGTGTGTGTGTGTGTGTGTGTGTGTGTGTGTGTGTGTGTGTGTGTGTGTGTGTGTGTGTGTGTGTGTGTGTGTGTGTGTGTGTGTGTGTGTGTGTGTGTGTGTGTGTGTGTGAACAGACTAGCTCAAGAACTATAAACCGTGCGAACCTGAAATTGGGTATTTAGTGTAGGTATATGCCCGCGATGTGACAGCAAAAATTTCATCAAAATTGCTCAAAGGGAGGGGGTACTTTATTTAATAACTTTTTAGGTTTTTTTCGATTTTCTCAAAAACGGCTCTAACGATTTTGATTAAACTGAGTATTTCATCTATTTATATGCCCATGATATGACTGTAACAATTTCACCAAAATTGATCAACCGGAGGGGGGACTTTACTTAATAAATTTTGCATCATTTTCACGTGTTTTTTTTATTTACTCAAAAACGGGTCTAACGATTTTGATCAAACTGGGTACTTGACGTATGTATATGCCAAAGATGAGATAGCCCGAATTTAATCAAAATTGGTCAAACGGAGGGGCACTTTATTTCTTAACTTTTTCTGCAATTTTTACATTTTTTTCGATTTTCTCAAAAACGGCTTTAACGATTTTCATCAAATTCTTCATGTTTAATGAAAATTAGGTGTTCTTTAATATCAGGTAAGCTTTATCATTATTAAAATGTTCTGGGGGGGCTTAAATGGGGTAGGGGCCTTTTTTGTTTGTTTGTTTTTGTTTCCTATGAAGTATCTTTGTTTTTGTTTATATGGAGAAATTAACTGTCTCTCATTACGCCTAAAAATAAGAAATGGCTAAATATGATATATGATAAAAACCAAGTAAACATATAGAGGAGAAAAAAAGAAAAATATTCAGTCAACTCATAAAACACGTTGAGCCCACGCATGCGTAGTACGCTTTAATGACAGATCATTGTTCCTAATTAAAGCCGTTCTGTTCATTTAATGGAAATTATTGGTTTCATGGTAACTAAATGAAATTTTCAAGAAGAACATAGAGAATTATAAAATAAGTCGACCTGGAGTATTATGCTTGCATTGCCGAATTATCTCAAGTAAAAACTTTTATTTAATAATAAAAAGAAATTAGTGTTTGTTATAGAGCAAATGAAAACAAAAATAAGAAATGAATGTGGAAAAATGTGTAACTGAGTGAGAAGTGGCATTAACACAACGGCTTAATTTCTAATCTATGTTGGTAAGTGAAAGTTGTGTGTTGCGCGCACGCACCAGATTTTTTTTAACAAATTATATTTAATTTGCTTATAATATCTGTGGAATGCGTACTTAGATTTTTAGTATCCGTTTTGAAATTTATTGTTTTATTTAGATACTAGCTGTATGCCCTGGTTTCACCCGGGAAATTTAATTTTTCTAATGAAACGGTCGATTTCGTAAAAAAAAAACCATTGTAAAGCGAGATCATTACGATTTTTATTAGGATAAAGAATATCAGCTGAAGATCGGCTGAAGTTATGCAATTTTAATATGCACCTGGTATGAAAGAACCACTGAGCGAAATTTGGAGAATTTAGGATCAACGGTATGGATTTCTATAAAGAACAAATAAACAAACAGAAATATTGCCCTGCAGTTTCAGCTTCTCGCAAATCGGCTTGCCTAAGCCTTTGTGGCGCAAGGCGGGCCTCATATTCCTGGGCAGACTCAGTTTCCCGCGATTCTGCCTGTCTAAGCCTCTGTTGTTAAATCTTATTTTGATGTTCGTCGAGAATTTCAGCTGCTCGTATTTGACATTGTTTATTAGCTTTTGAGCTCACTACTCCTATTGAAGCTCGCTTCTAAAGAGGCATTTTTACTTTCACTTACCTATATATGAAATATATAGTAAGTGGAAGTATTGCGATCGTGAAAAATTTCGACTTCCGGTTTTCAACGGAAATACATGTTTTGGGGTCCCCTGAGTCGAAATGACCAAGTCCCGCGAAATGGTCTGTGTGTGTGTGTGTGTGTGTCTGTGTGTGTGTGAACAGACTAGCTCAAAAACTATAAACCGTGCGATCCTGAAATTGGGTATTTAGTGTAAGTATATGTCCGCGATGTGACAGCATAAATTTCAATAAAATAAAATTACTTAAAGGGAAGGGGTAATTTACTTAATAACTTTTTAGGTTTTTTTCGATTTTCTCAAAAACGGCTCTAACGATTTTGATTAAACTGAGTATTTGATCTATGTATATGCTCGAGATATGACTGTAAAAATTTCATCAAAATTGATTAACCGGAGGGGGGACTTTACTTAATAAATTTTGTAACATTTTCACGTGTTTTTTTTATTTACTCAAAAAAGGCTTTAACGATTTTGATCAAACTGGGTATTTGATGTATGCATAAGCCAAAGATGTGATAGCCAACATTTCACCAAAATTGACCAACCGGAGGGGGGACTTTACTTAATAAATTTTGTATCATTTTCACGTGTTTTTTTTATTTACTCAAAAACGGCTTTAAAGATTTTGATCAAACTGGGTATTTGATGTATGTATATGCCAAAGATGTGATAGCCAACATTTCATCAAAATTGATTAACCGGAGGGGGGACTTTACCTAATAAATTTTGCAACATTTTCAAGTGTTTTTTTTATTTACTCAAAGAAGGCTTTCACGATTTTGATCAAACTGGGTATTTGATGTATGCATAAGCCAAAGATATGATAGCCAACATTTCACCAAAATTGACCAACCGGAGGGGGGACTTTACTTAATAAATTTTGTATCATTTTCACGTGTTTTTTTTTTTATTCAAAAACGGCTTTAACTATTTTGATCAAACTGGGTATTTGATGTATTTATATGCCAAAGATCTGATAGCTAACATTTCATCAAAATTGGTCTAACGAAGGGGACCACAACAACGCATTAATTTCTAATCTAAGTAAGTTGGTAAGTGAAAGTTGTGTGTTGCGCGCAGGCACCAGATTTTTAAAAAATGAATTTATCATACATGTGAATAAACGTATTGTAATGTTAGAAAAAATAAAAAAAACATATGGTTTAATAATCCCAGAACTCGACGCCTGCCAAGGGACGGTATTACCGGGCCTTGTTGTCCTCTTCAAAATCTATAAAATTTATTTTAAGGCCGTTTTTTCGACTCAAACGGTCGATTTCGTAAAAGAAACCATAGTAAAGGGAGATCATGACGAATTTTATAACAATAAAGAATATACCCAGAGATTGGCTGAAGCTATGCAATTTTAATATGGACGGGTGTTCGCACCTGGTATCAAAGAACCACTGAGCGAACTTTGGAGAATTTAGGATCAACGGTATGGATTTCTATAAAGAACAAATAAACAAACAAACAGAATTTCATCTTTATTTATATAGATTTTGTTATGTGGATTTTCTTTTTTAATATTTTTGCTTCTTCAAAATTAAATGTATGGTTGTTTTTTATGCGGTGTAGGGCCAGTGCTGTTTTGTTTATATTTTTGTTGTTTTTACAATCATTTTTGTGTTGCGATACTCTTGTTTTTAATTTTTTAGACGTTTCACCTCGTATATTTTGTTGCAGTCTTTACATTCTATTTTGTAAATGACATTTTTAATATCTACTTTCTTTATTTCAACCTTCATATTTGTTATATATTGATTCTAGTGACCGACCGAAGTTTCGGTTTCGGCCAAAAAATGGCCGAATCTTCGGCCAGGCCGAAACTAGCTCCTGTGTCATATCTCTAAGAAGGAAGTAGGACAACACGATTTCGGCTTGTAAGCTCGATCTCTTTCATGGCATTTAACACCCTTGAATTTAATAGTGGGAAGTATCTGTTATTTTAGTTAATTACACTTCTTTTGTATTTCGGTAGAACAGATTTTTCTCATTCTTTTGGTATCTTTACTTGATCGAAAACTTTAAGTTGGGTATGGAGACAAAAAATTTGAGAGTAACAAACATAAATGTCCTCGAAAATCAAATCGAGTCTTAACATGTAATGAAAGCATACTCTTTATACAGAATTCTTTACGTTAAGTGTAAAGAATAGTATTTATTCTTTACCTTGAGCGTTAAGAACCTTTTTTGTGCTTTTAATCATCTCCTAATTAATAATGAATTTTTTTTCCAAAAAAAGAAAAGATTAACATAAATAAGAATATATATTCTAAATACTTAAACTTAGATTATTCGACATGTCCACCAATTCAATTCAAAATTGAAAAAAATATTTTAGTCAGTAACCTTGTCATTAGAAGTTGCATCAAAGGGTGGTAGTAGGTCTTTGTTCTTGTATGGAATGGGAATCAGATGCAAAACCTATTTTTCAACCTTGGCAGTCCCCTTTCCCCCAGTGGTTCACAAATAACATTCCAAAAAATTGTCTCAATTTTTACCATGAAGAAGCACATTTTTGACCAAAAACTATTCTATAAATTTTCAAACTAGATTAAATACAAAACTGACTCAGTAGATTAAATAGCTTCTGACATACAGCTTTACGTATTCAATAGGCCGTCATTTTGTATTCTATCGGCTTTATTTTTTATTATAGGGCTGAACTAGTTTAGGGGGTATGGTCTAACATCCTATGGGGACCAGCCTTACTAGGAAGGAGGGGGCCGGGATTCGATCCTATAACTTAACTTATACACCTGTTTTACCACTCTTGTATACCAGCTCACTTATTAAATGAACGATTGAGTTAAATTAGTGTTATTTTATAAGCTTTCATTGATATTATTGCTAAGCTAGACATATTACACACTTATATGTATCATATATAGACACGTAAATAAGTTTCGGTTTCGGCCCGAAACTAGGTCTATGGCCGAAATTAGGTTTCGGCTAAAATTTTGGTTTCGGTCGGATACTAATTGATTCATTTTATTATTATTGTAGATACCCATTCTTATATCATCATGATCATAGTTTTTGAAGGTTCTTTTTATTTCTTCTGTCAATCCTTTAATGTATTGCATTTTGAAGAACTTTTTATTTTTATTTTGATTATCTTCAATTATTCCTCCTATATCTTGACTATTTGTTTTTTCTTCGGCTGTTTTTTTATTATTATTGTCAATGAAAAAATCCGCTATTGTTTTTTCTTTATAATCTCTTTGTTGTTTATTCCTATTTCTTTCTCTTTTGTGCTTCTATCTGTTGTATTTTTTTTTTGGTGATTTTATCCGTTAGATTGTCTCCACTTTTCGGTGGTTGAAGTGTCCAAGTTGGAATCAAGGTTTTGGGTTTGGGTATCGAAACGGTTTTGAAATATCTGAAGAAAATCTTTGTGTTAGAGGTGGGGTGGAATTAAGTTTTTTGGGTATTGAAAATCAAACATGTAAAAGCTTAAAAAGAATTTATTAATTAACAAAAATAAATACATAGGCTATTCACTTAAATAGTTTATCACATCATAAACTATAATAATATTTCATATAACATATCACGTTTTGCACATAGAAAAAAGTCTTAAATCACACGAGCTCAATAAATTTCTCCTAACTAAAAATATATCTTACAAAATGAGAGTTCAAAAGGAGAAAAAAATATTTATAGAGGGATGAAGACAAGCTGGTCCCATTGTGTTGCAAAGAGGATGTTGAGTTGTGAGTCCAGACCGATGTTCTCAACTCGTATCAGTTTGGCGCTACTTTGACCTGGTGCTTTGGCAACTATTGCGGTTCCTGAAACTCGCATGGTGTGAGGTTCAACTTCTTTTTCTGAACCAGTTGTATCGATGGACACTTGGCAGGTCAGGTCTACGTGGATTTCTTTGACTATTCCTTTTTTGCCATTCTCTTCATACTGTAAGATAAAATAAGTTATTTTTACAATTATTGTTTAAAAATTATTTAGTTTTAGATTATTATCAAAGTGAAAAGTGTCACCAAAAACCTTTTATGGAATTTTCCTACTTCATTAAAAAAAAAATCAGGTCATCCAATTAGAGATGACTACAAATGTTTACATGAATAGAATATTTATCTTAATTATTTTCAAACTTCTAAAACAGACAAAATTACTTTATAGCCTGATTATTATTTAAAGTCAAAGATAATAATTTTTTATAAAAGAAGGGTTAGAGAGATTATGAAAGTGATACATTTTTATAGCTAGTTGTAAGGGTTCTTACAAAAATTACCTTTCAAGAATATAAACATCAAAACGAACTATTTTTCAATGAAATAAGGAACATAAGAAAATATAAGAATATCTAGTATGATATGGATATTTAAACTTAAAGCCATATTTTTTTTTTTTTTTTTTTCAATGGACAGTAAGCAATGTTTTTTAATAAATATTTTAAGGAGAAAATTCATAAAAAAACCTGAAGCTACATTTTTTTAGTAGTTCATAAGGTCTTTTTTAAGACTTGTTTGAATTAAAATCACATAAAACAATTTTCTTTGAGCTATAGCAACAAAAATCGACTATTCTTTTTCGTAACAGACCAAAAAGTAATATTTATACAATTTTTCAGATGTGAACAAACTATAAATAATAATAGAAATTTCAGGCTATTTAAATTTAATTATCCCGGTGAGGTGAACACCATATGTTGAATAACAAACAAAAAATACTCTTAAGCATTAATCAAATTTAAAAAAAGTTTTCTTACCACTTCTTGCTTCTTTTCATATTGAGGAGCATCTGCCCTGAAGACAACAGCTTCACCTAACCTCAGCTGACCAGCAAGTACTTCAAAACTCATTCCTGCCCTCACAGCAGAAGGCTCGAACCCAAGTCCATCCGGGTGAGAGTCAGACCACATGAAGTTATCAGGATTGTTTAGACTATTTGATTCAAAAACCAATCTCTTTCCATAACCCATTCCAATTGATTTCAATTCTAGGGGCTGGCCACCGAAGAATGGGCGCCTCTTTCCGGCTGCAGGCCTTACCCTATAATGAAAGCCAGGAACTATTCTGGGATCTATATAAGTACCTGAAATTAAAACATTGGAATAATTAGTTTTCCACTAACAACGGAGAGTGAGACTGATTATTGCGTCAAGCAATCCTTCAATAAGTATACGATATTGTTGTACAAGGAAGTGAATAAAATAATTTAGTAAAAAGCATGTTACAGCATTATATTAACAAAAGGAAGATTCTTAAATTCTTAGGAAACTTTAGTCCAAATTAAATTAAAATCCCTCATTAATCAGAATGAGATTAGGTTTTCATAATAACATTAATTTCTTAGCAATGAATAGGTTAAATATTTTAAACCATAAAAGTAGAGGGTGCGGAGGACACTTTTTTGTAGGCAAAATATATGGTATTCAAATATTTCAAAAAGTCATTACATCAGAAACAGCTTACCAATCACAGGCAGCTCATATGTCTCAAGACCAATGATGTTGTAGGAAGTTGGTACATCACCAATATTGTTTCCTCTAACAACTGTATGCCTGAGCCTGGAATTGATGCCAGGGGTGAGGGAATAGCATCTTCTTGGGTGGCTGCCAACTGTAACTCCGATCATCTTCGTCTTCACCTTTCCATCGCGCTTGTTCTTTACACTAACAGCAATGCCGCTCATCTAAGACAAATATGAAATATAAATCAAATCAAATCCACTACTACAAACATTTTTTCTTTTATAGATTAATTGAAACCAAAATTTAATTTGGAAAAAAAAGTTCTTGTTTTTAATATTTTCAAAAACCTGAAGAATTAAAGTTTTTATAATGAAAATTATTAATTTTTAAAAACTGCAATGAGGTGAAAATTTTATATATATATATATATATATATACATATATATATATATACAGGGTGTATCGCAAGTAGATGACAATATGCAAGATGGAAAAACTAGATCAAAAATGTAGTTAAACGTCGCCAACCGCATGATTCTATCTCATTCCGTTGCACAGATAGGCCGTTCCAAAGGTTATTTCGAGAAAACCGTGTTTTTAGTAGGAAAACCTCAATTTTCTCTGCTTCCACACATTTTTTTTTCAATGTTCCATAACAGTTTTGAATTCAGCATTAAATTTTCTTTAAGCCTAATGCACATTCAATGTTCACAAGTATCTTTTCAAAAGCGCGATAACAGATCAAGAAATAAAATTTTTAAAAAAGTGTTGTCAGCGACAAATTTTCGAGGATCACTACTCTTCCAAAAAAAATCCTGCAAGCTGCCGAACCTCACAAAAGTTGTAAAATTTAATCACCTTTCTAACGGTGTACTCAAAACTGCAATTATCTCTCAATTTTGTAATGCAATTGGAATGGGAAGGAGAAAAAACTGATGTTATGCTTATTTTGTTGGATCTGAGATCAACTGAGAATATCGCACTCTACAGTCTTTAGAGCTCTCAGGGAAGACAATCAATATCCTTATCACCTGACTACAGTCCAGGAGTTGCTACCCCGTGATATGGAGCTACGGATGGTGTTTACGCGATGGTATGTTCAACAGTGGCACGAGAGGCGTAACTTCCCTGATCGCATAATTTGGACAGTTGCCTCATCTCATCATTCACACGTGCGGGAATTTTCAACTCACGCAACTCTCACCTTTGGTCTCATCATAATCCACATGGCACTAGGGAACACCACTTCCAATATCAGTTCAGTGTGAACGTGTGGCTAGGAGTCTGTGGGCAGCATATGACAGAGCCCGTTTTCTTACCACGTCGGTTAAATTCAAATACTTTTTATGATCTACTTCAGGATGATATAAGTGCGGCACTCCTCGAAGCAATACCACTTGAAGAAGAGCTATGGTGGCAAATGGACGGGTGTCCAGCGCATAATGGACGAGCTGTAACGAACTGGCTAAATCAACAGTACCCAGGAAGATGGATTGGGAGAAAAGGACCTGTGCATTGGCCGGCCTGAAGCCCTGATTTGACGCCACTGGATTTTTATATTTGGGGTAGGCTTAAATCGGAAGTGTACAGAGTACCCATTCAGGATATGAACCATCTGATCGCAAGAATTCGCGAATCATATGAAGCAATGAGAGCTGACCGCGATCAGATTCGAAGGGCTACATCAGCTGTGTTAAACAGATGTCGTCAGTGTGTACTGCAAGGAGGAGGCCAGTTCCAGCAACTTTTGTAATGTTCAAAGACATTTTATTTACTATTTAACTTCATGTAAGAATTAATTTAATTTTTCTTTGCAATTTAGATAAAAAATAAATAAAATTTATTGGAGACAAGATCCTACAAAATAAGCATGTTGTCCTAAAAAAATAAGCATGAGAAAAATATATATATATATATATATATATATATATATATATATATATATACATATATATTTAAAACTTACAGGTACTATCAGCTCTGATTCCTCTTCGTACCATTCCACTTTGCAGAAGGACTTAACACGAGCAGTTTTCTCGACAGAACCATCGCTCAAAATCCTATGGCCTACCTCTTCTTGAGGCATCTGTAAACAGAAAATAAGGAAGGTCAGTTGGCATTCTTACATTATTTTTACTTATTTAAGTGTATGATGGTTAAGATGAATAATTTCTTTGAAAACATTTCCAATAAAATAATACTGCAAAACTGAATTTGAATATTTCATAACTTATTTTTTATTTTTTTAAATTATTTTGTTTTTATTTTCAAAAATTAAAAATGACTTTTTTTTCTTTTTTAACATTGATTTTGGATAGTTTAATAAACTTACCTTGTATTGAAATTACACAAGGAAAGTAGAAAACAAGCCAAATAATCATAAGGCTTTGCAAACTATTTTCACCAAATAATAGTTCAAACAAATTATTTTTGAAATGACTTCAATTAAATGTTATGAGGTAAATTAATGAAATTGTAATAACTGAATTTTAGACAAATAAATTAATTTTAAAATTGCAATGAATATTTAAAAGATGAAAAATCAATTTAATTGTGTCTCTTGTCATTATTACAGCTAAATTTAGACCTATTAAATTAGATAATTACATGTGAGGGATGAACCATGCTATTATGGATTTAAACTAATAAATAAATTTCAGAGTTAGGAATGCATTAATTATTGAATTTTCGAATTAGTAAATAGAATGAATATGATATTTTTAATGATACTGTAAATGATCATAATGAGGAGGAATTAGGCCATGTAGTATAATGTAAGTTAAAAAATCAATTAAAAGCAATCAATCAATGATTATTAATTAATAAGTATAATAATTTATTACTACAGAAACTACCCTAAGCATTGCATGAAAAGAAAATTAGATTACTTATAAAAATAAGAAACAATGTATATAAGCAGATATGTTCAGTAGACATTGGACATTAGACAAGACAAGACAAGACAAAGGATAATTACTCTAAAAAAAAAAATTGAGACATTTTCACGTTAACAATTTGTTGAAATACCATTTGGTGAAAATATGTTGTCAACATTGAGCATATTGATAGAGGTGAAGTGTCTGAGAAAGTGAAGTGGTTGGTGGTGACTGGAGTGTACCTTTGGCCTGGCGGGTCAGTTGGGTGAGGTCACTCAGATCCGCTGGTAGCAGGTGAAGGCCTCCAACGGTTCCCTCTCCTCGGCTGGCTGCTCGCCTCCTAATCATCTCAACATATTGTCGCCTCACTCCCACGGTATACAACCACATTCCTACCGCGAGCGACCCTAATCAACTATCATCTTTTAGCCCTATTGTCCCCCCATGGTATAATAGATAAAATAGGCATTTTAAACAGCTACTTATAGGTATAACATAATATATAAAGAAGCAGATAGCAATCTCTAAACCATGAAATTATTTTTCAGTGAGAATACCTAGTTTCTCTTTATCATTTTTACATTTTAAAAAATCTCAATTAAAATTAAATAATTAATTTTTTTATCAGTGAAACTAAAAGGAAAGTAAATATAATGATTTAGAAACCGCTATAGCATTGAATTTCCACAAATTTTTAAAAACTAAACAAAAGTTCAGTTTTTAAATTAATGAAATACAAAACAAATGATACCATACTTAGGCGTAAGGGTATGACATATCATTTGGTTTGCTGAATTTTAATAATCTTCAGTGATGGTTTAAGGTATTACAAAATCAAAGAGTAAGATTTCATATCATCTTTATTTATTATTTTTAAAAAACCTTTATATCTTCTAAAGGTATTATAGTTTTATATGGTGACCAAGAAAGCAGTAAAAATTTATCGGTATTTCCAAAACTATAAAATAACACGGAGAATGTACAGGGGTAATTATTACCTAGGAATTATAAAAATATTTAGCTACGTTTGATTCCTGGACTCCAAAGATGAAATAATATTTATTATATAGTTACTTAATCAGAAAAAAATAAATGAAACTTTAGAAATTACAATTCCTTATAAAGATATTGAATATTTTCATACTTAGTATAAGTTTTTTAATCTTATAATATTTTAATGAGGGGATATTTCTTAAAAATATTTAAATTATAGACTTAAAGAATTCTTATTTTAACTTTAACAGGAGATTCTTCATTGATTTGGACATTATTTTCATTTTTTATAGGTTTTGTTCTACTAGGATAATATTTTGTCCTTCTTGGCATTGGTGTACAATTAGGTGCAGGCTACTTTATTTGCCTCTTACAGAAATAAAATGTTAGGTACGTAAATAAAGGTTGCTGCATTTCAGTGCATTTATACCGACAAAAGTGACCAAAATCCACCACTGTAGTTTCCTTAAGAGGGAGCACATTACTAAATATATTTATTTCTAGAACTCCTCTCTAATAATATAATAAAGCCATTCTGGGCCTATCATCTTCTTTTTTTTTTTTTTAATTTAATTTCAGAGAAAATCTTACAAACTAAATAAACTGTATCTCATGTGATAATTCAATGCTGTTAAACTATGACGATTCTTTAAAAAGTAGGTATATAAAAGTCAATGCCTGTTTTATCTACATATTTTTATTTCTTTAATTATATATCAAGCTGATTATAGAATGATAAGCATGTTCATGCATATTCGAATCTGTGAGAATGATTTTATAAAATGCTGTTAAATAGTACCACATTTGTGGAAGAAATATCATGCATCTAGCGATTTCTGATATATAATCAAAGAAACCCATAAGTAAAAAAAAAAAATAATAATAAAGATTGGCAAAGAAGTTAACTTTAAGATTGAATTCAAAATTGAAGTCTTAAATGTTGATAATTTTAAGTTTGCCAATTAGAAAAAAAAATTACTGAAATCATTTTGTAAATAATAAAGCATTTTACGAATTACGAAAGCATAATAACCCCCAAAAAACACAAGGACAAAGATTCAAGACGAATAAAAATGTACAACATGTAAGGGTTACCTTTTTTCCATAAAATTTAATTAAGGAACTGAGAGATATTACCTGGTTCTGCAAAAATTCTAGTGTGCCAACTGGAACCTGGTACGAATTGTAGACAGTAAATTTATCTCCGGCAGAAACTAGCTCCAGCTCAAAGGCGAAACCCATTTCGGATGAGTCGGCCCAAAAGTAGTTGGGGTTTGAGTTGAGGTTCCCTTTGCCTGGAGCGAATGTCAGCCTCCTGCTGTACCCTCGCCCAATACTTAGCAGCTCAAGAGCTTCACCCTTGAACAGCCATCTGTCCTTGCTGCCCTTCTGAAATTTTCAACCTTCAATTAATTCCATAAAACAAGAATAAATATGCCAGTAAATTGAAGAAAATATAGTTGATATTTTAATGCATACTTTCTCTAAAAAGTTTTTGCCTATACATGAAGTCACCTGATATACTCTACTTTAAAACCTAACGATAGCATGATTTTTAGAAGCCTTCTTAGAAACAATAAGTAAATCCTCCAAAAAAAGGGAGGAGTATGAAAACCATTGTTATTAGCTCACAATTATACCAAATAGGTTTAGGGATTGGACTTTTAAAATACCAATAACATACAAATCAAATACAAAATTAACATACAGGAGACTTTTAAGATTAATTATATCAATAAAACTAACATAAAAATAAAAAATATGCACAATAATAAAAATAAAAATATTTCTGTTTAACGGATTTGGCCAGTGTGATGAAATACTATTATGGTGTGCTTAATCCTAACCAAACAGCTTTATTTTTTATTTTTTTAACATGTTCGCATCTAGGGTAGTTGCAGGTAGTTTACTTGGTAGTTTTTAAACAGTAACAATGACGATATTTATAACGGGAGCTATGAAAATATTGTTGTATGCAGGAATTTCAGGTTCTAATCATAAATTAACTTAAAAATGACGGGTACACCTGTGGTGTAGTGGTTAGCATGGCAACCTACAATACTAAAAGGTGGCCCTAGGATTTTTTAATGGGAGTAAAATCCCTCGGCTATGCCATTCCTTGGATAGGACATAAAATGGGGGTACCGAGCCTGTACAATGTCAGATACTCGTTAAAGATCCTTATATACCTGGATATAATTAGGAAAATTTAGGACTCCCATTGTAGCATCGTCCGATTAGCATTAGTAGCATAAAGGGACGTTAAACAAACTTAAAAATGACTATTTAACACTAAACCTACCGACATATTATATATACCTATTTCTACCGATTGTGGTCAAATGACCGCTTTTGAAATAAACATTATAGTCTTTTCCAGTTGATTGTAATTGTAGCAGCAACTACTTCTAATAGAAACCTGCCTTTGTCAGTGTTGCCACAAACTATACAAATGTATTTATACCTTGCTAGACTGCGGGTAACCAGACATATAAACTCTCTGAGTGTGTTTTGATTACTTGTGTGGGATACTGTGACTTGCTAAAAAAACTGCATAATAAATTTTTTTCAACAGAAGTTTCTTTATTTTAATTATTCGTTTTGTTATTTTTATCTGAATACAGTGTTTTTTTATTTTTTATTTTATCAAACGTTTTTATTATTTTCATCCCGTACTGTTACAAATAGAACTAATCACGTCACAAATATTTATAATGCCGCATACAGAGCCAGTAATCTAATTTGAATGATCACAATTTTGCCTCACCTCATGAGTTACCAGCAGTCGCTCTGTACCCATCATAAAACAAACTGTAAGAACATGGCGTTTTCCTAGAACACAATCGGATGACATTTTCTTGGAAAACTACTGTTTTTGTGTTAAGTTTGAGATTTCAATGCAGATAACTTCATAAAATTTCATAAATATTCTAGCGGTCAAAAGACCACTCAGGGTAGACAATGGCAGAGTACATATTATTATCAGGAAAAACGAAAGAAGAAGAGAAATATATATTGAAAAATTAAACAGCTATATATTATAGAAAAAATCGTGCAGTAAGTTCAAGAAAAATAAAAACCTGGAATTTAACAATTCAGATTAAAGTCTCAAAAGCGGTCATTTGAACGCTCTGGTAGGTTTAGTGTTAAAAATATATATATATATATATATATATATATATATATATATATATATATATATATATATATATATATATGCAAATACAGTTTTATTCAATCTCTAAATTAAAGTGTCACAATCTCTACATTTATAAAAAACACAAAAAACCTTTAATCTTTTTTATAATAATTAGATATTAATAGCCAGAAAAAAGAAAAAAAAAACTGCTTTAACAATTAAATAACAAAATTTGATAATATCCAAATTAACTTTCTGTGAATTTGAACTTTTTTTAAAAAAAAGCTCAAACAAGTTTTTAAGATTTAAAATTTTCTCAAATTAGTTTTGAAATTTATAAATTGGATAGAACTAGGAAACCAAGTTGTTAAAAGATGTTGAAAGTTCGCAATTGCTGTTGTTTTCGAAAAATAAAAGTAGGTAAGAAGTCGACATTGAATTGCAATCAAAGTTTCTTTCAAACAAATTTGGCATCATTAAAAATACAATTTTATTTGATTGTATGTACATTACATTACAAAAAAAAAATATTGTAAACTAATACTCACTTCTTGGATGGGGCGCACTTTGTATTTATAGCCAGGTACAATCCTTGGATCTACATAAACTCCAATGGCAGGGAATTCATGCTTCTTCAAGTTGAATACCTTGTACCTGGCAGGAATGTCACCAATTTGGCTCCCATCCAGTTCAAGTGGCCTAATGGCTTCCTGGGCACAGCTGCTCGGGATCTTAGCCGGCAGGGGTGTGTATACATCCTGCAATAATTTACAATTACAGTAAAAAAGAAATACAATATCGACTTGGTACAAAATAATTTTAGCAAGTATTTATAACACCATAAAAAGAAGTATGTGAGGGTAAAACAGTCAAAATTAGATTTGTGAAACAAAAAAATGAATCAAACTCACTTTGATTGCTTTTAGTGTGCTATAGTAGCTTTTAACATATCCAGCTAAAGAATGATACAAGCCGACTACTATCATTACAATAATATCTTCATTCATTTATCAAATGATGTCAAGCGACCCATGACTCAAAGAAGGGGACATAGCAGACTGCATTAGACTATGCTAAGGAGGAGGAGTATTCGGATGAATGCCAACTTGGCAATAAATTCAAGATCTTGGCTCGACGCTCAGGCGCTGTTTACAATTATTTATATCCTTTTAAATTTTCTCTTAACCATGCAAAATATATGTACTGTTCTAGAATCTTAATTTCATTTGTTCACAGACATAGACATCAATAAGGATCAGAAATATGAGCAGTAGAAATGATATTATAATTATTATAGATTGATTCTGAATGTTGAAAGGTATCAACAAAGATTTTTTATGAAGGAAAGCTATCATATAAATGAAAATAAGCTCTCATCTTTATTTTTTTTTTAACAAAAGTTATTTCCTTAATAAGAAAGTTACGTTTCTTTGCGGCTATATATTCAAGAAATGGTTTCCCATAATATACTCTCCTGCCGAATGTTTTTCCTGCCATCAATTAATTATTGAATTAATGGAATGCATTTTATTGAGGTTTAGTGTCCCCCAATAGAAACCCCTAACTATAATGTAGACTCATAGCCTCAATATATTTAAAAGTTATTCAAACTATTCACTTTAAAAATATTGTAATATTTTACATTGTAAAATTATTTAGAATGATTTTTTTCAAATATAATTGTTTGCTAACATGGTGAAATATTCTCTAACCTTCTCTTTACAATATTATTTTGTATATTATTTTACCAGTTTAAAAATGTGATTTACATCAATCGTAACTACTTACATGGCAGGGTTTTTTAAAACGTATTTCACATTCTGTTAGTTTGAAAAAATAGTTCGTGATCTGGCTCATGGTAATGAATGAAAAGATTTAAAATTATATAAACCAAAAAAATAAAATGGATATAAAATCACCATAAAGGTATTATAAATATAAACATATGTTATTAAAAATTAAACAATGATAGCAACTAAACATTATTTATTTATAGTATTAAATATATTTTTTATTTTTATTCAAAAGTTAAAATTAACAATTCCTTTATTTTTGGAAGGTAATAAATATAAAAATAATCGAGAATAAGGTTTTAAAAAAGATAATTCATGTTTATAATCACATCTATATAAATAAAGTTGAAATTCTGTTTGTTTGTTTGTTTATTTGTTCTTTATAGAAATCCATAATGTTTGTCCTAAATTCTTCAAATTTCGCTCAGTGGTCCTTTGATACCAGGTGCGAACACCTGTCCATATTAAAATTGCGTAACTTCAGCCGATCTTCAGCTGATATTCTTTATTCTCCAAATTTCGCTAAGCATTTCTTTCAGACCCGGTGCGAACACCTGTTCATATTAAAATTGCATAACTTCAGCCGATCTTCAGCTGATATTCTTTATTGTTATAAAAATCATAATGATCTCACTTTACAATGCTTTTTTCTTTTTTTTTTTTTTTTTTATGAAATCGACTGTTTCATTAGAAAAATGAAATTCCCTGTTATAAACCGGGATATACAGCTATAATCTATGTATATAAAGATCAAATTCTGTGTGTTATTTATATAAATCCATTCCGTTTGTCCTAAATTCTCCAAAATTCGCTCAGTGGTTCTTTCAGACCAGGTGCGAACACCTGTCCATATTAAAATTGCATAACTTCAGCCGATCTCTGGGTATATTCTTTATTTTTATAATAATCGTTTTGATCTCGCTTTACATTGGATTTTACAAAATCGACCGTTTGAGTCGATAAAAGTCTCAGTTTATAGATTTTATAGATTTAAAAATTGAAATTCTCCGGGTGAAACCAGGATATACAGCTAGTATTACATATAATAAAAAAGATAAAATTAAGTCATTTTTGGTTAGATTTTTTGTAAAGATATGCAAAAAAAAAAAAAAAAACCAACCAAAGATTACAATAATTAATTGTAGTATGATAATTTTCAGGAAAAACAGCTTTAAACCTTTTCCATTTAATCTATTTCAGATGATCAAGTTTCCGATTTCTTTAATCGATTTCAAACTGTCCACGAACTATAGAAAAAAATAAGCCATTTATCACTTAATAGCAAAACGATTTATATATATAAACAAGTAAAATTTTGATATATTATCATTTATTAAAAATCATGACTTGTTAAATGATATATTTAAAGAACCAATAGGTTGACGCCTTAAAAAAAAGAACCAATAAAATTAGATGTTTTGTAAGCAAGTAAGAAATGATAATGACTAAGAATATTTTGTTGAGATGATCACTATTCCTAATGTACAGTAAAATTTTTATAATATTTTGAAAAATAGTTACCTGGAAAGAGCTCTCATTGACAAAACATAATGGAGCTGGGCTGCTTGAACGACTTTTCGAGTTGACTGTTTCAAATTCATCAACCTGTAAATAGAAATAATTATTGATAGATGGAATAAATAGGCAAAATACACTGATAATGGGAAACCTTTTAAGAAATAGTAGAAAAAAAAGTTTAATTAACTTGATATAGAAGAAAGTGATCAATGGTCGGAGGCCATATATGCTAGCATCCAATCAGAAGCCAAAGATGTTTGGAAATTTCCTGCATTCTCATTAAAATTTTTTCAGCCAATTGTTTTTCACAATCAATTAAATGAAAATTTACAACAGAGCTTTCCTGTGGTTTGAATTTTTCAATAATTTGTAAATAAATATTATTTCAAATTTTGTATTATATATTAGATATATTGATTTCAAATATTATTTAAAATGTTTATAATTTCATGAAGGGAAGTTTATTATGAAAAACAAAACAAAAATGAACAAAGTTGGTTATAATCCATATTTAATTTTTATGTAATAATAATAAATTTCTTATTGTTACAGAAACACATTCAACAAAGTTGGTTCAAGCCTTTGAATTTTACTTCTCAGTTTGTTTATCTAATGGATAGAATTTCAATGGATTCCAAGGTAATTTAGAAAATAGCTTATTATTTGATTTAATTTTTTCAAAAAAATTTAAATCAATCCCATACTGAACATTTTGTCAAAATGTAGCCAAACCTTTTATTTTTCTCTATAAAATCCTAATACCTAGAAATTCAAAAATAAATTTTTTAAAAGAGAGGGAAGAGTGTTCCCACAGATATTTAATGACTTCAGACCATAAATTTTAACAATTTTTCTTGTATTGGCCCTGGAGAAGCCACAGCAAGATGGGTGAAAGCTTGGCAGTTGAAAAACCTGTTACATGGTCAAACCCTGAAGAAGAAATGCATACAACAAAAACAATTTTAACAAAATCAAAAATGTATTTTGTCCATGATGTAATGTGGCAGTGGCAAAACTTGAATTTAACTTGTATCTGAAAGTGATTTCCTTCTCCCTCCCCATAATTGAATTAATTTAACACTTGTTTTTACCTAAATAAAAGGTTGATGCAGTTTTCTTTAATTGATCAAACACTGATCATTTGCATTATTTTTTAAACTTCGGAATTTTAAGAAGCTGTAACACACCCCCTTTGATTCACTTCCAGTCTAAAGCTATTTTTATAAACCAGTAGGGAAATATTTGCGTCGCTTAAGATCCTCTAGTCTTATTTTAACTACGCCAACCAATGCCAAGAAAGTCTGGTTAGAATAATAGTTACTCAATACTCTCTTGCCTTAATACGTTTCAAATAAATACATAAATCAATTCAAAATACAGGTACAGGAACCATCGAATAAATATCTCTCTGAATTTAAACAAAAACCATGGTAAAAATAAATATTTTGGAATGAAAACTATCAATAAGAGATTAATTCTTAAAGAATAAGAACCTACACACTTAATAACAATGAATCATGAACTCAGTAGCAGATATCCGAAAATCGATTCTCCTCAATGGGATAACTTAGAAGCGATTGATCATCTAATTACATAACAATCGAGACAGGCTAAAGAAGCAAGATATTTTTAGTATCATACTAAATAACTTCCTGACCCCCCCCCCCCACCACTTAGCGAAGCACCTCGACCAAGAGGCACTCCTTTAGCCAATCGATTAGCGTTTTCATTAAAAGTTTGAAGAAGTGAATATTAAAATAAATTATGTATTATCACCTGTTATGTACTATAAATCATCACACTTAATGAGGTGATGTATAGGCGGGCGCAAGCGACGGTGCTGCTTCTTTACTGGAACTAGAGAAACGGGGATAGAAGCCGGTCCATTGCCTGGGATTCATAGGGTTTTTTGGTGTTTTCAATTTATTTTTCCATAATTAAAACCCGATAGAGCAAAAAAATATTTGAAAAATGTCTGATAGGTATTGCTCGGTCCCTCAGTGTTCAATTAGAAAATCAAAAGACGTTTCATTCCATTTATTTCCAAAAAAAAATCTGGTGCGTGCGCGCAACACACAACTTTCACTTACCAACTTACTTAGAAGAGAAATTGACGTGTTTTGCTAAACATCATTTCCCAAAGTCACACATTTTTCTACATTCATATCTTATTTTTGTTAATCGTTAAAGCCGTTTTTGAGTAAATAAAAAAAAAAACCGTGAAAATGATACAAAATTTATTAAGTAAAGTCCCCCCTCACGTAGATAAATTTTGATGAAATTTTTACAGTCATATCTCGGGCATATAAATACATCAAATACCAAGTTTGATCAAAATCGTTAAAACCGTTTTTGAGTAAATAAAAAAAAACACGAGAAAATGATACAAAATTTATTAAGTAAAGTCCCCCCTCCCATAGATAAATTTTGATGAAATTTTTACAGTCATATCTCGGGCATATAAATACATCAAATACCATGTTTGATCAAAATCGTTAAAACCGTTTTTGAGTAAATAAAAAAAACACGTGAAAATTATACAAGATTTATTAAGTAAAGTCCCCCCTCCAGTTGATCAATTGTGATGAAATGTTGGTTATCACATCTTTGGCATATACATACATTAAATACCAAGTTTGATCAAAATCGTTAAAACCGTTTTTGAGTAAATAAAAAAAACATGTGAAAATGATACAAAATTTATTAAGTAATGTCCCCCCTCCGGTTGATCAATTTTGATGAAATTTTTACAGTCATATTTCAGGCATATAAATAGATCAAATACTCAGTTTAATCAAAATCGTTAGAGCCGTTTTTGAGAAAATCGAAAAAAACGTAAAAAGTTATTAAATAAAGCACCCCCTCCCTTTGAGCAATTTTGATGAAATTTTTGCTGTCACATCGCGGGTATATACCTACAATAAATACCCAATTTCAGTTTCCCACGGTTTATAGTTTTTGAGCTAGTCTGTTCACACACACACACACAGACACACACACACACACACACACAGACCATTTCGCGGGACTTGGTTATTTTGACTCAGGGGACCCCAAAACGTGTATTTCCGTTGAAAACCGGAAGTCGAAAATTTTCACGATCGCAATACTTCCACTTACTATATATTTCATATATAGGTAAGTGAAAGTAATAAAAAGCTTCTTAAAGAGTGGATTGTAAAATTAAGAATAGATAAGCCTGTTTCGAAACATATGACGATATGTAGTCTTCATTTTAAAGAAATTGACTATTTTTATCCGGGTAAATATTAGTATTTGACATTTTATTATTCCAAAATGCTAGTTTTATGCAAATAACATTGGGACCATAGTGTCATAGATTTGTTTTCGTTTTTAATTTTCCCCATTTTTGTATTACATCCCTTGTGCTGAATAGTTCCAAGTTTTCAATGCGATGCCTGAAAGTTTTTACAAATAAATAAATAATAGGACAAAGAAACTAAGCTGTCATGAAAATCACAGCTGCCATAACAGTGACTGTATGAATAGGTAATTAATGTTATTTCTAACCGAAAAAAAAGTAGTTACAATGATGTGTTTGCATTTACCAGAACTACCAGCTTTACACGAAAATTGCTTATTATTATTAATAAATTTGATTTCCACTTTTTTTTGATGGGGCAGTCCTTTAAGATCGCTTGTTTGAAGGCACAAGGCTTGTAAAATAACTAAAAATTTTTCTTCAAGATATTATTCCACATGTAATTCTGTGGTTTGCATCAAGGATAGCCTGCCCTTCAATTAATGGGCTTTTAAAATAACCAATTATCTCTATCACATCAACTATGTCATCCCCGTTCCTTCCGACATTTTGCAAAACTACTAGCGCACCCTATAGTCGATTGCGCCCGCGAATTTCTCCTGTTTCCCTCTGCAGTGATATACGCAATCTGAATGCTTGTTCGTCAGCATAGAGTTATGTATGCTAAGAGACTAAGAAGCACTGAGAGCGACCTAAATATATAAAGTTCACGAAGGGAACACTCAGCTAAACGAATTCGTAGTTCAACCAAGTTCTGAATGAGAAAACAAAAATATTTTTGTATTACCGAAGGACCGGGGAAGGACAAGGTTCTCTTAAGCACATTGCAAAAACAACATTATTAATGCCAATGATACAGATTTATGAGGAAATAACAAGCATACGCATCTGCACTGGGTCTCAGCACTCCCTAACAGGAAGCTGGAAAGCTCTCACCTACTCCGACAACTTTACAATTTACACGGCACTTTTTTTCGGGGTTTGGGAGTTAAGTTAAACCCACATTTACCCTACCTCGCCCACTCCTAATGTAACGTGCGGCGCCTAAGCAGTCAACGATCAGACAGCAGACACAGCTGAATAAGCACACGTCATTTCTTTTATAACTCTGGCAATCACAACTTGAGGACTTATTTATTTATTACACTTGTTTCTAAGATTCAATTCTAATTAATTATAAATATGCATGTAAACAAGTTTTTAGGAAGAGACTATTGAATTATAGATATAGAATGCTAGGCCTCAAAGTCTCGTATTATTTCAATAATTCAAATAATCATGCAGATTACATGCCAAATTTTCGCGTATTCAGGCATCTTCAGGGCTACAAGGGTTTCGCAAGCAAGCTAGAAACAGACTGATTCAATCTGATCTGACTACAGATTGAATTAAGTTGATTGTATTTATACTAACAAAGAAGTTGATGTTTTCTGTAATACACACCGTTGCTGCTGACAACCTGAGGATTACGAATTCGAGTACCAGTGCTTAAGGCATTTTTAAATTTAATTATTAAAGAATTATTCTAGATTTTCGTTAATTATTGTTCCGCGCATGTATAAAATTAATAATTAATATCGGGTCTTCTCTCTTTTTGAAAGCAATTGCTAATCATTTGGCGATGAATTTATGCGCGTGTATTTTGTTGAATTTTAAGTTGATGAAATAGGCCAAGGTTTTACTTGATTGTCCTTTGTCCAAAATCTATGTAGGTTTATCCCCATTCCATCTTTTAAAAGTAAAAGCTTATGAAACATTGGAAACAAGTGTACAATATGTCCTTATAATGTTATATCTGTTGTGAAAACATTATTTTAAGGTTACTAAGTTGATTATAGCATCATAATTAAATTTTGGAAAAAATATATTTAAATGTTTACAAATTTACCCTCTTTAAACGACCTTATTCTTTTTTCGTGGAACTGTATAGTCGGGCATAAAAATGAATTTTATATTCCCTTTTAGTCAAGCCGTCAGATTTGCTTTGCATAGCGACGTATAAAGCATTATAAAACTCTTGGATTAAGAAGATTTAAAGTCATTTCAGTTAGGGAAAAAAGTAATAATAATAATAATTACAGAAGATCTAGACGAACTAAACAGTAATACAATCGGCACATTAGTAAATCTGGATGTGAGGACGATCAATTACTGATAGTAGCACACAATAATTAATTTGTTTGTTTTTCAATGTCGTCACATGTGCCAAAAATGGAAGCCTTTTTGGGTTAAGGTCGTAGCCACACGATGATTTAGCTAATTTGATAAGAAATAAGGCTGCAAAAAACCTAAATTAGAATTATATGAACATGTGGACTCCTATTTATGGCATCAAACGGGGTAGAGTAGTCTATATAAATTTTTCAGAGAAATTCTAAGCGGCGGATGTTGCTTACAATTTTGTAATAATAAGTAATTTATAACTGTTAGAAATAAATAAAAATGAGTTAATATAGGGATGAATGTTTAAAATAAATTTACTAATATTGGAGTGCCTCAACATTTATCCAATAAAGCCGAATTTAGGGATTGATGCTCTCTTTCAGGATTTAAGATGAAGAAAAGTGATTAGTAAGTCTTATAAAATCAATAGTGAACGGCTAGTTATTGCCAGGTTGACAATTTGAATCATTCGTTTATTCAAAAAATGGTTAAATAGAACACACCATTTTGAGAGTTCCTTTAAGGGGATAATTGTCAAAGGATCCATCCAACCTAAACGAGAGTTCAATTGAACTATATACACATATGTATACAATATACATATTATATACATACAAAGACACACACACACGAGAGTATCGCTTTTGATGCAGGTTTTTAAAAGTATGTGGATAGGGGCGAGGCAGCCTGTCGAATCCAGTGGAGGGGAGATGAAATGGTCTGGAACATTCGGGTTTTATTTTGAGAAACTTTCTCGAGGAAAGCCTTCACAGCTTTATTAGAGAAATCAATATATCTTTAATGTCATCATTTATAAGGCTAGGTCAATTAAAAAAGGTTGCAAAGATAAACCTAATAGATATCAGTACGAACCAATCTAATAACAAATTTGACATCAAGATAAGTTGATAGATGGACCAAGCGCGATAAATATAAATTAATCCTCATAGGGCTGAATCGAACAAGGGACGTGTTACTACTGGGTACCAAGGATGCCATTTATTTTTTTAAAATGATTCAAATATATAATTTATTTGATGACATTTAATTATTTCTGTAGAGAATCCGTACTAAAAATATTTTTTAAATATCTAAAAGCATGGAGAAATTGCCCATTAAGTCATTTTTAGTTATTAAGCTATAATGAAAACTTCCCACTTTGGACAGACTCCTTCCAATAAACATTGAGCGCTATTAAAAAAATTTATTTTGACCACAATCCTTTTTTTCACAAAGCATTTTCAAGGTATATGTACGCTTTATTAATAAATATCTTACTAAAAATTGGTCTTATATCTTTAAAAAACTGCAAGTTTAAAATAAAAAAATAAAATAAAAGCACCCGATATAATAACTATGGACCATTAAATTATAAATTAGTATTTAATAATGATAAAAAAAATTAATGTAAAAATAAGAAGCGAGGTCAGTTCCCATAGACTAGGGAAGGAGTCAACGTCCTACCGTCATTTCACTCCAGACATGGATACATTATATTTATTATTCTTAATCTTCTTGTATGATTATAAAAATTTAATTGACATATCTATGAAATTATAATATTAATTAGGAATGCTTTGAGGTATAAATGTGTAAAATGTAATGAAGCAATAATTTTTTTTTTTAAAGGTAAATATAGACTAATAAATGTAGTACAAACTAAATATCAAGCCAGATATAAATAAAAAAAAAATACTAATTATTACCCTTTTTAACAACAACTGAGACTGTAAAACAATTCAATTTTTTCTTCCTTAAATAAACTTTATTCTTTATTACATGCACACTCGTATTTAAATAAACTAATTAATGAAATTTCTTATTTCCTTTCAACATACTCGTATACATACATATAAATATATATATATATATATATATATATATATATATATATATATATATATATATATTAATGCTATAGTTAGTTAAAGCTAGTTATTTTTTTGTTTATTCCTCTAGTATGATTAATTAACTGGTGTTTCATTCTTATAATTTCTTAATATATTTAAATAAATAAAGAAATTATTAGACTGAAACTCCTGACAATCAAAACATCCCAGATAGTTTGAATATAATTCCATAATGAGTGGAGAATCAGATACAAAAAAAAAAAATGAAAATAAACTGAAAAATAAAGAATTAAACATTGGACTCATGACACAAATAAATAAACAAAACGTGATTAGAATATACATTGAGGTGGATTAGATAAGACAGCAAACGCTACAGATTTTATTTTTTCCTTAATATAAATAAAAGAGGAATTTTTTTACTTTGTTTAAAATATGTTTGCTAACTTTTTGAAGTTTTTAATATAGAAAATAGAATACCTTAGCGTTTGGGAAGGCTTCCCTGTCATCGAGGAGTACGGTAAGTTCCTCATCTTCCAGATTGTTGGATGTGAGCCTCCTGCCCCAAAGCCTCTGAAGACCCAATTCCTGGCTGATCTGTTCGGTAGCTGACTCCATCTTGATTCAAGTTAAAGCGCTAAGACAATAATAAACTCAAAAATAAATCAGAATACCCAGAAGAGACAAACCGAACGGTATAGAGTCTCTCTAACACTGGAAGCCTTCCAACTGAGCTCGCCCGCTTGGCAGGAGGGAGGCGGCATCCCATTGGTTGGATACTTCCCCCACCCCGGGGGATGTTCACGTGAACAAGGCGTGCTTGTACAGCAAGTCCTGCCAACATAGGTCGTCCACTCTTTCGATTTGAGTTTATGTCGTATCATAATTGCATTTTATTTTCCTAATGCAGTTATCAAAACCAAAAAAATAAAATAAAAAATAAATAAATAAATAAAAAAAATTAAATAAATAAATTACAAAATTAAACGCAATCACCTAAGGGAAATTTCTAACGATTCATCCATCAATTTTTATTTTTCTCTTTTTATTTTACGTTTTATGGCATAATTATAAATACCTAACATAATTATAAAATATGTTTCCATAACTATAGGATTACATTTGAATAAAATTTTAATTTATAATATTTTACAGTGTAACTGGATGTCTTTCAACCAACAGAAGGGGAATATTCCACAATACACGTGTTTGTAGGTAACTCCATACAAATTTTAAAATGACAATTTAAAATTTGGAAGCAGTCAAATAGGGGAGTTTTTTTTAAAATCTATTTCAACCCCCCCCCCAAAAAAAAAAAATACATTGATAATATCACCAAATTAAACTTTATTTATCACAAATTAGAAAAAAAAAAACATATTTCCTATTCACTTATTAAAAAATAAAAAAATAAATAGTCACCGAACATTTAAAAAAATTCATTTCCACTTAGATTTTTTATTGCTAATATTTTTCTTTTCTGTCAGACATGTTGTCTTAACCATGCCTCAAAATCTCTAAAAACGCATTTCATTTTTTTTAAATTGGTTTCTATTTGGTAAATACATGAAGGTCTATTTTTTGTAATTTCACAAAAAGAGAAAAAATAACAAACTTTTATACCACTTAATAATAATTTAGCATCATTCTTAATATATTGATCTTTTTTTCAAATGTTACTTATTAGATTGTACTTATTGTTGGAATAAAGAACAAAATAATATCAAGATATAGTTGTGACTTATCGAGAATGTATTATTTGTTCTACTTATCTATTTGACTTGCAACTCTTGGTGGAATTTTCAAGTAGGAATTTGCTGAGTTCAATGTCTGAGTTGAGGGATTGATTTATTAAGAATAACTTCGTTTGTAAGACCTTATAAAGTCAAATGTTCAAACTCTGTCAAATCTTGATAAATATTTTAACTTGCCTAAAAATATGAGACCATATGGCTCACAAGGTCCTTAACTTATTTAAGAACTCGCTATGAAATAGTTAATTCAATGAATCCCCGTATGAAGAGTTATAAAAAAAAGAAATATAATAAAATTACAACAAATATAACAATAAATTTTATGAAAAATAATTTATAGTGACTAGTTGCTTTCTTTATTACAACATTTTGAGAAAAAAAACAACTAAGAAAAAAAGGTTATAATCTTGAAAAAAATTAAATTCCCCCCACTTTCGAATTTCAGCAAGATAAGCCCCTGTCTGTAGTCCTGATTAGAAATAGAAAATTCGGTTGGTACTCCTGCGTATACCTGAACTGGTTAGACACTCCATTCAAGCACCGTTATTTGTATTTGTATTCCCATTTATTATAAAATAGAAGATTATTCTAAATGAGATAAACTTATGTTTATATGTTTAACTGTTAAAATGATAATTTTTTTTTTTTTTTTTTTTTTTTGTCCGCGTACATTCCATTGCTGAAGTTGAAGCTGAATACCTCATGATAAAAATAATAAAATAAACCCCCCCAAAAAAATATATATATAAAATCATACTCAGAAATTCATTTTTATTGGTTATTGGTTAAAAGCTGTACATCGCTGTTTTACCTGCTAAAAATAACAATGTGGACTGTTCAATATACATGAGGAATACATGTACAACTGCATGTTTGGCTTATGTCAGGTTCTATGTCATTGATGAAAAAACTTTCGAAATTCATAAGGAAGAAAATAATAAGACTGCATTCAAAGCAAAAGAGTCAGCTCGATATAATTAATCGTAAATTTATTAGGAAATAACAGTTTTCCAGCAAACGGTAGTCTAGATTATTGTTGCTTAAAGCTTTAAGTAAACCAATTGGGTTATTTATACACTGACCAACTTTTGCTGTATTAATAATAGGATCAATTATCGAAAAATCCAAAATAACAGTTTTGTTTAAAACTACATTATTGCGTTTGATATTTCCTTTACCAATCGATAATATAAGCTTTATAACATCGGGATAAGAGGGATTTGAAGAGAGACAGAAAAATAAACTGTCAAACAAGCAGGCACACTTAATTTTTCACTTCGGATTGAGATTTCCTGAGATTTGTGTATTGTATCCAACAAATTCAACAGTTTTATATTTCAGTAGAAATGAAATCCAGGTACTTTCCAGTTGAGGAATTTTCCATGAGTCGTATTTGCTCAGAGAACACTGCGTTTAACATAACCTGCAGAGCACATAGTCAGCTATGTTATCACAATCAGTTAAATATTTTACGTTTTTCAGTCAGAGTACACTTTTAAAAACTATAATTTGCTGTGATAAACCTTTCTTTTTTTTAAATAAATAAAGAAAACGTAAAAGTTGTTGATACAATGGATCGATATAAATAGCAAGACCTTCTCCATTCATGGTTTTTAATGAGTTCTTAGTATGTCTTTTGATGAATGAAATGAAAGGACATTGGCATCCCTGGGATGAACATGCTGGAACCCTTAGGTCATAGGAGGCAGTCAATAAATGGGACCAATGCTGCCAACTGCATTCTCCACAAGGCTAAACTTTTTCATTTCACGTCTGTTTTTCATATAATAGTAGTTCATTTTCATATAATAATTCATTTAATAATAACCTTGATTCAATTGAGAAGATTCAAGAATCCTAGTTTAGGTTCTGCAATAAGTTTTATTATATCGTTTACTGAGTTATTCCTTATTATAGTTGCCTCGTTATTCCTATTGTGTTAATCTTACCATACTTTTGTAAGAATGCCAGGGGTTGCTACCTTAAAACTTGAAAGGTAGATGGATTGACTTGAAAATTTTACACAACCTTTTTTAGTCAAATATTGTCAGTATTTTATTTTCTTTTTTTTAAATTAGATATCCCAAATAGAGAATAGATTTTTTTTTTTTTTTTTTTTATCCAATATTGCTGTGTAAAACTATTCACTAATTTTCATTCGCTACAAAAGCAAATAATAAACAACCGAAATAGGATCATTATTAACAGAGTTTCGGGCTATTTAATTTTTTATCCCATGTTTATTCTGGCTTTAATTTCATGCATAAAATGCCAGGCCTTATATTTGTGACCTGAAAACTAGAAAATTTGTGGATGGGTCGACTTGAAAGTACAAAACATTGTATTTTGTGAAAATGGAATTTTGGTTTTGATGGAACTCTTTATGTTACTTATAGACAATAAAAAAATCTTTTTTTCTCGTTTTTTTTTTCCTCACTAGGTTATGCAAAATGATAGGTTCTTTATTCGCTAATCATTCCGATAGATGAGTATCTTTTTATATCTTAACTATTTTTATACATAAACAATTTGTAATGAACATTTTGTTATCCTTTCCTACCTTACAGTGATGGAAATTAGGCTATTATCATGACTGCTTTTCTCATTACAAATACGGTCTGTCATATCTTATGTGGAATACACTGATTTATTACCCAAACATTTAATATTAGCCTAAGCCACATCATAGCGTGGCTGGATTTAGCTAGAAATGATATAAATCTATCTTGTATGATAGATGATGATTTGCAGTCAAATAAGGCACATCAATAATCTGCTGGGCAATCAATAATCATCAATAAAAAAATTAAAAATCCTGACTCTGTAATCCAAAATAACCTTAATCAGTCTACTATCATCATATTCTTAAAACAAATTTACCATTTATTTCGACGCGTTATTTTCCTCTTTAACATCTTTGAACGGTAAACAATTTGAGGAACATTTTATCCCTTTTTTTACTAAATGAAATTTCTTTCGAAAATGTGGATAAGCATATATATACATGCACTTAACTATGGATGTTAGTTCCATGACTATTTTTCAAAAATTCTTTTTATATTTTTCAAAAAGCATATTAATATGAAAATTATTTTCTATGTTTTCCTGTTGGGTGTTCGTCAGAAGATCAGCCTCGAAACTATGAGAAAAATGTTATTTATATATTAATAGAAGAATTAAATAAACTCACTTTTCCCAAGATTTAAGATGATAATTTCATATGGAAACCGAATTATAAAGTATTATCATAACCAAAAAACGCATTATGTTTCAAAACTTATATATAACCTCCTATTAAAAGCTTCTCTTAGCAGTAACTGTCCTTTAAATTAATGAATCGAATTTGTCAAAACTAATATTGGCTAATGATTTCCGACATTCACCTAACTCTGATACAAATCGAAAGAGGCGTAAGTAAAAATAAGTTCATTTTTGCAGAAAATGCGTGTGCACAAGTACTAGATTGAATTCTTCAATATTGATTCAGTACAAACTTTTTGTTCTTTCAGCCAAATTGAAAAAATAGTTTTTCGCAACGTAGGCCTGTTTAAGACAATTCAACCTCATAGTGAAAGAATTTGATGAGATTGCTATGGAATTATTTTTGTCAGAACCTGCAAATCACCTGCAAATTCTTCTAATACTCCGTGGCGCTGTTCCCCCAAGGACCCGGGCCTCATCCAGCAGCAGCTACTTCACTCTCTGTCTTCCCGCACGACCATATACCAAACAGCTTTCGAGGGACTATATCTTCAGGGAATGTCTACTTGCCCAAACCAACCGATGCTTTCTTTCTTCACTTCTGCAGCTATATCTGGCTCATTGCATAAGCCATTTATAAATCGCTGAAAATTTCATCAAAATCGGATTAATAACAGTAGATGGCATGACCTTAAGATGAATCAGACAATGTAGAGATATGATAAACTATAACAATGACAAGGGGCATGCGAGTTCGAACTAGAGAACAGAGCAACAAAACTTTCAATCCCTAAAAATGAGAAGAAAATCTACCTTCTTTCTCAGGTGGGAAAACTAAGGAAAGTAAAAATTTCTAAATTAAAAATTAATGTAACAACTTATTTTAATAATAAACCTTTCTGGTTGGACCAATTTTATCGTACTATTCACTATTTATATTGATAACATTTGGTGATCAGAATGATTTCATCAGTGAAAAACATAATCTTTCAATTGATTGAAAACCATTGCCTGAAAAACTAGATGTTTTTAAAGAATTATAATATGATTTGCCAATCATTTTGGAAGGTCGCATATATATGAAGGCAAACCTGCCTGGCCAATTATGGCGACAACCCACAAAATTTCGAAGTTATAACAACAGCTAATTCTAATAGCACTGTAGCTTTGAATATTGTAGCTTAAATATAATATACATGTACATAGTAGATTTTCATAGCAAATTTTTATTTCACTTCATTTACCCGAAACATGTATAAATAATCAACAAATGTTAAGAAATTGTTTTTAAGGAAATTGGAAAATAAATAATATAAATGTCACGGCTATCATTAATGAAGAGTGGTTTCACAATATTTTGAAACGATAATATTCACAGGTGTTTCGAATACATGAGTCAGAATTTCCGTGAAAAACTAATTCAAGTAGTACTGTAACCGGAAAAATTTCAATGATAGATAGATAGAAAATACTTTTATTGATACTAATTACAAATTACAACATTTTATGTTATTTACTAAAGTAATTACTGACATAGCTATGGCTGTCTGTCAGGAGTGCTTTTATACCATTATCTAGTTTTTTCTTGTCTTATTACTTATAATCTAGTTAAATATGATAATAATATCTTGATTGGATCTTACATTATATTATCCATCTATACTATATAGTGAT
Organism: Aelia acuminata; assembly: GCA_911387785.2. Classification (NCBI taxonomy): domain Eukaryota; kingdom Metazoa; phylum Arthropoda; class Insecta; order Hemiptera; family Pentatomidae; genus Aelia; species Aelia acuminata. The sequence continues at coordinate 71,379,695 of OU426983.1, read as the reverse complement.
CCCTGATGATCTCTATCGTCAAATAACAATGGCCCAGCACTTATTAAGTTATTAAATTAACGTATCAATCATTAAATTTTTTTATAAGAAAGCTTCCTTCAAGTAACTCACTAGAGCTGCCCAGTCTTCACAATTTAAATATGTGACCATTTTACCTTCGGTCATGGTGACTGCTCCGAAATATTTTTTCCTCGCCTCCAAGTTTTACATCTACCTAAATAATGGAATACATCTTCCTTCTCCCCAATATTGCACATAGAACAATTGTAATTCTTCCCCTAAATGATTGGTTTGTAATTAAAGTTGAGAAGTTCACCTCTAACTTTAAATATGATACTAATATCAGATATAGATAGATTAGAATGAATATAATCAATATTAAAAGATAATTGTTTATAGATTAGATGATATTGGCCGTTTAATACTCTTTCTCTATAACAGTTGTCATGGTTTATAATCACTCTAGATTTCAATGCTTTTAAATTTTTTCACAATTGCTCAGTAGAAGTGAAAACTGGGTTGAAGTTGCATTTAACTTTCTTTGACCGATTCAACCATTCCCTTAACCATAATATTTTCTTTTGGTGTTTATTATTCCAATTATATAAAACAGCGAAAAAATCCCATCTTCCGTTATGATATATATATTTTTTCAATAAATTAAAACTTCACAACGTTTCGAGGCTTAATGCCTCATCTTCAGGTGTACATATATACATTATGAGTGTGGTGGCCTAGGAAAGAAGTATAATCTGACATAATTATTTATTTACTGACGAGATTTTAATGAATTGATGGATTATATGTTTATAAACTATATAAGTACACCTGAAGATGAGGCATTAAGCCTCGAAACGTTGTGAAGTTTTAATGTATTGAAAAAAATATATATATCATAACGGAAGATGGGATTTTTTCACTGTTTTATAAAATTGGAATAATAAAGACCGAAGGAAAATTAAAAAAGTCTTCCAGTAAAATATAAACTATCAAAACGTAATATTTTCTTTTGGATCACTTCTTCTGCAACCAATGATGTTAGACGACATCCATCTAGATCTAAAGTCTTCAATATGTATTTAAATTGTAATTCAAAAGTAAAAACATGAATTGGTGATGTTTTGGCCTCTATATGTATCATGCGATTTGGAGTACTTCTCGGCAGTCTAAATATTTTCTTAACTATATACTTTCTATTTTATCCGCGTGTTGATAGCCCCAAACTTGACTTCGACTTCCATATGTAAGAATCGATCTACAACCGCTTTGAAAATTTCATTTCTTACTGGAAGAGTAATATGCTTATTTATAAAAAGGTTACTCTAGATACTGTTTAGACCAAGTATAGCATGTCGAGTCGTTTGATTTCAGTGATCTGTGAGTGTCAAACTTAGAGACAATGCAATCCCTAAATACTTATATCGGTTAACGACCTTGACCGGTTGATTATTACACTTTCATGATTCAAATTTACCAAGCTTTCCTCCACCTTTCCTAAAAACCATGATATTTGACATGGATAGATTTACGATCAAATTTCAAGTTTTAACATAATATTCCAACTCATTTATCATGTTTTGTAAAACCAAAGCATTATCGGAAGGGAAAACTATATCTTCTGCGAACAGTAGGAGTTTTATTCTGTAGCATCTAAGCCATATTCCTCCGCTTAGATAATCTTTGATATCATTTACAAATAAAGTAAATAATAATTGACTCAAGTTGCAACCTTGCTGAACTCCGGATAATGTTGGAAAAGTTTGTGATCGGCCACGTTTAAAGCAGACAGATAATTTAGTATTCGAATAGAGACTTATTAATATCTTGTTTTAATATATTGTATCTTTTATCAGTTGAAGAGCTATGTAAAGTCTAGTTAAAGGGTAAACTGATAATAGAAAAAACCTTGGAAAAATGGTGGAAAAACCTTGATACTAAAAGTGGTTGGTAAAAGAGATGTACATGGCAATAATGGTATTGATATTTTTCATAGTTCTGAAAATAGTGATTTTCGTACAGTGTTTCATTTTTATTCTTCTATTTATTTAATTTTTGAGATATATTAAAAACAAAATAAAGGTTTTCTAGATTACGAATCCACTAACGAGTAAATAACCAGAAATTCAAATAGTAAAATTTTTACCTTGAATGAAATTCCATATCACAAGAAATTAGAAGTTGTGAATGAGTTCTTCTTCTTGGTTTCTATTATTTGTAAAAATTGGAAAATAAATTAAGAACTATCAGGATGAGAGGGAAAACTAACAATATTATTCCATATACAAAGAAGCTTTGGAATAGAGAGACGTGACGAAAAATTACCGGAGAAAAATCTAAACTGGCTGAACCAACCCTATAGATTTTGCGTCTTTTCGGTGTTATATACGGCTCTGTATTACACATAAATCGATAATTGCATTCTACATAAAAGGCCTGTTACAAACATATTCAGTAGCGTTGGTTAGTAACAGTCTAAATTAACGCTGACTATTTTGAAATATTCGGGGTTATTTCTCATTTAAATATTGAATTTTAGTGTTTTTTGAAATGATGTGATAGGATGCTTTTAGATTGCCCTAAAGACACCAGTGTAGATGAAGATAAGGCCCTGATACAAGCCCCCGTGTAGATAAGAACATGACTTCTACTATGCACTAAAATTGTAATCAGATGATTTTATTTCATTATTAATTTATTTATTTTATTAATATAATTTTATTATTATTATTTATTTTTTTTGAAAAGCAATTTTCTTGTTCCCTTTATGGTTTCGTATAGCTACAAATAAAACAATTATTTTTAGCATTAGATGCTTTATAACTCAAGTCCTTCCACAAAATAAACAATAATTTCCAAAAACCTGAATAATCGTTTGATAGTTGGTTTCAAGCTTCCAAATGATGACATTCAATCGACAAAATAAAAATAAATCTAATGCATCTTCCTCGGAAATTCCTGGATCCACCGCATATTCACGAACCATTTATTCCACTAAATTCTAAAAGTGGGTTATTTAATAATTTGATAATAAAATTATTCAATGATAACATCTTTTGCGTTTGGGTAGAGATTGTGTATGTTTGTAGCCTATGAGATAAAATGCTAATCTCACCATTGACTGATAAGACACTTGCTTAGATAACGAGCTAGACAGTAGCTCTGAGCTCCGTTGCTATATATCAACAAAAATACTCGTATATCCCTCAATATCGAATGAAACGGAGAAAAAGATCGTGAAATCGTGAAAAAGTAAAAACGAGTTATTATATCATTTGAGTTTGTTATCGAGATACGTTAGGAGACATTAGGGGTGCTCACGGAACTAACTATAGCTGTTAAAGGTGTTAAAGGCGAGTTGAAGATTAGTGAGTTAAATACGGTGTTAGCACAAAATGATAAGTGCAGAGATTTTGAAGAGATATTAATCTTGTGTATAGTTCTTTGTTAGTTACTTATATCTCATGAATGTGTAAAATATGATTTGAAGAAAGAATAAGGGAGAACGGGACATGTTTTCCAAGTTTTTCTTTCTAGAATTCTCGCATGGTTTTCTTCAGTATATTTCGAGGTGAACATGATATGATTATATTCCGTATATTTTTATTTACATATTGCAATGTTTATTTTTATAAAAACATGATATTCATTGATACAAAAAAAAGTGAAGGATTATGATATCACTAGGAAAATCCGCAAGATTTCCAGTCGCTTAAAACTATATGGGGCCATGTTTTCCTGCAATTTTTAATTGATAAAACAGGCAAAATGTTCTATAATAAGTAATAACGGCTTGCATCTAGTTATTGCAAAATAAAATAAAATTTAGGCTACGAAAAAAAGCTTACACAATAAATTGTTATAAAGGAAAGATAATTAATAGATTAAATAAAAGTCTTCAACAATATCTGAATAACAATGTTATCATGGGTCCATTTCATGCACAACCAACAAAATGTTATAGAGACATGTCGATTGACTATGATAGATCATATGTCTTGGAAAACCTTCCCCGTTGGATCTTAGACTTGAACTGGATGAGTGCTTATGCAAGTTTATATAAAATCTTTTACTTAATCTAAGCAATGAAGAATTCTATTTTTAGTATATTGAATACGTAAAGCAGAATTTTTAACGCTAGTGCATTTATTTTTAGCTGTAATGGGCACTTGAAGTTTACTTATCCTAGAAAATAATGAAAAAGTCACTTATCGTGAAGTGGAACCAACGACGCTACGCAAACCAAAGCAAGTAAACGGAACCACAAAACAGTCAACCCCCTGGCGCATTCAACCGGCTTATGGTATTAAAAACTAATATTACTTCCTGCTAAGACTTCGTTTTTTGGACTATTGACTATTTTGAAGCTAAACAACCTTTTCCCATCTGTTAAAATTAAAGATAAAATTTGCTAAGCACCTACCTGTCGAAATAGTCATTTTTATGAATATTTGATCAAATCCCTTGATAGTTCAAAAACCGAAGACTTAGCAGGAAGTAAGCACTAAGAATACTTCCACTTTTTTTATTATATTTCCAGGATTGGCAGGAGTTAGCAAATGTTGTATTTAAGGAGCTCGTTTCATGCCGAATTTGACCCTCTGCAACTTTTATCTAAAACATTTTTCATTCAAACTTGGTGTTTTTGAGTATAAGCGTTGGAAGACGGTTTCACCCAAAATCGTAAAAATTACATATTTTTGATGTTCGAATCTGACTAAACCACTAAACCTATCTATATGTTTAATTTTAAATGTATCATTCTATTTGCAATACTGTATTGCAAATAGATTGTCCTCTTATAGTAAAGAGAATGTAATAATTTGTGATCTGTATTTGACAATTTATGTTTGATAAAATGAAAAAACTTTTTGCGGATTTGAGGCTACAAAGCGCTAAATACGTTCACGTTTTGTTTGTTTGTTTAATGTCCCTATATGCTACTAAGGCTAATCAGACGATGCTGGAGTGGGAGCCCTAAATTTTACCTATCCAGTTATAATTAGGATAGGGATCTTTTACGAGTACCTGACATCGTACAGGCTCGGGACCTCCATTTTACATCCTATCCGAGGGACGGCATAGCCAACGATTTTTTACTCCCATTAAAAAATCCTAGGGCCACCTCTGGACGCGAACCCGTGACCTTTAGCTATGTGAGTTGCCATGCTAACCACTACACCACAGGTTACCTTAAACGTTCACTTTTTAATTACTTTGTCTCCACAGGAATAGGATAAATTTAGAATTAAGGAGCTCGTTTTACACAGAATTTGATATCCTACAACTATTACCTATAGGTAATTTTTTTTATTTGGAGTAGCACTATTCAAATTGCAGGCTTTGAAACAAGAGCGTAATTCATTTTTCTGCTAAAGTGGCTAAACTGATAATCGATTTTGGCGAAAAGATTTAAAAACCGATTTTTACTGTGAGGAACTCAGTCGAGGCGAAATCTTTTTACTTTAAAAAGAACACAATTTTCTCTGCGATTAATTGTTTTCGAGTTATGATCGAAAAATATAAAAAAAAAAATTAGTATTTGTTTTCCTATAAAAGTGTATGGCAGTCGATCTGAGGTGGCATTTGTTGTCTATGTACTGAGTACATTCAGGCTGTATGATCAAAAACTTTCTTCAAATAAGAAACTTGTTTGGCCCTCAGTTCCCATTAACTATTAAGCCAATTGGAAAACATGCATCTATGGAAAATGTGCACCCCCCCCCCCCCCCCACGATATGAATAAGGGAAACGCAACTTGTATTAGTTCAATTGTCACTTTACCTTAATGATAGAACGCCTAGAAGAGTTTTGCCTTATGCATATTCAGGATCTTCACACATGCTTTCTGTTTTAGCATTAGCTGCATTTTATATATCAATCAATCAAAACATTGTTAGATCAATCGAACGCTAGAACTCAGAATCCGCAGGAATACAACTATAATAAATAAAATAAATCATTAGCATAATTGACCTTTGTCGCTATCGGTAATTTGCTGATGACGGTGACTGCAAACAGATCTTAAACTGTACAGTATTGCTTTCATTGCATTCCGCGAGATCAGCCAGCGAAGCAAGATGTTTGCGCAGCAACCCTCCCTAGAATTAAAATTATATCTCATTTAAACCCTTTGCTCTTCAACCTTTTATAATAGAATATATTTCAATAGTAAAATAGTAGAAGAAAACATCAATTATAAGAGCAATAAATAACATTGATTTTAGAGATGACATTCCATCTCTCATGGAAATCAGAAAACTTCCCTGTCATGATTACAATAATTTTTTTTCAAATATAAATTTGCGTGTCCAAAAGCTTTCAAACTCGATCGGCCTGGTTTAATGTCACATCAGAGACCTCTAATTTCCTATTGAAATTATTCTTAACAGTTAACGTTTTTCTTTTCTATTTCATTTTTCCTTTCTTTGTCTTTAAGTAGTTGATAAACATAAATACTATTGTGATTGGTAGGTTTCTATCTCCAACTTAATAAAAGGTTGAAAGCTTTTTTTTTTTTTTGAGTTCATTATTTTTTTTTCAATAGTCGTTACACTCTCTTTCTTGTTCGAGGCATTGGCGGATCCAGGGGGGGGGGGGGGCTGTGGGGGCTGCAGCCCCTCCCTTTGGAAAATTTTTCGTCATTTAAAGATAGAATTTGACTTTATTTAATGTAAGAAAGCAAGATAAAGAACAAATAATGTGCAAAACAAGTAGAATTTTAGTTATGGGAAAAGAACATAGAGGTAAAGAAGCTGATTAGCAGATCCAAATGAAGGGTTGTGGGGCTGTAGCCCCTCCTTTAGGACTGCAGCCCCCCTTTACGATCGGCTGGATCCGCCCACGGTTCGAGGTAGTGAAATGTGAATGTTAATAATTCAATCTCCACTGTAGGCAGCTAATACAATACAAGTTTAGGGTTGGGTTTTTACGATTCGATTAAGCATTCGTATAGGAAAGGAACAAATCAAAAATTAGCTTAGTGACCTTTATTTCGTGGATTTTTAAGTTCTAAAAATGATTTTAAATATGAAGAGATGTTGAAGAGAATTTGTATCTAATTATAATAATATGTTTGTTATGCGGCTTAATTCACTTCTCCTCATAAACCGACAAAATAAAGAACCTCTAAAAAGTGAGAGACATAAAAACAAATTTAACTCTCCAAAGATTTGATGATATGGATATCCGAAAAATTCTCAAAATTCTCCGAAGAGAAGAATATAAATACACATTTTGCTCCCGACAAAAAATAGCAGTCCGGAATTCTGTCACGGACTGTACTCTGCCCCAGACAAGAAGTCGTTTATCGAGCGTATTCTAAACAGATACTAAAGTGGTTTCTCTCATATCATCGAGGTTTGTTCAATATTTGATTTTATTTATTTATGAACAAATAAGAAGCTTATTTCATTTCCATTAATTTTCTCATTATAACACGTTTTTTTTATCTTTTATCTTGATCGAAATTAATGTAAATAAATATTACTTTTAATACTCAGATTTGTCGTTCTGAGGACATATAACTTTTTGAAATTAAATAATTATTCACCGAAATTGTATAGGATTAGTAGGTGTAGAGGTTTATGTTTAAAATACTCATAATTTATTGCTGTTTCGTTCTTCGCATTGGGGAAATTCACTCTCTCAATTCGCTTTCTCAAATGTGAAACGCTTTAAGTTTAGTTAATTACTTTTGAGAGTGTAAAACTTCATAAAATAAGTCTTCATAAATTGGTTATTATTTTAATTTATATAACTTTTAATTTTATTATTTCTATTAAAACAAGATATTTAAAATACCAATGAACGTTTTTGTTTATTGATTTATCCTTTTTTTTCCTTGCAATTATTTTGAAAAAATAATAATAATTTTCGAATTTATAGATATTATTAAACGGTTGAAGGCTTGGGAAATTTTAGATGATCCTTTATCGATTGTATCTATGGCGAAGGCCAGTTGGAAGGAACCCTCCGTGTACAGTCAGCTTCTAAGAAACAACAGCAGATGCCTGCTGCTTGGAAGTTTTTTCAGAAGCTTCATTATGTTCCAAACCCGGAGCTAGGGGAAACTTAATAATTATCGGCATTAATCTCCCTCTCCCCATGGCCCGGGAAACCCCGTATAGCCTAAAAAGGCGAGGAAGGGAAGGAACAAAAAAAAATCTGGTACGTGCGCGCAACACACAACTTTCACTTACCAACTTTCACTTACCACACAACTTTTACTTAGATTAGAAATGAATGTGTTTTGTTAATTGCCACTCCTCAAAGTTATACATTTTTCCACATTCATTTCTTATTTTTGTTTTCATTGGCTCAAAAAAAAAAAAAACTAGTTAATTTTATTATTAAATAAAAGTTTTTACTTGTGAAAATTCGGCAATCCAAGCATAATACTCCAAGTCGTATGATTTTATAATTCTCTATGTACTTGTAACAAATAATTTTCATTAAATGAACAGAACATCTTTAATTATAACGCATTGGTTTGTCATTAAAGGCGTACGGCGCATGCGTAAGCTCAGGGTGTTTTATGAGTTGACGGAATAGTGTTCTTTTTTTCTCCTGTATATGTTTACTTGATTTTCTTCATATATCATATTTAGCCATTTCGTATTTTTAGGCGTGATGAGAGACATTTAATTTCTCAATATAAACTAAAACAAAGGTACTTTATAGGAAAACAAAAAAGGCCCCTTCCCCATTTAAGCCCCCTCAGAAAATTTTAATACTGATAAAACTTACCTGATATTATTGAACACTTAATTTTCATTAAACTTGACGAATTTGATCAAAATCATTATAGCCGTTTTTGAGATAATCGAAAAAAAGGTAAAAATTGGAAAAAAGTTATGAAATAAAGTGCCCCTTCCGTTTGACCAATTTTGATGAAATTCGATTTTTTACACACCTGCGATACTTCAAAAATTTGAGCATCACGTATTTACTCTCTAAAGTAACATTAATCTTTTTATTAATTAATAAAAGTTTTTATTTTCATAATACGGTTAATAAAATGTTAGCTATCATATATACAAACATTAAATACAACCTTTAATCAAAATCGTTAAAGCTGTTTTTGAGTAAATAAAAAAACACGTGAAAATGGGACAACATTCATTAAGTAAAGTGCCCCCTCCAATTAAACAATTTTGATGAAATTTTGTATGTCACATCGCGGGCATATACATACGTCAAATACCCAGTTTGATCAAAATCTTTAAAGCCGTTTTTGAGTAAATAAAAAAAACACGTGAAAATGTTACAACATTTATTAAGTAAAGTCCCCCCTCCGGTTAATCAATTTTGATGAAATTTTTACAGTCATATCTCGGGCATATAAATAGATGAAATACTCAGTTTAATCAAAATCGTTAGAGCCGTTTTTGAGAAAATCGAAAAAACCTAAAAAGTTATTAAGTAAAGTACCCCCCCCCTTTAAGTAATTTTGATGAAATTTATGCTGTCACATCGCGGGCATATACCTACACTAAATACCCAATTTCAGGATCGCACGGTATATAGTTTTTGAGCTAGTCTGTTCACACACACACACACACACACACACACACACACACATATTTCATATATAGGTAAGTGAAAGTAAAACTTCATTTTGATTTTTTTTCTTTTTAATTTTAATTTCTTTTAATTTTCTTTAATTTATCTAATAATTATATAAAGCACTTCTCTAACCGAACAGTTGAACATTAGTTCGTTTTTAATGCATACATTACATATATGTTCATATAAAACATTATGATAAAGGGAAACTCATTCATTTGGGAAAATAAAAGTTATTGCATTTATTTTTAAGGGATTTGGGCAATTATTGTACAAATATTTATGAATTATAATTGTCTTTGATAATAAAAATCAATATTTGAACAATTAATTTTATAAAATTAATTAAAACTTAAAACTCTTAATAACATATATGACAAAAATATACAGACAAGCAGTATTTCATGCTTGCACTGCTTTTCTTATTATTGTAAACATTCTAATACGTAAATGCTAATTTCATGATTGTATAAACTTAACTAGACATTTATTATTATATGTGTACTGCCTATTATGATGTATACTTATCATTTATGAGCAGAGAGGAAGAAAGGAATGGTGTGTTAGTGACGTTAAGGATGAAGCATTAAAATCGTTACTGTATGGAATGACAAAAGAAGGCAGGGGGAAAATTTTATTCAAAGAAAGCTGTTCTATGAGAAGGGAATCTAATGGTGGGTAGAGATTTCGTATTAGAGGTGGATTGGGGAATAAAATTCGTAATTATTGCTAAGACTACAGTATAATGCGACTTTTATTTAATTTTAGTCTATTTTTATCCTCACTATAGAGAGCTAGTCGAAATGAAAGGCATTTCTCCCATATCCAACTGCCCAAACGCAATGGTTTTAATCTTAAAAATACAATATACCACTGTAAAGTTCATCGGGGAAGGATTAGAAATTCACATGACTCTTATCATCAATCCTATTTTCGTTAAAAGGATCTGAAGTTTTCCTTCCACTTAATTGAATGAAGTTTGTGAGATGTAACTTGACAAAAAAGTTTTATTCATTACATAAAAGGGAGCTTTTTCGTTCATAATTAAAGGGTGTCTAGAGAAAGATGTGACTAATGGACGCAGCTCGCATCAACACTACATTTTATATATTTTGGTCACGAGTCAGGACAATTCTAGATATTTGAATAATTGCTTGCCGTTATTGAATAATCGAGGTAAAACCTTAGAAGGTTATTTATACAATGACTGAGGTGCCCACGTTCTCTCCCTGAGTCAGGTTCGAAGATAGCGTGAGTTACGATGGACGTCTGATCTTTTGATCTATGGCCTCTTATTGTCCCCTTAGTGTCAGTCTTATCAGTACCACAATAAGTTATTGATCTTTCTATCTTTATATATTTTCCCCTTAATTGAGTATAATGATAAGTATAATGAAGGAATACTTTTAATATGCATAAGTTCTCATTTAGATAATTTATAATGATAAATCTCTCTTCCAAAATAAAACCCTCTTCAGTACTAGTAAAGAAAATTCAAGAAATATAAAATTAAATCAAAATTATAATTAATCATATTGAAGTGGACGACCGCACAGACGGAAAATCTGTTCTATGTTTTGATAGGTGTGATATTCTTTATCATTGACTTTCCAACCGTTATAGTAACTGATCATCGAAAATATGAGCAGTTTTTCTTTTATTCATGTACCTCTTCCATGTTCCATCAGTGTGTTAGTAAATGGTGACCAATGTAGGTTGTATAAAAACCGCTGTTGTGTAAATGTCTAACGGTCCTCTGGGGGACTCATCGAATATTCAACGAACAGTGAGGAATATAGGCAACTACTTTTTTTTCTGTCGTTGGAGGAAGCGTTCAGAGTCGATCGGACCAAAACAAATATAATACTCTAATTACGAAAAATCTAGGAAAATATGAAAAAACACAACGGAATGTAAGGATTAATTACAATCATATCGCATAGTAATAGTAATACAGAAAAAAAACTCTGAGGACCAGGGTTTGAAATTAACTCTTATTTTCTAGGAAATAGAATAAAAGTCAAATCAGGACTTTTATATTTCTAATAAATAAATAAAAATCACATCATGACTTTTATATTTCGGGCCAGAAAATAAAAGTCCTGATATGATCTTTATCCCAATGATAGCTAATATAAAAGTCAAAGCTTGATTTTAAATATTTAAGGATGAATTTATTAGCTTTTTTTTCGGATTTCTCCATATTGGTGTACATTATTAGGTTAACCGTTTTTATGGAAATCTTATAGGGTATAATTAATGACCTTATATCGTTCTTAAAATCGATTATTAGATTATCAAGGCTGCTGATAATGAAAATAATATCGATATAAAACCTCAGGCTCGCTCAGGTAATGATTATAACTTATCCGATAGTTACAATATTGAGGTCGACATGTAGGTTATTTAGGGCGCTGATTGTGAATATGATATAGATTTTTCGATTACGCGCACAGGTATCGATTTATTATAACTTACGCCATATAAACCATATTGGGGTCTGCTCTTAGGATAATTGAGGCGCTGAATTCGGAAATGATATAGATTTTTCGATTACCCGCTCAGGTATCGATTTATTATAACTTATGCGATATAAACGATATTGGGGTCTGCTCTTAGGTTAATTGAGGGGCTCAATTCGGAAATGATATCGATTATTCGATCAGGCGCCCAGGTATCGATTTATTATAACTTACGCGATATAAACCATATTGGGGTCTGCTCTTAGGTTAATTGAGTCGCTGAATTCGGAAATGATATCGATTTTTTTATTACGCGCTCAGGTATCGATTTATTATAACTTATGCGATATAAACGATATTGGGGTCTGCTCTTAGGTTAATTGAGGGGCTCAATTCGGAAATGATATCGATTATTCGATCAGGCGCCCAGGTATCGATTTATATAATTATATATGTAAGTTGTAATAAATCGATACCTGGCCGCCTAATCGAAAAATCGATATAATTTTCAAATTCAGCACCTTCATTAACCTATTAGCCGACCACAATATCTTATTTATCGTCTAAGTGGTAATAAATCGATACCTGAGCACGTAATCGAAAAATCGATATCATTTCCAAATTCAGCACCTTCATTAACGTATTAGCCGACCACAATATCTTATTTATCGTGTAAGTTGTAATAAATCGATACCTGAGCGCGTAATCAAAAAATCGATATCATTTCCGAATTCAGCACCTTAATTAACCTTAGAGCGAACTCCCATATCTTATTTATCGTGTAAGTTGTAATAAATCGATACCTGAGCGCGTAATCGAAAAATCTATATCATTTCCGAATTCAGCGCCTCAATTAACCTAAGAGCAGACCCCAATATGGTTTATATCGCTTAAGTTATAATAAATCGATACCTGTGCGCCTAATCGAAAAATCTATATCATATTCACAATCAGCGTCCTAAATAACCTACAAGTCGACCACAAGATTGTAAATATCGGATAAGTTATAATCGATACCTGATCGAGCCTGAGGTTTTATATCGATACTATTTTCATTATCAGCAGCCTTGATAATCTAATAATCGATTTTAAGATCGATATAAGGTCATTAATTATACACTATAAGATTTCCATAAAAACGGTTAACCCAATAATGTACACCAATATGGAGAAATCCGAAAAAAAAGCTAATAAATTCATCCTTAAATATTTAAAATCAAGCTTTGACTTTTATATTAGCTATCATTGGGATAAAGATCATATCAGGACTTTTATTTTCTGGCCCGAAATATAAAAGTCATGATGTGATTTTTATTTATTTATTAGAAATATAAAAGTCCTGATTTGACTTTTATTCTATTTCCTAGAAAATAAGAGTTAATTTCAAACCCTGCTGAGGACTCGTTTGTAAAATTAAAATGCAACCCCACTCCCCTTGCCGCGGTTAAGCTGGAATAAATAGATTTAAATTAATAACCGGATGGTGTTGTCGAGGTGAAAAGTAAGGCATTTTTTGGTCAATAACGTAGTGTAGTGACCCTCCTTCCATGGTATTAGGAAGGGGTTTCACTTAAAAACTCGTCCTAGTGTCCAACTAAAAAAATACTATGCAGGAAGGAAATATTTGCAAAGGGCTTCAGGTAGCTTCTAGTGTGCTCATATTTCGGTTATCCAAAAAAAATTATATTGATTTGAATTTAGTCTAAACTCAAAGTTGGAAAGAAGATGCCAAAGTGACACGATTGTTCATTAGTTGTTAGTTGCGCTCAACCTTGTCCAAACTTAATGCAGTAAAAACTTTAAAGAATCATTGTACGATCCCAAAAATATTTCAATCTTTGCGCTATCGTATTTTTATTTATTTTTATAAATTTCCAGAGTCTAATGATATTATTTAATACATTAATAATATTATTTAATAAATTATATCAGACCTACCACAACACAATTACACACTATTGGCTACTTTTGCTGACGACACAGCTAGTTTGAAGAGAGTCAAAGGCTCACTTCAGACACACTTCAGAATCATTTGGATGGTTTTCCAGGTTGGGGCCACTGGTTGGCAAATAAAAAAGAGTGTTCATGTATCTATTTCACATTCACACCTAATTGTGGATCTTGTCCAACAATTATTTTGTTGTTTATCAGCGATCTACCCCTATTACTGTCTGATACCGGAATATACAGAAATAAGGTACAAAATTAGGTTTTAATTTGGGCAATAGACTTATATGGGAAACTCATATCAGACTAAAACGAAAAAAAATAAATATACAAAGAACTAAAAAATATATACAATATGAGTAAATAAAACGAAAATAATACATTCTCTTCAGTCGAAAATGTTGCGAGAAATAGTTAATACACCATTTTATGTTATCCAAAGATATAATACACGAGGACGACATGCAAACCATTTCGGGAACAGCCAAAGAAGATTATAATTACTTTCACTTAGACTAACTTTCAGTGAAAGCACTCTGACGGAACATTTAAAATCTTCACGGAACACATCTATGAGTATTCAGGCATTAACCTAGAGAACTGCTGATCTAATTCGTTTTTTTCTCCATGAAAGAGTCATCAGAATTTGAATCATTGCAAAGTAATTTGCAGATCGCAAATTTAATATTGTGATATATTTTCTTTCTTTTATTAATAAATAATAAATTTAGTTTTAGATTTTTGTTTGTTTGACAGTTTTCACCTGCATTCCAGTGGCGCAGTAGTCGCCTGCTCAAGAGCGCTTTCTTGCATTCTCCGCTAACAATGGCCGACATTGAAGTGGATTCGTTCCGTCCGCATTTGGAAGACAAGATCCTTTGTGTATCCTACCGAGAATGCTAGTCATAGGCTATTGTACTCTTCATACTTCCGCCATTTAATAAAAAACAAACATGCCATATAGGTACCATCATACCTTTCTACCCTTACTTATACCCTACATTTCAAACCTTTCATAAAGTTGGGAGAGATGGTAAAAAAAAAAAAAATAGAATACAGAATTTTGCCTATGGGAAGGAAGGTCTTGTAGGATAGGTCTAATTGGTTCGCTGGCAAAAATGAGTTTTTTTTTTACCTTTGATAAAGTAGCCGAAAATGTCAAGTAAAAATATGAAGAAATAAATCCTCTATTTGCACATAGCTTGAAAACAATGGATTACTACAATAGTATCTCATATTCATTTTATATTGAAATTTGGTTGATAATGGTAAAATTTTAATTTAGAATCAATAAAAAAAAATTAATGTTAGTAATTCATTACCTTTTACTCCTAAATATTTACTTGTTTAATGTTTCTTGACCTCTGCGATTATCTGTCTAAAGAAAAAAAAAAAAAAAAAAAAAATTGTGAACGAGTCTGATAAAACAGTGGTATTCGGACGTCAATAGCATTATCTACTCGTTTTGCTGGGGGTCAGTTTTTGACCCAGAATAATTACGAAAATCCTTTCTTATCGTATTGGAACCTAATGCAATTAGAATAATTTTTATTTTATAATCTGATAGGAACTTGATAGAAACAAATGATGGTTAAACTCATACAAAAATATAAATATACATTGACGGTCAACCAAATTTCGAAAATTTTAACAAATGGTTTTTGAACGTTCTCAAAGAATACTCTAAACGATTGTTCCAGAGAACACCTTACCAAGGATCAAATATTAAATGTGTTAACACCTTCAGGACAGTATGTATGAACGTTGCTGAAGAGTAGGTACCTTATTTTTCATTCAATGTTTCATTAAATTATGCAGATTTCCTAAGGGTCTTTTTGGTTTATCATTATTATTTATTATTTATTGATTTATTATATTGATTCCCTTAAGTTTGGACTATTAAGTTCACCATATACCTAAGGGAGCTGAAGTCATGCTTGTAAATAGAGTTGACGTATTAACTGTGGATACAATAGAAAGTAGAAAAGGTTATTTTATAAATCATGTAACGTATGGCGCATTTCAATTCACAATTCCTCCAACAAATAATGTCCGTTCATCATCCATTTGACCGCTAGCTAGGATGTCTTCTATCCACTGGTTCCGAGTTCTTCCACGTTTTCTTTCCTCTGGAGAATTTTAAAGCATTCGGAGGGGTCAATGGGTTTAAAGGATTAAAACCCCATAATCTTGTTTCATTGATATCTTTGAAAAAGTTAGGTTCAGAACCTTATCCATTTCACTTGGAATATATAACAAGAGAGGTAAAAGAAGTTGTAAGTAAAAAAAAATCTCTATTTACAATAATCATGTTTTGGCCCTGTTAACACTAGTCATGAATGACACTAGTTAACACTGTTGTTCGGAAATGAAAAATAATTTTCCAAAATCAATATCAAAGGTTTTTTTTTTTTTGGTCCACCCCTTCCTTGCCTTTTAGGCTATACGGGGTTTCCCGGGGCCAGGGGAGAGGGTGGGGGATTAATGCCGAGTATTATTAAATTTCCCCTGGCTCCGGGTTATGAACTTGCTATCTTCTGGTTCTCAAATCATCTGTCCGGTTGTCAGTGGCAACGCGTATTTTCTAACGCGTTTAGCCACTCGGCCATCCCGCCACCCCATCAATATCAAAGCTAATTTCATTATAATTCATAATTTAATTTCATTTAAAATTTTTAATATTTTGGTTGTTGCGGTTCAGTCAATAATAAACAACTATATTATGTCACATCTCTATACATCTAAATCACATAGCAATACCATCAGCAACATTGGCATCATCATGAGAACAATATAGACTCGAGTCACCATAATATAGTATATTATTGTCTGGACCTCAAGAACCATATTGCAACATTTAACATCAACAGTCTAGAAAACAGATCCGATTTATATATGCATTTAGATGAAATTTAAACAGTGCTGAGATGACGTTCGGAAGTTCTAATTAAAGCTAAGTTTCTAGAAAATTTGGTTGTTATTGTAATATTCAAATTTAAATATGTCTCACATCTGTGACAAACAAAAAAGTTGAATATAAAGGCGTAACTTTCCATTTGGCAGCAATAGTATAACTCAATGGAATATTCATTTATGTAAATAACTGTTAGCAAAGACGTTTTGCTAACAGACCCCAAGTTGTTTGCTTGGTATAAATGAGTCCTAAGTAATATCAACCTTAGACTAAATGAGCATTAATAAAAAAACAAAAAAGAAAGAACCAAATCATTATTGCAATGGCACCATTATATTTCTAAAAAGTAACTAATATGGTGTAATAAAAAATCACATTAAAAAGCAAGATATATGAAATGCAGACTATTATATTTTTCATTTATTGTCTATTCCGATATAATATTTCATAGATTTTTATAAACAGATATCCACATAGATTATAAATCTATCCGATGCAAGATGCATGAATCGATATATGTATTAAAATTTAATATGCACCTATAATTTTGGGGGTTGATTAGAGGATTTATAATAAATTTATATTTTTAAAAAATATATTGAAATTTAGAATTGTGCAAACTAAAATACAACAAGTAAATTTGATTAATGAAAACAATATCATGAGAAGACTTTAGAGACATGGGGGGGGGGACCCAAGAGAGGGCAGCTGCTTCCCCCCATACAAAATATGAGAAACAATAGTTACAAATTAAATAAATTCTTATTTATTTACTGAGTATTATATAAATAAATATTTTCAGACATCAATACTTCTTTTTTTTTTTTTTTTATGTCTTCACATTTTAGGCTATAAGCGTTTTACGGGCCAAGAGAGCGGGTGCGGGATTAACCGCGTATTACTAAATTTCCCCTGACTCCGGGTTTTGAACTGGCTATCTTCGGGTTATCACTCACATGTAGTCTGGGGCAACGCTTATTTCCTAACGCGTGTCCAAACTATCTTAACTTGTGAACCCCTAAGATGGTCTCATTGGGTTTAACTTCAAGACAAGTATGTATGGCAATGTTCTAAATCCTGTTTCATTGAACATTTCCTTCTATTTTACGAAGATACCACATTCTCCACCGCTTGGATTCGACTTTAGTGTTCTGGGGTAATGGTCCACGATCGGGAAGAGTAAGGCAGGATAGGTAGAACCATCGATTTATAGGCAGCGATGCTCGTTTCTTTGTTCTCTTATTTACCCTAAAAAATTCTCCAAAGCAAAAACAACGCTCTCCGAGCTTCTCCCATTCTCCGAGTCGTCTCCAAATAGATGTAATTGCTTTCGCTGAGATGAGCATGCAGATATTGGAAGTTATCCAACTGCTCTAATTTCTCTCCATTATTCTCCAGGGATTCTTTCCTATCCTTATGCATTTAGTTTTTCAGGAGTTTATTTCAGTTAACTCTTCTTTGGAGATTCTCAGATTGTATTGAAGCTGTCGATCGGTGGCAGGTTTCAAGACAAGGTCATCAGCGCGAAAGCCAAAATCGTGAATCTTGTGGGTTATTGACTCCTGTGTCAAGTGGAACTGTGAGTGAATGTGATATGTATTTCATAGTCCTAATGAAATTTCTGGTATTGTCACAAAGACTCATCACAACCAAATTCATTCAGACTTTTGTTACCTTTAATTTACCTTTGAATTGGATTCGATTTTTCTTACGTTACTAGTAATATCAAGTAAGATGCTGTAGCACGAACTATCTAATAAAAAAATAAAAATCGCACTAGAAATTCCTATAGACACCTGTAAGTTTAATGCTGGCCTTGGAACGAACGTGTTTCATAAGTAAATATTAGAACGTGCTAATCGACCCGGAAAAACGCCAATGGGAAGATAAAGAACTCCATTAATATCTTAAACATTTACACTCTCCACAAACGATATGATGCGCTATGTTGTTATTGTTAGTAACCAATCTTCAAGATATGAGCGCCGTATGTTTGCTTGAATGCACATATGAGGCGTTTAATTCAAATCTAAACAATTGCCACCAGACTAGTTCCAGTTTTGTTGTGACGGTAACATCAATGCACTCGAACACTTAGTGCAACCTAAACCTTCCTATTAAGCGAACATCTTTTCAATAAATAGGTACTTGTATAAAACACCATTTATAAAGAATACATTTTTTTTTTGTCCTCCCCTTCCAAGCCTCTTAGGCTATACGGGGTTTGCCGCGCCAGGGTAGAATGTGGGGGATTAATGCCAAATATGCCCCCAATCTCGGGGTTTTCAACCTAATATCTTCGGATTTTAACGAAATCTACGATGTCAGGGGCAACGCTATTATTATTATTATTAGTATTTCCCAACTCGTTTGACCATTCGGCAATCCTGCCCCTCATGTATAGAAAACATATGCTATGTACTATTCTGATATCATTCTAAAGCAGGCCATTTAAATATGTATTTATTTTATATTTACATAACCAAACCATCAAACTCCTCTTGTATCCAATTCCTACAATCCAAAATCCTTAATGCTCATTTTTTGTCAAAAATGAAATCATCATGAAGACCCTCATTAATGTTATTAATGCGACAAAGTCCAGAATCCAATCCTTTCACAATAAAATCTCTATTGATTCTACCCCTCTTGTTTACATCCTAGCCAATGAAAAGAAGATGGCCTCGGTACCTTCTAATTAAGAATTATTTTTAGAAAGCTACCTACGGGTGGTTTCTCTACAAGTTTATTCATGTGATTTTATTCCCTTTTTCTTCACCTTTACAGGATGTATTATGTTATCATACTGTTGCAGATGATGCAATTAAAAAAAAGATTTATGACCTTCTCAGTGTATTGCTAGTTTGGAAAAACAGTGCCGCAATAAGAAAAACATTTTTTTTTGCGTATTTTTGCTTAAAATAATTCTAATTACATTATCTTTCTTTTGGATAAATTTCAGCTTTTTAAATCAATATTTACCGTTGGAGAGCTTTCAAGGCAGTCTTCCATAGAGTTGAGGTATAGCAATAATGATAAGATGATATGCTTCCACGCTAAAATTTTAGGTTTTTGGGTTGTGCTTGTCTTCTTCCAAACGAGCAATATTATAAATGAAGAGTAACTGCTGTTAATGCACTATCACGAATCAATCATTCAAATGAAGCTCCTCCATCAATCGTTCAAAGGAAACTCATATTCCCTTGTGAATGTTATATTTATAAGAAAATAAAATTTTTCTTCATAAAGTACAACAAAAAAGAAACCCAAGAAGCTTTAGGGTTTCAAAGTTAAATAGCAAATTAACATAATTTTTGTTTAGTCACATTAATGGACCTTTATCCAATTGACTAGTTTTACATCAACACCGATTATTTATTTTTTTTTTTTTTAAGGAAGTAAAACATCTAAAAATACAGATATGGCTGGTTATAATATTAGGCACATATTTTTTGTTAAAATGGTTATAGTTATTTCTGCTTATATTTTGTATTGTCCAATTCTGTGTAGATAATAATTAAAATGTTGTTATAAAATGCTGAATTCCATTGGGTGGGGGTGGATTTGGGTTAAGACAGTAGGTGAAAGGATGAATAAAATCCTGATTACGTCTTTGCATCATAAGATAAGATATGTTTTTGTTTTTTTTTCAGATTCCTAAAAATAATTGTTGTTCACCGAACATTCAGTACTTTGAACTTAAGAATTTTTTCTTGTAGTCGAATTCTAAAGTGGGCCATCAAAGTTCTTCCGTCCCCATCGAACCTGACCCTAATTAGTCTGGTATGGAGATAACAGGATTCGGAAACCGGCCTTGCAAAACATTAGCTGCCCGAGATTGATAATTCTTTAAGTTTATTATTTTCCTTAGCACAAGGTTCTTATCTTGTGTTCAAGCTACCTTCCTTTGTTCTATCCTAAGTCGACGATCAGATAAGCGGGAAAATCATCTTTATCTATCTAGCTGAGAGTCGCTTTACGTTGAATGTTCTGCTGCTACTTGAGACAGTAGGTAATTAGGGCCACTTAGCGCTAGCAAATAAACACATGATTATATGATGTGTCATTGAATATTATGTACTGTTGTGAAAACGAAAACGAGATAATTGGTCAAGTACAGAACGGGAGCTTTCTGAACTGATGAGTTCTTTCAATAAATTTGTAATTAACACGAAATTATAAATAGTTGATTTTTATTTTAATTTCTTATAAAAAATTTTACCACCACAAATTGCTGAATACACGCAGGTGTGCCCATCTCCCGCAAAACCAACGGCACGCTCCCTCCAGCTCCCCACAACCCAAGACATTTCATAGCTGCAAATAAAAAGGGTGCATATAAAAGAAAACTATTTTTACTTTCACTTACCTATATATGAAATATATAGTAAGGAAACTATAGCGATCGCGAAAAATTTCGACTTCCGGTTTTCAACGGAAATACACGTTTTGGGGTCCCCTGATTCCAATTAACCAAGTCCCGCGAAATGGTCTGTGTGTGTGTGTGTGTGAACAGACTAGCTCAAAAACTATAAACCGCACAGGCCTGAAATTGGGTATTTAGTATATGTATATGCCCGCGGTGTGACAGCGAAAATTTCATTAAAATTGGTCAAACGGAGGTGGTACTTTATTTAAAGAATTTTGTCTAATTTTTAGGTTTTTTTCGATTTTCTCAAAAACGGCTCTAATGATTTTGATTAAACTCGGTATTTGGTGTATCTATATACCCGCTATGCGACAGTAAAAAATTCATCAAAATTGATTAATTGGAGGGGGCACTTTACTTGATAAATGCTGGCCCATTTTAACGTGTTTTTTTTTATTTACTCAAAAACGGTTTTAACGATTTTAATCAAACTTGGTATTTGATGTATATATATAACCGTGATGCGACAGCCGAAATTTCATCGAAATTGGTTAAACGGAGGGGGCACTTTACTTAATAACTGTTGTCTCATTATCACGTGTTTTTTTTGTTTACTCAAAAACGGCTTTAACGATTTTGACCAAACTCGGTATCTTGTGTATGTATATGCCCGCGATGTGACATACAAAATTTCATCAAAATTGTTTAATTGGAGGGGGCACTTTACTTAATGAATGTTGTCCCATTTTCACGTGTTTTTTTATTTACTCAAAAACAGCTTTAACGATTTTGATTAAAGGTTGTATTTAATGTTTGTATATATGATAGCTAACATTTTATTAACCGTATTATGAAAATAAAAACTTTTATTAATTAATAAAAAGATTAATGTTACTTTAGAGAGTAAATACGTGATGCTCAAATTTTTGAAGTATCGCAGGTGTGTAAAAAATCGAATAAACATGTCAAGGGGGGGGAAAGAAAATATGGTATAAGATAATAATCTATAATTAATATAGGCATATTTTAGTCTAGAAACTTTTGTTCCATAACAAATTTTTGAAAACAATATAAAGCGATTTTAGAGGAACAGTAATCGTTCTTGATTTCCAGAAAGGCATAAGAGACGTAAATACACCTATCGATTCATCTTCACGATGGATTGCAAAAAGCAACTCGTAGTAAAAAACAAACAAGCAGTAAAAAAACTCGACTGTTGATGAAATTAGTCCCTTCATATATAAATTAGCAATAATAAATCGAATAGTGCTGAGAATTACCAAATTTTGCTATATAGATACTCTATAACTTATGGAGATCTACAAATATAAGTATATACTTAAATATGGAAAAATGTGTGAAGTTGAGGAATGGCGTTTACATATTATCGAAACACGTCGATTTCTAATCAAAGTAAGTTCGTAAGTGAAAGTTGTGTGTTGCGCGCATCGCATCAGATTTTTTTAGTATAATGACGATTACTTTTGCGGAGATTATTTACATACACTTTGTTCTTGATTTAAAAACTTCCTGCAAATCAGAACCTCTACCTAAATGTTCACAATCCTGTAAAATGTGCGCCCCCCCCCCCCACCAAGTGCACCTCTGATCCACCGACCAAACCCGGCTCCGAAAGGTCTGCTATAACGCTATCTTCCCACCTTCACCTCGTCCTCCCAAAAGTTACCATTTTGTCACTGACCTATGCTTTATGAATTATTCTATTGGACAAAATGAATGGTTCAGTTATTCGAATTCCTTAGAAATAAGTGTGACATTCAAAAGTGTTTGTGTTTGTTTTTGTAATAATCCCATGCTTTTAAATAAATAATTTTTAGGGTAAAAATTACTTTATTGACTCAATATTATTCCATTTGTAATTATAATGATTAAACTAGATTATCATAATTTCTCGATCAAGGTGAGCTGGGCCGTAGCTTTCAAGATAACTGTTAAGTACATCCTGATGGCATTGACCTCTCAGATTTATAAGATTAATGATTATTTTCTTAACGGAAGTACGAAAGACTATATGTTCTAATTTAAATTAATGCTACATATTTTTTTTCCTATAAAACGTGTACATATTCGGGTTTGTTTTCAATTAATATTAATAAATAAATGCGCATTTAGTAAATACCTAATATCGTATCCTGGCTTAGTAGCTGCCATAACAATATCTGATGAATTTTTGGATTAGATGGGCCGAAAATTGGTTTCGAAATTGGTAGAATTATTCCATACTAAAAAAATAAAATAAATATTTGGTAAACTAGTCTGTAGGAAGAGACTATTAGATTCATAGATATAGAAGGTTAGTAGCCTCTATGGCTATTTGGGCATATGGGCATATAAGCCCATATGGTTTATATGGGAAAGTTTCAGTCCGTTTCTATCTTGCTTTTAGAACGTTTGTAGCCCTGAAGATGCCTGAATAGGCGAAAATCTGCATGGAAAATATGGCTTTTATCTGTATGATTAGGTGAGTTTTGGAAATAATACGAGACTTTGAGGCCTAACCTTCCATATCAATAAATATTTGTCAAAATAATCTAAAAGATCTGCAACATATGTTTCTTTTATTTTCACTCACCTATAAGAAATATAAAGTAAGAAAAAGTATTGCGATCGAGAAAGATTTCGACGGAAATACACGTTCTGGGGTCCCCTGAATCCAAATAACCAAGTCAGTGCGTGTCTATGTGTTTGTGTGAACAGACTAGCTCAAAAACTATAAACAGTAAGAACCTGAATAAGGTATTTGATGTAAGGAGGTACATGCCCGTGATGTGACAGCATGAATTTCATCAAAATTAATTAATCGGAGGTTTTTTTTTTTCGATTTTCAGAAATCTTTATGTTTAATGAGAATCAAGCATTATTTAATATCAGTTAGGTTTTATAATCATTAAAATGTTCTAAGGCTGCTTAAATGACGGAGGATTCTTTTTTGTTTTCCTGCAATGTACCTTTGACTTTGTTTATATGGAGAAATTGACTGTCTGTCGTTATGCCTAAAAATAAGAAATGGCTAAATATGAAATAAGAAAAAATCGAGTAGACATATACAGAAGAAATAAAGAAAAATATTCCGACAACTCATAAAATATATTGAGCCCACGCATGTGCAGAACGCCTTTAATGACAGACCATTGTTTATTATCAGAAATAAAAACTTTTATTCAAAAATAAAAAAAATTAGTGCACCTTAGAGAGTGAATACATGATGCTCAAATTATTTAAAGCAGTTTACGGTGTAAAAAATTCTCAATCTGTATAAAAAAAAAGATGAAAATTGTGTGGATGTATCGTTCTAGTGGGATATCGGGTGGAAAAACGCGTTTCCCCTGAGAGAAATGTGTTAATTTGAAGTTTTTGAGTTCAAATTATGGACCGTTCGGGTTTTCACACCCCTCCGCCCTCATCCCTGGCCTGGTAAAACCCATATAGCAGAAAAGGCTTGCAAGGGAAAGAGAAAAAAAAAAAATGGACAGTGGCCATTGAATGTATTTGGCTACAAATGTTACAATTATTCTAGTTTCAATAGTTGGTATTTTATTCAATCTGATAGTTTTTTCTTCTTAAATTTCTCTTCCTTCCCTAAATGACGAGAAGCGTACTACATAAGACCGGTTTCAAACTCTCCAAAGTAATATTGCCATATCCGATCTGGAAGAAAGTTGAATCGCTTATTTTGAAAAAAGTTTGTGAAAATTTACCACAGACATTGGTTAAATATTATTTTTATTAGGAAAAGTACAAAAAATGATAAGGATGCATAGCTATCGTATATCATCTATCATATTAAGCACAATATGATCAATAAAAAACGTTATTAGTAAATAAAAATAAGTCTAGTATGAACTCAACTAAAGCTTCCTTATAGGTTAAAAAGAAATGAATACAAATTTATAAGTGAAATTATTTATTATTATTATTGTTATATATTATTATAATTATTGAAGATTGAAATTAGATATTGACCTACCTCCAATATCTGATTCTGTTCACACACCGATATTTTGGGGGACTTGGTTATTTGGACTTCAAAAAGTTGAAATATCTCACGATCAAACTGTATTTGATTTTTGTAATACGACTTGGAATCACTATAAATATTTTTATAAACGTAATAGAAAATGAAAATGGCTGTGTGATCATGGGATTATTATCATTTTTAAATCAAAAATATTATTTAAGATTTTGAAAATACGTACCGTGGTGAAATTTTTATGGTAAGAGATCTCATTTCATAATCATACTGAAGTATTTCCTATCATAATTGCATGAAAATGAACAGATACAAAAAAGAAATTCTGTTTCGTGGCTCTTCGACGACATTGCATCGCGTTAAGCCGATAAAAATCTCAATAATATTTTTTTTTATCGCCATTAATAAGCAAATTTAATTTTATCGTCAAGATGAGGATAATTCTGTGACATCTCTGAATCTGTTCACTGCTACATTTTTTCACGTGTACCACTCCGCAGTGTATCTTTATTTACCTGTGTCATATATTGACTAGTGAATCTAATACTATTCGCTAACACTATAAACATACATTCTATGAATTTGATAAATATTGCAAGATTCGGACAAATGTATAAAGTCTTAAGAAAGTTTTCTAAATTAACAGCGGGAAACCTGAATTTTGCCTAGCCAGGTATAATTAGGATAGGGATCTTTAACGAGTACCTGACATCGTTCAGGCTCGGGACCTCCATTTTACGTTCTATCCGAGGGACGGCATAGCCATTGAATACTATAACAGAAAAAAAAGTACTTCAACAATCCGGTTGAAGACAACCCTATATTACATAGTTAAATTTAAAACAGGATTGTCTCATATAGCCTATTAAATTACTTACTAAATATTTTTATTTAGTGATTGTTAACGCTGATTATAAATTCACGGCCGAAAATATAATAAATATTTATATAATATGTATAATATTATATTTTGTCTTATTGAAAGACTCAAGTTATTATAATGGGTGAAATATGGCCGACATTAATGCGGAATGAACGGTCCATAACAAACCAAACACGATGAATATGGAAATTCATTGAATAATTATTGTTTATTTTATTAACAACAATCACTAAATAAAGGCATAAATAGATTGTTAACGCTGATTAGAAATTCACGGCCTAAATAAATCAAGAATGAATAGTTCCTTTAAGATACAGTGATCAAAGTAATTCATTCCCTCATTAATAATTGTTTGTTTGTTTGTATAACGTCCCTTTATACTACTACGGGTTATCGGTCGATGCAACAGCGGGAAACCTAAACTTTTGCATAGCCAGGTATAATTAGGATAGGGCTCTTTAACGAGTACCTGACATCTTTCAGGCTCGGGACCTCCTTTTACGTCCTATCCGAGGGACGGCATAGCCAAGGTGTAGGAAAAATCCTATGGCCACCGCGGAAGCGAACCTGCAACCTTTAGTATTGTAGGTTGCCATGCTAACCACTACACCTCAGGTGATTCCCCAATAATTATTGTTTATTATAAATAATAATAAAAAGTTGCTAATTTTATTAATAATTGAACAATATTATTGGCTACTCGCTATCATATTAAATATAGCATTAGGGCCATTCTATGCCATATCATCCAGTGGTTGACACTGTCTCCCTCTGATTTTAATGACAATGATATATTAAGTGAATAAAGAAGTCCTTTAAATCTGGACGACAACGAATCTAATTTGTTACAAATTTTCTAGTATAAATAAATAAATAATAAATAAATTCTTTATTTATTTGTTTTGGGACAAGTGACCCTTAAGGACAAATTTAAATAGTATACAAAGGGGGCTTTAGAGCCTCAGGGTATATTTATATATGTGTGTGTGTTATTTTGTAGGCAAAGAAGTGTGATGTTTTTACATTTTAATGTGTATTTTTCCTCGTTACATATTACGTATTTTTCATACCATCTTTTTTAAACAAACAAACAAGTTTAAAATCTTCATCAAAAATGTTTTGAAATAAATTAATTAACTATCTTAATTGGATTTAATGGGTATTTTTCTTCGTTACTTATTCCCTACAGAACTTACCCCCTCCAGAAAATTTAATTCTGTGAGTGTCACATCTTAATAGAAATTTAGAGCTCTTTTAAATGAAAAAAAATATCTCTTTTCATACAACTTCTACAAGACATTATGAATAAAAAATACCAACGCTGACAGAAAAATCTGGAAAAAAGTATTAATCTAAACATGAGTGAAATATACCATAACCTCATTGGGACTTTTTGGTAGGAAATTCGATATAGAATTGCTGGTATGTTTTTCTGTACTTATCTGCAACAACCTGTATTGTCTGTGAGATAAAGTTATTTTATTTAAATAAAATCAATATTGACTTCTATCAATATTGATTTTATGCTAAACGAATACGATTGGCGTCAAAAACGCACTATTCTAAAATTTTCTCTAACTCTAAAGTTGAAGAATAAGAATTAGGTTAATGTTACGAACTTCTTAAGTAACATAGCCGTATTAATTGTAGGTAATCTGTTTTGTTAATTCACGGTATACCTCTATCTAATGCTCTACCAAAAAAGCCCTTGAGTCAGGCGACTCAGGTATACTATCTCGCATAACCAACATTCCTAAAATTGGTACTGAGCTATTCCACGCCAAATAATCCAGCTAATATTCAATTACATGCCCTTACCTCATAGATTTTAGTACCAATCCTATTTATTAAAATTTAGACTTCGGTGGTAATTTGAACTATTCTATTATATTCTACTCGCTCCGAAGATGTTTCGAAACGCATTTACTGAATGAAAAATTTACCGAAAAATGTAGAGTATTTATTGAACTGCAGCTTTAAAAATGTATTCATTTATTCAACATTTCAAGCAGAATAAGATTATACACATTAGAATTAGAATTTTTCACCATGGAAAGATATATTCTTTAACTTATAAAATTTATATTTTTTTCAAAGTTGTGAAACAAGCCTAGAAAAATAACTTAAACGAAAATATCACCCAGATAACCCTCTTATAAACCACATATTATTGAATGAGAATCTAATTACCTTTCATATGATAATATAATATTGGTGTGTTTTTTTTTTATTATAATTTAAACCAAATAAAATAACATTATCTCACATGCAATACAGGTTGTTCGCAACACAAACCTAATTCTTTTATATTCTTAATATTCTTTCACTTTAGAGTTAGAGAATATTTTCGGATAGCGCGTTTTTGGCGTCAATCGTATTCGTATAGCATACGATAGTCAATATTGATTTTATTTAAATCAAATAAAATAACATTATCTCACAGGCAATACAGGTTGTTGCAGATAAGTACAGAAAAACATACCAGCAATTTTATATCGAATTTCCTACCAAAAAGTCACAACGACGTAATGGTATATTTCACTCATGTTTAGATTAATACCTTTTTTCCTGATTTTTGTATCAGTGTTGGTAATTTTTTTTATTCATAATGTCTTGTAGAGTTTGTGAGAATAGAGATGTTTTTTTTTAATTGAAAGGGCTTTAAATTTAAATAGGGCAGTCACAGAATTAAATTTCCGGGAGGGGGGGGGGTAGTTCTGTAGGGAATAAGTAACGAAGTAAAATCCCATTAAATCCAATTAAGATAGTTAATTAATTTATTTCAAAACATTGCAGAAGGTTTTAAACTTGTTTGTTTGTTTACAAAAGATGGTATGAAAAATACGTTGGAACCGTCTGAAATCACTAGTAAACAATTTGATTCTCGAAATAGTACCTGGCAGAAGTCCCAGGCTAAAGATAGATTATGTGTTATTTTTCTCAATATTTATTTTTGACTGTATTAAGCGTGTCTTGTTTCAAGGCTTTTTAAATGACAATCTGTGTCACGTCTGTTTTGTAGGTTTTCTATCACTATTAAAAAAAGAATTGACGCTTTTATTTGACAACGTCATTAAATTTTATTAAGAATTGTTGATCTGAAAAATCAGGAATCGTGACTGACGTTGCTAAGTAATAATTTAAAATACGAAATCAAGTCGACATTTATTTTAAGCAGAGTGCACTATTATGGTTCTTTCTAAAATGGGGTCGTCAGAGTCGAGGTGGTTCAAACAATCGAACAACCAACCAGCATAGAGGAAAGCATTATAGACGATCAACTATCCGTCGTGTAGGAACATGTAAAATTTAGCATCCAAACATCTTTGGTTTTCTGTTTTTCCTAACGCTACATTATGATAGTTTTCATCCTTGATTTTCCACTTCCCCTATTTCTTCATGTTCTAATCCTTACAATAATTAAACATTAATATGCTCCTTGGTGACAAAATAACTTAATATTTAAAAACTAAATGCTATGCGACCATAAGATTCCGTAATCCGAAAATGATTTTAAAACGAAAATATATTTTTAAAAACATGTAAATTAAAAAAAAAATATAATATTACTTTAAAATTATGTATACACACATTTTTTAAAAACTGTTGTAAAGCAAGATCGATCCCTCAAGCAGTGTTAATAAAAAGTATCAAGGTCAACCTACCCCATTTGCTAACAACCTCCATACGAATTTAAATAAAAAAATAGCTGACTCCTGTTTTCAAAACAGGGTGGATTATAAATATGTTGGAAAAATACTGAAACCTTCTCGTAATCTTAAATAAATAATATCGGTGGGGAAAAAAAAATGAGTGATTATCACTTTATGATGAAACTTTAAAAGGTGTGTTGTTAAGAGTACATCAATGAAATGTTTACAATCATGTAAGAATTATCTTGATACGGTATCAGCTTTCCTGGTTAATTCTATTTACAGAAAAAAATTAAGTATGTGTTTAAGGTAAATCATTTTTTCTCAAGGACTATTTATTTATGCATTTAATTAGCGTCAGGTATTATTAGTTGATTGGCAAGTAACTGTTCGATTAAGGAAAGGTTGTTCATGAACGTGATGGAAATGATATAGAAGCAATATCACAATGATAAAAATCACAATATCATCATCAAGGTCATAAGGATGAGAATTTGCCAATGTCAAGTAAACATACGTTGGATGTAAACGAACCTTTTACCTTAAATTCATTTTTACGGAAATGAAAATTAAAATGTTATGTGTTTAATTAGTTCGAAAATAACGTAAACAAAAAACATCCGTATTTCGAATACAGATTCAAATATAAGATAATTTATTCGAATTAGTATTCGAATGCAACTAAGAGTATTGGAAGAATGTATCTTATGGTTCCAATTCATCAAACATCGCATACAGACACTTTTTCATTCGATATTCTAATAGTTTGAAAAGTGTTCGAACGATTTTCGAATAGTTATCTAGATAAAACAAAATAGTATCTGTATTCGTATCAAGGTAGGTTTTTATCTAGATATTGCCCAAATCTGGTTTTAATACATGCCACATCTTCATTAAGGAATCGATGAATATCGATGGGTCGTACCTTAGAAATTTTTCTTTTTTTTCTGTGCAAAAATATCTGCTCAAAAAAAAAAATAATCACGACTCAAAAAAAATATAACCGAACCATTCTAACCTCTATTAATAGAACCTCTTTGAATTTGAATGGTGTTTCTTAAAGAAACAACCATAACTTCAAATTGTCCAATGTGAATAATAGTTTTTTTTTTTTTTTTTATCACGACGATAAGCAATAATATTCATTGTTAGAAAGTTCTTAAGTTTAATTCCTCAAGAAAAAACCTTCTGAAGTTTGTAGCAAGTCAAGATACCATGAATCGAAGAACAAACATTTAAATGGAACCCTAAGGACGATTACTAACAGTTTTTTGGTATGACCGAAATCTGGGATATATGATCTCCATTCGGCTCAAGGCATCCAATGAGGCTGTTGGACCCTGTACACAGACAGGCATAGAGAGTCGGAACTCCAGCTCATGTGAGTAAAATCTAAATAATATCCTCCTTTCAATTCGCTGGTAAAATAAAATTGAAACTGACAGAGCCGAAATGGTTGTTAAAAAAAATAATGGAAATTTCGCCTTGATAAAGAAGGAATCGACAAATTCTATATGTTCGCATCTATTTTTGTTTTTAAATCTGGTTCGAATCTCAGATCACGATGCTTTTTCTCCAATGAGGATATTTCTGTCTTAGTGAATATGTGGTTAAGTTAAATTTCCTTACTTTTCAGGGCACGAATTTCCAAGTAATTTATCAAATATCAGGTTTTCATTATCAAGCGTTGAGATTTCGTTAAAAATGTTGTCAAGAATATTGGCTTTTGATTACGGCCGTTAAACCAACAGAATAGGTACTATCATTAATGAGATATTAGAGTTGAATAATTGTTCACACTCCGATCGTAACAGATTTAACGCTAATTATAATAACTACATTTCAAATGAACGCCTTACTTAAGCATCTATTCACTACGATGTTTCTTTTTAGCCATTTAACAAATTTTAGACTAACTTCGACTTCATTTACTGCGATGACAGATTCATGTTCAATTATTGTAAGGAAAATATGATAGAGAAAAAAAGTACTAATTGAAGAGGAAATAAAATGACGAAATCTATCTTTATGTAGTGTTAGAAACCCCTAAAAGCAAAATTTATTTTAGAAGAGTTTTGGATATTTTAGTGTTAAGCGCTACAGAAAATAAAGAGTTTATATTTAATTTTACAAATATATTTGAAATCATTAAAATATTAAATATTTCAAACAGAGATGGGTTGACCTTAAACTTGGGACCAGTTACTGACCTTCCTTTAAACTTGAACCTTTCAGGAAAGATAGATTTATTGACATGTCTGGAGGGGGCTAGTTGCTAAGTCTGCCGCTCATTGCGCTTTGGTATAAAGCTTGCGACAGTTAAGTTCGTGAGCTTCATCAGTTGTGAAGTACTTCCGAATCTTTCTTTAATTACCACTTATCTAATAATATCATTCGGACAGGTAGAGAGATACGTACAGGGGAAATGGAGGAGTTGGGTGGTGAACCTGTTGAAAGGGTAATGGCGTTTTTTCTACGAATTTATTTTCTTTATTTTATATTATCATAAATAAAAAAATAAAAATAAAGTAAAGGCAATCATTGATTGCAATTATTTAATACAATTTTTATCAAATAATATATACAATTTATGTAATATGCATATTGATAAGGGGATTCAAAAACTTAACATAGTAAGATTAAATTATAACGTAGATATATCACACCATCAGTGGAACAGTGGAACATCTAGAAAAAAACAGAACACTTTAAAATTGTTTTTAATCCTCAAAAAATTTTATTTGCTGCTTGTTTCAACTGTAAAAAAAAAAAAACTGAATTAATACTCACAATTCAAGTTCAAGAGAAAATTAAAAAAAAATGTAAAATCTAGTTGTCCCACAGTTACACTAAAGGTGCATTGCAATATGTTTTATTTTTAAATTATTATTAAAAGTAGAATATATTCTACGTATAAGTATAATGAGTTGATTCAATGTACAATATGTAAAAATGATTTGTGGTTTATATTTTATTTCTCAAAAATATGTATACGTCCTGAATAATTAATAATACATTTTTAAATATGTTAATCACTCAGAATAAATCCTTAATTCATTCAACCAATTTTCGTAGCTCTTAAGTAAAAAAGGAATTATCAATAAGAAGCTTCTAAGCAAGAAATTATTGTTATTATAATATTGAAACGTAAAGCAAATAAAGCAAACATAGTATAATAAATTTTCAATTTATAATCAATTTGCCACAATTATTCAAGCCTGACCTCCTCCCCACCCCCCCGCTAGTGACTAACCTCAAACAACTTGACCTAGGACAAGCAACAAGTCATTGGTCGTACCTATCTCAAGGTCACTACTTCAATACTGTACTCCAATCAGTTCAAGTATCTTTATGTTCCTATCTTGTCTAGCAAGTGAGGAAAGTAGTGAATATTATAGAAATGGAATTCTGATTTATTGTATAGAGATTTTTTCTATTAAATAACTACTGTCGTAAAACAGATTGTCATGGGTACATTTTTCGTTAGGATAAATAATATTTCATATGCTCGAACAATGATCATCCAACTGAAAAAGTTATTAATAACCAATCGCCATTTTGAACAATTGCTGATCAATAAATAAGCGCAACTCAGTAAGCACGTGCATGCGTTTCATTGAAAATAAATAAGAAACTGTAGCTGTCATAATTTATTTATTTGATACATAAATAATAGATGATAACTTCTGTTCGTTTCACTTTTAAATGCTGCTGGCTAACATGACATACAATTTGAATGCAGCCTAATAATATATATATATATATATATATATATATCTCGCCATAAGAATATCTAAATTATACCTCTATAATGACTAAGAATTTTTATTAATTTATTCAATATAAAAAGGACATGTTTTTGTCTAACCACAATACCATAAATAGCAGATATTTCTGATAAACATAATATATTGTACTTGATTGCCTTAAAGAGTATTGGGCGAAGAGATATTTCGGGATGGCATATAACCAACCAAGAACCAAGAACCAACGTTTCGACCCACAATGCAAGTTTTCATCTTTGCTTGATTACAGGGCTTAAATAGTTTATAATAATTAATGTTGCTTTTATACAGCCAGTTCGGATTATCTTTTTTAATATTCCGGGTGTTCCTGAAAAATACAACAAAAAAAGGCCAACTCTATTAGGAACTTTTTGGTAGGTAATTTGATGTGTAGAATTGCTGGTTTTTAATATTTTTACCGGATGTCTACGTTAAAAAAATAAGTATCTAACAGGCATACAATGGATTTACATGATACGCAGAAGCAACCGAATTATGTATATTCACTATAATATATCACACACTTACATAATCCTACATTGTAAATATATTTATATTTACAAGAAATAATTTTACAACCAGAAAGTAAATAATTTAAAAAAATTAGCATTATTTAAAAAACGATGGATGTTTCTGAACAAAAAATTACGAAAAATATAGGTATATCACTTACAACTATACAACAGCTAGAGTAGAATGTATATTGTAAATAATAAAATTAAATCGAAATCAAATGTAGCTGAGGAGAAAAAAATGCAATAAATATTTTTCGCTTTCATTGTCTGTGAATACTATTAACACCTAGGTCATTTTATGCCCTCAATAATCATTAATAAATTTCTGAGGTTTTATGATGGTCCCTTTTATTTAAACCTTATTTCAACATTATTTTGAAGCTTAATAAAAATTGAAACAACCTAAAATTAATTAAAAGAGAAAAAATGTATTAATGAATTATATTTTAGCAGCAGATGGACTTGGAAGGAAGCGCATTAGTCGATGAAGTTAGCTTGGAAAGTCTACACCTGGACACCGATGTCATTCATAGAGAGCAACACGTATCTTCGAACGGCAGCAAAAAAAGGAAACCTGAAGAATCTTTGGTATGAAAAAAAAAATTACAAAATAAGATAATTATTTAAATTTAGTAATATAATCATTACTATTACCTCAACGGGGTAACCTACAAGTGGCTTAACTTTCATCCCTTTCTTTGTATTCGATATTTTAGTTGGCTTAGAGTTCAATACTTCAAGCCACGTCATATCTCTTGTTATCATAGGGCAAACAACTCGCGTATTCCAGTTAATTCCAAGTACATCTAATAAAACTCTATTTCTTGTATAGGATGTTCAAGGCCCAAATAGCCCAAATGAAAAAAATGAATTATGCCAAGAGGTCCTAAAAAAAAGGAAACGAGAGGATCCTATAACCTTGCGGGAATCAATGGTCCTAAAACAGGCAACGGACGACCTGGACTTGATGTGCAAGATCTGGGTGATGGAGCTACGGAGACTGCCGCTGGACCAACAGCTCTTCGCCAGGAAGGCGGTCTGCGATGTTCTCTTTGAGGCGCGGCTCGGTCAACTCAACAAGGATTCGGTCAGGATCAACCGATCAGACGTGGTGCAGAACTACCTCACCTGTGTCCATGAGGTAACAATGGCTTTGCCAATTATATTTCCCGAATCTAAAATTAACAATAACTATGAAATCTAAGTTTATGGTGTCTCTTTGGTCTGAGTATTCTAATTCCTATTAAACTTTTCTGTCAGCTGGCATCATGCTTTGTAGAATCCTTCCATTCTCTAGTTATATGAATAGCTCTACTCAATTTTCAACTACGGAATTTGGCCGGTGACAATATGTCTTATTCCACTTCCTCATGCCCTCTTTAACAGTCTAACAATGGAAAATAGTTCTTGTTTCTAACAAATTAATTGTTTATACAAATTGATTGCCTCTTATAAATATCTCTTGTTTCTTTTTTTCTTGTTCATAATTTTTTTTAGAGAGTATTTCAATCTTAGTTAACCTGTATTATGAATATTATATTTGGAGGACGTGCTTCTTACTTCGTTCACCCTTGATCACTCTCTTATTTAAATGCAGAATTTATGGATGGCTCGAAAAACTTAATACTAAAACAAAACGGATTGTTAAGCATATTTTCTAATCTTTAGCTAAACATGAAGGTGATAATTCATGCATAACTTTGAAAGAATCTTTTATAACAAATGCAATTTGTTATAAATGTGATGTTCATTGGATAAACATTTTTAGAGTATTAACTTGGATTCTTGAATGATATATCATCCCAGTGAAGGAAGGTCTACCGAAATTTACTCAATAGTTATAGATTGCGGCTCCAGAGATTTCTAAGTCCCCTTGTCGGATCCTCTAGTATTCTGGCGTTCAGTTATATTTGTACCAGTGGTTTAGGATGCCCAACAAGTGTGCTTTGAAAATTCATTTTACTTTATTATGTTATGAACAAGTAGTATTTTGTCGTTGTAGTTTAATAATTTTATAATTGTTTTATGTATATTGTTTTCATTATTGTTTATGTATAAGGGCAAGTTAGTGTTATTTATGTTAGTAGTAACGGAGAAATCAAACTCATCTGTACAACGGACTTTTCTTAATAATTTCAAATAAAAGATTAAGTTATTATATAAACATTTCATCTTGTAGTAATAACTTTTAATAAAATACAGGAGAAGGAACAAATCGGTATTTAGGTAAATTGATAATATATTTTTTTATAATAAGCTAATTTATTGATGACCATTTATTTTAATGACATACAATTTCTATTCATTCTTTTCTTATGCAAAATTCATCTCCCAATACTTGGCCCAGTTTCGTTTCCACATTTAGGTCAGTCCCAACGATCATCAGTCCACGGACAGTGATGGTCAGGTTCCTTGCTGAGAAAGAATTTTCGCTGACAATGTTCTGGTAAGATGTGTTTACAAACCTAATTATATATTGTGGATCCATTCAAATATTTGAAACGTTAGATTGTACCTCGTCCATAGTTAAGTCCGCTGTAAAGAAATATATCTTTAACGTAAAATTACTACAATATTTTTTGATGAGAACACTGTGCAAAGATGTAGCATCACTCACTTCTTTTATTGTGGCTATTTAGTTTTGTTACTAGACTACTGCTTTAGTCTACGGAATAAATAAAATAAACACCCTGGATAAAGAGAAATATCCATTCTTTTAATAACTACATTAAAACCCATGGAGTTAACTTGCACGGGTAATAGTAATAGTTAACTTGCACGGGTAACTTGTTGCAGTTTAACGGGCATAGATGGTACGGTATTCGTTGTTCTTTATCAGTATCCTATTAACCCTCCTATTTCCTCAATCTGGTTGGAGTTTCTCCAGATAGTATATTTGGTTCTATCATTTACACAGTTTATTCATTTGACGTCTCAATCAATCCTTGGTCTGTTAGATGAAATATATACTCCGACAGTCAATAAAGCCCCAGACGTTTCATCCTAAACACTATATAGAGATACCTTGAAGCATAATATCAAAAGGATTAAATTATAATTCTGATTAATTCTTTAACTGATTACAACCTTAAAGGATTCTTAAATTCCAACCTTCACATTTTGATCGAGACAGGTTTATCACCATTAGGAATATTCTCTCCATTCACTCGCATTATTCTGCACTTCTTAAACAGAATAGTCCATTTTCGTTTTTACAATGGTTGTTACAAGTGTTTTCGGGAGCGACTCCCTTATTCTTACTGGAATTCCTGGTTTCAAAATGGATATATTCTTTCGATTTTTTCTCACTCTTGAAGAACCCAACTTTTAAAACCATGAGATTGGTGATGATTGTAAAAGAATGCATTGATTTGGTGGAATCGCGGGATAGCCACGGTAATACAATATTCAACTTCAGTAACAAACATTGAGACATATTTATTGAATTTATAGTCAACTAGCTTGGGTGCCCGGCTTCGCTCCGGTAGTTGTGTGGTAGTTCTATTAACAGAAAAACTTTAAAATTAAAAGAAATATAGAATAAAATTAGCACCTTCGTGAAACTTCGGTTTTAACTTGGTATTAATATTTAGATTCGAGATCTGCAGAGTCCGCCCAAATAGGGACACCTATATACTTTATGGGGTGCTGAAAATGGTAAATGAAAAATTAATTTGGCTGCAACTTTGTCGAGTTATGCATCGGTTTTTATGGTTTCTGTGATTCTTAATTCTATAAGCCCACTCCATGCAGTCAACAGATAATAAGTTATTAGATTATAGTTGAAAAATCTGATATCTCAGTTAAAATAATTATATTTCGAGTACATCTTAGGCGCCGACTACTGGGGGTGCTCGACTCCCCCCTCCCTAATGCTGCAGTTAAAGTCAGAAGTATAAGAACTATCGAAGATTCAAATAAACTTTTTTTTTTTTTAAGACCTTTCTTCCATTTCAACCTTCCTTATAATATCCCCCTTAATTTGGGCGGACTCTGCAGATCTCGATTCTAACTGCTATTACAAAGTCAAAACAATAATTTGATGAAGGCACAATTTTTTACCATATTTCTTTTTATCCTGAACTATGAGGAGTGATAAAATTAAATAAATGCTGAAATTGGAGTTAGTCATTTTGTCAACTGAAAGGCTCATCATACGTAGTAATCAAACCAACTTCTTTTTCATAACTACAATAAGAACACTTCAAACTTTTTATTTTCGATTTA
Organism: Aelia acuminata; assembly: GCA_911387785.2. Classification (NCBI taxonomy): domain Eukaryota; kingdom Metazoa; phylum Arthropoda; class Insecta; order Hemiptera; family Pentatomidae; genus Aelia; species Aelia acuminata. The sequence continues at coordinate 71,341,385 of OU426983.1, read as the reverse complement.
TATTCAGTCATTATCTCTTTTTTTTTATGTTTTATTTTATACGCTCACTGTACTACTAAGAAATAGTCACTGATATTGCATTAAATTTAAACATATATCGAATAAATGTAATGTGTTGATCAATTAGCCTTCTTATGTAAAAATTAATTTGTTAAGGAATCTAGTTGGTTTTCTAATTGATTGCAGAGATGTTAAATCATTATTTTATTTTGATACGCAAAGGAGAATCTAATTATTTTCGCTTAATGTTTTACTAATTTAAAAAGAACAGCTGAAAAAATATATAACCATTACAAACTGAATAAATGGACAATAAACGTTGAGTGAAACGCTTCTTGGTAGTCTGGAGCTCGAACTAAATTTTTCATTCACTAACCCGTACAGATAGGTTAATTACATGGTGCGAGAGGCTTAAAATTCTCGCCCTTTTCTCTTCAATTTTACACCCTAAATAAAAAAACGGAAATCTTCTTCACCGTTAGGGGCTATAGGGCTACAAGACGACACAAATTTCTTGATCCTACGTGGAGTCGTTTTTGAGCCTTTTCGGCACGCACATTGTACACTTTGCTTTATTATATACATATATTGATTAACCAATAGATTTTGGAGCCCTCCTTTGAATAAAAGGATGAAAATTTGGAGAGTCACACTTTGGTTGCATCACCCACATTAATGCTAGATTGTTTAATGCTCGCTGTTTTGTCAAACAAATTAATTCTGTAACGTGGCCTGTTTCATCCAAATCAGATAACTATACTCAAATCTAGAAGCAGCTGGGGGAATGAAAATTAGATGGGTTCGTAACCCTCTAGTTTAAAACTGCTTCTGATGATTCCCTATAATACTGTTAAGATCATTATAATTCTTATTATGTAGTTATTAGTTATCGTTAGATAATTAATTTATATTTTTTTAATTTATTTAATTAGAAGATAACCACGGCCGGGAATCGAACCCAGGTCCTCTGCATCTACGTCGCAGCGCTCTTACCACTGAGGGATCACAGAAGAGAAAGATTCGATGACGATCGGTACGGACCCACGGTTAGCTCAGTGGTAAGAGCGCTGCGACGTAGATGCAGAGGACCTGGGTTCGATTCCCGGCCATGGTCGAATCTTTTATCTTCTAATTAAATACATTATAATTCTTATCTGTCCACATTTACTTGTAGATTTAATTTATTTAGCTTAAATTACAATAAAGATAAAAGTAATATTATGGGTTATGCTATATTCTTGCTCTTTACGAAAGTATATGGTATTACGTCACTTTCAATTTTTTAAATAGTTAGTAAATAAGATATTACAAATGCTAATTTTGCCATTTTAAGAGATAATTTATTTCAGGAAGAAGGGAAAATATGCGCTTGCCCGAACTCGCATCAGAGATGCCCTAATTCCTCTTTGCAGTTGTATCCGTGGAACTCCCATTGCTACGCGAAGGGTGGCTGGAAAGGAAATCTCTCTTCGCCGCACCGGCCCCCATTCTTCGCCACGTACTCCAACAGATTCCCGGCTCCCAGCACCATGCCCTGGGGTCCTCCACATAACAGGGGGCCCAGGATAGGACGTCCGGTGGTCATCACTACCGCCATGAACAATGTCACCACCACTACCATCGTCGTAGTGACACCAAGGCTGATCGGCACTACGGCTCCGTCAGCCAGCCCTAACCGCCAGGTCCTGCCAAGTGCAACTACCATGTCAACCTGCGTAATCGAGAATTCAACCATCACTTCCATCAAAGCCACATGCAACTTACTCACCGATCAACCTATCAATTCATCAGCAGCCACTACTTCAACCGCTGATGGGTCTGGCGATGGGGGGACTGACGCATGTGCAAGCTCATCCATTTCCTCCAACAACAATAATGTTTCAGACCTCGAGCACACTGTAAGGATCCAACAAAGCACAAAGCCTACCGTCAATACTTCAACCACACCGACCGTGTATACTCTTTGCGATGTGCATATGGATACTGTAACAACGGACAACTAATTTGCTCATGCTCTAATTAATTCATAAATATCCAGTATTTTGTAAAAATTAGGGACCGGATTTATAACTATTTTCTTATTTCTGAAAAAAATATATGCTCATCACAAACGTTTTATTTTATGCACCATATAATTGAAAACCAAGTAAAAATGTATTTATTTCACGTCTAGCTCACTCCTTTCTGCAAGGTCATATTTCATAAATTGGCTATTTTCAGCTAAGACTGTTTTCTGAATGCGCTGAAAGAGTAGTACTTCCTTGCACGATGATCAATTTTTAACTCAATCTAAGCAAAATCTATGAAATTTTTGATCATGAAAGTCATATTCGAAAGGTACTGCTTAAAATTATATTTATTCTTCTTAAATACTGAAAAAAAATTAGTCTGCTGCTTGGACTACTCATATGCTGCTTAGTCTAATGCATAATATTTATTCTGAATAAATTTTACTAGAATTTTAAACTATACATTCCCACTCCTGAAAAATCACGTTTTACTTTCAGGTACAACGTTGTTGAAAGGAGCGAGAGATGTTTGGAAAATTTAAGAAGGAGATTTGAAATATTTTCGTCCATACTTCGTGAACGATTTTATTTCATAATCGGAACCTTCATTTTTTAAAAAAAATTCATTCGATAAAATACTGTTTTGAAAGTTTTAAATAGAGACCATTAATATCAAAAATAGAAATTATCATTCTATTTTTCATGAAATTTATATTTTCCGAATTTATCAAATTTCATTTCAAAACGTCTTATTGAACCTCTCCAATATTTATGAGAGAAAAAAAATTATACATAAATTAATATGTTGAGGTCTTAATGTTTCTTCAAAATCCGTTCCCTAGTAAAGCAACATTCATATTAGGAATAAACTTGTCGTAAATGTATCAAGCAACAAGTATCTCTTTTAACCCTACCAAGTAAAAAATAACCTAAACGCTGTTGTATTGTTGAAGCGGTATCGACCAGTATGATACCCTTCTATCGATGTATTATTGTTGTTTCAGTGTCAGTATATGATATATTGTATGTAATAATGAATCTTATGCAGAGATGTCCATGTTGTACTTCATGTGAGATATATAAATGTTCTTCATTACTATCCTTCGCAACTTCCCAAGAGGTCGCTGCTATAAATATCTGAGTGCATTTTTAATTTAATTTTATCAGAATCCCAGTCGACTGTAAATAAATTGCATCCGAATTGATCGTAATTGTTATTCTAAATAAAATTTAATCATGATTCTTTTGGATTTTCAAAATAGATATTTAATAGTTACTACTTGCTACCTGACAATATATAACAATAATTTAAAATAATTAATTTGTTACTATCAGCTTCACAATTGTCCTAGTGAATTATCTGATCACTTTCTTAAAACTATTCTTCTAACAAATCTTATATTTGAATTTTTTATGTAAACATTTGTATTCATTAACTATTTTGTATGTAAAATAATTTGAAATATAACTTTAAAAAATATTTAGGTAAATATTCTTTATTCTGTTATTTTCCCATTGGTATGCTTCAAATGATAGCTGCTGGTTTGATTCATTATAATGTAGAAGTCGTGGTAAAACATTTTTAATGATTTTTTTTTTATATTATATACCTTTTTTCTTATATTTTTTTATTATTATCCGAAACAGTATGAAAGATGTAATGAAAGCAAGAGAAATTCTATTATTTTGTTTCCTATTTTTTTAGTTAGCAACAGACGCTCTTCAGAGTATTCCAGCACAAGGAAGCCATAAAAAAATGGAACGATTCAGAATGAAAACTTAAAACATTCGTGATATATATATAAGTGACATTGTCAAAAAATTATTTCTAATTCCAAGTCGCATTACAAATCAAACAGTTAACAAAAAGGAAGACCACTGGTTATGACATAATTATAGCTGAAGCACTCCAACAAATGCCTAGAAAAGCTCTTGTATTTCTCACGATAATTTACAACTGTATATTAAGAATGTCCAAATTCCCAATACAATGGAAATACTCACTTATAAAAATGATCCACAAACTAGTTAAAGACAAATACAATCCTCCATCCTACAGACCAGTCAGCCTCTTCCCAATAAGCTCCAAATTATTTGAAAAATTAATACACAAAAGATTAGTAGACATACTAACAGACCAAAAAGTGTTACCTGACCACCTATTCGGCTTTCTGGAGTACCCCAAGGCTCAATACTAGCATCTTTACTCTACATCATATACTCGCACGACATACCTATTAACAACGAGACATTGACTGCAACTTACGGTGATAATACAGCAATTATGACAAAACATCAGAACGCAACACAGGACTCTTTGACATTACAACATCACTTACACAAGTTACACGATTGGTTTCAACTATGGAAAATTAGACTCAATCATGACAAATCAAAACACATCTAATTCACGCTTTTCGAAAACATACCTGCCCCCCAGTTAATATTGACAATAACCAAATTCCACAGACGGACACAGTACACTATCTGGGAGTCACTTTCGACAGAAGGATGACCTGGTTGGCCACATTATAAAATGAAAAAAAGGATTCTTGACAAAAGACTAAAGCTTCTCTACCCACTACTTTCTAAATCATCAAAACTGAAACTGAAACAAAAACTAAATACGTACTATTAGTTACTCAAGCTCATATGGACATATTCCTCACAGATATTCGGCATTGCTAAATAGACTCACTTACAAAAACATCAAAAATTTCAATCAAAATTGTTAGGCCTTATCACAAAATCACCCTGATACGTGGCTAACAAAACTTTACATATACACCTCCATATACTAACAGTCGACCAGCACATAATGATCCTTTACAAGTGATTTTTTACTAATTTAAACTGACATCCAAATACTTGAATCAGTAATATGGCTGACATAAGCATGGGTACGAGAAGACTAAAAAGGCGCTGGATGAGAGATCTGCTCTCTTAGACAACCGAGGTAATTGACTCAAGCCAGGAAGGGGGTGCTGCTGGGTGCTATCCCTCCTCAAGCTGACGTGTCATTTCAAACTATAACCATTCGCTGATTGTCAGGACTTTTCTGACAGGTGCGAATCCATACTTAAAGAAGAAAAAAAAATTCAAGTAAGTATATTTATTATTATTGAGGAATTTCAATACAACTAGAAATGTTATTTTAGTGAAAAGAAACGGACGTCTATTAGCAGACCAGACATTCAGGGATTTAATGAATGACTATTTTTATCCTTTGCGAACCTTTACTAAAAATAAAATTGTTTGTTTGCAAGATACAAAATGGGTGTTTTTTATAAAGTCAGTAGTTCTGCTCATAAAATCTGTTATAGACTTAGGGTTGGTTTAAAAACTTTATACAGTGGTGTGTTTATGATACTATGGGAGTCCCCGAATTTTTCCGATCCGGCTGTAATCAGGATAGGGATTTTTAAAGAGATCTAATAAGGAACAGGCTCGGGACCACCATTTTTCGTTCCCTCCGGGACATAACATAACCATAGGATTTCTTACTCCAGACCAACTGCCGACATGTGAACCCTTGACCTTGGGCATTGTAGGCTATTATGGTAGCCATTACACCACAAGTAACCCTCATGTGTTTATTTAATAGATGAAATTCAATTAGGTACTGGGATCTCCTACATCGCTTTATCCAAACATTTGGAGATTACAAGTTTAAATAACATTCATACTTATAGCTTTTTAAGTAAAGAAATCCTAAAGAAGATTTATAACATCCGTTTGAGAGAAAAAATCTGAATGAACCAACGCAGTCCAATGCTCAGTCTCAGAGGTGTGTGCCAAGTCGTCAAAAAATAGATCTTGCTACCTCACCGATTCTATCCACGTCATTATTATGATCTCGAATGATTAAGTTACTTGAATGCAGGCATTAACTAACTTCATTGTTGCGGGCTACGAGTTCCAATAATTAAAAAGTACGGTCTTAAAAAATACAGTTAAATTAAATCTAATATTTACGCTTACATCTACTGCCTAATAAATAGAAAACTATAAATAATAATAATAATAATTATTATAACATACAGACTTATTACTTAATATTATTACAGACGAATAAAGAGTAACCCCCACCTCAGCGAGTTCTGAGATTATCATTTTCAAAATCTAAGCCTGCGTAAACATAAAATTTTCAAAAAAAAAATGTTTCATCAAAGGAGGACCCCCTCTACATCGAATTTTAAAATTGTTACTGGTTTCAAAATTCACGACAGCGTAAACATAATAATATAATCTTATAAAGAAGATATCAAAAAAATATTGTATTCCTCGACACTATCGATTTTTTTTTTTTCGAATTGATAATATTTTCAAAATATACGCACGTGTAAAAAAAATAATGGAACCTTAATTCGAAAATTAAAGAGCCGATCTCTTAATAATTATAACATAATAAAATAATTTATTTCATAATAAAACATTAAAAAAAATACATAAAAGTAATTCATTTAATGTTAAAATTTAAAACATCCACAGCCACATAAGTATGAGTATCTTTAAAGTGTTCCGAAAGTATTCGCTGATACTTGGATATCCGCAGCTGACAGATACAAGTAGTAATCGAAGCTATAGAAAAACCTTACTGCTAGAGACTATCTTGTATATCCTTTGCAAAAAGGAATACTTTTTACACATAAAGTATCCGTTATTTGTGTCCGCAGATACTATTTGCCCAACTCTGAGTGAATGTAAAGAAAAGTAAAACCGTAAGGAGGCGGGGTGGTCGAGAAACTCATGCTGAGAAACGCATTAGCATTTTATTTCGCGTATCCCCCGACAACGTATGATTGATACTCGGCCTTAATCCCCTCGCTTTCTACACTGGCACGGGAAATTCCCCAATAGCCTAAAAGGGGGGTAGAGGGAAATAAAGGTTGTACCATATAAAATTAAAAAGTCTCGAAATCATATACCCATCAGTTGGAGCTATGTTACGAAATTTTACTAACCGTTGTGGTCTTTAACAAAAAATAAATTAACTTTTAAGTACGGTCCAATATCGAAGTTCAAGCATTAATGAATTTTTTTAATCTTTGGATTGTTTATCATTTTTTCTTTTATGTTGACATAAAAATAATAGCTCCACTTATACCTATGTAAATCGAATTTTACATGATACCATAATTTAACTAAAAGATCGGCCACTTAGTATCCGAGTGCTTACAATTCGCCAGCTGACAACATAACAGTACCTACATTCAATTGGTGAGGAGGGAGCTACTGTTCAAAAAGATGGTAAATTAGTAAAGGTAGTAAAGTAAAATTAGTAAAGTAAAGGTGGTAAATTTAAAGTTTGCTCGAATAAACTTTTTATTTATTTTGGATGATATCTTTTAAAAAATGTAAAAAATTTACTACCATTATTGTAATAAAGATATTTTTTTTAAAAGAAATACCTTGAATAGAACCCAACTTTTATTATTTTTTTTAAATGAGTTATGGGATGTTATAAGTAGATAATAAGTCTTTACATTTTAGGGCATTCATGTGAATGACAGGATATTTAATGAACGAATGAATGAAATACGTCTTGTTGTTTACAAGTTACTTCTTGGTTTCAATTCATCTATTGTAGAGAACAGTATATGATAGAAAGAATATACAATGCTAATTCAAATGAGTCTAATTTTAGGATTTCATAAATAACTAGTGCTATGTAATGATCGTACAATAACTATAGTTCTTATATTTTCGTTTGATTTTTTTTAGGTTCTGTCCAAATATTTAATAATGTTTACTCAATTAAAGTCAAAAGTATTATAACATGACTTTTAACTTTAGTGAAGAACTAGATTCAAAACACAATCGAAAAATAAACTACGAAAAAGCTTATTTATTCAATACAAATATTAAATGCATTTTGAACATTTCATGAAATCGTATATATATATAATTTTTCCGAGAAAATCTCTAGTTCGTGGGGTATGAGACAATAGCTGATTTTCTTGCCTTCTAAACTATTAAACAAAATAAAACGAATGCCTACCGGGGATGAAGAGCTGCGAAAGCAGGTTGCGCCCAAGGAGTATAGAATAACGTACATTACGATAGTTATTATAAACTATGGAATAACAAATTCTAAATAAATTACAGTTATTCTGTAACTTTTCTCTCAACAACTCTCTCTGACTTTATCAACAAGAACTCTCCCTTCTTTAAAGTTCTTACGGTCTGCTCATAACGAAAAAACAACTTTTACTATCCATAGTATCGACATTTTACGTCAGATTAATATGGAAATTATCGATGATCAGTTAGATTATCATCAATGATAGTTATTATCATAGTAAATAATTAATATAATTTAAATACTTGTCGATAACTAAAACAAAACTTTTAAGTTCTCTGTGATTTATTGATGGTTTTTCCGCATTGCTCTCAGGTCATTCTGATAATGTACGTTAAGAAAGGAAGGGATATTATTGTGAACTACCTGACAAAAAAATGATTATAATCTAGTGTGTTAGACTTTGATACTTATGTACTTATGTACGATGATCCAAATTACTAACAATAATTACTGAATTGGTTAAGTTTACAAAGACTAAACTAGGATATTTGCAAATTTTTCAATTGGTATATATAAATAATATCAACTACCTTAAGGCGCAGATATTGCGTAAGCAAGTCTGAGACGGAGTATTCTAGGATCAAATGGATTACTCTCAACCAATTGGATTGAAAAACAAACAAATTAGACGTCGTATAGCCTGTTAACGAAATTGCTTCTTCCCTCGCCCTTCTATGTATTGCAATATTAACAAGTGGCTATCCCATGTGACGGGGAAAATTCAAAAATAAAAGTTCAAAAGCAATATATAATGGCGAAATAATTATAATTTTAATTAACTAGCATATCACTTTTGTTCATAGATACATTCATCATCTTTCATTGCCAAATAGTGAAACTCTAGTCTCGATTGCAGCGGTGGGTCGTTAGGTTCGCCTAATACCCCACAACTGCAAACACCCGTATGGCCTTATAAGCAGAATATGGTTGAATAAATAAATAAATCTTTCATTGCACCTTCAGCGATGGAAATGCGGAATGATGTTCTCTCACCATGTCTTCGTTGTAATAAATAGGACGTTTAGTAGAATCTGCAATCTTTTAATTAATACGTCATTTTCTTGATCCGGTTTTATCTCCTTCTACCTTCAACCATCTGAGAATGTTTGTGTCTGAAGTCGTTCGGCATTATCAGTTGGGAGTAAATGAGGCTGACTCATTTACGTTTATTTCTTAGCAAGTTTGTCGGCTTCTTTACATAATTTCGCAGTAGTCCTGGACGTTTAATATCATTCCAAAGTACAGTAGGTACAGTTTTCGTACATGCAGTAAGTTGTTTCTTAAATTTAATAATGTAATTCTGTAATCAGTGCGATGTCTTTGTACGTTAGTAAAAAAAAAAAAAAAGGTAATTCTTGGGTTACTGTAATGTTAAAATTACACTATTATAATTGTTAATTACACTTTACACTTTAAAAAAAAAATTACCTTATGCATGTAAAAATGTGAATTGAACAGTATGTCTACCCATTTGGCGGATTGTCGATTAAGCATCATGTTTGTAGAATGAATAATTCTATAGGGGTCACCTGTGGTATAGTGATTAGCTTAGCAACCTAAAATACTAAAGGTCGCGGGTTCGCGTCCCGGCGTGGCCCTAGGATCTTTTAAAGGGAGTAAAAAATCCTTGGCTATGCCGTCCCTCAGTTAGGACGTAAAATGGAGGTCCTGAGCCTGTTTCGGTGTCTGGCACTCGTTAAAGATCCCTATGCTAATTGTACTTATATAGGTAAAATTTTGGACAGTAGCAGTTTCATTTTTTTTTTACTTTGAGGCTAAACTTTATTTAGCCTTAAAATAAAATTTAATTTAAAAGGCGCATTAAGCCGTTAAGCGCATTAAGGCCATTAAGATTTTGTAAATATCCAGGAGCCGCCCGATCAATACCAAGGAGACAGAAACTAATTTGTCTGAAAAGGTCTCGGTCCTGCTGTTCACTATCTGCGCACTTATTTTTATTGACGCATTAACTGGAAGTTCAGAATCATATTAAACTAGTAATTTTTTTCACAAAATAAATTCTATACTAATTGGAAATTAAGAAGAAAAAAAAACACAAATGATAATTACTCCGTCAATATTTGCGTAAATGTACATTCAAAATATTAAAATCTTATCAATACTAGATGAAAAAAATATTTTTTATAGTATATAAAAAAATTTACGTACGAAAATTTTATCTTTTTATAAAAGAAGAACCAAGGGTCAGATAAGACATTAGATCAACCTTACAACTACTCTACAGATGCTTTTAATGGGTGAATTTTTCTAATTAATTTTATCACTTCTATCTGATCGAAATAGGTTAAAGAAATATGATTAAAAATTTAGGTTCACTTCTAGGATCTGCTTCGAACAGGATTTGAAGTAGGATTTAAGATTCTTGGGTTGGGGGAAAATACATCTTATTTATTCCACACCTCCTTTCTTTCCACTCTTTTCAGAGAAGAGGCGATTTTGGCTAAATTGCATAACAGATTTTAACTTCGAACACGTGTCTCTATTCAGAGTAATCTATGTTCTTATAATCTATTGAAGCAATGCCGTGAGATCCGTAGTTTGCAAAATACCAATCTCCAAATCCAACAATTTGCGGATTTTAGGGCATTGCTTCTATAGATCATAAGAGCGATACGATTACTTACAAGTTTTGATTAGATTCTGTATACTTGAGCGAAATAATTTTAAAATTAGAGAGCTAGTTTTAAACAAAAATTGTTCTTCGAGAATATTGAAAACCGATTTTAACTTTAAGTAACTCATTCGGCCCAAAATTTTATTTTAGATTATTTTAAAGATAATACAATTTTTTTCGAGTAATACACAAAAGACTGGAATAAGGCCGAAATTTTTCATTACAGATATTGTGACGGTCAATCTATTGTTTCATCACACTGTGACATGACTCGCAGACTCTAATAAAGGCTGGACCCGGAAATCGGGACTCGAGTGAGGAAAGCGAACAGTGTGTACCTCCGAATAAGCAGTATCATAGTCGGTAAAAAAGAAATTGCCAGGGACACAAAGCTAGTTGACAAGATTTGAATGACAATATTCCTCCCAGTCCTCGTGTACGGAGCTGAATACTGGACTGCCCTTGATAAGCACATTAAATGACTCACTACTGCTGAAATGAGATTCCTTAGTCGAGGAAAACAAGAAGGGATTGTGCCCGAAATGAAATTACTCGAGAAGGGCTTAAGGTAACATTCATGAAGTTAAGAGTTGAGGAGCGGCAACTGAAGTGGTTTAGGCACATATGCAGTATGCCCATGGTGAGGCCAGAAGGAAGAAGACCAGTTATATTATATATATATATTAAGAGCAAGTTGGCACGTTTAGTGAATATATCGAAAGGCTAGGCAGAGATCGGGGGATGTCATTGGCCCAGATGAGGCGCATTGCTATGGACCGTCTCTACCTGAAAAAGACAGAAAAGCTTGTGAAAGAAGATTTCAATGAGGAACTCTAGAGGTCTTCTCTAATTCTTTTATTCCCTATTCTATATCTCCTTGTTTCACCTAAAATTCTGCATAAAAATTTTATTTTAACAACTGCTATCCTTCTTAGATGAATCCATCGGATGATCTTTTCGCTGCCGACTATATAGTTTAAAAAAAGTTATATAAAATAAATTACATATGAAAAAATATTGCAAAAGAAATCAAGGAGCTTTCAATCACCCTATCCTCATGGTTAAAAGGGCATAGATACAAAAAGACATATCTTTTTATCTCCAGTCATTACGTCAATATTGTGAGTTTAATATCGACCATTCCATTATCTGCCAGCTGTAGCATCTCTGTTGAATAATGGATTCTGGTGTAACTGTTACATAAAAAGGTTCCTATTCCATGTTGCATAATAATTATGTTCAGCCAAATGAAGTGTATTAAAAATAATTGCAAATTTAATCGTGTCTCTTAGGAGGAACCATAGAAAATTGGTAATAATCAAAAATATCATCTAAGAAGTACAAGATACTGTTTGTCAAATTTGATGACCGTTGAGGCGGCTAAAGATCTCAAAGGTCTGTGGGCCGACCGAAAAAACAAAACAAAAAAAACTTAAACCGTATTAAACTCTGTAGTATTTAAGTAATAGTAAGATAATCCTGGTCCTCCAGTCTGGTATAAAATTATATGAAGAATCACAAAAATCTTCTTATTGATTACTTTATGTAATTTTTACTTTCATTTACCAATATATGAAATATAAGTGTGTGTGTGTGTGTGTGTGTGTGTGTGGGTGTGTGTGTGTGTGTGTGTTGTGTGTGTGTGTTGTGTGTGTTTGTGAACAGATTAGCTCCAAAACTATAAGCCGTGCGAATCTGAAATTGGATATTTAGTGTATGTATATGCCCACGATGTGACAGCAAAAATTTAATCGAAACTGGTCAAACGGAGGGGGTAGTTTATTTAATAACTTTTTACGTTTTTATCGATTTTCTTCGAAAACGGCTCAAACGATTTTGATTAAACTAAGTATTTGATGCATTAATATGCCCGAGATTTCACTGCTAAAATTTCATCAAAATTGATGAACCTGAGGGGTTACTTTACTTAAATTGTGTCCCACTTTTACGTGTGTTTTTTATTTACCCAAAAACGGCTTTAACGATTTTGATCAAACTTGGTATTTGGTGTATGTATGTGCCCGCAATGTGACAGTAAAAATTTCATCAACATTGATCAAATAGAGGGGGTACTTTACTTTATAAATTTTGTATCATTTTCACGTGTATTTTTCATTTACTCATAAACGGCAAAAATAAGAAATGAATGTAGAAAAATTTGTGACTTTGTGAAGTGGCAATTAACAAAACACGTCAATTTCTAATCTAAATAAGTTGGTAAGTGAAAGTTGTGTGTTGCGCGCACGCACCAGATTTTTATATATTAAAAGCAATTATATGGTAATGGTGAATGTCTTGTTCATTTAGCTCTGACGAAGTTCAATTAGCCTTGTTGGGTCGAAACGTTAGCTGCAATGAAATAGTTTATTCATATGTATTTTGTAGTTTTTTGACCGCCACTCCGGGCTATTCTCATAAATATTCTAAATTAGGTCAACAATAATTTATCCAATAAAAATTTATTAATTTTTCATTAAATAAAATGTGAAATTCCGGTCGAAATATCCCTCAGACACACAAATGCTTTGTTAGACACGAAGCAGGTCCTAAAGGCATAAGTCCTGTATCCACACAGGAGATTCCCTATACTTTTAAGTAGGTAATATAGATTTAATAAAAGTGGAGGATATCCAATTCCAGCTCTATAGATATAGAATAATATATCTATAGAATATATATACGGGGGGGGGGGGGGGAGGTTTGAGAGTCAATATCCTCTCAAATTTTATGCTTTTTATACTAAAAGTAAATAACTAACTAACAGCTAAAGATATTACCATAAATTTTCAATTCTTAAATATATTTTTCCATGAAATAATATAGATTGGGACTCATTAAATTTGGGGGGGGGGGGCCGGGGATCGATTTGGATCCAAATAAACTATCAATTAGTACCTACATTATCATGACGACACATGCGCTTCTCCGATAACTCTAATCTATAACAATACAACAGACAGTGAATATTTACATTAATTAATCTCATTCATTTTAACGGATCGAAGTCAATGGCAGACTGTCATCTATTGGAATCTGTAATTGGGACTTCGGTCGGCCTTCGAACAGAACATCTGCGTAATATATCAATTGGCACTACTCGCGATGTTTAGACATTATATCCCGTCCAAAGATCAATCAAACCTTCGTATTAACAAACTAATATAGAACAGTTGTTGTTTATATATATATTTATATATATATATATATATATATATATATATATATATAAATATATATATAAATAATATAAATATATAATATGTATAATATAAATATATAAATATATATATATATATATATATATATATATATATATATATATATATATATATATATATATATATATATATAACTACTGATATAATAATGTAATGTTAATCGTCAAATAAAAACATATGGTTTAAAATCCTAAACCTTTTGTTGGAACGAACTATCGGCCGGAACAAATCGTTGGAGTACGTGGATGGGCCTAGATCTTTTCCACGGAGACCTAGAACCTACCAGGAAGACCTCGAACCTTCTAGAAAGTTCCTTTTACGACTATATATAAGGAGCGAGTAACTGGGCCAGTTAGTCTTAATCTGTGTCTTGACCGTGAAGCTGAAGCCATATAGTCCCGGGAGCTGAGGGCCAAAAAGGTGCCTGATTTGAAGAAAATGTTTGGTCATATAGGCTGAAAGTACTCATTTCATAGACAAAAAATGTGAACGTCTGCCACCTCAGATTGGTTGTCATCAAATTTTATAAGCGAACAAAATCGACATTTTCGAACTTTTCTCAATTTTTCACTAATAACTCGAAAACGATTTATCGCAGAAGAAATTGAGTTCTTTTCAAAATAGCAGGGCATTAAACTTCGCGTCGACTGAGGTCCTCACAGTTAAAATCAGTTGTCTTTTCTCCAAAACCGATTGTCAATTTAGCCACTTTAAAATTAAATAATTAATTAATTAATGCCCTGCTATTTTAAAAAGAACACAATTTCTTCTGCGATAAATCGTTTTCGAGTTATTAGTGAAAAATTGAAAAAAGTTCGAAAATGTCGATTTTGTTCGCCTATAAAATTTGATGGCAACCGATCTGAGGTCGCAGGCGTTCACATTTTTTGTCTATGAAATGACTACTTTCAACCTATATGATCAAAAATTTTCTTCAAATCAGGCACCTTTTTGGCCCTCAGCTCCCGGACTAATATGATTTGTGTGCTATAAAGTTATAATTTCTGTAACCTTCTCGAATATTTGAGTTTTATTAATTCATTTGGCATTGATAATTGAATATTTTTGTTAAATAAATATTTGATAACCCACAGAAGTGTTACTATAATATATTGTTATTATTACTATTCATGTGAGGAGTAGTAGCGACTGTGACCCCTTCATTATCTGAAGGGACTCCAAGAAAAAAAAAGAAAAAAGTCAGCGACTAGACCAAGTGTTTCCTTTAAAAACAATTGTAAATAGCACTTAAAACAGACCAACCAAAAGTCCTAGATTTTTATTTTGATGTGGATTTTTCATTTGTTTTCTTACAGTACTATTTAAAACCCTAAAATCACAGCTTATAGCTGATTTTGCATTTTGATATATTGATTTTAAATACTTTTATTTAAAATGCAAACATGGATTAATATTTTGTGTCTCATAATCGGAACGCCTTAAAAACAGGCAAACTTATAAACAATTCGATTTTTAGAATGAAACATAATAAATAGTATTTAATGTTGCTAACTAATAGTCAGCTTAGTGCATTTATCTGATACCAAATGTTTATAAAAACGAGGAACTAAATTAACTTTGGAGGCAGAAGATCCATTTATTTTTTCTCTTGGACAACAAAAATGTTTCATAAGGAGCTATTATTAACCATAACATGAGGAATAAGCAATCTAGCTTAAACTTAGTTTCCCATTTCGGTGATTTTTGTTTCCAGTAATGGACTAAATTCCATTGCAATTTATTGAATACCTAAACGAACATCTGATGTTTACTTATGTTTCCTTCCTAATGACGCTTTCATTTCTTTATTAAAAAAAATAAACCAAAACACGATTATTATAAATCAACCTAACTGTCTAGTTGCATTGAACTATTGATTTCCGTAATGATGTTTGTTTTTTTTTTTTTTAAATAATTTAATGCCCTTTGAAATCATTATGTGGACAACAATGGAATCGGCATCGCCTTTGTTGCAATGACCACCCGTTTCATAAAGTTTTTTCATTAATAGTCTTCTCATTTAATTTCGGTGCCATATTTAATTTTTTAAGGTTAATAGAAGCCGTAGGTCACCAATTTATATCATATATTTATTTAAGTATATAATCCATTACGTTTCGGCCTCAATGTGCCATTCTCAAAAGACAAAAACTAAAAATATTAAATAAAAAATTAATTAAATTTAATAACAATTGATATTAAAAAATTTTCTATACACATTTTTATTTTATAAATACCTTTATGCACATAGTCAAACAATTTATCCTTCTAAAAGAATTAGTCTATATTTTAAAATACATATATCAAATATCAATCAGAATATCTGCCACGTCTAACATCGTCAACTAGCTAGGAACGACTGACAAAGAATAAGTACGGCAGGGGTGGGGTAATTCTATTGCTCTATTGTATTATTATCCATAGTCTTTTTTTTGAATATTAATTTTATGTATAATACTTGCGTAAAATGTGCTCAAATTTTCTACGTCTGTATGGTTGTTCACCGAATTCTGAATATTTTTTGAAATGTAGATAGCTTCTTTAATTTTTCTTTTATTAGGATTATTTTCTTTATGTATTATTGAGGCATTTTTAAAATCAAATTCATGTTTATTTATATGTGTATGTTGTGATAGACCAGTTGCAAATTTTGATTTAGTTGTTTTTGCTTTACAATTTTGTTTGTGTTGTTGTATTCTTCGTTCTAGCCATTGTGATGTTTGTCCAATATATGATTTATTTTCACAATTTTTGCACTTAACTTTATAAATCACATTAGTTAATCTATTTTTCGGAATATTATCTTTCGTTTTTGTAAATAATTTATCTAGTTTATTTATTGGTTTTTTTCCAAATTTTATTTCATTCAAATCATATTTTTTAAAAGTTTTTTCTATTTTATTGGTCAAACTATCTATATATGTAATCGAAAAAAACTTTTTGGGATAAGGGTTATTGTTATCTTTTTGATTGTCTTTCAGATTATTATTTTTCTGAGTATGGTTTATGTTTTCTTTTTTAGTATCATTATTTTCATTTTTGAAGTAATCTGTTATTAGTTTCGTTCTATTAATGTTATTTTTATTCTTTTTGTTGTGTGTTTTAATATCGTTTGTGTTAAGGACCTCTATTATTTTATTATTTTTTGGACTACTTTTTAATATATTATTGTTTTTATACCATAATTTATTAATTATTCTTATGGGATACCAATTTTCCAAAAGGATGTCATATATTTGCGATTTTACATTCCTGATGTGTACATCATCCGTTAATAATTTAGCTCTCTCGATAAGATTTTTAGCGGTGTTCAATTTTTGATGTGGGGCATGATTGCTGTACCAGTTTAGGATTCGGTTTAATTTAATGCCCTTTGAAATCATTATGTGGACAACAATGGAATCGGCATCGCCTTTGTTGCAATGATCACCCGTTTCATAAAGTTTTTTCGGTTTCTTATTGTAAAATATTAATGTACCAACATTGTATTAAAATTAAAGCATGATTGCTGTAGTGTATCTGGTCCGAAGCAAACAAAGATTACACGAAATATTAAGGCATAATATTTAGACAAAATATTATTTTCGAGGATGTGGATTAGTATTGGATTAGCCTAGTACATATTGGTAGACTCCATCTATAGGCGCTGTCTATATTAATAGTGGATTATTCTTATATGTAAAACCTGGATTAGTTATATGTAAGGTAAAACCATCTCAACACAATCTGGCATTAAATAGAGAAATGTTATTTATCACAATAAAGATATTAAAATTTAATACCTAACCATGTTATCTGAAAATAAATTTAATCACTCAATTAAAGATTAAATATATTATTGATTCATTCGAAAAAAAATCCAGATATTATCATGTATATAAAATAGATATAAAGCCCTTTGATTGGTGCAGGATGTATGAATCAAATACCATGTGAAGGGGCCATGAATTTTGACATAGTTGTCATACTTCTATCTACTTAGCTGCTAATATTATACCATTCAATAAACCTCAATGAATATTTTTGGAGACCAATGTTCCAACATGTGAAATGGTGTGGCAATCAATTATGAGTTATCAAAGTTATGAAGAAGAAAAGTGACAGAATAAACATTAGGAGTTGCCTCAACTATAGAAGGCCGACCTTAATGTCCAAAATAAAATTTGATTAGTTTCTTATAGTTTGCTTTCTTTTTAAATTATAAATTAGTTTACTTTCTTTTTAAATTATAATTTAGGACAACTTTATAATTTAGAAAAAGATGACGTATTCTAGACAATGTCAAGTATTCAATTGACTAAAATATTCACATATGCTTGTATCCTTTTTTTTTTATTTTTCCTTGTTTAAGGACAAGGGAGCATTAAGGTCATTATCATCCAAGCTTGTATCTTTGCATGGATTTAATCAAAGGAGAAGCTGGTCACACTGAGTTGTAAATGTGAACTCAATTCAATGCAGGGTTGTCCAAGTAAAGGCATGATGGTTGTGGTACTGTATGTTGTGACAAGGCATGTAGGGGATTTTATTTGAGACACAGGTTTAAAATTATTTATGATTTACTAAAATTATTAAATCTCACAGGTAGTGGAGGGAACTAGAAGTGTGTCTTGCAGTGGTAACTTGTCTCATCCACTGACCACTACCTCGAGAGTGCCCCCAACATACTGACCAGAGTAGGAGTTCCAGAATAATAAATATCAATGAACTCAAGCGGGAATCAAATCCACAATGATCCAAACCAGGAAACTTGCTCATGCTCAGCTCTTACATTCTCTTATAAGAACTTAGAAAAATTAGTAAGTCAATACATTTATTATACTCTGTAAATAATAGCTGTATTAACTACTTCATTATGTAGATACATAAAAGGAAAAACACTGGGGATATATATATTTTATTTTTTTTAACGGTTTGAGAGGCTGCAATTGTGTTAAGGCAGAGGTGTAAAGCCACCCTACTATATGCGTGAGTATAGAAATGAACCCATACCACAACTGAACCTTTCCCTTCTCCTACACCCTATCAACATTATTTTGTATCTAGGATTAGACAATATTGAAGTTTTATTATAATAAAGATTTTATCATCTCTTCAGAAATGTCTTTCTGATGTATTGCTTAATCTAAAATAAATGTTTCACTACTTGCTTACATATTTAGACTATCTGCTATATAAAAAAAAAAAAAATGCCTTTTTTCTTACTTACCTGTCAGAAATATTGACAACTACCAACAGCTGATTAGTATGCAGTGGACAAGGCAGTTGAATAATGCTATTATTTGAAGCAAATTAATAATGATATCAGGGAGTATTTTTCTTCCTTTTTTTTATGGCTTGAATTTATGTTATTGTTATTATTTAGATAAGATTGAGAGCAAAAACAAATCTGTAATTTGAATTTGATATAAAAATATTTAATTTGGTAAACAATTACATATTAGCTCAGATATAACTGTAATATAAAAGTAAACTTGATTTGCACATTTACTTGACTTTAAAATACAATACTACAAATACAAAAAATACAATACAATACTAAATTTATAAAAACTATATGCGAAATTAAATTTTACTAAATATTTTGAAAATAAAAAATCCATTTATCTTAAATTAATCTCCAAGTTGTATATAAAAGTTTTTATAAATGTATTTGATAATAAATACACATAATAACATTTGTGCTGAGTGATACTTTTCCTCCAAAAACAGCTCACATGTGTATCAATTTGGATAACTATGGGCTTTGGGATGACCTGTGGCGTAGTGGTTAGCATAGGAACTTACAATACTAAAGGTCACAGGTTCGCGTACCGAGGTGGCCCTAGGATTTTATAATGGGAGTAAAAAATCCTTGTCGATGCTGTCCCTCGGATAGGACAAAAAATGGAAGTCCCGAGCCTGTACGATGTCAGGTACTCGTAAAATATCCCTATCTTAATTATACCTGGATAGGCAAAATTTAGGACTCCCACTGTAGCATCGTCCGATTAGCCTGGGTGGCATAAAGTGACGTTAAACAAATAAACAAACAATGGTCTTTCTGTGAGTAAACTTATTTTCTTAATTCTTAAAATCATTCACATTACTTAGATTTTCTAATTAAAAAGTTATGATTACCTTATTTTTTGTTTCATATAACATTGTAGAATTTTTTAGGAAAAATTATTTATGATAAAAAAACTACATTTAAGACCAAAGAGTATAAGTATTAGGGCAAATAAGAATAAGAGAATTTTATTGTGATCCTCAATGAGATTAGTTTTTGTAAATATAATTGGTATCTTTATGGACTTCGCAATGTATTTTTTTGCATAAAATTATTCGTACTAAAGTTTTTGGGCCATTTTACAATTTCTATCTTCTCCTTTTGTTTTTTTATTTATTTAATGCCACTTTCTGTTACTAGAGCTAATCAGACAATGCCACAATGGGAGTCCTAAACTTCACCTATACAGATATAATTAGGACAGGGATTATTAACATGATATCACACAGGCACAGGATCACCATTTCATAACCCCTATGAAGGACAGCACAATCACGTTATCCTTGGTTTAAACCATAATTTACTCCCATTAAAAATGTTGAGACCACCTGCCAGGATGCGAAACCTTGAACTTGGATATGGTTGGCTGTTATGCTTGCGGGCTAATTTGTTAGCAAATATGTGTTGTTCATGACGAAAATGACAAAATTGGTAATCCGAATATAACCAGTTCAAAACCCAGAGCTAGGGGCCATATACTCGGCATTAATATTAATCCCCCAGCTTCTCCCCGGTTTAGGGAAAACCCCATGTAGCCTTACAGGTGAGGATGGTAGTACAAAAAAAAAAAATTAAACCTCCTTTGAAATCTCACCCGGTTAAATTGTTTTTACATAAATATTTATAAAATTTTACTTCTTATTTATTTTCATATTATATGGAAAACAAAAAGTAAATCAGTTGTACCTACCAATCATCCCAAGCTTTCCTCCAAAAAATCAACAAGCTGTTCTATAAATTTTTGGGAGCTAAGTTTATTATTTAGTGATTTTCAGGAATAAAACTTTAATGTCAAGGTTTAAGCATTACTACTCTCAGTAAAATATATTACTACTGAAAATCTTAGAGTATTGAAAATCTTAAAGTCATGCAAATCAGATTGTTGGGATTCAAAAGAAAAAATATTTGAGGCAATACCAGAAAGTATCCTGCTACACATGAAAGAAATATGGGGAGCGCCTTATTACAATTTAATAGAAAGGGGATGTTTGAACTTTTACAAACAACTGTTGTAGCTGCCAAAAAATACACCTAATTCATTAAACTGGTATGTGCCATGTATTAAAAAAAATATTCTCAAGAATGCACAATTGGTGGATTAAACTTCTCACGATGCTAGATGAATCCCTACTGAAAATTTGTTATTCAAGGTTAACAGAAATTATTGATAGCTCCATTCCATATAACTGGGCCCTTGAAATGAAAAATGTCTTAGTTTTGGTGGAGAGGGATGATATTTGGGCATTCCAGAATCTTAATTGGGCAATACATTTGAGAAATTATGTAATAGAAGCAATAGGAAACAAAATCTTTAGCCAAGATGAGGAAATGGTGATAAACTCTTCTTTCAAACGGTACTACAGGGAAGCGAGCTGCCTGGGGATGCACGAGCATTACTTGTCCCTCACAGTCCACACAAGCCAACAAAGAGTGCTTGCTCAACTCCGAATGGCGAACAAAACAGTAACTTGAATAATTGTAAATGGTATGTTTAGGAAATTTAAAAGTAGAGAGCCGTGTCAACATTGCCAGACGGGTATGAACGACATTACCCATTTCCTCTTATTCCGAAATTTGTTGAAAATTGGGAAAAGAACTTGACCAAATATATTAATACACCCTCCACACCCTAATTAATAGCCGATTTATTAACTGTCGAAAACAACAATAAACTCTGATATATCTACTTATTTACAGTTCTATCCCTAAAGTTGATCATAAATGTTCAATACGAGCAAATATGGGAAATGTATTCAATTCTTCAGACATGCACAGCAAGGTTATTGATATATATTTTTTTATTTATTCCATAGATTCCAAGATAATCCTAATGCTTATCATACTTCACCCTGCAATGGACTTAGGAGAGACACTCTCCATTTTATTTTAAATATATATATATTGCCCTCATACAATGATACCAATAATTATTTGTTGGTCATCACACATTATTGGTTTAATCCTTTAAATGGAAATAATATTTGCGAATAATAAATTACCTGATTGATTTGAATAAATATTGCTATTGAAGTCAATTATTAGATTATTTGACCCAGACTCTTGACCACTTTGGCAACCCCTGCATCTGTCGTTCGTGAGTTAGAAACTCCCCAGGGAGCACCATGAGAAGGTGACAGTAGGCGTTGATAGGGATATGATATTGATAGGGTAATAGATTCTAGGATGATAGATTCTGACGTGAGAAGGTGACAGTAGGTGTTGATAGGGATAGGGACAGCGGAGAGCAACTAACAGTAAGTAAGGCACTTTTGTTTAGTGCTTTTCCATGAAGACCACTGTAAGTCTTTTGCGAGAAAGACGACTGTACTCGTCTTACCAGTTCAGCTCTCCCTTTACCCCATCCATTTACAATGGATAATTAATAATTATCCCCTATCAAATAATTACAACCTATCCAATATGATTTATGATGACTCTTGTTCTATGGCTCAAATTTCTTCGGTCATTGTGCATAAACCTTCTATCTATCGAACTACCTATTTTTCTGTTTAGATTACACATAGACTACTTGAGTCACAGGAATTAAAAGGATTAGTAAACATTGACATAAATGGAAGGGAAGAAAAAAATTTCTTGTAGGATTAATTATGAGAGTTGGGATGAAAGATTGGATTCATGTACAAGGACTTCTAACATAATCTTGAAGTACGTGGAATATTTATTGGTTGTCTTTGAAATGGCGTTTCGGAATCTCAAGAATTCAACCTTTTAGAGATTTTTTGGGGATGGTTCCTGTACTAAAATATTATTTAATAAAATAACAAACTGGTCATGAATTATAGCCTTAATAAGTAAAGTCCATAAAAATGCTACTCCAAGATTCAAAGATTATTCTTGAAAGATATTACGCAAAAAATATTATATATTACAAAATATAGGATTACGGAAATAATTATTTTTTTCTATTTATTTATAAGGTGATTTGTACAGTCATTTGCATCTAATTAGTTTCTTAGCTGAAAGGGTAAATTTAGTGACTATCAAAAATATTTTGTAAGTTAAAATTAAAGCCAAAATTGGTTTTTTCAAATACTTCTGGCTGCCATTTGTTTATTTATTTTCAACCTGCTTTATATACAGTCAGTAACAAAAGTTTCGGTATTTCGAACCATTCTAAAGAGATATCCAAGTCCTTTCTTGGAGCTTATTGGCCTCTTCCCGATTCTTTGTTTTAAATGATCCCACAGATGTTCAATGGGGTTCATATTGGGAAATTGAGGAATTTTGGACAATTAGACTGGTCTTCCTCCTGATGGAAACGGAACTTACCCTCCAGTCCTAAGATGTCCACACTTGGAATTTTTTTTTCAGATTGTCTCAATATAGTGCTGAATTCATTCTCCCCTCAATGAAAGCCAATCATATAACACCTGCAGCCCCTATAAACTCACACCTCATCAGTGAGCCTTCTTCGTGCTTCATTGTAGGCTATATATTTTTATTTTAAGGGCTTTAGTAATGAAGCTAAAGTTGATCTATTTGCTTGGCATAGGCAGACTAAAGTCTGGAAATAAAAATGAAGCCCTTAAATATAATTAGCCTTTAGTGAAGCACGAATAAATCTCGCTGATTGCGTGGATGTGTATGGCGGCTGCAGGTTTTTTACGATTGGTTTTCATTGAAGAGAAAACGAATTCAGCATTGTTATTTTGACATTCTGAAAAAAAAATTAATACCAAGCGCGGATATCTTAGGACTGTTGTGTAAGTTCCATTTCCATAAGAACAGTGACCAGTCTAATTGCCATTTAGGTGCATTTACTATTCTCCAAAACTGGTCAGTCTGCCTCCTCAATCTTCCGACATAAATCCCACTGTCATATATCATATCATAGATCATACAAAACGACGAATCGCAAAGAGTCTTCTAAGCTCCCAGGAAGAACTTAACACGTTCGGTGCCCACTGACTTTCCTATAGTCTCCTTCAATTCTTCCCTTCATCTGTCCATATATCCCTGTGGGATTTATAAAAAGTAAAAAAAAAAGGTAATTTAGAAATAACTTTTCATACCACCCAGAAAAATAATAAAAAAAATTATTTTTACATTTATATTTATTATTTTATTAATTTATTATACTTAAATTTTTTTCAATAAGCCCCAGAGGATGTATGCTTATTGCTAATGGGCATTGAATGTTTTAAGAAGCAGAATGGATCGAAATACCGAATTCTGTAACTTTAAATTAGTTTCTTCTATCCCCATAGGCTTGAGGAGATAATAATAGCTAAGTGCAATCCCAATTATTATTAATTAATTTATTCTTATATAGATACTAAACTTGTCATTGACATTTAAAGAATATGTCCAGAAACTTTTGTAACCTTTTATTTCATTGTTTTCTGTTATATTGCTCCATTATTATTACTGATAGTGTAAAAATTCAATTGAATTATGTCATAAAACTTAAGAATTAAAGTACTACATGTTATTACTTATTTTATTCGTTAAAAACCCCAGGAGTAAAAATAGGTGTAGTTTATGTGCTGAATTTGTATGTCCAGAAACTTTCATTACTGACTGTATAAACTAGCTCTGTATACATATATAATATATGTTTATTAAATATGCAATATAAAGTATCATATATTTTCTTATATTATCTTTTGTTATATTCCGATTTTCCCATAAAGCTTATTTTTTTAAAAAAGTTTATCCTTCATACTATTTTTTATTTGCTTTACTTTTGCCAAAGTAAAGGCACACCTCAAAATAATTTCAATTCTTTATGTTTTAACTTTACCAACCAACGAATTTCTTCTTAAGTTAGAATGTTCAAACTGGTAGAAATTTATTCTTCCATTCATGTATTTTTATCTATGAATTAAAAAAATTATACTAAATCATATTAATGATACTTTACAGTTTTAACGTATGCCTACTCGGTGGCCGATTTAGCACGAAATTTGGGGGGGCATGACCTTCATCTTCAACATAATCACCTGGATGACAGCACCATTTTTATATGAGATTATTATTAAGTAGAACTGTAATCTAAACAACCAAAAGTGTTATGTTTAAGGCAAAGTAAGTGTCTAATCGCATTGTTCGTTTAAAATTACACAAAACTTGAAAAGCCATAATATTTGAGGGGAGGCCATGACCCCTGTGACCCTCCTGGATTCGCCCTTGGGCCAAATATTGTTCAAAATTCAAGAATCAATTTGTTTTAGAGGTTGTTCTCTTTAGTTTATTTATTTACCGCTAGATAGCACTAATAGTTCTACCACTATTCCCTGGCTCTATATAATCGATTCGTATTTTTCCTCCAAAAATTGGTTAAAACTGTAATTGTCTCTAGAAAATTATGATTAAAAAAAAAAGGATATTTGCCGTTTCATCTATATAAAACCCTATTTTTTTTCTCTCAACTGAAAACACGATTTTTGTGCCTAATTTTATGGTGATGCTTTATTGAAATGGAGTTTGTACAAATTTTCTTATTATTCATTATAGGACATACACTACTGTTCCATTTTCTTTTTCCTCCGTAATTAAACTGCTAAGTTAACTCCTAAGGATATAACTATTAGGAAGACGGACGTATGTATATTACAGTCTGTACAAAAATTATTACGTATTGACAATGAGAATGTGAAAGCGGGAATGGTGATTTGCCTTTGCAAAATAAATTAGGTCATTATTACCTGAACGGCAATGGCCTGGTAGTTATAGAGCGCGGATGATGTTTGACCTAGTTATTAATGAAGATGATACATTAATAAACATAAAATACAATACATGAACATGATAAAAATCAATCAGCTTTATCTAAATAAAATTAATAATTTACTGACGAATGCTCTATGAATTAAAATGCTGATTAAATTATTCAGGAATTTCGCCATAATAAATTCTGATAAACATGGACATCTCTACGTTAATAAGCCAATCACTTTCTAATACCTGCGGGCGTCGATAAAAGTTAATTAGGCAGTACCAAACTAGAAGCAGCTGATTTATTATTACATATATCATTTTAAAAGATTTTATTTTTCAGCCCAAAAAGAAAGGCACTTTTCAGATCGGTGAAAAAGGTTTTTTCCTAATTCATTTGGCTAGTTATTAAATTGAATCAAGCGTGCTAAGAATTGGGGTTTCGAGCGTATACTCGGAGCTAGTGTTATTTATGACCGAAATTTGCATAATTTTAATTTCACGTGTTTAAGGTGTTGTGTTATAATTTTTTTGGTGGGAGGTACATTCACTCTTGGAAGGGGGATGGGAACCTCTCATTTGTTTGTAACAGCAGAGAGACAATAAGTAAAAAGCAACAGGTATTTAGGTATAATCAATGTAAAATAACCCAAAATTTTTAAGTTATGAGCATCTAACGTCTTATTTTGTAAAGTAAAGGATAAATTGTTTACTTGTTAAACTGATCACTATTGTGGTGTGCACTAATTGTTGATCTAAAATTGAAACAATAATGGCTTTAATCGGTGGCGCAATCAAGGAGTTACTTCAGGGAGGCTTGGTTTTAGTAGATATATGTATTTTATCATATATATATATATATATATGAGTACGATGAATTTTTTTAATTTCTTGTAAAAAGTAAACATAAATGGGTGATGTGCTATGTTTACTCATATTCCAGCCATAAGGTAAAGTTCGCTAAGCATTTTTTCGTGAATAGCATGAAAAAGAATATATCGACCATTCGTTTTTGTTTCACATTATATAACTTGGTACACACCTGTACAGATTAGTATGAAAGCTTCTTTCTGTCATCTGGGGGGGAGCTTCAACACAAGTTATTTATGCTTAATGAACGATAGAGGCTTTCCAAACCTTCAACGAAACAACTTTTTAAAACATACATTTTATTATAAAAATCATATTTATAGATTTAATATGGAAATTTGCATTTTCAAAACAAACATTTAGTTGGGTGCTTGTAATTACTAGAATACTTAATCTCATTAATACAATAAAAATATTTTTCCTCCTTTTACAGACACGAAAATTAAATCGATCATAATGAAATCAAATCAGGGTCTACATCACTATAATCAAACCCGTGCTAATGTATGGGTGAGAAACTTGGACATTATCCAGGACCTTACAAGCAAGAATCGAAAGATTCGAACGGAAGGTGCTTAGGACAATTGTAGACCCGATGTGTGATAATGAGCTGGGACTCTGGAGAAGAAAGACTAAGAAGAAATTATAGGGGAAACCCAACAATCGATAGCACACGACATGAAAGCTAAGAGGTTAAAATGGCACCAATCCTTCAACATGACGATGAATGCAGCAGTGGTCGGTAACCGACCACGAGGGAGACCCAGAACGAGATGGGCTGACATAATCAAGAAGGAAGCCACCGAACATCTAGTGGTGAATTGGAAAGCCATTGCCCAAGATAGACAGAGGTGGAAAAAGCCGAAAAAAAAAAAAGAAAATGACATAATTTTTTCTCGGCTCCTAGGAAGCTTAAGGCATTAAAAATGGCCAACAATTTTAGGCCTAATATAAAAATACAAAAAACAACAACTTAGAAATCAGAAAACCCTTGCCCGTAAACTTTAAAATTAAAACGCGCTGAATTTAAGCACGTCCTTATTAATGCAACTTAAAGTGCTAAAAACATGATTTTTATTTAGTAGGTAATAAGACTGGTAATAAAAAAATCAGGTAAAGATAAAGAATTTGTTCTCAAGTTTCAGGATAAAAAAAAACAATCCTGATTTGAACGTTCCAATAAGTCTATTGTTCTATATTTATATCTTGAGAAGTTGATAATGGCCTTATATGTCTAAAAATAAAATGTGACATTATTCTGCATAATTGGCAGGTGAAATGAAAGGCGAATTCTGAGACCTTCATAACACGGAACTGCATAAATGGCAGCTTTAAGTGTCTACTTCTAAGCTCTGCAAACTCACTGTGACTTATGACAGTCAGGTTCTTAAGTAGAAAGTAAAACAAACTGGTTAATTGTGTTGAATGTTATAACTGTAATTCGGTGTCATTTGGACTGAGTAAGGTGTCTCTCAGCTTCGTCGTTTTAACAACTTACGTGTGTCTTCATATTCTCAATTATTCAAATCGAATGCTAACTTATCGTATAATTATGCTATTAGCGTATAAATCAAAGATACAAGTTCATGGGCATTCCTTTTAATCTATAAAAGTGCTCCTTAAACTTCTTTATGAAATATTATTCAATCTCACTTTTATGATATTGAGGACTAATATTTAAAAATTCATAGACAGTTGATTGTTTGATTCAAAATGTTAACATTTATCATGCAAAAAAAGAAAGAAATAAAGATGATTTTTGCAGTCTTTATAAAAATTGTACGCACATACTATTGTAAGATTAACGTTAAACTTGCATTAGATATGTCCAAGAACAAAGCTAATCAGAATTAGGTTTGGATTAAGTTGTTTGTTTGATGATAGCTTTTACATAAATTGGGTCAATTTTAGAATCTGCTAATTTGGAAGTGTGGTATCATCACTTTTATACGAAATAAAGTACCAAACAATTACATATGGTCCTAGCAATTTATTAATTCTTATTATTGTTTGAGATATTGCTATGTCATTGGTTTATATAATATCATAAATTTAACAGTATTTTAATTCATTATTATCTTTTAGTTTTTTCCTAGACAGGGTCACATTCCAACTTGTTTATGGTAATGGTTTTCTTCATCCCTTTTTATGTTTCATTTTTTAGGCATTTCAAGTAACTCAGATAGTTACATATTTATCTTGAAACAGCCCTCTGGCTATTAACCCGTCAGTATCTCAGATTTTACCTTTTACAATGTTTTATTTAATTTGTTTTTAGTTCTTAAAAGATAATAAGAACTTCGATTTCTTATATATATGAATGCCTTCGCTGTTATAAAATATCCATTTGTTTAAATACAATTTTCTCAGCACTAAAAATTAAGTAGGTAGCTACCTAATAATTATAAAATTTTTCTTTTTTTTTTCAAAAACCTCAATTCGTTTTTATTTTAAAATATGGCTTGACCAAAGAAGGATGAGTCAACTGGATAATTAGACTCGCAGCCGTACGATAAATTTTGGCTTATATGAGATTTCATGTTTCCTGTCATTCAATTTATTTATGAAATTTGTGTTATTTAGATAAAATAAAACGGTTGCATTTAACTATATTAGATTCGTTGTATATGGGAGCACATCCGAGAAATTTATTTACTCAACGGATGAGTGCAGCTTCCAGGGGTTTCCCAAGCTGATGTACCAGTCCGTGAAGCTTCTAGGAACAAACAACGATCCTAAAATAGACTTCATTTTTCGAGTTCCCACTGAGATGGCATCTCTTTGGTAATAACTCTAATTTTGTCTTGAGTAATTCACTTATAATGATCTGTCAATTAACGAGTTTCGTTGACAATTTTTTTTCAATCCATTGTTCTTTATGCCAAATATAATTATTAACTAACAGTAAGCGGAAGAAATGAAACTGAAAATAATGAGGAAAAGCAACACTCAATGACACTCCCACAATGAAATGATCAACTTTCAATCCACTTAAATTGTAGTCCAATGCGATATCAGATCTTTTCCAGTATTCCGACGTTTCCAGGCAGCAATTTCTTTTTCATCATACTGCATCAAAAACATGTGTTTTCAATACGCGGTTTGAATCCGTAAAGTAATACTTTTCGGGCCTAGGCCTGAGAAATCTTTTTGGTGCGCTAACCTTATTAGTAGAATATATATTAATAAACATGTGTTTGAAGGAGGTTACATGTAGCTATACTGTGCTTCATTCTAATATAAGTAGTACCTATGTTTGAAGTGCAAAATAACATGGATATATCAGAAGATGTTTTAGAAGAAGCCCAAGAAGCTTTAAACGAACTCCTTCCAGCTATAAATATTAATATAAATGTATAAGTACTTTTCTTCTATTATAGGTTAATAAACAGATGTAAAAAAAAAAAAAAAAAAAAAAAAAAAAAAAAAAAATCAAGTTAATTTTTGAAATGTTATCTGTAAGTTATTAATGAAATACAAAAGTGTTTTAGTGCACCCAAGTATGAGCAGTATGATGAAAGGTATTGTTCATTCATCGGGTACGCCTCGCGCGTTAAACTCGACCGCGAACCGAAAACAACCACTTTTGGTACTAGTGATGAAAATAACTATTATAATTTTGTATCATTGTCTCGACTGAGACAGAATTTAATGCTATCAAGTAGAGTTTATTTTAAAAAACAAACAACTATTTTACTATGTAATATGACGCATCCTAATCCTAAACTTAGTGTTTCATTCAATTTTTCAGTTTTAAATTTCAATTAATTACGTTTAATTTAAGGTTTAATATTGGAGAGGAGCCAGACTGTATATACTGAAACTATTATCGGCAGACAAATGTAACAGTTTTGGGAAAGAAATGGTTTTCCGTATTTGTGTCTCTTAAAAAAGGCGGGAATAGAAATTAGGCTGTGTCAGAAGTTAACTGTCCATTCATGACACATCAATGAATATATAGAAATGTTCTTGCATCTGTTTCTTGAATAAATCGCAATCCTAACTAAGCATTATTGTTCTGCCAGAACGCTCTTGATGTCAATAAAATACCGTTAATTGGCAACGTTTGTTAGTTTAAGATCCTTGATCGTTCGTTAGTTCTCAAAACGGGAACAGTTAACAAACCAGTTTAACATAATAGTAAGAGTTGGGCAGTCGTTAAATAATTCCGGTAGTAGTTAGAAATTAACAACTACTTTTTGTAAATGCACTAGAAGTAGTTAGTATTCTTAAGTACTAGTTGGTAGTTAAATGTAGTAAACTACTTTTGAAATGTCATGCTTCCCAGTCGTTTCATTTTAAGATTAATTGTGTGGTTTTCTGGTATAAACTTAAAATCAAAGGAGTGAGGGGCATGATTGCTAGTCCAGAACTGCTTGTTGGAACAAGACTGTAGTAAACTAGTAGCCAAGTTAGTTTATTGCAGACTGAATTTCGAACTTTATTCCTTTAAGTATTTAATCCTTCTAAATTGCATGAATCTCGGCCATTGCTTTTTCTTCTCTAGTTTTCATCTATTATTGTATTGTGATTCTATTAATTAAGAAAGGAATGATAAAAAAAAAAAAAAAAAAAAAAAAAAAAAAAAAAAAAAAAAAAAAAAAAATCAATACCACTATCAGATATTGATGTATAGTCTGGTACCGTAATCTGAGGTACGGTCCGGTTAACATAACAATACACTTTACATTGTTCATGTAAAGTAAAGTTTTGTGACCTGGTTGACGACCAGATATTCGAGTGAGTCTTTTATTGTATATTTCTTGGGTAACGCCCCAAGTCACTCACCATATCACTAGTCTCCTATCTAGTCACTACATTTTGCCCAACTCTGCTAGTAATCTTTATTAATCTCATAAGTAACTCTAAAATGGCAGAAGGTGGCAGGATTAATTTAGACTTTTTAAAGACTCCTGGACACAGGGACTTGAACTGTGAAAGCCGTTGTCAGGGGCAACGCGTGTTCCAACAGCTTTTCCGCCAATACTACTGCTAAAGCAACGCTAATCCATGGGCGGATCCAGCCGATCGTAAAGGGGGGGCTGCAGTCCTAAAGGATAGGGGCTGCAGCCCCACGGCCCTTCATTTGGATCTGCTAATCAGCTTTTTTACCTTTATGTTCCTTTCCCACAACTAAAATTCTACTTGTACTGCACATTATTTGTTCTTTAACTTGTTTCCTTACATTAAGGAAAGTCAAATTCTATCTTTAAATGACGAAAAATTTTCCAAAGGGAGGGGCTGCAGCCCCCAAAGCCCCCCGCCCCCTGGATCTGCCAATGCGCTAATCTAAATACTTCTGGTTCTACTGAACATAATTGTATTAGATATGGTTTTCCATATTCCTTTTCACTTCTTTATAGATCAACCGAAATTCTTATTATGAAATGCCCTCAGAAAATTTTCGGATCCGAGAACGGTATCGAGCGATTGTTCAGGATGCTTAATGATATATTTAAATATAAAAATATCCACGTAACAATAAATGTAAAGATTTTTTCCTTATAATTTATAGCAAAAATGTCAACAATTTTTAAGTAAAACAGACTGTGGGGGCTTCTCAATTAAAAGTTTGCAGAAGAGTAGACAAATATTTGAATATCTGATTTCAATACCTACTAAGCTAATAATTGAAATGTATTCAGTTCCTTGTTACGTCAGATCTCTTATTTTAATTGTACACGTTAAACCAGCTAACAGCAAAAACTCAAGTTCCTGGAGAGCCAAAAACGGTTTCTTACCTTAAGTACAATTTGAAGCTTGCTTCTGTGATTTTTAGATAGTATTTTATAATAATATTTTGGGGAGGAATCCATTGGAAGATAGCAATTAGGAAAATGTATATTTCTTTGTAAATGAATTTTTTTCTTATACTACAAAGTAAAAAAAAAAAATCTGGTGCGATGCGCGCAACACACAACTTTCACTTACGAACTTACTTAGAATAGAAATTGACGTGTTTTGCTAAACATCTTTTCCCAAAGTCACACATTTTTCTACATTCATATCTTATTTTTGTTAATCGTTAAAGCCGTTTTTGAGTAAATAAAAAAAAAACCGTGAAAATGATACAAAATTTATTAAGTGAAGTCCCCCCTCCCGTAAACCAATTTTGATGAAATTTTTACAGTCATATCTCGGGCATATAAATACATCAAATACCAAGTTTGATCAAAATCGTTAAAACGG
Source organism: Aelia acuminata (assembly GCA_911387785.2). Classification (NCBI taxonomy): domain Eukaryota; kingdom Metazoa; phylum Arthropoda; class Insecta; order Hemiptera; family Pentatomidae; genus Aelia; species Aelia acuminata. Next base: position 71,308,432 of record OU426983.1, on the reverse strand, counting down.
CTTTTGAGTAAATAAAGAAAACACGTGAAAATGATACAAAATTTATTATGTAAAGTCCCCCCTCCGGTTGATCAATTGTGATGAAATGTTGGTTATCACATCTTTGGCATATAAATACATCAAATACCAAGTTTGATCAAAATCGTTAAAACCGTTTTTGAGTAAATAAAAAAAACATGTGAAAATGATACAAAATTTATTAAGTAAAGTCCCCCCTCCGGTTGATCAATTTTGATGAAATTTTTACAGTCATATTTCAGGCATATGAATAGATCAAATACTCAGTTTAATCAAAATCGTTAGAGCCGTTTTTGAGAAAATCGAAAAAAACTTAAAAAGTTATTAAATAAAGTACCCCCTCCCTTTGAGCAATTATGATGAAATTTTTGCTGTCACATCGCGGGCTTATACATACTCCAAATACCCAATTTCAGGTTCGCACGGTTTATAGTTTTTGAGCTAGTCTGTTCACACACACACACACACACACACACACAGACACATACACACACACACACACACACACACACAGACCATTTCGCGGGACTTGGTTATTTTGACTCAGGGGACCCCAAAACGTGTATTTCCGTTGAAAACCGGAAGTCGAAAATTTTCACGATCGCAATACTTCCACTTACTATATATTTCATATATAGGTAAGTGAAAGTAAAAATCTGGTGCGTGCGCGCAACACACAACTTTCACTTACCAACTTACTTAGATTAGTAATTGACGTGTTTTGCTAAATATCATTTCCCAAAGTCACACATTTTTCTACATTCATATCTTATTTTTGTTAATCGTTAAAGCCGTTTTTGAGTAAATAAAAAAACCCCGTGAAAATGATACAAAATTTATTAAGTAAAGTCCCCCCTCCCGTAGATCAATTTTGATGAAATTTTTACAGTCATATCTCGGGCATATAAGTACATCAAATACCAAGTTTGATCAAAATCGTTAAAACCGTTTTTGAGTAAATAAAAAAAACACGTGAAAATGATACAAAATTTATTAAGTAAAGTCCCCCCTCCGGTTGATCAATTGTGATGAAATGTTGGTTATCACATCTCTGGCATATAAATATATCAAATACCAAGTTTGATCAAAATCGTTAAAACCGTTTTTGAGTAAATAAAAAAAACATGTGAAAATGATACAAAATTTATTAAGTAAAGTCCCTCCTCCGGTTGATCAATTTTGATGAAATTTTTACAGTCATATTTCAGGCATATAAATAGATCAAATACTCAGTTTAATCAAAATCGTTAGAGCCGTTTTTGAGAAAATCGAAAAAAACTTAAAAAGTTATTAAATAAAGTACCCCCTCCCTTTGAGCAAATTTGATGAAATTTTTGCTGTCACATCGCGGGCTTATACATACTCTAAATACCCAATTTCAGGTTCGCACGGTTTATAGTTTTTGAGCTAGTCTGTTCACACACAAACACACAGACACATAGACAGACACACAGACACACACACACACAGACCATTTCGCGGGACTTGGTTATTTTGACTCAGGGGATCCCAAAACGTGTATTTCCGTTGAAAACTGGAAGTCAAAAATTTTCACGATCGCAATACTTCCACTTACTATATATTTCATATATAGGTAAATGAAAGTAAAAAAAAAACTAATCATGAAAATTTAACAGGTTTTAAAATGCGACCAATCTGCCAAATATCTCAAAAGCCGGATTTTTTTTCAGATTCCTAACTTTACCATAAACCCGACAATGTCATATCATATTTTTTATGAATTTGTCACATTGAATTCGGTCAAAATGGTTTCAATTCAATAGTTTTTATTCGTTATCCGCAGATTTCTATATCTTTACCCAGCAGACCCACAACTTTACTTTAAATTGCCCTTTATAGAAAAAAGTTATAATAAATTTGGCAATTCTACTCTTAGTACTCCTCCCTTGGTACATTTCTGGGCATGGCCTTGTTATCAGTCCGCTTTTAGAGAGGATGTTAGAGAAATCTATCATTATTAATATTTTATATACATAAAAATAAAAAGGAAGATGGAGGGGCATCAGCCGATTAGAATTTCCCCTCTTAAAGCGGACGCTGACCTGCCAAACAGGATTACTGATTATGGATATAAAACTAGATACAATTATTTTTCTGCTATAGTTTTCAATTATGTATTATTTCTTTATAATTTCATACATTAATTCGCCATCGGATAAAAGCGAAGAAGTTTGGTATGAGAGATAAGTACAGAAAATGGTCCTGATGTAACCGCAAACAACTTAGGTACCTACCTAATCGAGGAGTCTTATTCAAACCCGCACAAAATGTCGGAAGGAACGGGGATAGAGATAGTTGATGTAATAGACATAATTGGTAATATCCAAAGACCATTAATTCAGTTAGTAATAACATTAATTACCTATTCATACAATCATTGTTATGGCAGCTGTCATTTTCTTAACAGCTTAGTTTCTTTGGCATATTATTTATTTATTTGTTAATACTTTTAGGCATCGCATTGAAAACTTAGAACAATTAAGCACAACGAGTGTAAGAAAAAAATGGGAAAATTAAAGAAAGAAAAACAAATCAATGATTCTATGGTCCCAATGTTATTTGCATAAAACTATCATTTTGAAATAATAAAATGTCAAATATTAATATTTAGCTGGTCAAATATAGTCACTTTCTTTAAAATGAAGACTACATATGTTTCGAAACAGGCTTATCTATCCTTAATTTTACAATCCACTCTTTAAGCAGCTTTTTATTTTTTGGAAAGAAATAGAATGACACATCTTTTGGTTTTCTGATTGAACACTGAAGGACTTAGCAATACCTATTAGACATTTTCCAAATCATTGTTTGCTTTATCGGGCTTTAATTACGGACAAATAAATCAAAAACCCCCCAAAAACCTATGAATCCTAGGTAGTGGCCCGGCTTCTATCCCCGTTCCTCTAGTTCCATTCAAGAAGCAGTACCGTCGCTTGCGACCGCGAATACCGTGTCATTTAGACTAACATAAAGAAGATTAGCCGCAAATTTTCAATAAATATAATACAATAAGAGGTAATAAAACAGTAATTAAAGCTGAATTAGGACAAATCACATTCGAATTAGTTGGAGTAATTCAATCTCTTCATCCGTTATTTTATACTATATCCGCTTACATTTTATATTTACAAAGGGGTTCATTCAATAAAAAATTCAAAGCTTGTCAGGGTTGGAAGAGATCTTGCATGGGAATTACAATTGGACATTTTATTTTTTGTAAAGATAAGGATGGAAAGAATTGTAAAATTACAGAAATACACGCTTAAGAATAAATCCTACACAACAATCTTTGAGGTAATAATTATGAATTATTAGTGTTTTCGGAAACATATGTTTTATCCTAAACGTGAATAAAAATAAAATAGATGGCATGTTTTCACAAATAGTTCTTACATCCTATTTAGATTATTCGTTATACATTATTGTCAACAAGTTTTCAGCTTTTAAATGCCGAAACTACGGAACAGCACATTAGTCATGTATAATATACAGTCATTTGGTTGTCAATTCTCCTTTAATAACTTGATATCTTTCCATCTCTCATATGTATCTGTAAATAGTACCCTGATTCAATTATAAACTTTAAATTATTGATTCTTCTTTCCTAAGATTTCTCTCTTCACCATAACCGAAAATACGATCGTTTCTCAGAAGGAGCAGGAAAGATATGTATGAAAAATAGAAAACTTTGAGTATAACTCAAAAATTATATAATCATGGTCGACTATATCATATATGCTTGTTGATATTATCAGATTATACATGCTTAATGGGGCTTAAAAATTACAGGTACATTTTTGAAAAAGCTCATCTTCTCAAAATTTAAAAAAAACAAAATTTGTCACGCTGCAGTCAGTCCACATTACCTTTCAGCTATTTTATGTAAGCAATAGCTGGAATTTGCGGATATTCTCTTTAATACGTCATTCATCAAAATCCATCGCTCTTACAAGGTAGAAAAGGGGTCTACACCACCGAGTCATATGTAGTGGAATAATTTTGGATTATATTATTTCACATGATTAACATTGATGTGATGTTGAATCCCTTGCAATGTTTGTGAATCAAGGTTTGTTTTATCTTCGATTCTAAGATCCTGCAACGGGGAAGAGTAAAATTATGTTTTACTCGCTTATTGTGTAAAAAATCGTGAAAGACTTCCTTTTCTTTTTTTTCTGTATCTTTAGCTCTTGCTCGAGCCATTAGAAAGAAGGGGATTAGCTTTATGTTGTCCAGATGGTGCTTTAGTCCTTGCCAGGTTTTAGAAATAGCCTTTTCAACATTAAAAAGCAGTTTTGTTTCTATTGCCAAGCCTACCAGCAAATACGCTTTACTAAATCAAAAAAAAAAAATCTAAGCTACGTTTACTCAAGGTTTATGACTAACGTATATTTATGAATCTCGGCATAGCAATAAAAACCTGACATTTGTACAGACATTATGTTTTTACAAAAGAATAGGAAGGAGGAATGTCACACCATTCAGATGGTCTGTAAGCTTCTATATTTAAAAACTAATATTTATAAAAAATTATGAATATAATTTTTAAAAAACACTAAAAATAAACTGTCGGAATTATTTGTTTGTTTAACGTCCCTTTATGCTACAGAGGCTAATCGGACGATGCTACAATGGGAGTCCTAAATTTTGCCTATCCAGGATAGGGATCTTTAACGAGTACCTGATATCGTACAGGCTCGGGGTCTCCATTTTACTTCCTATCTGAGGGACGGCATAGCCAAGGGTTTTTTACTCCAATTAAAAAATCCAAGAGCTACTGCGGGACTTAAACTGCCGGAATAATATAAAATCATGTTAATATGCTTGTTATTGAATAGTAACATATCAATGATTAATTTAATTTGGATTTTCCGTTGTTCACACGAATCGACTGGTGGTCAGGAATAGATTAGGTCGTAATAATGCAGTTGCTGAACCAAATCATGAATTTTTGTGAGCAAAATATTTGCAAATAAAGCTTCAAATAAAATAATGAGTTTATTATAAAATATACAAATACGTGAATAATTTGATGGTCTATTTGTACTAAGAACACCTTTGTTGGTGTTAACTCAAAATTCGGACTATTATTTAAATAAATGTTATAATGGTCGATCAGAGTACGGACAGTTTATTGTTTGTTAGAGTATCTCAGGAATAGAATTGACTAATAAACTGTTGGGCAAAAAAATAAATTCTTCTGGGTTTCCCAGATCATCTGTAAAAGAGGTACCGATAAGAAATATAAAAACGATGGAAAGGTTATCGCTATTATTATTCTACTTATGAGCCCATAATTACGAAATTGGTCAAAGTCAGAATAAAATAAAAAAGTTAGTTTATTAGTTGTGTGTCTCCACGTTATTGAAACTAAATTAATTCCTCCATAATTTTAATGGAAGGGAAAAAATTGATCCATGACCCCGAATCAAACCCTGGTCCTCTGAAAAAGTATATATTTTTTATTTAAAAAAAATGGACTAAATGTCAACACAAATATTAATTCAATTTAATATTTAAATGACAACCAATCTCCAAGGGTTCGTTTTAAACTATATCTTAAAAATAATATTGAATTAATATAGTTTAAAGTAATGTGGTGTGAAATAACTAATAAACGTGTTGTGCTTTTTAATTTTGATTTAGACCACTTTCATAATTAGTTGCTCCCAAGTAGCAATGGTACTCTTTATCCGCAATCCTTCTTTATCCCTTTCTATATCTTTACTTCCTCAAGTACCTCAGTTATTCCCATATTGGGTGGCCGGCCCCACCCGGAAAAGTAAAGACAAGTCACGGGGACGCGATAATTTTTAGAAATGATAAAAAAAAAAATAACTAAATGATAAATTTTAAAGGAAGTTAAAATTTTAGTACATAACCTTTTATAATTAAATTTACATTCTAGATTATTTCAAGTAACAATGTTGAACGTTTTAGGCCCGGTGCACACGGACGACACTTTTCTGCGATGCGGACTATAAGCCAGGTCAGGGGTACCTGGAGTACAATGGACCGACCGGATTTACCATTATATTCCAGGTACCCCTGACCTGGCTTATAGTCCGCATCGCAGAAAAGTGTCGTCCGTGTGCATCCGGGCCTTAGAGTCCCAGAAATATACAATACTTTTTAGTTGTACATATGGATACTACAGCACATATGGAAAAGAAAATCCTGATCGTTTCTCTAGATCAGAATCGTACCAATTCTAGTAGAGATAGTATTGTAAAAGTATGGGCTCGTTGGTAAATATTTACTGTTATTAACTAATCCCAAAAGGGTCCTTTTCAGAGTAGGTAGAGACCCCACCCTGATCGGAGGCCTGTGTATACTTCCGGACTAAAGTGGCGGCCAGAAAGGAATGGCATGGCGCCGTCTAAAATTTTGAAAGGGCGCAATGGAGTATAGAAGGGCAATGAGGTTTTGCAATGGAGGGATCATTTTTTGCAGGATTATGAGTTTTCGTGTAGTTCCAATTTTGAGTTGTCTTATAACTAAGAGATGAATAAAAAAAACCCTTTAAACATACCTGGATAGCCGAGATTGTTATAGCACTACCCACGACCAGAGTCGATCGGCGCTGGTTGTGTATGAGTATCGGTATATGAGTATTCTTAGTTAATGTTATCTTCAATCGCTAGTATAATTTTGCTTATTTTGATTTTGGCATCATGGCACGCATTTATTTATTTTATAGTCAATTATTCTCCCAGATATTTAAAAATCATCGTTTTGATTAGACATTTAAAATAAATTTTAAATAATTTATTTTTGAAGAGAAAAGATTTGGCTCCGCCGGGAATCGAACCCGGGTCTTCCGCGTAACAGTCAAGCATCGCGTAAGTCAACAGATGTCAAAAGTTGGACAAAATTTGTCCACCTCCCGTAAATATTCGCAAAACTTGCGAGATCGTGGGAGAGGTGTCAGTGAAGAGGAAGGATTTGGCACCCTTTGGAAGCGACTCCGTGGTGTAATGGATAAGCATACCGCGCATGTCACGCGGAAGACCCGGGTTCGATTCCCGGTGGAGACAAATCTTTTCTCTTCAAAAATAAATTATTTAAAATAATATAAAAACAAGAGTGGTCATCCACGATAATGATTAAATTAATATAATATAATTTAAAATAAGTTTATTGCTAGCAGCGAAGAAAACTTGATTATAATAGCTAAGGGTTCCGGGAATGGAATCGAGAACCGGAAATTCAAATAGGCCTGCCATCTTTGGACTGATGAACCCATTCATTCAAGTAGCGATCATCAGATTATTCATCTATTTACAACAACCCTGCCTTGCCTTTGAGGCTACATGGTAGTTCGCATCAGTTGGATTTCAAACATATCTATAAGCAGGATTCTGCACAAAATTTGGGGTGTCACGGTACCCCAGTCTTACGTGCTGCCTTATTGCCTGACAGCACTTATGTTTTCAAATATATTTATGAGATTATTTCCTTGCCTTATGGTTTATATGTTATTGCTTTAAAAATATAAAGCAATGTTAATAGCTAAAATTTCTGATTGTAGATTTTCATATGAAAGCAAAAACTGCTTCGGTATACTTCTCTCTCAATGTCTTTAATATCAAACACATTTTACCTTATAAATATCATCCTGTTAGCTTTAGTGTGGAGGCTTCAATCAGTTAATTTGTAAAGGTCTGAAAAATATTTTAAAAAGGAAGACTAGTAAACTATAGGTTATTTGCCGCACATTTCTAATATATTTAATGTATATAATATAATATAATACAGAATTTATGAATATTATAACTGAATAATAACGGAATTCAGGGCATATTTGGTATGGGAATGAGCTAGCTGACAAAATAGCAAAACGAGCTACAGACAGGACGAAAAATGCTAAATTAATAAAAATAATTATGTGTTGATACATATTACTACCTATACAATATGTATGTACAATATTGGTTAACAACACAACTTGGTTGATAGCCAAGTATTAATATACAATTTTCTGGTAACTTTTTTAGATTACTATTTTACCAAAGGCATGCACCAATGATGCAATTTCTCATATTCTTAAATCAAAATAATTTCTGAGGCATCTAAATCCAATCAATTACTAAATAAGAAAATATTTTCCTTATTGGATAATTAAGGAAAGATACGTCGACGTATTATTTAAACTTTACATTATTAAAGGCTTCGCCTTATTTCCTAGTTATTCTAGTATAATTTTGGAGGCTCCCGAAAATTCTTTCTAAAAAAATTTAGATGTGGCCGCGCGTGCTTTTCCTAGTATAACTACTTATAATATATTTTGTTGATTATGTTTTCAATTCTTAACGTAAACTATCGTAGGAACAAAACTTTCAAAAATACAGGGGTGTTACAATATGTTTAAGACAAAAAGGTATTTGCATTTTCTCAGTACTCAGTAACCTCCATACCGTTGATGATACCTGCTTCCTCATTGTTCTTAATCTAGCGTAATAATTTTCTTTTTGTATATCAATCAACTAAATGGTTCTATATCGTTTTCATTCTACCCATATGAATAGAATGTCACCAAGAACATCACCCAACAAAATCGGCCAATGTATAGCGACAGAGGGAGCAAAAAAACGACATCTTTGTCCTTCAACATCTAAATTCTGTTCCTTACTCTACATCAACGAATTCCCCCTTTTATTTTCACACTTTTTATTTTCATCTCCGTTAAAAACCTCTGAATCATTTTTGGTCTTATTGACGTCTTAAAATATTCGATTTCCTAAATAAAAAGTTATTTAAGCGCATCCGACGGCCTGGGTATATTTCATCAAAAACAAATCTCATTTTAATTTTCATCTAAGGCGAAAAATTTTCCTGTGTAATTACAGTAATTTTCACAGTAGTTTTTAGGTAGAACACTGGATCAAATAACGACGATAGGTAAATCTTGTGGCATTAGCAATTAATAAATGAATGTATTAATTAATTATTAAGTGCACATTTTAAACTGTGAAATAGTTCATACCCATCTTAAGAATGTTACAGAAAATGTAAGTTGTTAATCGTAGTCAAGAAACATCAATTTTTCCTATTGAACTTCCTGTGGTTTGCTAAATACCTCGAAACATTAATTAAAAACACAAGTTTTGCCTTTAATGACTCATATCACAGTCAATTTTCTCATGTACTTTTCCTTTGTAGCCGCTCATTGCGAAAAATGCTAGGCTTCCTCCCTGGACTCCTGGGCGAAAACTTCCTCAATAATTTTTTTTTATGCCCGTTTGGCCACGAATGAAGTGAAGTCAGAGGAGACTTTATCGAGTCTAGATTGCAAAGAAAACAAGCAAAAATTGAATGTACCGTAGTCAGTTTTACTGATGTGCTAGCGAGGAATTCGGGCGGTTATTTACAAATTGCACCCTTACTTTATGAATAACATAAATTATTTCTATTAATAATAAAGCAACAACTTTTTTTAATAAACTGCCATCAAGGGCTAAAATCGTTTTCTATTGTGTTGACAAATTGTTCTTCTTGGCTCCGTTTGATTTTCCGAATGAATATCAGATGATATCTACTTATAAGATGTTTGTTTGTTTCCTTAACGTCACTTTATGCCATTAAAGCTAATCGGACTATGCTACTGTGGGAGTCCTAAATTTTGCCTATCCAGGTATAATTAGAATAGGAATTTTCAACGAGTACCTGATATCGTACAGGCTCGGGACCTCCATTTTACGTCCTATCCGAGGGAGCTAGGGATTTAGCTAAGGATTTTTTACTCGCTTAAAAAATCCTAGTGCCACCGCGGGACGGGAACCTGCGACCTTTAGTATTGTAGTTTGCCATGCTAACCACTATACCACAGGTGACCCCCACTTATAAGATGTCCTCCTCTTAGGAGATAAGATCCTCATTTATTCATTAGGTTTATGAAACCGGGACGAATGACCGAAATTCAACGCTAGTCAAAAACTCGGTGAAGTTTTTGGTAATTTTTTATGTTTTTAATTTTTTTATATTAATGTTTTATACGAAGTGAGTTTTAAACATCTTTTTCCCAGCCATGTAGTGCTATTATCCTTTAATTGAACAACGAGTAACCTATTAAAAATGTATTCAAGTTAGTGAATATTTTACAAAAATCGGCCATTCCTACATGCGCTTAGCTTCTTAGAAAACATTATCACGTCAAGTGGTTTTATATAAATTACTCAAGTATTATAATGGCAGATGAAGTGAAAAGTTCTGTATTAAACAATGAAGAAGGTATGTGTTGATGTAAAACCATCCATGAAGTTGTTTTGCATGCTCCTTGGAAATTTAGGTAAAAGTTACCTGGCAGTCCTTGCTATAATTACTCATGCGTATATTCTGTGAAACTATTTTATTCCTAGAGGATGCCGTGGAGCAATAGATTGGAACCTGAGGGCATATCAGTTAGTTCTATTGGCAAACAGAGGGGGCGGATATGTGGGCTACCAACGAACAAGCTGTCTAGCGGCTACAGCTTTTTATTACTTCCTTATTGATATAATATAATAATATTACAATAAAAAAAACAATAATTATAACATTAATAATAATGATCGTTAAAATATTTAGGTAGGCCATTTTCAATTTTTATGATCACTAGATTCCACATTAAATCTATAAAATTTAATTTAATTTTAATGTATTTAAATAATTTATCCTTTGGAATTTTAATTTGAAACGAATGGCCCTCACCGAACCACTCAATCTACTTCAATTATAATATTCTAAATCCTTCAAACTAAAACTGATACAGAAACAAAAGATATACACCAGGCGCGGTTCCAGAAAAAAATTTCGGGGGGGGGATTGGTCGGTAAAAAAAAAAAAAAAACGTAAAAATAGCACACTTTATTTGCTTATGCTTATACATTAAGTTCATATACAAAATTCTGTATAAAAAATTCTAGTCAAAATTAAACTAAACTTCCCTAGAAAACTCGTAAAAGTTAGATGCGTAATTATTTTTTTTAATTCATCCCACTAATTTTTTTTAGTCAAAATTTCGGGGGGGGGGATTGATCCCCAATATCCCCCCCCCCCCCTGAGACCGCCACTGATATACACCTACTAATTAAATCCTGCATTACCTACTCTTCACATATAGACATTATATAGCTAAAAACTATAATATTATACAGCTGGTATATATGCACTTAAGGAGACATTAATAACTCATAATGAATTGTATAATATAACATATAATAAAATGGATCTAGGCAAGTAACCTTCAAAATCGTACATACTGACATTCAAATGCTTCCATTAGACCAAAATATACAGACTCTTACAAACGTTTTTATGTTAACAAACCAAAGTAACTCAATCTAGCTAGGGAAGAGGTCCTGCTGAGTGTCATTCATCTCTCTGCCTGACAGTTATTAGTAGTTTAATAGATTAACTTATGAGCCGTTATATTGGCTAATCGTCTATGGCTTACTAGGAGGAACAGATTCATGGATGTATTAAAAAAAACTAATAGAATAATTTAGGCCTTACCTATCCTCCTTGCAATAAATGGAAGAAGAAATAATTCATTTTTGTTTTTCAAGTTTCTTATAGTTATGGAATAAATCGTGAACTTCGCTACACATTGCTGAATCCAATGTAGCAACATGCCGAGAGGTAGAAAGTCAAGTCTGGGCAGTTGCTATCTGGGTGAAGGTCTGTACTTCTATACTTTGCTTATTAACCTTTGTCTGTCTTCTCATTGTCGTTGTTCAAATTAGTAATGATGTTTGTGGTTATTAGGAACCGATTTTTAAATTCTTATATAAAATAACGGCGGTTAACTGTTTGGTTATTAAAGCATAACAAAGTCAGGGAGTGCGTCGAACAAGAGATTTTTTCTACAATAATTCAAAAGTATAAAAGTAGCATATCATTATACGCAAAAAATAATGTTTGTATTTAATTATGTTGTATTTAATATTGTCAAAGAACAATAGACCTTTGATGATAATTTAATTCGAAATTAATACATCTTTTTTTATTGAAAATTCACTTGTTCAAGGCTAACAGGATCTTGAGCTTTATTAATTATTTTATTTGAACGATCTTCATAAAATAAACATATTAATTTTTTTTTAATTTAAATTTGAAAAATTAAGGAAATAATAAGCCAATTAACAATAATGCAGAACTTTTACATCGAACATAAACAGATAAACTTAAAATAATGTAAAAATCTCTTTTTAATTATTGTGATTTATTTAGATATAGCCATTTATTAAAATAAAAGTATTTTTTTGTGAATGGTGGTCAGCCACAAATTAAGATTAGATTAATTAAAATATTTTTTTGTACTATAAGAATATACTGATCGTTTGAATGAAGTGGATATATATACTCTTTTAGAAGACTAAAGGTTATATTAGTTATAATCTTGTTTTCGTAGCGCATTAAAGAATGTAAGTACATTAAAGAACTAGGGAAAGCCCTACCTTTACTTTCGAAGATAAAATACAAAAAATTTGTGTTTGTTTTTATTTATATAAATTTAATACAATTATTAATACATACATACATATATATATACTAATACTCGAAGAAACAAGTCGATTGAATAATAAAAATACAAGATTCCTTTCAGAGCTAAGGCAGAAGTAAAATTTAAATTATTATTTTTTTTTATTATACAACTCAATAGCCATTGCTTTATCAATATCCTTTTTCCATCTTTTCTCTGGGGTCTTCTTCTTCTCTTGGGGTCTCCTTCGCGTCTTCTTCTTCTCTCGTGTGTGACATATTTCAACATTCTTTTTGGCCACCTTTTTACTGATATCGTCATATCGGGGCCAAATCTGAGCATGTATATACTATAACACTTATATGGGTTAAACAATTTTTATTTAACGAAAATAACAATTTTCAATGACACAAAAATTATGATAACACAAATAATTAGATAAGTTACAAAAATTATCACTTCGTAACACAGAAATAACCATATGACTTAATTCAGTATTCAGAACAAGATTAACTCTCTAGTCTATCTCTCCTTATAGTCGTAAGGAGAACGGTCTTGAATCTTTTGGGCCGGCGTAGAGGGTCCTCGAACAGTGAGAAACATGTGCTATGACAATATGTTCCAACTGTTAGTTCGTTCAAACAACAAAAGGTCTAGAACTATTCTAAACCATGTTTTTTTTTGTTTAACGTTACAATAATTTCTATTCTGTATAGAATATTCTTTTCTCCGTTTACAATTTCTCAAATCCGGGCCTTTGCAATGGATGAAATACTTTTTGATCTATTATTGTCAAAAAAAGTATGGTCGAAATCAGCTGCGAGTCCCCCTTGTGATTGCTCATCCAATAATTGATAATTAATATGATGTACACTAAAGGAGTTCTATTTTTTACTTTCACTTACCTATATATGAAATATATAGTAAGTGGAAGTATTGCGATCGTGAAAATTTTCGACTTCCGGTTTTCAACGGAAATACACGTTTTGGGATCCCCTGAGTCAAAATAACCAAGTCCCGCGAAATGGTCTGTGTGTGTGTGTGTGTCTGTGTGTCTCTCTGTGTGTCTGTGTGTGTGTGTGTGTGTGAACAGACTAGCTCAAAAACTATAAACCGTGCGAACCTGAAATTGGGTATTTAGAGTATGTATAAGCCCGCGATGTGACAGCGAAAATTTCATCAAATTTGCTCAAAGGGAGGGGGTACTTTATTTAATAACTTTTTAAGTTTTTTTCGATTTTGATCAAACTTGGTATTTGATGTATTTATATGCCCGAGATATGACTGTAAAAATTTCATCAAAATTGATCTACGGGAGGGGGGACTTTACTTAATAAATTTTGTATCATTTTCACATGTTTTTTTTATTTACGCAAAAACGGTTTTAACGATTTTGATCAAACTTGGTATTTGATGTATTTATATGCCCGAGATATGACTGTAAAAATTTCATCAAAATTGATCTACGGGAGGGGGGACTTTACTTAATAAATTTTGTATCATTTTCACGGGGTTTTTTTATTTACTCAAAAACGGCTTTAACGATTAACAAAAATAAGATATGAATGTAGAAAAATGTGTGACTTTGGGAAATGATATTTAGCAAAACACGTCAATTTCTAATCTAAGTAAGTTGGTAAGTGAAAGTTGTGTGTTGCGCGCACGCACCAGATTTTTTATATACAGTTGGTGTTTTTGTAATCAGCTGGAATATATACATATACGTAAATGAGGTGTATAGAATATATTATACAGATGGAAAAAGATAGTAATAACGATGGTGGACGATTATAATTTCTTTAATCGGCTGTCAATCAATCGTAATTTGATTAATTCCTTTATCTTAACTATTCCTTGAGAAGAAAGATTATGTAAATTAAGAAAGCTATTGTGAATTATCAATCTAACCACTCGTTGCTGTCTGTTCAGAATATCTACGCCAATAAAGCTTTTTTTTTATAATTTTAGAAAAAATTAATGTAATACTAAATGATATATTTTAAATAAAAATCAATTATTTATTCAAGTTATTTATTTTTCATCGTCTAAATATTTTTTCGTTTGACGACCTCTGTTATTTTTCTCAATAAATTGTAAATATGTTTATCAAACATAATGAACAGCAGTAGTGACCAACATGAAATTTAAACTCTTCATTCAGTTATTTTTGGGAACACTAGCTCAAGTAATATCATTGGTCCTTTACACATAACCGAACGGATAATTTATTAAACATGAAAAAGTGAAGGTGTATTTTTGACACTGAATTGTGTAGTTTCGCAAAAACAACATGACGACGCTTTAATTTTTTCAGTTCTCGCTTCATTGTTTATTTCCCGACTAATCACACATTCCTAAAAATAAAGGAATCAAAACATTTTTTCCCCAGCTTGCCTTAGTTACACCATTACAGAAGAATAAAAAAAAAAAAATAGTTAAAAAAATTACTTTACCTGAAAAGAACAGAAAGTTCTCGCAGATAAACATCACAACCTCTATTATTTAGTGAACGTGCCAGCACTATACTTGCTAAAGTACGATTTGCTTTGCGTTAGGCGGATCCCCTAATTACCTATAAATATAAAAGATAAATGTATTATTCATACGCGTAATATAAAACTTTATCTGAATTGTGATTCAGATAAAAATAATTTATTTTTAAAATATGATATATCGCATCGAAATTCTTAACATTTTCCAAAAAGTAATTTGATGTATAGAAAAAATAGCTCCATATTTGATACATCGGGCCTGGATATTCCTTGAATATTATCAAGGAGAAGGAAAAAAAGTAAGGAAAGCGAGTTAGGTTCGCATTAAAGTGATTGAGGAAATCACATTGATAAACAAAGTTTTTGATGCCAATTAGCTTTTATTAACAAACAATCAATTAAATATAAAAAAAATTATTGGAGAATACTAAAAATCAAAACTATATTTTGAAATTAAAAAAAAAATTAAATAATTAAATGAAGACATTAATTGAACCTTCTTTTTGGGGTAATGGCAATATCGTGGAATGCAAAAATAAATATCTTGCCTTCCAATAATTTAAAATAAATTTTGACCTAAAAGATTATCTTTAGGTGTTAAAAAAATAATTTTGAAATTAAAAGGACATAGGTAAGCTGTTGCCCATAAATATCATCTGACAGACCAAAGTTAATAAATACGCCCAGCGTCCATACAACCATTTTTTAAATTTCCTTTTAGTTTCGTAAAAATATATCGATTTTCGATACTTCAATTTTTATTTATTGATATTCCGATATATATAAATTATAATTGAACTATCGTACAAAAACATCGATTTTCCTTCAACCCTAATCGCTAGATTAAACAAGCCGGCGAAGATAAAGTTGGATCTGGCTAGATGGATGTTCGGATTGATTTTACATACGATAGTTCGTAAATGCACCTTATTCATCACATTATTCATATATCACGTGATTTTGAGGTAATCAGCCTACCTAATAATGTAACCTAACCTACTAACGTATATTAGGTAAGTTAATCCTTCGCTTGGATCCTTTTAATTTTCAATGATTATTACATTCTCTTCTTGGCTATAGTAGTATCATATTTAAGTATTCGCTGTGTCATCGTCAATTCATTGACCATCGGATATACTCGAAGGTGATTCATTCATTCAAACAATCGACAAGGTTACTCTGTTACTTAGTTACTTAGAGTGCCCGCAGAGAATCTTCTTTTATTTATAGCTCTTTCTATCTACCGAATAGGGTCAACATACTTTACGGATATGTATGAAAAATAAAGTTAATGCTCTTTTACAGAGCTTATATGGAATACATTTCATTTCTTATTTGAATAAATGTAATGGGGATTCATAAAAATTATACCTATGAACAAATGAAAGCCAAGAATTCATTTAGTTATCAATAAATATAATAATACCGACTATATAGTGTGTAATTATATTTAATAACAAGATGTAAATAATGTTCATATCAGATAACAGGAGTTTCGAAAAGTCGTCTTGTTGAATACATATTTCAAATCCTTGGTAAAATTACTGTTATAGTAAAAATATTTAAATGATAGACAATTTCAATAAATTAACTATATTCAAACGTTTATAAAGTGTCTTGATATGTTGGTCTACTGTTTGCATTTTTAAGTTAGTATGTAGGGTATTGTTGGTCACGTACCATGGTGCTTTTACTATGTGTCTTAATATTTCCAAAATTACCGTAAAATGAAATGACCGTATAAGTTTCCATACACACTTAGACGGTCATTTCAACCAAATGATTAGAGGCATGGCAACAGCTGATATGCCCATACCTAGGAGATTAAAGAGGCGCTGGATGAGAGATCTCCTTCGTTAAAAATCCTGATTACCTAAAACAAGCCAGGGAAGAGGTACTGCTGGGTGCCAACCTTCCCCATGCCTAACACACCCTTATTCAAATTAGCACGGCTCACATTTGATGATTGTCGATGTTTATTGACAGGCGCAAATTAAAATTATGAAGCCATAAAAAACAAAAAGTATATACAAGGAGCAATTCTACAAGTATTCTTAGGGTTATTATGGAGTAATCCGTTTGTAGTTCAAGTTAGAATTACATGTCGTGGGTATCGACCTCCCTTATGCCCACTGTCACCATTGTTACCACACCTGCTTATAATAACTCCCCAATTAACAGCCCGTTATGGGTAGTGGAAAAAAGACAAGGCGAACAGGACGGGAACACGAAACGATACCGAGTAGTGGTAGATTACCGGAAGCTAAATGAGGCAACGAAGGACGAACGATATCCCCTACCTCGAGTCAAAGACATATTAGATCGCCTAGGCAGTGCAAGAGTTTTCAGTACCCTAGACCTCAAGAGCGGGTATCATCAAGTTAAGATGGCAGAAGAGGACGTTCGGAAAACGGCGATTTCTTGGGAACGGGGTCATTTCGAGTTTGTGCGAATGCCTTTTGGGTTGAAAGGGGCTCCGCTTACATTTCAACGCTTAATGGATGAATTGCAAAGGGATCTAGGAGAGGAATTTTCCCAAGTCTATATGGACGATCTCATCGTTTTTAGTAAGTCGGAGGAGGAACATATTAACCACCTAAGTTTGGTCTTTGATAGGATTCGCGATTTCGGACCTATGTTATCACGCGAGAAGTCTATGTTAGGCTTGCATGAAATCAAATTTTTGGGGTACCTAGTTTCGCGGAATGGGATAAAACCTGACCAGGAACGAGTAAAAGCCATCCTCGACGCGCCTTTACCTCGAAATGCACGCGGAATTCGGCGATTCCTCGGTATGATTAATTACTACCGGAGGTTCATTCCTGGCATCGCAGAATTGACTCACCCGTTAACTGAAATACTACGGAAAGGGAGACGTTTTCAACTCGGACCCAACCAGATAGCAAGTATTAAAAAGTGTCGAGAGATTTTGACTACCCGTCCACTACTGGCCTTTCCCGAATTTCACAGAACATTTAGGATTACCACGGAGGCTAGTGAGATCGCTATCGGGGCTATGCTCTGACAGAACTTCGAAGAAGGCGAGAAAACTGACTGAACGGGAACAAGGGGAGGAAACTGAATGATGCCGAACGGCGATACAGCGCGATAGAACGGGAGCTGTTAGCGGTGGTTTGGGCGGTCGAACATTTTCGCCCCTACGTTTACGGGAGACGGTTCGAACGAGTAACGGATCACAAACCGCTTATCTACCTAGGAACGTTAAAGGAATCCTCCGCGCGGGTATCAAGATGGAAAGAGCGGCTTGCACCTTATAATTTTCAGTTCATACATAAGAAAGGAGTTGAAAATGCGGTCGCCGATTGGTTGTCGAGAGATCTCGTTGATAACGCCCTGGAGAAAGAAGGAGAACCGTCGGAGCCGTTTTCATTACGGTACTTACGCGAGTGGGCGGAAAGCGGACCGGAAATCCCATTAGTCGAGAACGATCCAGAGGGTAATGATACACCGTCCGAGAGACAGAACGAACCAGAGGGACAAAATACACCGCCGGCTAGACCTGCGAAACTACCGGAAGTCGACTAAATTATTAATAATAAAAAATTACGGATAATTTTAAGATCTAAACAAGATCCGGGTACAGAAACTCGGGCGAGCACGTACGAGGGATTATTAACTACTTTGGTCCGTACACCCGCTTTGGTAGACGAAAGCGAACTGGAGAGAATATTCGCCGAGTATAGTAATCCGAGTCGGGACTGCCACGTATACGTAGGGAATCGAGTGATAGCGGACAAGTTAAAGAGGTTATGGAGACAGGAAAGGGTAGGAGTAGGCTGTCGTCTGACTCGGTGCCTCCGCCAGGTTGAGACAGTTACGGAGCCAGCAGTTCAGAAACGACTCGTAGACGATCATCATACCGGTAAAACGAATCATCGAGGGGTAGAGGAAACTTTGCGGGCTTTAAAATTACTCTATTACTGGCGGAATATGACACGTACAGTTAGATATCGTATTGCGCGTTGCGAAATATGCCAGAAAGCGAAATATGACCGTCAACCTCCAATAGCGGAACAAGTAGTTACACCCACGGCGTCGGAACCCTTACGATCAGTACAAGTAGACATCTATTCAAATGAAGGACAATCGCGGGTCACAGCCGTCGACACCTTCAGTAAGATCGCGAAGGCCTATCCCATAGAAGCGAAAACACCAAAGGCGGTATGGGAGAGAATTTTGCAGTGGTGTGCAGTCTACGGCGTGCCGGAAGAAATTGTACAAACGATTGCGGACTGCGAGGAAAAAATCGGCTGCCCGTTACGAAGGCCTCTATAAAATCACAACGATAAGGGAGAATAATCTTTATACCATCAGGTATATGAACCACCCATTCCGTTCGCGAACTGTACATTTGGAAGAACTTCGCGTGCCCCAGCTACTGACAGATCCAGAGGCGGGCAGCAGCGCTCAGATGGAAACACCAAGACGATAGGAATTTTTATTTTATTTTTTATGTGTCTATATCATAATTGTAGTACTCATTTGGGTTTAAAATACCTTTAGTTTAAGGATTGATTATCAGTTTTTAGGTTTAAGTTCAAGATGGACTGTTCATTCTGTTAAGTGAATATGTTTCTGTTAGGTGTATATTTTTATTTCTTTTCCATTAATTGTATTTCTATTAAGTGTATTTGTACCTTTGTGTTACTTCTGTTAAGGATATTTTATTTTATTAGGAGTTCCTCCATATAAAGGAACTGGAGGGAGGGAGTTAGTTGGATAAGAAGTATTACTTTCCGTATTAAGTTCAGTTTTGTTATAGGATAACTAACTCTGTTTATCAACAACTTCTGTAACTATATATACCAGGAGCTTATTATAATAAAGTTAGTTCTATTCTGAATGTTGTGCGGCTCATTTCCCCTATACCCACCTTTTTTTTAAGTGTTAGCTTCAGTCTAATCGTTTATATATATATATATATATATATATATATATATATATATATATATATATATATATTTTTTTTTTATATTTCTATTATATATAAACTTTGTTATTGTTATAGAAAATTGTCATTATTTAAACATATATCCAATATAGTGTGTTGTATCCGAACCTTCAAACTGTTGAACATAAAACAAAAATTAACACGCACATATACAACATGCCAATGCCACGAAGAGTAAGAGTTTTGAAGTAAAAAGGGCGAAATCTTAAAGTGCCTTCACGCTCTACCAACTTCACCCTCGAATAGGTTCTCCCCCGAACCTTGCCGTACCGGCGTTCTACGAACAGCCATTTATACATTACGTGACGTTAAGCGAACAAAGACGCAGCCAACGCTATCTTCTGATGAAGAAAAAATCTCCATTATCAATATATTTTATATTATCTGAAAAATAAAAAAATAGGAGACGAATTAAAACGGCGCCCTAGTATCACAAACAACCTCTCTCTCCTGTCACTTGGGAAAAACCTAATATAAGTAAATAAATTATATTTATTTACTTTTTGTCTCATATGTTCCTTTTTTATTCTTAGTTTTTAATAAACATCAATATTTAACTGGATACGGGTGGGTGTTTATGTCATGATTAATAGAATAGCACTTCGGCAAAATAGGATTTTCACTGAGCCTTGAAGCCAAAAAAAAAAAATTACATTAAAATAAAAACACCAATATAGAAATATTATGCTTCAAGAGAAACAACTTTATACTAAGCCAATTGGTGATTGCTTCTGATTTTACATTTGTTATGTGAAATTGCATCAGAAACCAAACACTTCACTTAAATTTACTTTACGATTGAGTAATTTTTAAGTTATTCATTCACATTTAATTTTCATGATTTATTTGTTACTTTGAACGCGACCGAGATTTGGATAAAACTAAAATCACTATGACCATGTTTTGAAAATAAAATAAATTTGTTAATTTAAAAAGAAAAAATATTTGTTTATATTAGTTTATTCATTTAGCCCCAATAAAGACCTGCCATGATCGAAACTTGGATAAAAAAAAGTTATTACATCAACAAGATTTTTTCGATAGGCCCAACTCATGACATGTGGCTTTTGAAGAGTGTTTTTAGGGTTCTGTACGGCTTTTGTATGATTTATTAAAATAATTCATATTACGCACTTGATGTTTTTTCTTTATGTTAATTGCTAATTCCAGGGGTCCCTGTCCCCACCCCATATCTACGCTCTTATACTTATTTTGATCGCCCCGAAAGTTTAAAAATAAAAAGTAGAATAAGATACCTGTGCAACTTAAAGAAATATCACGACCCTTGTCATAGTCTAATGTATCTACAAATTTAATTTAAATTTTTACATTCCAAAGCTATCTAGATTTAGGTAACATTTGGTTAGTTCTGATTGAATTTTTAATGTTTCAACATTTATGGGCTTTGGGGTCGTTGTATTCAACTAAAGAACGTAAGCCATATTTTAAAGAGGATTTTAAGAATTGCTATAAATCATTGTTGATAACTATGAATGTTTTTTGTGATATAATTGCCATTTGATTGTGCGTTTCAAATAAAATTTGAAGTATTTACACATACCTGGTAATGATAGCTTGTATGCGAACAAGGTCACATCACCGAAAACCAATTACAAATTAGGTCTTATAATGAAAATATTATATTTTTCAAATGCGTAAATTAAGAAATATTGCATTAAGGTGCGTAAGATAAGACAGATATAATCCTCTTATCAATTTATTACGATAAGTCATATCTTTTAGTCAGCGAAATAAATAATTAATATTGACATAATATATACCTTTATTATAAGAAAATAATTACTAACCATAATATAATAATATTAATAACCATTTTGGCCTTGTTTTATTTTTCTTATCTCCTTCTATTATAAATATTGATTTAAAATTTTGAATTATTGATTTTCAGTCCACTGGTTTTTCAATCTCCATTCACCACGATGGGGAATCAACAAGGAAGAAAATGATATGAATAATGGTATGATAATCAGTGAAACTCGGTGAACAATTTCTAGATTTTACTGTCTATAAAATCATGACGTCGGCAAACAGTACGATTGTTTTTCTTTTTGTGTTTTTTTTTCCTAGTCCGAGTGTTGATTGACTATTGTCGATAAGGGCGGGAGTGCCGCATGGAAGCATTGGGCACAGTTCCGTACACTATTTACACTTCCGAAATACCACAGACATCAGAGACATAACTCGCTATTTTCGCAGACGACACTGTTAAACTCTCGTCAAACTTTAACCCAGCAACTACTCCTACAAGGCCTATGCCTGTTTGATAGCCTACTCTGTAGTCGCTAACATTTATTGCAGAAGTGGCTTAATAAATGGCGTAAAAAATTAACATATAAAACTAAAATATGTTACATTCTCGCTGAGACGATCAGTCTGCACTCTGTATAACATTCTATTACAAAACCAAACGGAGACTAAATTCTTGGGAATAACTATGGACAGACGACCGACTTGGAAATACCATGTCACAACCTTAAAAAAAAAGATTAAATAACCGACTCCACAATTAAGACGAATGTTACATCATAAAACGAAACTATCAGTTACTAACTAAATTATAATATATAATATGTTATTTAGATCAATGGGAACGTACGCCACTCAGGTAGTGGGGACAAGCACAAAATCAGATCTAAGGACCATCCAGATTTTCCACTCTAAATCAATTGCTAACCCTTCTACATTACTAACAAATCATTGCACGAAGAACTAAACATACAATTCGTAACTGACGTAATTAAGAATCGAATCTTACCATGACTCACTTGGTGGACATTCTAACCCTCTGGTTCAAACATACACACTGCCACAGAATCCAACAAGGAGACTCAAACGTCTCTGAAGCAGGGATCTGTTACGGTAGAGCTACATATATTATGCTAGAGTGCCTTCACTTGGAAGTTACTCCAATCAATAATTCAAGATAATCCCCTAGAAGAGCTTAACTAAAAGAAGATCAAATGTACAATATATGAAAAAAGGTATTTGTAAAATTTTGAAAGTAAATATTATTATTATTTGTGAAAAAAAATTAAATCATGATGTTATCTTGGACATTATTGGGACATCTTACCATGAATATTTCAGAAATCCTCATAAAGCTTTAATATATTTTATTTTTATATTTTATATTTGTTATCCAATTGGCCTATAGGCTTGCTTCTATAGAAAACGTATGAAAGAAATTGAAACAATCCAGTTTTCATGAAGTACGTCTACTTTATATAATGCAAGTGTAGGTTTACCTGTAATTATTATTATTGATTACTCATTGCTAGTAAATTTCCTCGTTAAATGAAAAACATTGCATTTACAGCTTTCATTTTCCTGTTTTTTCAATTGATATAATCTGTACATTTTCGAATACCTTAAGTTTATAACCTTACGAGTGTTCGTCTAGACCTTCAAGAAGCTTCACAATAAATAAACTATAATTCCCTGTGAAAGGTGCTGTTATGCAAAAATAATTTTATTCCTGGCAAGAAAAGCTACTCATATTACTTTAGGAAAGCCGCAATCAACGAAGTTGTGCTACTTGCAATTTACTATTCCTGCAGTTTTGCATTCATGATGTAATATTTATTAATATATTGAGGACGAGGGTATTTGCTAAGCTTAAGTCCTTATTTTTTAGCTGGATTTATGTGAAATTCAATAGGGTAAAATAGTGATAAATGTGTTAACGTTTTGCTTAGGTGCTTGGGTCCTTCCATTCAAACTATTGTATCCAAGATCCTCCATAGATTGTAGTTCCAAAGGATCTTGATTTATTAATTTTGGCACTGGAGGTTTATATAACTCCTAGTTTCTTAAATTTATTAATTTAAAAAAAAAAACTTTCCTGAATAACTATCGATAGCACTCAGAATAGAAAGGCTCTTCCCTGAATTGATAAATCCTCAAGAGATCCCTCATCCAGTGCCTTTTATTTTCCACCTTGTATTCAAGGACATCTCATGAACCATTACCACCGACTAGTACGTCAGTATTTCACAAAGCCACACATTTTTGTACGAAAGTTTGAAGAATTTATCCGTGTATCATTTGCTGTACCATATACCTGCGAGGAATGTAGACTTGACTTTATGTATTTTTGTTTTTGTATAGTTTTCAGGTCTGAAGATCTGAAAAGTTGATAAGGAAATTATCAATTGTAATATGTTTGAGGGATTTGAAAAATTTTATGTGAATTTGTTACGCCCGGTATTTTTGAGGTGGAAGTCCTTATAGATTTAATTTTGAGCAAGTAATTAGTTTTTTTCTTCAGGTCTAAAAAAATTGGTACAGCAGTTTCGATTTTATAATAATAGTAATAGGAAAAGTTTGAAGTTTTTATAAATGGGTATATTTTGCCATGCAGTCGCTGTTCCATTCAAATTTGGGTTTCAGTTTTGAGAGTTTGGAAAATATAATAGATTGAGCTGGAAATTAAGATTTCAACAGTATTGGGTAAAAATTAGCTTTAGGATTAAGCAGTCAGGATTTCCAGAATCGAGAACCAAGTGGAAGATGACAAGACAGGATATGGTCTTACTTTAATATATTAGTTCTGAAGTACGTTTATTGCTTGGTTAACCTTGTATGTGATGTATAGGAGAAAATAAAATAAATTATTTATTTAAAATATGTATAATACAGATACCCAATCTAGGTATCACTAATATATATGATATATATATATATATATATATATATATATATATATATATATAGAGAGAGAGAGAGAGAGAGAGAGAGAGATGCATTTCCGCTCGCATAGGGATTTTTCGTAACCAAATTTAGAATTTTCCATTTCACATTAAGATTTTCCCAAATTAATTTATATATATATATATATATATATATATATATATATATATATATAGAGAGAGAGAGAGAGAGAGAAAGAAAGAGAGAGAGAGGGAGCATTTCCGCTCGCATAGGGATTTTTCGTAACCAAATTTAGAATGTTCCATTTCACATTAAGATTTTCCCAAATTAATTTAAGAGTTTTTATATGACCATATGATTCTTAATAGGTAATACTTCTAAGGAATTTAATAATAAAGCTAAAATACTTTATACAATTTGAGTTGTATTAAAATAATAAAGGTCTAATGATAATAAAAATAATAATTGGTGTTTAAAAAGTAATGAATATTGAGTCCTTTAAGCCATATAATCACATCGAATATAATTACTTCGACATGCTAACACAATGTCTTTACGTAATCTGCAAATAGAAGACAAGTTAGATAATTACTCCATATTTATAATCGGGTTATATATAAACCGGCCGCACTTATTTTATTTGTTTTCGCATATTTTAACATGAAAGATTAAATAAAATATTGATTTACATCCATTAGTAAGTGTAGTGGGAGTGTCCTCAAGGAAAGCCTGGGATGATAAAATAGATGCTTTCGATTAGATTTCCTATCCAAGGGCAGGTCGGCTGGGAGGACTTGACATGTGACAGCTGTCATGAAGGTAGGGATTAGCTCGGGCCGGCTACAGGCAAGATAAAAAAAATTTAAAAAATGTGATCACTCCTCCATATCTCGTTCGACTATTTAGCACAATAATTCTAATAGTAATGGCTTAAACCAGCCCTTAGGTTCGATGCTCCCTACCTAGTTCCATCTACCGCCTCCCGCCTAATCCAATCTCACGTTCCCATCGTTGAACGTAACTATCTAAATTTTTCCCCGAGTTTGTAAGTTTTTGCTTCTGCCGTATGACGTAAGTTTCACATTACCGTCTCTTCAGCTAACCGTATATATTATCTTATTCGTTAGTAAGCCAAACCAATTAGTAGGTATATAAAATAAAGTTGTTGTTTGTTGATTGTTGACATATCAATAAACTAATATTTACGCTTACAATCATCTTTCATAGCGTAATTAATTATTTAAAAACTCTTAATCCAAAAACTATCCCAAAGCAGTAACTATATTCCTTCATACGTTATGGGATATTCAATCAACTATATGATATCAATATCTATTAATTCGATAAATCGAATGGAATTTTTATTAGCAATATAAAAGCTATGCAATATAATTTTACAAGTAAGGCGGTGTCTTTATTATTTATCTTATTTTTGTTAATATTTGTCATCTGTTTTTAATATTTTCATTTTGAAATAATAATCTAATAATTCAACTTTTGAACCCTTTGTAAACCTATTCATTTTGAACCCCTATATCATCCTTATCCATTTTATCAAACAGTAACGGATATCATGTATATTCTTATTCCTTTTTCTAAATTATATTTGTGGAGTGTATGTGTATTAGGAAAAGTAAGTTGGTATTATTCATCACCCTCAACCCAATTTATTTTTCAGAATACAAAAAATTTGGATATTTAAATTTGAGTTCCTACTTCAAACTACAAAAATTGTCCTAAAACGTATTCATATATTTAGGTTCTATGATTAAAAACCAGTTCCGACAGATACATGTTTAGTTGTCGAATTTTGCTTTGTAGATGACATTATTCTTCAACGAATTTATCAAATCCTCAAGAGCTTGATAATTATATTTCTCTAATTATTGAATGCGTTCATTAATCAAGTTGTTTAAAAATTGAATAAGTACTTTATCATTCTCAATCACAAAAACGTAGAAAATTTCCTTATTAGTATGATATAAATAATGTTTTTATAAAAAATAATACTCGATATATAAGAGGAAAACTGAGCTGCACACCATTCCTGCAATAAGATAAGAATTAAAACCATATATTAGGGGTTCAAATTAAGGAAATTAAAGGCTAATTTAAATTATCTAATCTGTATTTTAAAGGGAACATTAAAATTTAAACTGAAATGCAAAAAGTAACTAATAATTGGACAATGATGGAGTTCAAAATTGTAATAATCAATTAATATTCATATTCATATTCATATCAATTAATAAGCTAAAAGCTGAAAAACTAAATTTTGTTGGCGAATATCAAATAATAATTAGAAATAATTATTATAGAAACTCTAATTTCTAAAGGCAAATTCGATCCTGCAATTCGCGGGTGCATCACTAAATTCCATGGACGTTTCAATAGCGAATGGATTACTTAAAAAGTAACTTAAAGAAGTAAAAAGTATTTAAAGAAAATAGAAGAAAAGATAGTATAAATTCGGTGGATTTCAAAGTTTTCTTTAAAACCTTTAAAAAACTGTATGTGTTCTCCATTATTGAAATTAAATAAGTTTCTTGAGGTTCAGTCAATATTTAAATAACTATATTATAGTGATGTTTGGAGACAACATTCTACCTACAAAGGAAAACTTGATATAAAATTATATGTGTTACACAGGTAAAAGTTTTAAGACTTATAGGTTAAAATATAGAGCTCTATTATATCGATATAACATTGTAAGTATGTTGATACACAACCATATTTTGAATTATATACAGCTATATACTGTAACCTATAATTGTTAACTTTAAGTCTTAAAAATTGTACCAATAAAACTTATAAAATTTTATCGGAAACTGTTTGTTCACTGTAGAGCTTATAGTCTCGAAACGTAGCCATTGATATAGTTTTTATTATTGACTGAACCTATGATTATGTATGTCTATATTTTTTGTTCTTTATGCAATTTTCTATAATTTCTAAATATTAGAAGTTTTTTAGTAATCATTAAAAGGCGGGGCTTGTTTGTTACAATTTTTATATTTTGCAAATAATTAGCGAATTAAAAATTTATAAATATCTTTAAAATTATGGTACTATTTAATATTTAAATGGAGATAACATATTTAAATACAGATAATAGAAATAATTTTCTACCCCTACAAATTCAGGAGAGGGGGAGAGAAGAGATCCACCATGCCCCCAGCAGAGATTGTCACGTGCCCTTTCTAAAGTGTTTTTGCTACAGTTTAGGGTTTCTAGTATTTTAGCCTCGTATCTGGTTTGTTTCTAATTATATCCAGGTTATTTTTAGATATTGTACAGTTAGTAATGTTATATTTGAGAATATTAAAGGGTAAATCAATTAATTGCAAAAAAGTCGGGATTGCGGAGCATGCTGGATGGGGAGGGGAAGGGAGTGGGGGCAGGGTTAGAAGTGGCCAGAGCCTGCGGGGCCTCGTTCATTGCAGCCAGGGCTTCGAGATGTGTGCTACTTCCAACGTGTGTACGTGCACCGAACTGAGGGAGGACGTCCTCGCCAAGTCTGTGTCGGCCCAGAGGAGGATGCTGGATACCTGGACCTCCTTCGTGGACAGGACGTCGCATAACGAGAACGTCAAGTGAGTGTCCAACTTTATTACTAAAAGATAACTATAATAAAAATTAGCAATAATTGTAACTGAAATTCAACTATACATTATTTTTTTAAGTTACACATACTAAGAACAGCTATACATAATAACTGTAGCAACTATAATTTATTACAAAACGTTTGTATGTACATATTTAATCTAACAAGTTTAAACAATCAAACATTGTGTCTTTGATTTTAATGTTAATTTGTATTTCCAGAATACTTTTCTATAAATTAAGAAAATGCGAACACATTATACATTTATTTTAGTGTCAATAAAACGTCAATTAGTGTCATGTTTGAAAAAGGTTGCAAAAATTGGCCTTACGTGTCAAATCAAGGTCATATTAAATTTAATGTTTATATATTATTTTTAGATACACAAATATTTGTCATTATACTTTGAAAATAATGTGTACATAACCGTAATAAAAAATCATATGGCGCACTTTAATTTAAATTTAAACTGTTTAAGTACTAACAAACTTCATTTAAATATATAATATACATATTCATTTATATATTTATATGATTTATCAACCCATACTAAGAATAATAAAACTGGTAAACCATTGAATTGTTTAAAATATGGTAGAAAGTTATAGTTACAGTGACAATTTTTAGAAAAATTGATAAATTATTCTAAGGATGCTAAAACAGATTAAAGGAAAGAAAACTGTTGATCTAATACTCTGTACATGTAGTCCTGTAACAAAAAAGCCTCAAAAAGATAAATTAATTATCGTTAGTTAAAGTTAATGATTGACCTATATATATGGTGAACTTTGTAATTAAATGATCTTACAATCTCTTTTTTTTTATTATTAATCTAACGCTAATCTTTTTTTAACAATTCAAATTGCATATTAAGCGTGTTAAATAAATTATATATATTAACGAAGTAATATCGAATATGACCTAAGTTAACTCTCGAAAAGGACACTGACCTGCCGCTAGGACGAATGAGGCCTGTAGTTGGAACTTGATGCTAACCATATCCCTGTAAAACATCTCTAGCCCTTTAAGCCCGAATTTGGATTTTTCGACAAAAACATTTCGGAGGACTGGTCTTTAAAACAAGAAAAAACAGTAAACTTATTTATTTACAAAAAGAATAAGAAATTTATCAAATCTTACTTATTAATACTACTATCTTAGTAAATTTGTTAGAATTAGATGTTTTTCCGGGGGGGGGGGATCTATCCCACCTTGGGCCACCCCCGACTTTGGGGTTTTGGAGACCATTTGGGTCCCTATTTTTCAATACCCTTAATCAACAAAACATTCTAATGTGAGTCCCCAGAGTGTGGAAGGTTTTTTAATTAATTGGCACTTACAAAGAAAAAAAATTAATTTGAAAAGTACCTAGTGTTTCTAAATTGTTATTTATTCTTCATACTACGATTGTAGTTTATGTTATTGTAGCAAGTATCGTTAACCCATTAGACAATTAAATATGTAGACAAAAATATACATTCTTCTTCTATCTTCTATATGCTAAATGTAATTATTATTCTTATAATTTTTAAATGTTCAGGAAAGATTTTTTTTTTCTGTTCATGGCCATTGTTTTTAAACTGCGGGTGGGGAAACCCAGCATCAGAATTAATTTCTTCAATTAGACAATATAGTTTCTATGAAATAAAAAGCTCCAGTATTTTTTTTTTCAATTATTTTATCATTTATTTAAAATAAAATTCCTCCGTGTGGAGTGTTCGTCCCACCTTCCACTTTCTTGGATTGTCACTGGTTTTTAACTCGTGCTATTGTCAAACTGCTTTTTGAATGACAAATTTTTTATTACTAATAATTATAAGTGACTCTATTTTTTAACTATCATGGATAAACACATAAATGTAAATTAGAAATTGTTTCAAGAAGTTCGTAATAATTTTAACTTCGTATGATCGAACCGATCAAGGAATGACATTTCTTCAATGAGTCGCTACATTGGAGTCGTGGTTATTGTTGTTAGATAATTGCGAATTCGAAATCATCAGCAAAATTCGTTATTAATGTTCCAATCTTCACGTGTTTATTCTTTTTGTAGAGAATCAAAAAATCATTAGGTTTATGATTTACATAAATAGTTTTGGAGTATGCTTTATGCAAAAACGCATTTTTTTTTTTCGTATGATACATATATACAGTTATGCATATATACATGATTACTGATAAACTCTATAAGCTGGCGGTTTTAATAAAAAGAATTATCTCAACTTGGATTTCATGATCAACTACGTGAAAAATGATATCATAAAAGACGCGACCTTGTCTAATGCGGTTTATCTTACATTTGAGAAGTTCTTTTTGAAATGGGATCCACCTCGTGAGAGTGTGGTAATGATTTCCTAGACCCTTTCGTAATT
Source organism: Aelia acuminata (assembly GCA_911387785.2). Classification (NCBI taxonomy): domain Eukaryota; kingdom Metazoa; phylum Arthropoda; class Insecta; order Hemiptera; family Pentatomidae; genus Aelia; species Aelia acuminata. Next base: position 71,277,819 of record OU426983.1, on the reverse strand, counting down.
ATGATTATATGTTTAGTATTGCAATCAAGCCAAATGTTATTATTATTAAGGGGTGGCGGGATGGCCGAGTGGGCAAAAGCGTTAGAAAATACGCGTTGCCCATGGCAACATATGATTGAGAACCGAAAAATGGCAAGTTCAAAACCCGGAGCCAGGTGACATTTAATAATACTCGGCATCAATCCCCCACCCTCTCCCCTGGCCCGGGAAACCCCGTATAGCCTAAAAGGCAAGGAATGGGAGGACCAATAAAAAAATAAATAAATAAAAAAATGAAAAAAAATGTTATTGTTATTAAACCAGTTGAAGACACTTGGGATAGTAGACCGAAAATTCAATAAATCAAGAAACATTTTTAAATTTAAATAAACATGATATTGAATGATTCTTCTAAAAAAAAATCACGAATTTCCTGCCTACATGTTCTCTTGTTAATAAATTTATGAAGACGTCAATAAATTATAATTGGTTAATTGCAGCTAAAACGATGCATCCGCATTCCAATGAACAGGTGTCTGTTTCTTATGCAGGCGGATTGCAGTTCAGTGAACTTTCACGCTTAATATCATGCTGTATAATTTATAATTACCTCGATTATTCAATTGTAATAAATTATTGGTAGGTTTCTTATCTTCTTTTTCAGTAGGAAACTTTGATGTTTACAATATTGTATTTCACTAACCAGTATTTATCGATGTAACATGTAACCAGTATTAATCGATGTAATGTAGATAAATGTACTATAAATTTTAAATAAATATTAAAACTACGTTTGCAACGTTAATGAATCAAGTGCATTCTTACATCAACCGCGTTTCAGGAATCATTGAAAGTCCAGTCTCATCATGATAAGCTATTGTATAAATAATAATATATTTGTTGAAGTTTTTCAAATATTCCGTGTATGTTTTCTATTCCATTATTTTTAAGATATGTCTTTATCAAATTTCCATTGAAATTATTTACAAAAATCATTTAGCATGAAAACATTATATCATTTGATATCTTTAGATATAGACTTAGCTTAATAGAAATGGTTTTTCATATTAATACCAATATAATCTATCATATCTACCTTAGAGGTGAACCAATTTATGGCCTTTAATTGTAATGTAATGTTTTTGCGGTAGTTCCTAGTTCTCTTTTTTTTTTGAAAATTAAAAATTTTAGTATTTTATATAACTTTGCTTGGAAATCCTTTAATTGACATCATATTGAAAACTATTCCTGCTCGAAAAGCAAGGAACTTTTAAGCATTGAGTAAGATCATCTGTAACCATGAGGTTAGGGCCCCGTGTCGCACTTTTTAGGCACTCAAAAATACCCACCTCCGACTGGTCTAGATACGACACTAGTGGGGAGGGGGCATTTTAAAGTCTCGCCTAAGTTTTTAGCTAGGCCTCTGAATAAAACTATTTTCCAATGCTAAAAATCCTTAGAACAGGCTTTCTTGTTTAAAGTGATAAGGTCAGTTTCAAACCAGTTCTTTACCATACGAAACTGGTTCATGGTTTTTAATGTTTTTTTTTTTTTGTTTTTTTTGGGTGGGGGTTGGTATGGTTGTAATAGATACTGGAGTGGTGATGTGCCGAAAAACCTGACTTAAATATTCAAATGACTGATTATACTTGCGTATATTCAATCTTTTTTTTTTATTTTTTACAATTCCACTAGTTAAAATGCCTAATTAGGCTTTGGTCACATTTATGAATGAACGATCGGTAATTTTTGTTTTAATATTTTAGGCGCAAACCATCTTTGGTTATTATTGTCATATCAGGAAAAATAAATAAAAGTTTATAAGTATTTATGTGTGGGTAGGCTGTGCTGAACCACTCGTACATGTAGATCCATCCAAAATCTTATATTTTTTATTAAATTTACTTTTTATTCCATTTAATCACGCAAAGCTTGAAAAAATTTAATTTATCTGCGTTAGTACTATTACTCAAAGATATTGAAGAACTTTGGTGTATTTATTCAAAACGCGATTAACCTCTGAATATTCAACAACTGATCGTGTTCTATTAACGGACAATAAACTCACGTTTCAATAAGAGTTTCGAGATAAATTCCTTATTGGCTAATAAATAATTTATGGCTACAACCATCACTAGGACGTAAGCAATTGTGGTTACGCATGTTGAATAGGGTTAGTGCGACAAGATGAGTAAGAAGTAATTTTATAGGATAAACAATTTAAACTATGCAATTTTTCATACTTCCTTAATATTTTATCCTCGTAAAATTGTATAATATCGACCTGTTTTTTTCTTTGTTGCTTTCATTTTTCAGTACCTATCTAGTATTTCAGTTTATTTTGAAAATTTGGTTCTGAATTTTTATGAATCATTTGTTTATATGGTGGAAGTACAAAGTGTGATAAACAAACATCGAATCTAATATTGTGTACTAAATGATAAGAAAATATTAAAAACAGTTCTATTTGCTACTGACGTAAATATAGAAAAAATCGCTTACAATTATTTTTTTTTAACTCCAAAATTTATTACCCAATTTAATCTAAAAATAACCAACATGCTCAGATTTCTGACGTACATCGAATATGTTCGTTGTAAACATAGAATGACAGATAGAACACGTTTAAAATATTTCCTCATTTTCAAATATGTGGAATTTCAGGATGTATTTTTAATAAACATTAGTTTTAATTGCTTGTAACAAATAACTATGTAGTTAATAATTTTTAGTAATAAGGAAAATCCAATAAGGAGGTGCTTCCGGTAGTTAAATTCGGCAATAATAAATATTAATGACTATGTTTTATGGTTTGTTAATGTCACTGTCAAAACATTAAAAAAAAAATAAACTATTGCAATAACATTTTCATTCTAAAGGCCAGTTTAAACTGGTCGCCTACCGGGTATGTGAGCGCAAGGGGCGATTGCAATCGACTACTTCTTACTAGCAATTTATCCGTGATTTTTTTACTATTCTTGAGGTGATCATCAACCGGTGATATTTAGAGACCGGTCTTATTTACCGATTAATGAGTGACCTGCAACATATTCATCCCAGGATTGATAAAAATACAACACCGTTTAAAAATTTTAACGGTCAATTGTAATCACTCCTGGCAGTCAAATAGCGCGGCAAAGTTTGGTTCAAAACTTCGTTCCAAAAACGTAACCGTGAGAACAGGGCTTAGTAATTATAAGGTTCTTAGAGCCATGCTGTTCAAGTTCATTTTAATTATTTCGAGGTAAGGGTTCGGTCTTTAGTAAATCGAATACTTTGGATTCATTAGGACTATTAAATTTATTGTTTCAGTTAAGGTTCACGATATTTGCAGTATACATATAACTGTTATAAGAACAACTCTGCGGTATAGAGAGTCAGAACCTTAATTGGCTCTCTTATTATAAATTACTATTAATGATCAAAATATGCGCTTATAAATATGTTTTTCTTCACATGGTTATTCACAACTTTGGCAATGCAGTAAATCAGTAAACATTTACAAAAAACAAAATTAGATTATGGCTTTTCAGGCAAGAAGTAAGATGATTTCCATCAACACCTGTTTCTCATTTTGGTTCAGGACAGATCTCTCATCCAGTTCATTTTTAGTCGCGTTCTAACATATGACTGACGGTTCCAATGTGTCGTTTAAAAGTCAGTTTTTATGTCTGTGTAGTCTATTATGAATGCTGGAATAGAGAGTACATAGTGGATGCTCTATAGGTAATTGTAAAATTTGATTTTGTTATTTTCATACAATAGAGCTGCAATAATCAGTGGCGCAACCAGGACTACTGGGTAAGGAGGGGGGGCTTAAATCACTTTATTGAGTTTTAGAAAAACATATCCCACTATATCTGTCAAGTACAAAATGTACTATGTTTATTTGATAATAAAGTGAGTGGCGGGAGGCGGGATGGCCGAAGGAGTATGGTTACGTATGATTGGGAACCCGAAGATAGCAAGTTAAATAATACTCCCCATTAATCCCCAACCTCTCCCCTGACCCGGGAAACCCCATCTAGCGTAAAAGGCGAGGATGGGGAGAAACAATAAAAAAAAAAGTAGAAAAGTGCTGCTAAAAATTTTAATTTAATTCAGTGTGTGATTTTAGTGAGTTAAAAAAGTTTCTTTCTGGCTTCAGCCAGATGGTGAGTTTTATCAAAGGGTCTTTTTATTGAGCGTACATTGATTAATTTTAAAATTGTAATGGGGCTTCTTCATTTATTAGCTATTGAAGGTAACAAGGCAAAAATTAAACAATAGCCTATAAAGAATAGATGACGACAGAATATAGTAAAAGATCCATTGATTATTGTATTGAAAGCAATTAAAAGAAGAAACTAGTCAATTACCATTCTTGGATGAAGACAATCAACTCCTTATAATTGATTTCAGGTTACTTGAGTTAAGTAGGGTCGAGGACCCGTTCTTCGAAGGCTACGTGATCTGAAGATCGTCCATCCTCTGAAGTCTCTTATCAGATAACTTCTTTTTATTGTTATGGCCTTGTCGGTGAATCCCATTCCGTTTGGTTCAGTTATACATTCAACATTATCATGTATATAAACTGCTCCAAGAATCCGTTATTCTTTTAAATCCACGAGCGATATCACAGCAGTGTTTTATAACATAATTATACAATTGTATAACACAATTATACAAATTGAAATTTAGTGAATCATATAATACTAACGACAATTTGAAATGTTACACAAGTTTGGTAAAATGGAATTCGAATAAATAATTGAGAGAAGTAATGAAATATAAATGGTTTGGAAGAAATTAGTTAACAGTTGATTTAAAAGGTCGGATGGAAGGAGGTCGAAAAAAGGTTGACTCACTTTGTAGGTTTGCATATGTTAAGGTGGTTACTGTAAAGGTGTACCTATCCTTCTATGACCTGTATGCGAAAGTCGAGATTCATTTCGTGGTCCCACTACGAAATAAATGTCATATCGCCCTACGCGGATACGAACTGCCGCTGTTAGACTCGATAGTAGTACGAATATCGCCCTAAAAACTCATAAAGCTGTGAAAAAATTCTAATTAATTAAAATTAAAAGTTTTCGATTTTTTTGAAAAATGTAAAAAAATTATGATGCAACATTTTTTTTTCTCTCTCTTTTGTTGCAAGTACTAAAGATCATCTCAATAATTCATCAAAACTATTGATGTCAAGTAGTCCAAGATCATGATGAAATCTCTGGTGCATTAGAAATGTTTTCGTAAGTAAAATATATGGACAACGCCTCATTGTGAAGAAATTTGCAATTGATTTGGAGGAAGTCCATTCATGTTCATTGGCGGATCCAGGGGGGGGGGGGGGCTGTGGGGGCTGCAACCCCTCCCTTTGGAAAATTTTTCGTCATTTAAAGATCGAATTTGACTTTCCTTAATGTAAGGAACCAAGTTAAAGAACAAATAATGTCCAGAACAAGTAGAATGTTAGTTGTGGGAAAGGGACATAAAGGTAAAAATACTGATAAGCAGATCCCAATGAAGGGCTGTCGGGCTGCAGCCCCCCCCCCTTTAGGATTGCAGCCCCCCCTTTAGGACTGCAGCCCCCCCCCCCTTTACGATCGGCTGGATCCGCCCATGTTCATGTTAAAAGGGCAAAAATTTCGAACACAAATGTTAACTTGACTTACTTGAAACCGTGTTCCTTTTTTAACATCCTAACCTCTACAACAAATACCCAATATGATTAAGTACTTTTAATCATATCGTACAGATGGTACTACCATTCGCTGAGCTGTCAAGTTTAATCATCCCACGAATGACAATGCACGTGTCCCTTATATTTCAACGAATGCCCTCCTCTTCCACTTACTCGGGTGGGAAAGATTATTTTGCTATTAGTTCAGAAGTAGCTTATTGGTGCAAATATAATCTACGTTAACTTATAATACTGTGTGGATTACCAGGATGAAATAATAGTAGGGTTTTGAAATATAGTATATTCAGCTCAGAAAGACGAAACTGTTATGTTGGTAGAAACTGTAACATGAAGCTGTGCGTCATTCTGCAACTTAAAAGAGAACTTCGTAGGTGTATTATCGAGCCAAGTGTGGGCCAAAGATTTATTTTTACTGAGTGTTGTAAACCTGAGGGGATATGTTTGTTTTGCGCCAGGTTGCAATCATAGGTTATCTCTGACAGATTCTTGGTTTATGTTATTTTTGTTTACTTTATAAGTAACCTGACAAGACATTTAAAACATTTGGGACGGATTTCTTAGTTTGTTTTTTGTAGTTAAAATATTTATTCTCATTTCTTAAAATTTCTGTAATATCTGGCTCTTTCTCTTATTATATTTTATAACTTTCCATAAAAATACTATACTCATTTTTTCTAATTGCCCATGAGAATTTATGAGAAGTTGTAAAAATATTTGATATGAAAAAGAATGCCTGATAATTAATTAAATTAAATGTATAAGAAGTAGATAGATGATTCGAAACTCAGCTAAAAATCTAGAAATATATATAAATTATTTTTTAAGTGCCACCGTTTCGAACTAAATCGAAGTTTATCATCGGGGCTGAAAGATGGTGGAAAAAGTTTAAGTCATTAAATATATAATTTATATTTGTTTTTAAATTTTCGACAGACTCCAATTTTTTAATTATTTTGAATGAAGGGAATTTATTTTTAAATAAACTGCTGTATATCACAACGTAAAATTATAGTCTTTAATTATGAAACATTTATTCCTAAAACTGATTAAACGAGTTTTCTAATTAAATGAAAATATAGCACACAAAATAATAATGAAATAGGAATGACCTCAATTTCGTTTATTTGTCCATGTTGTTAATGTGAAGTATTAACCCAAAAATTCTTAACATTAAGTCTTTAGTAAATGGAGATTTACCGAATATCAATTCGGGTTAAAATGAACTTGCTGTCCTTGCTATCGTTTTACAGTTTGGCGTCTAAACTCATTCTTTTGGATGTAAATAAGTAATTGTTATGTATTTTTCAAATTAAATAAATGGAAGTTATCAGTTACATATCAAATATTGAATTTTAAGGGTAGAATATAAAGTTGAACACCGATCGCAGCCTCGATATGAAGGACATCCATGAAGAAATCAGCAGATCTAAAGCCATTCCAATTTCGAAAAAAAAAAAAAAAAAAAAAAAAAAAAATCATTTTTGCTAACGCGAACACTTTATAAAAGTCCACCCTTTGATGTCTCCTCGAAGATCCTTTTAGGGATGGAAATGGTTTAGCATAATATTCGATAGCTTCATTTGGGGCTTATTGAAGTCTGACGAAGTTCTTGGAAATTTTAAGTGTAAATTAGACATTGGACCAGGATAGGCGAGCGTGTTGGAGTGTAAACCGCCTATCTTTCTCAAGCCGAATCCGCCCTGGGTGGGTTGAGTTTTATTTCGTGGGGGACCCGCGGAATAAATCTCGACCATCCCGCCATGGATAGTATAGGTTGGATAAATATGTAGCATAATCCTCCGTATGCTACATGTGGAAGAAGAGGTAACGTATTAAAAAAAGTTTAAAAATGACCTTATCGAAAAAATTTGGTCGAAAGTTGATTTTATCACGGTATTTTGGATTCGTAAATTCATTTTACAGTGATAGGCCTTTTTTAAAATAAAAAAAAACGTACTACAATGATCCACTAATTTTAATGAGATGGTCTTTAATTGAATAGATTTTTCTAGTCAGATTTTTTTTTTTTTACCAACGCTACATTTTAATTATCTAGTAACTTGGGGATTTTCGGTAATTCATAATTAAATATAGCATCCCATATTTATAAAAATAAACATGTATAAATAAATAGATAAAAGGTATTTTCCGGGAATATTATATATAAATCAGAACCGAAGCCAATGATTCAGAGCTGGGCCGTGCCAAAGCAAAGCAGACGCGAAGCTGACCTTGCCGCTCAATCAATGCGGACCGTTCGAGCCCACGTCGGCCGTACTGTAAATTAACATCTACGTAATAAAACTGACGTGGCGGGTTCTAAAATAAATCCTTAAATAGCAACTAGCTACTACGGTATCCAATCTCAGGCTATTGCTAGTTAAAAGGAAGCTGTAAAATAATTTGCAAGTTCAGTCCTCGTTCCTCTCTGCCATAACGAACTATGCTATTTAACTGCGAATGTTTCAATTATCATAATTACGTTAGTAGCCACACATCATTATTACGGTGATTGCATTATTATTATGTAATCTAGTCATAAGCATCGCACGGATAATTTTTCTTTCGGTTTTTCCCAAAACACTTTTTTAATTCATCATAATGTGTTCTTGTGATCGGAAGACCTTAGCAAAGTGGGTACTCTAAATTAAAGAACTATAAAAAAACATCATGCGGTTGAGCGTAATCCCGGTATGATCACTTCCTTCATGAACACTGGTAAGAATGAATACTCTGTGTTAGTAACAATTTGATACAGTAGTATAATTTTTTTTACTTTCACTTACCTATATATGAAATATATAGTAAGGGGAAGTATTGCGATCGTGAAAAATTTCGACTTCCGGTTTTCAACGGAAATACACGTTTTGGGCCCCCCTGAGTCCAAATAACCAAGTCCCGCGAAAAGGTCTGTGTGTGTGTGAACAGACTAGCTCAAAAACCATAAACCGTGCGAACCTGAAATTGGGTATTTAGTGTATGTATATGCCCGCGATGCAGAGATGGGCAAATTGTATCTGCAGATACAGATATCGGATACTGTAGCTGTGGAAAGTACTCATGAGAGCAGATACAGATAGTATCCGTATCCGTACGGACGGATTCCGAAGAATCCGAGTACTTCTCGTATCTGTCAGCTTCGGATACAGTGACTACTCGTATCTGTCAGGACAGATACCCGAGTATCTGTGAGTACTTCGGTATTTAGTTATTTTTTTCCGGATACTATTTCGGATATTTCTATTCCTGGGGCTGGGTTGTTTACAATTCCATTATTATTCTAATATTCTATTAAAATTATAAACAAATTATTAGTATTGTTACGGGCTTCGGGTTCGATAAAATATAACAATTAACACTAGAACAATAATTTATTAATCAATACTCACTTGGGTAATTACTGCCTTATTATCAGATACAAACCAGGCTGTGTATGCAGACTCTAATTACTTATAACTAACCGCACGGGTTAAAACAAGAGTCTTTTCTACGACATACACTATCACCACAATAACTTATCACAATAAGGCTTACCACTTATCACACTATCTTATCACAATAGACTTATCACTGTTCACTACGAAGTCTACACCACGGGTGTTGCCAAACAACTCCGCTGAGGCCTGTTAGAGCCGGTATTTATTAGTCTTGGATGGATTCTAGAAGGTTCGGGGCTCATCCAGAACAAAGTCTTTGATCTTCCCCGACAGCCAGTGCGGCACCGAACAACGGACGTATTGTTCACCAAAGGCGCTTTGTCTACTACCGCTGACCGCAACACTACCCCCTCCTTAATGCTGATCTGTCCCAGATCAGGTCGTGAATGGGGTGTAATAGGCTCAGGTGTTTTCTCCTCTTCAGCTTCCAGCAGGACTTTTCCTGTTTCCTGACCGAGTGTTAGAAGCACAGCGAGTTTCTTGAAACTACCAGGCGAAGCCACCTTCAACGAAAGGACACTGGCCGGTGCAACAGAGTCGAGCTCCACAACACTTTTGACATTACACAAACACCAGAAGTTGGGTCCGGGACCTGGCTTGGATCAATCCTTACAACACTTGCTTTGGAAACCAGCACCTGTTGGTTGTGAGGGTCTAGACCAATGCTCTGCTCAACTAAGATTCCGTTAACAGCACCATGAGCAGCTGATGGTTTGCTCTCATCACCATTCGATTCGAGTCCTACTACCGCTGTTGGACTTTCTGTAGTCCCATGGGTAATATTGGGCTTAGGAGGAGGCCGTCCAGGTCCTCGAATGATGCCACTCACTGTCACTTCATTGTCAGTTTCTCTCTCCAATTTCAATTTCTCTGCTAAGGGGTCATCATCCTCATCAGAATCAGTAACATGCGTTCTCCTGTTTAACATTTCAAGTTCAGCATCATCAGGCTTCATAGACCCACACCAAGCCTTTCCCTGATTCAAGGTTCCTTTCTTGCTGTAACTGATTGGCCGACCACTGATTGAAAAGTTTCCAGAGTTTGTCACTTGATCGTTTCCAGCCCTTCCCGATATGGCAGTCCTATGTTCATTCAAAGACCGCTTGGCCAAACTCTTCTCAAATGCTCCAAACAGACGCCGACAAGCCTCCAAGCTTCCAGCCGGCTCCCAGCCACTCTGTTCAGAAGGGCACCCCTCCCATCCAAGGGTGTATCCGGCCCTCCTCGATACGGCTGACCTCTGTCCATTCAAAGACCGCCTGGCCAAACTCTCCTCAAATGCTCCAAGCAAACGCCGACAAGCCTCCAAGCTTCCAGCCGGCTCCCAGCCACTCTGTTCAGAAGGGCATCCCTCCCATCCAAGCAAATATCCATATTGCTTCTTTCCTGGATGGAACCTACGAGAAACAACAAACTCTTCTTCCTTATCTTGGGAGCTATCACCATCCTCGAGATGATCTCTCAAGTTCTCAATATCCTCCCTTCCTTTTTCAACACCAGTGGTTGACTCAACTTCCATGACTTCTCTTGTCGAATCCACCAGAACAAGCCTTCCCACTTCAACAAGCTTTTCCTCAGCGCCTTCATCGCAATCTTCCTTGTCAGGTTTAGCATACCCAAAAGTACTAGAATCCATGACAGTCTGTACAGCAGCTAACCCTGCATTTCCTATTCTTTCAGGCTTGGGTTTCATGAACTCCTCCTCGAAATGAACACCACAAGAGGATCCACACACAAGAGCATCCACCTCTCTCAATCCGCCAAGCGGGACCTTCACATCTTCAACACTCACTTGAGGATCAAGGTCGAAGGGCTCTTCTTCTTCTTCTTTATCATTTTGCGTAGCACTAAGAACCTTCTTAACCGAAATCTTAGGAGTATCACTATCAACTAACTTATTTTCTAAAGTAGTAAAACATTCTGATAACGTAGAAAATAACTCATTTTGCTTTTCTAACAACTCATTTTTCAATTTACTAAATTCTGTTTCAAAAAGAACGTGATCTGGATCTTCTCCACTACTAATTAAAGCTTCCCTGAGCCTTTGTTGCAATATAGACTTGTTCCCAGAAGTATCCAAATCGCGTTCTTCTAATTCACTTTTTAAATCTGCTACTTTCAAATCATACAATCTCAAGCCACCGGTTGACATTTTAAATATTATATACAATTATCAAAATTAAAATTAACAAATCAAAACTTAAAGACTAACAACAATAATTTGATTATAACTAACAACGAAAAAAAGAAATCTAATCCTATACACAGTTACTAAGATTTAAATTACAAATGAAATTCCCAACACTATAAACAATAAACTAAATTATTAAAAGAAACCAAAAAGATTAGATAAAACTCAAATATTAAATAAAATAAACAATATTCAATATAGACAAACAAATTTTCAATAGCCTAAATTACAATAATTAACTAAAATAACAAACAGAAAAATTATTTAAAACAAACTAAATCAATACGCTAATGCTAAAAATAATCCCACTTCTGACACCAGTTGTTACGGGCTTCGGGTTCGATAAAATATAACAATTAACACTAGAACAATAATTTATTAATCAATACTCACTTGGGTAATTACTGCCTTATTATCAGATACAAACCAGGCTGTGTATGCAGACTCTAATTACTTATAACTAACCGCACGGGTTAAAACAAGAGTCTTTTCTACGACATACACTATCACCACAATAACTTATCACAATAAGGCTTACCACTTATCACACTATCTTATCACAATAGACTTATCACTGTTCACTACGAAGTCTACACCACGGGTGTTGCCAAACAACTCCGCTGAGGCCTGTTAGAGCCGGTATTTATTAGTCTTGGATGGATTCTAGAAGGTTCGGGGCTCATCCAGAACAAAGTCTTTGATCTTCCCCGACAGCCAGTGCGGCACCGAACAACGGACGTATTGTTCACCAAAGGCGCTTTGTCTACTACCGCTGACCGCAACAGTATTAAGCCGACAACATTTTATCGCTTCGAAATAAGGGTGCAATATCCAAAGCGTTAATTTTGACAAAAAGTAATAATTTAAAAAAAAACAAAAAACGATAGGAATATAAAATTATTTTATTTTTTTATTTTTTCAGATTTTTAAAATTGTAAACTACTGTGATGATAATAGTGGCTTATAATTGGAAAATACTACCGATTTTAAAATTCGATGCTGGTGGGGGGGGGGGGGGCATTTTATTAACTTTCCGTTTTCTTCGAGAAGAGTCTTTATGGTAACGGCAGATTTTGAAAATAGTAACATTTTTAAAATTTGGTTGGGGAGAGCGTTTCTATGATTTTTTTTTTAACTTCTGATTAATTTGTTATGATTGTCTGTCTATATCTATGTTTACGCGTTCGTAGATTTTGAAAAAGTATTAATGTTTTACGGATACTTCTACTTCTGAGGTTAGGAATATTTAAAATGTTGTTATTAAACTATTTTATTATTATTAGGCTGTCAACATTTTATGTTTTCGAAATAAGGATCCTATCGAAAATTTTAAAAATAATCATACTTTTAAAATTGTAATTATTTAAAATTAATAATATTCAAACGGAAATTTTTTTTTTCTATTTCTTCACAATAAAGAAGCATAATTATGTTTAGGCAGGCTTAACTTTTGAAAATAGAAATAATTTTAAAATTACTATATTGTGGGGGGTCCACCTTTAAGAGAAAATTGTAACTTCTAAAATTAATACGAATAGAATTTATATTTTTGTTAATATACACTAAATGAGGGCTCATACGGGTATGGATTTGGTGAATGGAATCAATTTTAAAATTCGATGCAGCGAGGGAGGATTTCTTCGGGATGAGCGTTTAAGATATTGGGGGAGCAGATTTCGAAAATATTTACAATTTTAAAATTTGGTGGGGGGCTACTACGCAATTTTTTTTAACTTCTGATTATTTCGTTGTGAGGGTCTATATTAGTTGCACATAAATTTTATTATAGTACGTTTTATTATAATCAAAATATAAAGAAACACACAATAAGAGTAGATATGAATTGAAACATTCCTATCTAAAATGGAGACGCTATAAATCAAAAAGAATCAGGAACAGTTTATTTGAGATAATAAAATGCAATTCACAAACTATTTCAATTTTTTTACAAATCAATTAAATTATATGGAAAAACATTTATACTATCTTACATTTTAATAATTTATTCAACTTTTTATCTTTTTAACTTAAAAATGACTAAGGAATCTTTGTCATTGTCGCATAGGCTGGTAACAACAAGAAGTAACAAAATAATGGAAACCTCATCAAACTGATGGTGTGTTAGCATTGACATGGGTACTTTACAAAGATAATCATGTAAAAGATATTGAAATTAAAAATGAATATTTCAATGATAAAAAAACTCCTGTTTTCATTTCTGAGTAAAGAGTGTTGCAGAGACTAGGGCAAAATTATAAGGGTAGAGGTAGGACAGGTTAATTTGCCGACTTTAAAGGGTTTACTGCGGGGAAACCCAACCCTTTTGAAGTGAATGGGTACACAACGATCAGGTGTAAACTTAAGATAAGAAATTGTAAAACTAGCAATATACAATAGATGGTACAGTATACAAATTGTTCATATCTGGACTCAATAATTAGATAAAACTGAGAGTACACACAAGCAGACCTGGGCATTATTTATATGATTCCGGTTTTTCACATTTCATAATAAAATAGTTTGTTTTTGTTTTTTAATATTTTTAGAACAATATTTCTTTTTATGACAGAATGAAAATTTGTACATTAAATCTACTCAAAGAAGTACTTATAATTAATTAAACATTTTAAACGTAAATTCTAGAAAAATCTGGCGAATCAATAAAAAAATAAGTTTTAAAAGGTGACTTCAATACTACAAAGAATTTGCTTAAAACATTACATTTATGTATTCGATGTGAAAGAACTCCGAAAATCTAACTTCTTTATAGTGCGCCCCCCCCCCTCTCGACCCCTATTAAAAAACAAAATAAATATTCTTTTCAAAAACAACGTCCCCGGTAACATAATATTGGACCTCTGTGTGAAAGAACTCCGAAAATCTAACTTCTTTATAGTGAGCCCCCCCCTCTCGACCCCTATTAAAAAACAAAATAAATATTTTTTTCAAAAACAACGTCCCCGATAACATAATATTGGACCTCTGTGTGAAAGAACTCCGAAAATCTAACTTCTTTATAGTGCGCCCTCCCCCCCTCTCCACCCCTATTAAAATACAAAATGAATATTTTTTTCAAAAATACCGTCCATAACATAGTAATGGACACCCGTTTAAAATAAATTCGAAAATGTTACCGTTTTCAATATTATAGGCCCCTCCCCACTCGAACTTTAAAATAAATATTAATGTTAATGGTTACCTGGTCATGATATAATATGCTTAGGTAAACATGAAGAATATTCCCACATTTCAAAATATTCCGTGAATTTAAAGTTGTAGAATGAGGAATACCCCTCCCCCCCCCCCCCCCGACCGCCACCACCACCAAGATTGAATTTAAAAATTAATACTTTTTCAAAATCTACGAACACGTAAAAATAGAGACTGACACTCATAACAAATTAATCAGAAGTTAAAAAAAAAATCGTAGTAACGCCCTCCCCAACCAAATTTTAAAAATGTTACTATTTTCAAAATCTGCCGTTACCATAAAGACTCATCTCGAAGAAAACGGAAAGTTAATAAAATGTCCCCCCCACCAGCATCGAATTTTAAAATCGGTAGTATTTTCCAATTATAAGCCACTATTATCATCACAGTAGTTTACAATTTTAAAAATCCGAAAAGATAAAAAAAGTAAATAATTTTCACAATGGAATATTCCTATATATTTTTTTTAAATTATTACTTGTCAAAATTAACGCTTTGGATATTGCACCCTTATTTCGAAGCGATAAAATGTTGACGGCTTAATACTAATAATTTGTTTATAATTTTAATAGAATATTAGAATAATAATGGAATTGTAAACAACCCAGCCCTAGAAGTAGAAATATCCGAAATAGTATCCGGAAAAAAATAACTAAATACCGAAGTACTCACAGATACTCGGGTATCTGTCCGGACAGATACGAGTAGTCACTGTATCCGAATCTGACAGATACAAGAAGTACTCGGATACATTTGAAAATTTTGGAGGGATTCGAGTACAGTATCCGAGTAAAAAAGTATCTGTAACTCAGTATCTAGTATCCGAAACTAGTACTTTTTTACTCGGATAGTGCCCAACTCTGCCGCGATGTGACAGCAAAAATTTCATCAAAATTGGTCTCAGGGATTAATAACTTTTTAGTTTTTTTTCGATTTTCTCAAAAACGGCTCTAACGATTTTGATTAAACTTAGCATTTGATGTATTAATATGCCCGAGATATGACTGTAATAATTTCATCAAAATTGATCAACCGCAGGGGGCACTTTACTTAATAAATTTTGTATCGTTTTAAGGTGCTTTTATTATTTACTCAAAAACGGCTTTAACGATTTTGATCAAACTGGGTATTTGATGTATGTATATGCCCGAGATATGACTGTAAAAAAGTCATCAAAATTGATCAACCGTGGGGGGGGGGGGACTTTATTTCATAACTTTTTTTCCAGTGTTTACCTTTTTTTCGATTATCTCAAAAACGGCTTTAACGATTTTCATCAAATTCGTCATGTTTAATGAAAATTAGGTGTTCTTATAACATCAGGTAATCTTTATCATTATTAAAATGTTCTGATGGGGCTTAAATGGGGAAGGGGCCTTTTTTGTTTGTTTGTTTTTTAGTTTCCTATAAAGTACCTTTATTTTTTTTTATATGGAGAAATTAACTGTCTCTCGTTACGCCTAAAGATAAGAAATGGCTAAATATGAGATATGATAAAAATCAAGTAAACATATAGAGGAGAAAAAAAGAAAAATATTCAGTCAAATCATAAAACACGTTGAGCCACGCATGCGGAGTACGCCTTTAATGAGAGACGATTGTTTATAATTAAAGCCGTACTGTTCATTTAATGGAAATGGTTTGTTTGATGGTAACTAAATGAAATTTTCAACAACTACATAGAGTATTATAAAATCAGGCGACTTGGAGTATTATGCTTGCATTGCCGAATTATCACAAGTAAGAGCTTTTATTTAATAATAAAAAAAATGGTATACTTTAGAGAGCAAATAAAAACAAAAATGTAAAAATATGTATAGGCCATTGTTTTAACAAAATTAAAGCCTTATAAAAGAAATTAGTGTTTTTTATAGAGCAAATGAAAACAAAATTAAGAAATGAATGTGGAAAAATGCGTAACTTTGAGAAGTTGCAATTAACAAAACACATTAATTTCTAATCTAAGTAAGTTGGTAAGTGAAAGTTGTGTGTTGCGCGCACGCACCAGATTTTTTATTTTTTGTTTTTTAAAGGAACCAAATTCTTATTGCTCTCTATATAGGATACACTACTATACTTGTTCTTCTGCTACGAATCCATCTCCTTCTCAGACATATAATCCAAAAATTTAACTCAGTCATGTAATATCAGATGAGAATTTTAAACTTGGTTTGTAAGAATTTTCCTTAAACCTCTATGTATCATATATTTTCCTTTGACATTAAAGACATATCCAAAGTGTTATCTCTTCTTCGATTCGTAAACAATACATACTATCGGCGAATTAATTACAGCAAGCGTTACATTTAATAATATGAAATCTTGGAATTGTTATAAATATGCCATAATTTTTCTATATAGCTACATATTCATCAGCTGTGTGACGACAATACAATTTCCGCGAAATACCACTCTTAGTAAGAGGGACTTTCAAAAAATTGGTTTTAATGTCATAAATATTATTTTTGAAGTCAACTACTAAATATAATATTAGCATTAATCACTATAATTTTTATGGTAACGAAGCATATGTTTGATAAAGGCGATACCTGCATCGTCATTACACTGGACGAATATATTAGGTCTCATAAGTGCTACATTCTAATTAATTGACTCATTTTTAGCATATTTTTTTCTACTGATAGAAGTTTTTGGTTTAGAAAATAATTTTGAATTTTCATAAACAAAAGTTTTTGTCTCTACCTCTTTCTGGCCATTACGGCATATCACATGGGCCCGTCACAAAATAAATATCGACACGCAATCTTCTGTTTCAATCGTTTACTGTCTTTATTTCATCAACAGAAATTTTCTAAATCAGCGGTATTTGAAACGGCTCATAAGTTCTATTGTATAGTACTTAGCTGACCTTAATTCATATCCGAACCGTCTCCTGATGTATACCCCATTTTATTTCTTGTTCTTGTAGGACATACACATACGTTATGACCCATTTGTCTTATGCCTACAGGAAGGTTTTAATTTGGGTTTCTCATTGTAGCGGATCATTACGGTACAAAAGACCTTTCATCTCTTGCACTCTAGTGCATTGTTTATTGTTGATGCAATCGATAACAATCTTCACAGCCTCAAAATGATAAGCAGGTCCTGCATAACCACATGGTGTTATTGTTCACGGGGATGGTTAGAAAGTAAGCGAGGGGCTTAATGTCGGTGCTGCGACCCAAGTCACGTACGCAAGATTTTTTTTGGATGCTATTGTGCTTCCTGATAATTTGGAAAAAGGGCTCTGATTGTTGTTGAAATATAATTCATTCCATTTAATTATGACAACCTTTACATCACTGTATTATAAATGGGTTCATGATTAGTTGTTTGCAGAATGATTTATAGTCAATTACATTAATGGATAAAAAATAAAATAAAATGGAAACTGTTCCGCACTAATAAAAATGACACCAATCATCATTGCTTTGACAGTTTAGTCTATAATAATTACTTTTAATATGTTAAATTATTCTATTTTATAAATACCAAAAACCGAAATAAATAATATATCACAATCACATACCTGGTCATAAAAAAGATGGCCCTGTTTTATGGCAACATCTGTAATTATTTATTTTTTGTATCTTCTTTTTTTTACCCTAAATTGTTGTTGTAAGGTGAGTGTTCCAAAATAGTTGTCCAATTTTTTTTATTTTTATATATATAATAAAGTTCTGATGTTTTTATTTCACATCTTCTGCTTTCTTTTTTTTCTTCTTTGTTAGTTTCTTTTGTCAAATACTCATATAAGCTTACAGTAATGGATTTAGTTATCGTACCTTTAGAAATTACTATAAATTATTCATTTTAGAAAGGCGCAAAGCTTCCACGTGCCTGAGATATCATTATATGACTAATAAAAAAAAAGGCATCAAATCTGACGATTATGGATATTCTGTCGATAAGTGCAGATTTACAAAGGGAATCAAAATAAATTTGTTTGAATTCGTAAACTAAAGGTTTGGTCCAACAAGCAGTCGAGCAGTTGATTGATTTCAAATCCCCTTTTAGTTTTTTTTATGTCAATTCATGCTACAATAACTAATCAGACGATGCTTCAGAGGGAGTCATAAACTTTGCCTACCGAGGTATAATTGGATTAGGGATTTTTTACGAGTATCTTACATCGCATAGGTTCGGGGTCTTTATTTTACTTATCCGAAGGACGGCATAGCCAATTTTTTTTAACACTATAAAAATCCTAGGTTTTGCCGGTCTACGAACCCTTTTGTACGAAAACCAACCAATGCAGTCCATGACTGCTTTTTGGAACAAACCTTTTACCGAAATTGTATTTCTCAAAGAACTGTTAAATAATTTACAATATTACAGACCAAAACCTTGTACATTTGTTCGTGGAATATTTTCTCCGTCGAGTATACTTTTATCAACAATGATTGTGTAGATTAACAATAAACTTTAATCAGCGAATTACATCAGATCCTTTTTACACAACTTACCTAATGCTAAGGCTCTATCAAGACTTTGATCACCCTATCCAAATAATCTTTGAAGATTAAGACGCAAGTGATCCGAGAGTGAGTGATATATGGCTGATGTAATCCTGACTGACTACTTTCTTCTTATCTACGACTACAGTACGTTAATCAGCAACTATATATATCATCTCTGCGGCATAAAAAAGTCGAAGCATTGTTATCGTATTGGCTTACCCATATGACAGTTGAATTAGTATATACCTTTACTACTGTATAAAGCGTTTTCAAGGACGTTACCTAATCCATCTATATCCATGGATTCTGGCTGTTCAAATTTAACATTTTCAATTGTATCAATTTTTTTTCCAATGCCAGGATTACCTTCCGAGGATCACATATTTACAGTACTTGAGGCGACTATACGGTTCATCACTCTTCGCCCCTGTACGGAATTAGTTGCCTCAATAAGGTTGACGAGACTTTAAAGTTTAAATATCTGGTGGCCTTAAAAATAAAAATGAATTTATGAATTTTACACTACAAAATTACATATCTGTTAAAATAAATATTTAATTAGTTACGATATTTTTTAACTGATCAAACATTAAATATTTAACAAACATAATTGTTATAACGTAAGGAATGCCTTTCGAAACGTGTTTTCAATATTCGGATGTCGTTTAAGTATTCATATACAATTCCGATGAGGTCAGACATTACCTATTGTTCTATGCATTAATTTTAAAAAATTCTTACGGCATCGCGTAAGGGTCTGGCCACACATGTCAGACACAGGCCACTTTAGGCATAACTAAAGGTAATATGTCAGTTAAATTAAAAATATTCTGAACATAACCTATATTAGTGCTGCGGTGCGGATCCGGTGCGGACATGTGTGGCCAGACCCTAAAGCGTATGGTCTTAATTACCAAATTCGTAGGTGATTTTAATTAAAATATGGCATCCACTGTATAATCACTATAACCTATGTACCATTTATTAGAGAGACATTTTTCAAATAGAGTAAATCTTTATTTGTTTCTTAAAGATGTTGGTTCCATTTTATAAAGTAATGTTTCCATTGTGCACAGGTGAGGTTTTTTTTTAGTTCTCACCTGATTAGTAAAAGATGACATGTCCAGGCAGCTGATTGTGAGCAAATACTCTTTAAAGTAATTGAACTTCAAGACGGCTGATAGATAAGAGTTGATGATTACTTATATAAACTATTGGCCAGTTAAGGTAATTCTTCTGCAAACGTATATTAGATTATCAAAAAAAAAAAAAATCTGTTATCAGTGGTCCAGCGTCACCAAGTGGCCGAGTAGGAATTTCGTTATTGAGAACCAAGCCAAAAAACTTGATACGGTTTTTTTTCGTACTAAAAATACTACACTTAATTGTTTGTTTTTCGACATTAATGCTTGGTAATAAAGGTTTATGGTGAAAATTATTATTTAGTGAAATATATTTAGTCTAGTTGGAAAAGGAGTTATAAATTGGGTATAAGTGGCCTCTGATGACCTCGGGTTATGTTCGACCTTAGTTACGCTGGTTTCTTCTCCAACTCCAGCGTTATTGAAGAAATAAAAAATACAACCTGATATTTTGTTCGATTTTATTTACATAATACCTTTTTATATTTTTAAAAATGAATTAACATTCACTAGCAAATAAATTATCTATCAAAGAACGCCATTTATAAAATATTTTTCGAGCGAGGTTGGCGTTCTTGTACTGCCACAAAGACAACTGAATAAATTCATTCGCCATTTCTGAATGATATGAGGGGAAGCTTTATATACGCCCCTGCTGTAAAATCTTAACGGTATAATAATAAATCTTATATCCTCACAGTGGTATAACCAGTTTTTAAAGGTTTCCATTTTTTATAATTTACCTTATTTGGCTAAAATAATTATTGGACTGCTATCGTTAAAGGATAGGTAAAATTTTTATAGCTATTTCAAAGATAATTGAATTGATTTCAACTATTAGCATTTGAAGTTCTTATTTGAGAAATGATTTTTTTTCATTTAAAAAAAAAAAAATAAAAATAAAAAATTTTCCCATTAAAGAAAGAAATAAAATTTTACTGATTTTCAACATTTACTTAAATAGCATCCGTTTGTTGTATTGTTCTTATAAAATTTAATCCACAAAAAACTAAGTCATTTATAAAATACAAAGTTAGCAATTTAACATTAATTTCATATCCTGCATGTTGACTGTTTTAGTTATCATTATAAAAGATACATAGAATAAATTATATTTATATTATATTATATAATTATATTTATATTATATTTTAAAAATTTCCTTTTGGATGAAATATATTGAAGAGAAAATTAGGAAAATCACTAGAGCCACGAATCTTCCATGAAAGAATAGAAACTGCTAAAATGGTAATGGTGGGAATGTTTTCAAGGATTCTCAATTGTTCTTCGGTCCTTAGTTCTTAATACCAATAAGTAATTCATTTTTAAATTCGGAAAACATTTTTTTTTTTTTTTCATTTGTTTGGTTATGAATGAAAAATCAACAAAAAACGACTCAAAGTTTTCGTATTATTGGGATGAAAAAACCATATACAACATAGCTCACATCCAAATAAAAAATAAAAACTGACAGACATTTAAACTTACAGGTGCTGAATAAAAAGAAAGGCAACACCCTTACACTTCTTCTTGTTTTATTTCTAGTTTATATTAAAATTATTATTAGATTGATAAATTCTTTCATAATGATTTTTGTAATAATGAACTGTACTTTCCTCGTTACCTTAACAAGAAAAGAAAAAATGAAATTGTGAGTTTTAATTGTTAAAAAAATAATTATCTTAATGAGTTTCCAATATTATTAACCCTTTTTTATAACTAAAATCTTGTTTTTAAAATACGGGAAAACAAATTAAATTTAATGGAGTATTGTTATGGTTTGGTATAAAATGTTTCCTTTTTCGCGTTCAATATAATCATACTTAAATGATTACATATACTTAGCCATTTCGAATTGTTTCTATTTTTCATTATGCTAGTCATTGACTTAGTTTTTGTTATTTTAGTTTTAAGTATTTGGGCAGTTGTGTCGGATATTCCATCTCTACATTCCTGTTTGGGAATTCCTCGAGTTCCTGTGTCGGAAAAGATATCAGAGATACATTCCCAAGTTTCACTGTTGTGATATTCTCGTTGATATATAACCCGTTCTAGTCAGCGGTTCTGAACATATTGGGTTACTTTTATTTAAGGAAAAGATTAATAAAAACCTTCTAAAAATATGTACTAAAAAGAATAGAATAGAACAAATATGTGTTTCCCCACTGTTATAGATTTCCTGTTGTAAACTTAATGCGTATTAAGATTAATTTTATTTATTCGAACAAACAAGGTTTAAATTTATGGTTACATTATTATGAACAGGATTATAAATTAAAAAAGAAAAGAAAAATGAAAAAAAAATATTATTAACTAAACTTCCTTTTATCTGCTCGGACGAACCGCAGATCTTTTGCTTCATACTGAATTTTTTTCTTTTCATAAAAGAACGCATTAAAGATACGAAATACTTATTTTGATTTGCGAACTTTTTAAGTGTTTTTCTGAAATTGGTATGTAACATCTTTGCATTAAAAAATAAATTAAACATCACAACTGAAACTCTTTCTCTCTCTGACGTTCTTAACTTTTACAACTAAATAGAATAATTATAAACTTATGAACATTAATGGTTTCTACTACAATAGTTTTTAATTTACAGTTATTGCGTCAATTATACTCAATAATAGCATAACTAAGGACGAATTCTGCCGACATTCATTCATTTTACACTAAAATCGGTATGATTGCTATAGGCACATTATTCTCAATTGCACATGCTAAAAAAAAAAAAAAAAAAAATAGGAATGATTTTATTTTTTATAATGAGAAATTGGTCTAATGCTTTAAATTAACTTAGGTCTCTCACAAAACCGATCTCGAACATTCCAATCTTGCGAAATATTTAATACCTGAAATCTTAGATTGATAGCTCGGTCTAGTTGAATAGGAATTATCTAGTGTTTATTTATAATTTTAAAATATAATTAGAAGAAGAAAAAGCTTCGAGCCTCTAAAATATAGTTAAACACACTAACCTTTATACGTTTCGCTATTTCAGGCTTCCTCAGGAGTAGTTAGTTTGTTTAACTTCATTTTAGAGACTCTGAGCTTCATATTTTGGGAATTTCAAAGTATATATTTTTGGAGTTTTGACATTTTTTTTTCTTATTTTAATTATTCAAAATGATTTTCAATATAGCACGTCAGTTATATGGATATAGTTATATCCAAATCAGTATCTGTAGCACTTCAGCTATATGTACTTACTATGTGGAAGGCACCACAACTATCTAACGTATCAAAGAATAGACGGATGACTTGAAATGTTTTACGCCTTAAAGCAAAAATAAACTAGAATAGATGGTGGATAAAAATAAATAAAAATTTTGGAGATCATAAATGGTAATATGTATAAATGATACATTCTATCAAAAATATTAAGTCTGTTTTAAATTACCATCGATAAATATTCACAATAATATGGACTTTTTCAGTAATGTGAATTATTTGTTGTTTTTTTCCACTACTTGAGGAGGCACCCAAGACCAATACATTAAAACGTCAGTATACATAAATAACGCCTTTGCATTATTTACTCATTCAAACAATTAACCTCTTCAAATGATCTTAAACATCTCTTAATGACTAAAAAAAAAAATTAGTGACTTATTTTCCCATTTAATTTGAATGCTATCGACCTTTGTCCTACTTGTTAGCACCAACCACAGCTTCCACTTCAACGCAGATATTCGAAACCTATCACCTGATGATTGATAGAACCATTAGATAGCAACGATATCCAGAAACGTGACAATTGGCAGTTGATTTTTATTAATTATTCCGCCTGTTTGCTCGTCCTGAGATAAAGCAGCGTGTGGTTTAAAGTGATCTTTATCGGGCGGTTGCGTCAACATCAACTCCTTTCAACGAATGGGGCAAACTTGGAGTGAGAAATTCAATCAGCCTGTTTTTTGCTTTTATTGCGTCCAGATAAGATAGCACCGACATCAAAATTACAAAAAAATAGTATTTAACTGTATGGAAAGATTTTTATAGATAAGCTTTACCTCAATATCGGTTTGCGCTAGGTATCTGTAACACTTTAAGTTGTAGCGCTTTTCGAAACAGAGAAGCAGCGAATCTGTCTTTGATTTTAAACATTAATTACTTTAGTGCAAATTCTAATAATAAAATTTAAAAATCTTAAATTTTAGGTTCGGAGATAACCCCCAGAAAAACAATTATACGGACCTTCTACTCCCTTAAAATCCCGTTGAAGGACGATACTGATTAGCTTGGTATGGTACGGTAGATACCATGCAAGTAGTTGATGTTAGTGGGACTTCCACAGTTGCAACTATATTCGTTGAAACGGATAAATAAGTTGCATACGGAATAAGTCCATATGGTTTACTTTTTACCTACATTAGTACCTCTTCATCTTGTGGTAGCAATTCTTTGGAAAAACAAAATGCTTGGAAAAACAAATGCTTTTACTATATTTGGTAAGATTATCATCTCTAGGAACTTGTTCATATACCAGGGATCTCGAACTGGGTCCCGCGGAAATTATAAATAACCTCGAAATGTTTTTTATTTCAATATCTATATCTTATATTATGTTATATCTTATTCAATGCTTTACTTTTATCAAGCAGTAAACTACTGATTTTATAGCCAATTTTAAATTTGGAGAAAAACATTTCTCACAGCTTATATAAACGGAACCTATGAATGTCTTCGTCAACTGATAACCGCTAATAAGGCTTTCGGTTTCTGACGGATTAACAAGCTTTTACAGAATTACTAGAATGTCGACTGAAATCCAACGCAAGCTCCCACCGCAAGCTTGATGAACTAAAAACACTTCTTTCTTGCGAATATTTTTGTGAAACAAGATCAGACAGAATCATTTTAAAATTTCTTTATTTAAATGAATGTTAGCGTCAAAATTGAATGACTTACATATACATACCTATCTTAAATCACTCAAATGTCTTGGTAATTATAACAATGAAATAATGGCATTCGAGGCAGCTTTTGTTACCAAAAATATATTAAGTTTAAATCTTCATGTTTTGTTTTCGTTTTTCATAAAGCTTCGACTATATTCTACAGCCCGCAGCTAACTGAACGTCTTCAGTCGCACTGACCTCGTTCAAGGTGAAACCCTTAATTGCTGTCACAGGTTACGCCTCGTTATTGTAAGTAATTGCACGTGCAAGTAAGCAGCCTGCACCGGACGTGTGATTGCAAGGTCATGTTACAAAGGGAGGGAAGAAGTGAAAAGGGGACCTTGAAAACGGTAATGTCAACGGTGTTACGGTAAGTTTTTTACTTCCTAAAAATGTTTCGAAATGGAGGAAGGAAAATGAAATATAATTGTTACTAAAAATCTTACGAGAGTGGAAAAAATGCCATCACAGACCCGAGAATTAGAACGAAATTTCATAACGGTTTCATCATTAGGAAAATAAAATTGACAACGTTTCCAAAATATAAACATTTCTCAACAGAAAAAACAAAATTTCTCATTTTAACAGTTGCTAGTAGTAAGGGGACGGGCGCAACTGGTCAAACTTGTAAGTGGCGCCCCAGTCATTGGCGTACCTAGAACAGTCGGTCCCTTGGCAAATGATTTTTTGTTGCCGATGATCAGGAGTGGAGTTGTCGACTATTTTTTTTCATTTAATACTCGTATCTTATCCTAATTATTAAAACCGTCATTATCTCTTCCCCTTAATAATGACTTTCAAGAAATATTGGCATTAATTTATTAATAATTGTAAGACCCGAGAGCTACTGAGTCCGCCAAAATCAATGGGGACTTCTCTTTAGGGGGTTTAAAAGGAGGGGGAGGTCTGCAAATCGTTTATACAGTAGTTCGGAGCGATGAATTCATAATTATGATATTTTATATTTATTATTATTACTTTTTTTTTCTTTAAAATTTTACTATTCAAATCATTTTTAATATTTGCCTAAATATCACATAAAGGGTTTTAATTATGATACAAATTATATCTGCTGACAGTTTCAATGATCTACGGATGCAGATTGAGTATCTTAGTATCGTATATACATTGCTAGACGACGATACTCAATTTTAATAAGAATTGATTGATCTTTAATTGATTTCCTTCTTCAATAATCAAACAGAAAGATTAAAATATTGAGTATAATAGATCGTAATTATCACGTTTTTCCGACATGTCAATTACCTTTTACGATAAAATGAAACTAACACTAGAAGCTATATCCGTATAAAGCCTTCTTTGTAGCACTCTCAGGTATTAGATATTTAGTATACATTATACGGTGGTGGTGAAAGAAAAACATCTGAAAACTATTAAATAACCTCAATTAACCTTAAAATAAACCTTAAATAACCTCATGTTCAATGTGTGATCTTTTATGTAACCAAAATCATTATGATCAGGTTTTATTATTCTGTATCAGTTACATTATCCTTAATTATCTTTTTAATTGTATTTATTCATTATCATTTGTCAGTTATGTCTCAAATTATATATTCTTCTATCTCCTGGGGGAGGGCTGTCGGGTCTGCTGCCCCCGCTTAGGGTAATATTTTTTTATTTAAAGATAGAATTTGACATCTAAAAGTAAGCAAGTAACGTAAAGGACAGAATGTAAATGGGCAGATTAGTAGATCATGGGGAAGGGCTGTGTTAACAACCGGCTAAATCCGCCCTTGTCCTGAAGTATCTATTAATTTCTTAACCATAGCAGCACATAAGTATTCCTTATGGAAAATTAGATTATGTTTTCTCAGATATTTGATCCATAATTTAATATGATTATGGCTAATAAGAAAAATTCTTAATCAATCGCAATATTTTTAATCAAGGAGAAAGATACATTTATGAGAGAATCTATGAAACTATAACACCGCGAAAAGATAATTGAAACATAACAATATCTATGACCGGAAGGAATTATAAAAACCTACAGCATTCAAATATAATTTCACAACAATTTCTAAGATTCATAGTTTCTGAACCTGAAAGATCAGCCTACATCCACAGGCACGATTTTTACAACTGACATATTGTCGTCCTGCATACCATTTACATAGTTGTACAACTCTTCCATTCTTTTAGAATAGTTAGGCCTAAAAAATCAAAACTTATCTCGGTATAATTTAACCTTATTTATATTGAGATGTCACTTTTTATTTTATTTTTATATTAATTATTCAATTTTTTCTTAAAATTTTCTTTATTTATTCTTCTATTAAATCTTCATAAAAAAATCAAATATCTATGGCACCTTGCCTACGTGACACTAACCATGAAACCATAGGAATAACGAAATCGGGAATTAAGACATTTTATTGTCAGATCAGCGAATATCTCAAGATACGTCACCGTTTATGACTAATTTTCCTAAGTCCTATCAGCCTTATGTAAAGATCGTTAATAACCATAAATAATCTTAAAGAAAATGTAAAATATTGTGACAATAAATATTGTTATGTCACAGGACATAATACATATTTTTACTGTATAAATTCTCATGAAATCATTTTATCGTTATCGAATTTTTATTTTGTTAGTTGTAAACGTTTAGAAAAAAATGATTATGTTAGTTTCAAGGATAATATAAATATATACTTAAAATTTCCAATCTATATAAATAAAGATGAAATTCTGTTTGTTTATTCTTTATAGAAATCCATACCGTTTGTCCTAAATTCCCCAAATTTCGCTCAGTGGTTCTTTTATACCAGGTGCGAACACCTGTCCATATTAAAATTGCATAACTTACGCCAATCTCTGGGTTTATTCTTTATTGTTATAAAAATCGTTATATTCTTTATTGTTATAAAAATAGTTATGTTCTTTAATGTTATAAAAATCTTTATGATCTTGCTTTACATTGGAGACGAGTCGAAATTCCCCGTGTGAAACCGGGATATATAGCAAGTCAGGAATAAGTTAGTTATAGGATGTAAAAAAAACTTGTATTCGTGTGTATGCGTAATTTTTTAACTGATGACGATATATTATGACGCCGATTATATTACAAAAATATTTCTTCCCTGCTAAAATAAACTCCCGAACAGTAGCGGATCGCGGGGATATTTTATCGGTGTCCAATCGGTGCATTTTATAGGGATATTTTATATTTTATAGGTGTACCCCACCTCCCGAGAGGTGAGGATACCTATAAAATATTACTATTTCTGCATGAAAAAGGAAATCTTTAGAACTTTTTTACCCCCTAAAATGCAAAATCGATTATATTTAAATATTTAATAGAAATCCACAACGTAACTATGCACTAATATTGTAAATTAGGTCCTTGGTAACAGTTAAATATTTAAAAAAATAAATAGTGCGCCCAACACTCTGGAATCCGCTACTGCTTACGAACCCACTTCCTCCTCTATTCCCGTTAATCTTCCGATGCTTCTGAAAGGAAGATGGCTTCAGTACCATCTAGTTTAGAATATTATAAAAGTTCCATAAGCCATAAGGAAATAAAACATTTTGAATTCGCAATATTTAAATTTTATTTAGTATCCAAAAGTTATAGCGCTATAGTTGGGCTGAAAAGGATCAGCTGAGAAGTAAGTTCTTTGGCATCGGATAGATAATAGATTTTTTACGAGATTGGGAATTCTTCTTTGTGACTATCTTTATTGAGGATATTATGTCCTGGATTGCCCGTTTCGGGGAGGGATTCCCAACTGGGAACATTTGATTCTGATTGACCTCGAAAAAACACATCTTTTCACTTCCAGTCGTTTTAACACGCACCGGCAAGACCCTTGAAAAGTTTCATTGATAAAATTTTAGGGGAGCACTAAACGAACACCTGTCCATATTAAAATTGCAAAACTTCAGCCAATCTCTGGGTTTATTCTTTATTGTAATAAAAATCGTTTCTTTCGTTATACGTCATATAAGTAGCTTGTTCTTTAATTCTAATTACATTTATTTTTTGTTCTTGTAAACCAATGATCATCAACGTCATATACATACCTTGTTCTTTAATTCAATTTTCAACAGCCTAAAAATACCACACTCATCAATAATGGGCAACCAGCCTGTTTTTATTTTTTGTTTTTTTTACATTTAGCTTCTTTAAAATTGCCTATGTAAATTTGCTTATTAATAAATAATGCCACGCAATGGAACGAGGATGCTTTTATTCATAAAATTTAATGTTAACAAAAAGTTTTTTTTAATTTATTTCTTTATGTTCAGGTTACAGAATATATCTTTGATGCGCGGTCATAAGGGCTTTAGTCAAAATCTTGAATTTTTCAGGAGAGCAACAGCAAAGTTCAAAACATTATGTAAAATCTAATTATTGATATTATTTGTAATTGTTATTTTTAAAAAACAATATAGTTTGAATTGGGACCTTAATACCAACCGGTAGTTCTGATTTCATGCTACAATATTACGACAAAATCTCCAAATGCTCAAATAGTGACTTAAGCCCTTATGACCGCCCATCAAAGATATAACATTTTCAGACCAAATTAGAGTAAAGAATTAGGCTGTCAGAAACATTTTATCTGAAAATATACAACAGAACGTGCCGCCAGCTGCGATATACCAACAGATAGGAGTGCTCTGTGTCAGTGACCACGGCTGCTAAAGGTCTTCAATTGTACTTTTAAGCTATTTAGGGAAGGAGCTGTGCCCGAATTGGCTGTCATGGAAACTGCAAACCTTCCATATTGATATTGCTGCGCCCTTGACCTGTTATTGTTGCTAATTACGCAATGGAAAAACAATAAACAATTCAAGTTACAATTGGTCTCGTCCGTTTCCCAAAAGGATATGATTGGTTCTAAACTTGTCGGATGACGTAATCGAAAGTTTTATCAATGAATGACGTCATGTGATTGGTATGTGCCCTCCCTTGCATAAATCTGTTATGAAATATTTATCAATTGCATTTTTCCGGGTTGTGCACATCTGGATATCTCTGGCTGATAGGACAAGTGATTTATCGTCATTATTTTAGTAAATGCTAAGATTTCTTTGTAGTAAAATAATAATTCATGATAGGGCTATGCCGATATGACCCTCAAATTGGACCATGATACGTTATCATAAATCACGGGAGATCCTAATATTGCGATCATCTTCAAAATTAGATATCTTTACAAAACTTACAAAACATATAAACTACTATTGATCTTCTTTCTTCAGTCAGATTTCAATAGCTTAAAACCTTTAAGTTGCTTATGGTACCGTTTCGCACAAGATAAAAAAAAATGAGTGTAAATCGGACGAGCGTTTTCTGTGGTAAGTGGTTGCAAACGATAAAGGGGCTGCCCGTTTTATAGAGTGCTAAGATTTAAAAAAAATAATTAATTATAAAATACATTAGAAACGGTGGCGCTTTCCTCAAACCTCTTTTGATTTGGTTCCAGATAACTCACTTCTGCTTTTTATGGTTTGGGAAACGTCTAAACAGCCTTCAAAATAATGGTGATTGCGAAAGTAATTGTAATCCTACAAATAAAATAATTTTTATAATTAATTTTAAAATTTAATTTTTTTCTATTTCACATAGGTGGCAATCACACTTACTCACTTTCCCAGAGAATCATTACCTTATTATTGAGTATTGATCCCCCCTATCAGGGATTTAATTCTGATGTCAGTTACTCGTTAAAGATTATATCCTATTTATACCTATTTATATCCCTATCCTAATTATACCTGGATAGGGCAATAGGATTATGCCTCCCACTGTAGCATCGTACAATTAGTCTTAAATTGACGTTAAATTAACAAATAAAAAAAATAAACGCTTATGAGTTATAAAATGATACTTGCGTCAACTGTGCTTATTTATGGATTATAGTAGAAAAAAAATCGCTGATAAAATGAATCTGTTTCAAGGTAATAAGGCCACCCATAAGCCATAAGCCACCCTTCAATAATTGCTGCCTCAATCAAATCTCTATTTCAACTCTATCTTTTAAGTTCCTCTTCCTTCTTCTCCAAGCATCGACCTTGTATCTACCATTGCTTCCACTAACGTCATTAATATCGCAATATACGCGATTTCTTTTTAATTAGATGTCTTCATAAGATACTGTTTATCCCTGTATTCATAAACCTCGTCATCATAAGAACCAAATATAAACAATGCAAAATTGAAGTTTATTGAAAGAGCCATTATTATGGAAATAATTATAAATAAAAGTACACTCTCGAGCTAGGCTTTGCTAAATATGTCTTGTTAGTTTATTTAACGCTACATTGCTAGCTCGCATTCACAACTCACGCAAGAATTGCACGCGCCTCCTCCGCGTCGACCTGTTGGCCCAGTTGGCCCGACCGGATATTGATAAAACGATAATCTCAAAAAAATTAATTTTGTACCTTCTGCTTTGTTATTCGAATGCGGTCCGCCGAAAGTCCACTAACTACAAATAGTTAAAATATATTTCGGCACCCAGGAATCCGACGGAGGCAATGACAAATTCGTTTGTTAGACACGATCCTAGTTGTTGTTGCTTTCTAAATATGTGCCTCTTTTCTGTAGGATTGCGATTCGAAAAGTTTACTCGTCTCTTATAAAGCAAACTTATAACTTTTTAACGTTGCCTAAGAGTAGCAGTATTGATGTAAAACACCTTCCAAGATTATTTAAGACACAACCTAATAGATGTACTTTTGTCGAAGTAATTAAAAATTGAAATTTCTAGTTTGTTAAGAATTTTTTTCAATTATGTTCAAAAGAGGAAATTTTCCTTCATGAATATTAATTTTTCTCTCATTACTACTTACTAAAATTATATTCTCTGAGGTCATTTAAGAAAACCCATGCTAATACCTGTACCATAGCTGAAAAATATCTGTTTCTTTTAAGTTGCTGATTTATACAAGGCTTTGATTTCTTTAGTATTCAAATTAAACTATAAGTTATTCGGTAAATCTATTTTATCCGTTAAACATAACGATGAAACTTCGACCAAATTAGTGTTTGATTTTTCTAATAAACTTCGCCTTCTTTCCAAATCGTAGTACATACCCTCAAATTTTCCATGAAGGCTTTGGAGTACCTTTGTGGTATCACCTTTTTCGCCAAACTATTCGTATTTTTTATTTGATGATTGCTTTGATTGGTGATAAATAAAATTTTTATTTAAACTAACAACATAATAATAAGGTTATGTAAATTTTTATTTTAAAAACTTCACTTACAATGTCATTAAAATGAGTTCAGTTCTTTAGTTCTTAGTATATAGTCATTTGCTTTGCAGTGATACATTATCTTGGCCCAACAGGTAGGTACTACAACGTGGCATAAAATGTTATCGGTTTTCAATCCAGGCTGACTCATCTAAAATATTATTTCAAATTTTCCAGGAATGGAAAAACATGTTAGAAAACCATTCTTTTTATTGATAGTAACCACTCGCTAGGAATGAATGAAATCATAGATTACAAAACTGACTATTATCGATTACAAGATCTTTCCAAATTAGAAACGAGTGAATCATTGCTGCTGTAAAAGTTATGAATGCTTTAGGAATAAACGTTTTTGATTGTAGGAATAAACGTTACTCTAGTAGAAGATATAAGTAGAATTATGGCTACCTTACTTTTGCCCTCCGTCATCTTCCCCAAAAGTCAAAATGTTTATAATATATTTATAAAAAAGGAAGAACAAATATCTACAAAAAATGTACCAATAGGGCAATCCTTACCAATAGGGCATCAGTCCATGATAGATTCTGAAAAAAATATTTTCAAATAGGGTTCAAGATCCTTGGAGGATACTCCAAATAGGTGATGCAATGTTCAAGTTTTTGGAACTGTAAAATTATGAAACTGACTCCTATTTATATCTGTCTTGAGTCAATTCGAGCGTGCTTCAGGACTGAAATTATCATGTAAATTACTTCGTCCGCAGTGTTTATCGGTTTCTCGGAAATAATATAATTTAATGGCGCTAGAGTTTATTCAATCTTGTGAAAACGTAATACATAAGGTATAATTTGTTATCTCGTACTATTATGCATCGGAACTATTGGAAATTGCAAGGAATTTTCCTTAGCTTTATTTATTCCCTGTATGAGTTTTAAATTGTATTGGATATTTATTGAACCAACTAAACTTAGCATCCTGACTTGTCAAGTAAATGGATTAAATGTAGTCATACCTGATGGAAGAGAAAGTACGGCTTGAGAACATCTTTTAAGGCAAGTAACATGGATGAGGTAACGTTTAACGTGTAGACTTCCCATAGAATTGAAAGGAGAAACCATGCATACTGTCCTTTGGTTATATATAGTTAGAAATAACCTCTAAAAAGATATCTGAACTTTAAAAGTTAATTAGTTAATATAATAATTAGTTATACTAAATATAATCTATTGCTTTTATAAATACATATAATTAGTTTAAAATTGCATCACTATTAAGAATCGATTTTGATGTTTCAATATGGTATGTGAAATAGATAAATTAACAAGTTATTAATAATTGTTTAATTAAATTAATGCCGATTAAATTAATTAAATTGTCGCAAAGTCCTGTTCAAACCACGTCAAACCCGAATAGAGTACATTGTATGATTTTCTTGACTTGGTAGTGAGTCAAACACACTATCGATAGTTTTTAGTTGCGAGAATTTCGATATTATCGGAAGTACACTAACAGTGACGTTGGAATCCCACTTATCATATGGTGGTGACCAGGAGGGCTTCCTCCCCTCGATAGTTTGAGACTATTTTAATTTCGATAGTTTTCACCAACTGTCAGTTTTTGGCCACCAATCATTATTCGTATTTCTGCTCCTTAATTATTGGTATCGAATTTTCCTTTAAAGAAAAATTAGGTCTAACCATCGTAAATAATTCTTTCACGAATATGAATATGACCCTACCACCACCACTTTTATTTTGTTTGCTTATAGCTGTAGTAATATTAATTAATAAGTAGTAGTAATTGTCAAGTAATTTAATTTACCTTTAAAAATTCCTACATGCACATGAATAAATTTTAAAATAAAGCCAATAGTTCAGAAATGTACTTTTTTATTTGTTATATTGTTATTAATTTAATAATAATATTTTCGACAGGCCTATAATATTTAACTACAAGGCACTTGTCTGAATTAACTTGGCGAAACAGAAGGAAAGTTTCTGCTGTAGATTGTTGAGGAATAAGTAAGTTGCAAAAATATGATAATCCCAGCGTACGCAGTACCCTGCTGTTTATTGCTTTTCACTTAGTCTTTACTGTTCTTCATTTTCATGTAGAATAGAATTCACATCGTGTAGATATAAATAGAGTTGGTAGTTTGTAGTTGGTTTGATTCGTAGTGCGTTGGATAATTAGTATTGTGAATATTTTTTATCATACTTATTGAATTTTTATAGTCATTATTTGATTATTTTTTTAAATACTTTTATCTGATAAAAAGATTCACCCTGTCCGGGATTCGAACCCGGATCTGCATCTGCATCACCGTTGGAGTGCTCTTGTCAATCTGTACATAGTCATTACCTTCACAATTGTATAATACATATCATAAATTGATATCATATTCATGATCTTAAGTTAAATAAACTCGTGGGTGGTATACCTACTGATCCTTAGTAGCCAAAGAGGGTTGCAACTGTGAGGCCAAGCTTTCTAATCTCGGTCATGGTCAATCTTTTCTCTTCAGATATAATTATTGAAATAATGTAAATAAAATAATTAATATAGAAAAATTTAAGATGACACTCTGCCAATTAGATTCCAACTTTGGGCAATGTCCAGCACCTGATGTAGCGATATCAGCCGGTACTTAGGATCATTAAAGAGAGGAGTTTGACGCGGCCGGGGTATTACACGTAATTTGTAAAAGCGCTGCAACGGTGATCCCAACCAAGGCCAATCTTTTTTCTTAAGATTGAATTATTTTAAATAATTGTATCATGGCTTGTTTAATTTTCAGTGATAAGTCAAATTTTCATGATAAGCTGATCTTTACTATAGTCATTAGAAATTATAGTCAATATAAAACGTAATATCTATATACTAATTCTCACGTTAATTTACAAGGATTTATATGACAGGACTGCTAATGCCTTGGATTTAGTTGTCTGTGACGACAGCAGATATGGAACGGTTATTCAATCATTCTCTCTTAATATCTTAAAATTCAAGATATCGAAATGTTGAGATTGTTTCATAGATTTTATTTTCTTAATTCAAAAGTTCCTTACTGCAAGTAGTACACCTTAGGACTTCAGTTCCTTTTGTAGATTATTAGTATGATAGATTCATCCTTATACTTTATAAAATTTATTATATATATGAGTGTGTGTGTTTGTGAGTGTGTATACATAGTATTGTAACACTTCTGTGGGCTAACAATATTTATTGAACGAAAATAATACAACAGTCAATGCCGCACGAATTACAAAAACACATCACATTATCATTCATCATTATCACGTTGTAACACAAATCATATGGATTGAGCTTCGCAATCAAGACTAAGGCTAAGACTAACTGGTCCAGTCACTCGCTCCTT
Organism: Aelia acuminata; assembly: GCA_911387785.2. Lineage (NCBI taxonomy): Eukaryota > Metazoa > Arthropoda > Insecta > Hemiptera > Pentatomidae > Aelia > Aelia acuminata. The sequence continues at coordinate 71,242,240 of OU426983.1, read as the reverse complement.
ATATATATATAGTCGTAAAAGGAACCTGGAACCTTTCAGGCCAGCGTGGACTGAGCTCCAACAATCTAGTCTCCAACACGTGCTCCGACGGTTCTCTCCAAACGCTAGTTCGTTCCAACAAAAGGTCTGGAATTTTAAACCATGTGTTTTTTTATTTAACGATTTAACGTTACAATATATAAAACACATACTATATACAAATATATTTATTTGTACATATAGATTTCCTTTTTTTGTTTTTTCACATAGCACAGTACATAACGTCCTTGCCTATCACAGGACTTAGGATCAGTAGAACAAAAAAAATTCGTTAGCTTTCAGCATAGAGAAAAACTTAATTTTTTTGTCTTCTCATAGGATGTCTACAGCTCTATTTTTACACCTGATGTGATTTCCAAACCCATACCTGGAGGTTTGACAAAATGTTCCTAAACTTTCTAAATAAAAAGTCCGAGAGGTGTCCTGTAACGTTAGAACACGCAGGTACAATTTCGGTCACGTAGAGGCCTTTTCAGGGTTGAGGTGCCTACTTTATCAAATGTAAGCTTGATGCATCTTCTGTACCAAGGGGTTCGTTGTAGCCTGGAACATAAATCATGATAAATGTCCAGATGATAAATAGCTTTTTCGTTTTTTTTTTGTTTTTTTTTTCACCGAGCATCCTATGAAAAAATTATTATAATGAAGATTTTATCTTCAAGATTGTGTGTGTGCTTACAAATATTTTTAAAAGTAAAATAAACAAAAATAAAACTTTAAAAAAGAAATCTTTCTGGGACCCTCATATTATACATATGAATTTATTTTATTCCCTAGAAAAAATACTAAACATAAACATTTAATAATAACAGACCTGGAACCCTAAAAATATAGCCGGACGTGTCATTGAAATTCCATTCGAAAATCTGTCCGATAAACACTTCCTCAGGTTTGATGCCAAACGTTAATAATTCAAGCAGGAAAGATTTTGTTTTTTCTATACAGTTTCAAACCTTCTATAGCCCAAGGTTGTTATCGTGTAGGTACTATTTTAACCTCACTTCAGACGTCAGGTGAGATCTTGCACCCATTTCTCTCACTTCGAAGCATCTTTATCTAGGCGTGTCGAAAAACTTTTGAGGTCAAACGAATAACGATGAAACTCCACAGTACGATTTACTAGAGAACCTATACCACAAAGTTATTTTTTTTTTAAATCTTTTAAAAATTAAATATCACAAAAAATCTCTTCTTAATAAATTATATAAGTTCTTTCTATGTAATACATAGAAAGAATTTATATCGTTTGCTTATCGTTATGTGTGTGTATATAATATGTAGGAATATATATATATATACGGGGTGTTTCAGGGTTAAATGGCCAAACTGAAAATTTGAACAAAGGACCTCAAAACAAGAAAAAAAATACCTATGAAGGTATGTCCGCAAACGCTTTGTTTATGAGATATTCATTGTTACGAATCATTTAGGCATAGTAAATAAATAAAGCTTATTTTATTTGTTCCAAATACTTTATTTATTAAATGTAAACCATTAACATTCATATTAAATGTTCAAAGTGATTTCCTTGAGCATTCAGACAGGCTCGGCATCTTTCTTCAACAGCAGCAGTAGCAGAACGGCACTGGATATCTGTTATTGTTTCAGAAGACTCAATTATCCTTCTTCATAAAGAATTAAGGTCATTCTCTGGCCTTGCATAGACTTTCTGTTTAATGGCACCCAAAACTAAAAAATCCACGTTTTTCACGAGAAATTTTATGGACAGATGAAGCTACCTTCACAAGAAGAGGTATCTTCAATCAGAAAAATCTGGTGCCTGCGCGCAACTCACAACTTTCACTTACCAACTTACTTAGATAAGAAATTAATGCGTTTTGTTAACGCAACTCCTCAAAGTTACTCATTTTTCCATATTCATTTCTTATTTTTGTTTTCATTTGCCCAGAACATTTCAATAATAATAGCGCTTACCTGATATTAAATAACCCCTAATTTTCATTAAACATGACGAATATGATGAAAATCGTTAAAGGCGTTTTTGAGATAATCGAAAAATTGGAAAAAAAGTTATGAAATAAAGTGCCCCCTCCGGTTGATCAATTTTGATGAAATGTTGGCTATCACATCTTTGGCATATACATACATCAAATACCCAGTTTGATCAAAATCTTGAAAGCCGTTTTTGAGTAAATAAAAAAAACACGTGAAAATGATACAAAATTTATTAAGTTAAGTCCCCCCTCCGGTTGATCAATTTTGATGAAATGTTGGCTACCACATCTTTGGCATATACACACACCAAATACCCAGTTTGATCAAAATCGTGAAAGCCGTTTTTGAGTAAATAAAAAAAAACACGTGAAAATGATACAACATTTATTAAGTAAAGTCCCCCCTCAGGTTGATAAATTTTGATGAAATGAAACAGTCATATCTCGGGCATATTAATATATCAAATACTCAGTTTAATCAAAATCGTTAGAGCCGTTTTTGAGAAAATCGAAAAAAACGTAAAAAGTTATGAAATAAAGTACCCCCTGCCTTTGAGCAATTTAGATGAAATTTTACATACATACACTAAATTCCTAATTTCAGGTTCGCACGGTTTATAGTTTTTGAGCTAGTCTGTTCACACACAGACCATTTCGCGGGACTTGGTTATTTGGACTCAGGGGACCCTAAAACATGTATTTCCGTTGAAAACCAGAAGTCGAAATTTTTCACGATCGCAATACTTCAAATACTACTACGTGAAAGTAAAAATAATCATCTCTGGTTGCATGAAAATCCCCATGCAATTCGTCAGCACGAGTTTCAGTGCAATGTGGGGTTGGGGATAACAGACAATATTTTAATAGGCCCGCATTTCTTACCACCTCGACTCAATGCGGACACATTTTTGGAATTTCTTAATAATGATTACCACGATTTAGTTGAAGATATTCCACTACAACTGAGAAGGAACATGTGGTTTCAATTAGATGGTTGTCCTGCCCATTACGAAAGAGGTCCACGACAATGGCTTAATGCTAATTATCTTAATCAATGGATTGGCCGAACAGGACTAGTGGCTTGGCCTGCTCGCTCTCCAGACCTGACACCACTGGATTTTTTTGTTTGGGGTGCCATTAAACAAAACGTCTATGCAAGGCCAGTGAATGACCTTAATTCTTTACGAAGAAGGAATTGAGTCTACACATAGCCAGTGCCGTTCTGCTACGGCTCACAGTGTTTCGCTTAGTAGGAGCTAGGTGGACAAAAGTATTTTTCGTAATTTTTTCATCTCTTTCGACTATTTAAGTAATTTAATTATAAACTTATTATATTTAATTATAAAATGATTATATTAAATCATAAAATTGTTTTTCGTCATTTATTCATTTATTGAGACTTATTAAGTAATTTAATTATAAAATAAAACATTTTTATTAATTGAAAATCAAATTTAAAGCGATTCCTAGGAGATTAAGAAGAAAAATAAAAACAAAAGCCTATCTATACAAAATTCTGTACTCTTTATTTTTTTTCTAATCCTCTTTAAATGCATTTTTCTTTTTTCCTTCTTTTCTTTCTTTTTAGATGATCCTTTTTTTTTTTTTTTTTTTTCTCCTTAAATAAATATTTGATATTTTCACATGTGTAGCATGATGGTCAGATATCTATTTTTATATGTGCATAGCTGTATAGGGATTTAGCCCCAGAATAAGGTTATTTTTTTCAGAGCTTACCTCTGCAAAGATAAAAACATGTATCATATATTATGGCCCAGGATTCCGCCAAATGACAGTGCTGGTACTGCTGAGAAATCCAGTGGGAAAAAAGGAAAAGGCGTTTTCTTAAATACCTGTTTGTATAAGATTTTCTTAGACGGTAATGGCAAGAAGGCTAATTCTTCATTTCCACTCAATTACTTAGCATTCCCCAAAGCAATAATTGATGTCTTACACAATTTTTGCGGGTATCATAGTGGTTCCTTGAATTTGGAAGTTGGCGTTGAGCCTAAAAATGCTGCTTTGATTTTCCCGCAGCAACCCCTTTATGAGAAATTTTGGAGGCAAAGTTAGGCAACCTCGTCCTCTCTCCTCTTTACGGTTTTTGAAATTATGTTTGAACGAAAGAAACTTTAAGAAAAAGAGATTTTTCTTCCATAGAGTGGTTCAACGATTATTAAAAAAATATCCATTTTGGAAAGAAAGTACTAAAAAAAAAGAATGTTGTACTGGAGTGTGCAGGCTATAATACATATTATTATTAAGTTGAAAGGTGCCCCTAATATATATAGAAAAATCAGCCCGAGTACAAAAGGGTACAAGTCATTAACATCTGGACAACATTTGGAAGTTTCAAAACGATGAAAAAATACTGCAATCATCTCAAAAATATTTTTTTATTGTGGTTTGATTAACAGATAAATTTACTGAATTTGTGTGAATTAGCACTCAATAGTCCAAGTAATATTAATCCTTAACAATCAATCTATAAAAATTTAGGAACACTATAATTTTAATTATTGAAGTGATGCTTGGAATTTAACTAATTTATTCTATTAAACCACGATTTTACACCTTTCGACTCTATTACTAATGAGGTGGAGCGTGTGATACATAAATAAATATTAGAATGCTACGTTTTGATATATTGTTTACATTATTAGAATACCAATTTTTAGAATTTCAATCATGACTTTTGTCCACCTAGCTTATACTAATCGAAATACTGTGCGGCTGCTGCAGTTGAAGAAAGATGCCGAGCTTGTCTGAATGCTCAAGGAAATCACTTTGAACATTTAATATGAATGTTAATGGTTTACATTTAATAAATAAAGTAGTTGGAACAAATAAAATAAGTTTTATTTATTTACTATGCCTAAGTTTACTATGACTCGTAATAATGAAATCTTTAGATGTGAATATCTCCTAAACAGAGCGTTTGCGGACATAACTTCATAGGAAATTTTTTTCTTGTTTTGAGGTCCTTAGTTCAAATTTTCAGTTTGGCCATTTAACCCTGAAACACCCTGTGTGTATATATATATGGTATAGAATATATATAGGAATAGGATTAGAAAAAGTATCCACTTGTTTTTATTAATGGTATGAGAGCAGTTGATCCACCTTTCCTTATCTGTATACATTCATTCCTTAGTAGTGAGCAGGAGTCGAAACCTGGCATCTAATAAAGCTCATCAAACTCATTTTAACTGAAGAAAAAGCGCAGAAAGAAGCAAGCTATTTAAAACATGTCTTTAGGAGATATTCACGCTTCAACGCTTTGTTTAGGAGATATTCACATCTAAAGATTTCAAATAGTCTCTTATTTCTAATTTGAAAAAAGGTCTGGTTGAGTTATTTTCTCGGTATTAATCCTGGAGTAATTAGTTATAATGCACTGGAAAATAGAAAAACTTATTGAAAAATAAAAAAACTTGTATTAAAGAGCAAGGCAATATGCCAACGCTTATGATATTAATGTATTTAAATCTATAATTATTCTAGAGAATCTTATTTTTATTCGATCGCTGCATATCATGATACTCCTCATAACGTGATACCCGGTAATATTTCCTCAAGCAGATAAATACCTGGATAAAATATATATATGTTTTTAACATATATTTAAATTATTTATAACAATTGATTTCCATTCAATGATTAAAATGGTTTTTGTTTAACGATTCTATTTATGTTTCTTATATGTGTGTGTGTGAGTTTGCCTAACTTGGGATTATCTATTAAAGAAAATATTTTTCGCTAAGGTTTCACTGCAGTTTGATTTATTAATATTTATATCCATGTTTAGTTTTAGTTTTTTAAACAGTTGGCGGTTTCAAAACAGCTTATCAGATCATATTTAAAATTTTGTATACTTACACTGTTATATAATTGATGTTCCTGCTTCTCAAAGTAGATTGCTTTTATATATTTTACACTCGTATTATCAGGTTACTTTACTTTCAAGAAGGTTCTGAATCGCTCGTTCAAAATTATTGTTCATTACCGTTCTTTTTTTCCCCCTTTTTTCCCTTTTTTTTTTTTTTTTATTACTGAATATTTCTTTTTATAGATGCAATATTAATTGTCTAAACGATACAGTTTCCTCAAAAATGATGAGTTATATTGCAGAGTTATAACATTTAGGAATATCATTGAATATCATCACCCTAGTTAATTCAGATAACTATATTCCTATAAATTAAATACTATATTATAAAACTGTGGGGGGATACTATAGCAGGAGGGGGGATTATGAAGATCGAAAAAAAAAAGTCTAAAGCACACTCATTTATTTACGTAGAGAATTTTATTTTTCGCAAATTGTCGAATCTACGAGATATACCCACCTCCTGGGACAGCTCCTGATTATAAAGTTACCTATTTAGAGTGTAAATCCAATTATTTCAATAGGCTTATTCGTTGTATAGTGTTATTTTATATTGGAACAGTTTCTATTCGCTTCAGCACGTAAACATCAAATGAAAATAGAACACAATAATGTGGAATTTATGAGACAGTTTGGACGACCTTACTGGCAGATGTAGCCTCACAAAGATAAAAGGATGTTGGTAGTTCTGAGTCTAAAGCTACCATTTTGAATAAATTATGTACATAAAAGCTTTCAGGAAATTCTAAAAAAATCACTGCTAAGGATTTAGAAAAATTTAGGGGAAACATTTATGCCTCAACATTTGCTATACTTATCGAAAATCTTTCGGGTCGTTGCATATTCCAAAGAATTTTGTTTTGTTTGGCCTAATTATGAAATTATGGTGTAAAAAATTTAGTATGTAGCTACTTTTTTATGTTGATACTTTTATATATTTTTACTAGAAGCCCCCAATTAATTTTACAAATTATACAACTTTTCATTTAATTCTACTACTCGAATATATAAAATAAAATAGGTATTAACCGTTCACTATATCACAAAGCTTTTCATTATTGAGTAACAAAGTTGTGAAGGTTTTCTGCCAGAGCTTGCAAAATAAAATATTACACGGTTAATAAATCTTTTTATTTATATAATAGAGTGATTACCTATCATTTTTTCCTTAGATGAATGAGCTTACGATGAATAAAGAAAGTTATCCTTGTAATAGCAACCATATTCGCATGCTCTTTGGTTTAATCATATTGCTTGCATGCGAAATTAATGCAGGTTTCCTCCATTGCAATATCTTAATACCAATTCTGTAAGCAAATCTAATCCTAATATTCATTCCTTATATACCATACTAAACCTTATCTAATACCCGCCCTTTCACCATGAATTTAATCAGTAAAATCTTTTTATTCAGTCTGTTTAAATAATCAGTTTTAAATTGAAAATGTCGAAGTGGAGTTTCCGTCAAATTTATTTTTACGAATTTATATTGGGACGCAACGCTGCGCAAATAGCTCGTAACATTAATGAAGTTTTCAGCATTGGTTCCAGAAGTTTCTCAGTCGAAATTTTGACTTCGAAGAAAGGATCAGTTGATGACAACCAGCTGAGGTCAATAGTGGAAGAAGACCCTACCAAAACCACCCGAGAAATGGTGGTAGAACCAATCCACCTTCGTAGGCCACTTGGAGGCAATTAGTAAGGTAAAAAAGTTGACCAAGTAGGTGCACCAACAATGAAACAACCACAAAAAAAAAATCGCCGCCTTGAAATCTGATCCAAGCTTTTGACATGTCACAAAAATGATCCATTTCTCGATCGCATTGTGAGTTGCGATGAAAAATGGATCTTGTACAATAACAGAAGGCGTTTTAGACAGTGGTTGGTCAAATATGAACAACCAAAAGCATCTCCCCAAAGCCCAGCCTATACCCAAAAAAAATTATGATCACAGTTTGGTGGTATACTGGCGGTGTTATCCACTACAGCTTTCTCAATCGGGGCGAGACTATAACTGCCGACAAGTACTGTCAAGAAATTGATAATATGAATCGGAAGTTGCTGTGGCCGATCCTTCTCCATGATTAATGCCAGACCATACGTTACTCAATCAACGCTACGACGACTGCCTGAGTTGGGCTACGAAGTTCTACAACCACCTTATTCACCTTACTTCTCTCCTAGAGACTTATACTTTTTAAGATATCTGGACAACTTTTTGAGGGAGAAAAGTTTTCAAAACCAGGCTGAAATTGAAAATTTCTTTTCGTAAATTCATTGCATCCAGAGATCCAGAATTTTTTCTGTTGGGATAAGAAAGCTTGTTGAGTGAAAATATGGCGTATTTTCAATGAATATTAAAAACCTGCATTAATTTCGCATCAATCCAATATATACCAAACACATGCGCGTCTTTTAACTGTAAATTTTTTAAGTGTAGGCGTATTTATTTATTTTTCCTGTTTAACAAGTGATATTTAGTACATAGTTTTCATTTTTAACGTAAAAGTGTTTAAAATATTTTTCTTTCTAGGTTTTGATAATTGTAAAGAACTTAAAAACTAAATTTATAATGTTACTAAAAGTGTTTGTTTAAACAAGTCTTTTTAACGAAATGTCTAGTTAAAAAGAACAGTTTGGTGATCAACTAACCTGCTACATAGAAAGTAACTGAATAGCGAAAACGTGGCTACAGCGTGTCTCTGGGGACACTGGTGACCTTATTACGGTGAACTCTTGCTGCTAGATTTAATCAGCTCACAATTAAAGGAAATGACGCATTGTTGTCCGATAATTTTTTAACAAATATAACGGTTAGAAAACATTTAAGTTGGTATGGTTAAGAAAAAAAAAAAAAATAGTGTTAAGTAAACCCATTATTGACTCCAGGGGGCCCCACTCTCCAGGGATACCCAATTTCAGGAAATGTATCCCCCTCCCATCATATCACTACATCTGCCCTGGGCCTCCACTGATCTAGTAATCTCTGGTATTTAGAAACAGGAGGTCCATTTCTAGATATTTGGTTTAAATTCGGAAAATTTAAAATTGTAAAGTAATAGTTAAATATTTCAGTAATAATAATGAAATTTATGGGACCATTATGTGTTGAATTCACCATTACTAATTGAATTCAAAGGCATAATAGGGGCCTTGAATTTTATTTTTCAAATGATGTATATCTTGCTTTACTTTCATATATCTCTTTACTTTCACAAGTGTTATTTCTTCTGTCTTGATATATCAGATTTTTTTTTTTAAGATTACATGTTAAGTCGCTGCCAATTTTCAAACTTTTTATATGTGTATGAAATTATAAACAGTTATTTTAAATGATTTTTCTGATTCCAGACGTGTTCTTGAATCTAGCCAGCCTGTGCACTTGCTTGCTGTCCTCATCATCATATTGGCTTTCTCCACTCTCCTTCCTTCACATCATGATTTGGGAGATCAAGGAAAGTCTACCTTTACTTTTTTTGCTTACATTTTGGCAACATCCCTTCATGCTGGGGCCCAGTTTTGGATGACATTTATATCAGGTATTTTAAATAAAATAATTATTTAAATGTGAGAAATATAGTTAATAATACTTGCTGCCTACAACATCCTCAAATCTTATGATGTCTTTATTAAATATTCATATTCATAAAATAAATAAAGAAGGCATAATTGCAAGTTTGTATAAAAAACAAAACAATTTATTATTAAAGGAAATTAAATATACCTACATTAAAATAAAGTTATATCAAAAAAAAAAAAAAAACTCTTAATATCCTCCATGACCAATAAGAAAATTGAAAATATACTGAAAATTAAATATAGAATTTTTTATCCAACAAAAGTAAACGATCTGCATATTTTTTCACAACCAGATTGCTAATAATGGGCTTCTGAATTATGAAGCTTATGAATATATTATCATTAATTGTAAACTGTATATATATATATATATATATTTTTTTTTTTTTTTTTTTTTTGAATTGTTATCCCTCAAAAATACACATTTTTATACATGACTTTACTTGGCTTGTTCCAATATCATGTTGCATTCTTGAAAACCACCTTTCTTACATACCATAGTTTGGCTTGAAGCTGCTATTAGAGGTTTCAATTGTAAAATCTTTGTTAAAATTTTCTATTACAATTAAAACACGTTTGGAATAAACTGTACAAATAGATTGGCACAGAAAAAATATTTAAACTATGATTGGAATTTTTTTTCTCACATGTAACATTTTTATATGTGTTAATCAGTTAATTAGGATATATGATATTAAAAACTAAAAAATTCTTAATTTTTTAGGACTCAGCCTCTACTTTTCCCTTCCAAGGCATGCATTTGGAGATGTTCAGAAAGTTTTATTTCCAAGATATTTTACATTTAACAGTCTCTTGAGCGCAGTTACACTTCTTACATTCACTCACTTGCAGAGCCACATGGATTGGACTCTAAGACATTACATTCAGGTAAATTACTTACAACTTATCAAGAAGAAGTTATTTCATTGGACATTTCATTCCATTAATAATGACAAACTATTTTTGATGACAGCAAAGATAAATTTTCTGTATAAACTTGAAAAAAAAATTATTAGCTGATTTTAAAAACAATATATGGAAGTAATTAAATATATTTCATTCACCTATTTAAACAAAATATTTCAACTTTGTAAAATAATATACTATAATATCTTATTATATACTATAACATCTGTATTCTACAACTAAACACTGTAACACTAATCTGATATACTTTCTATAATAGTACTCAAATTCATCTATTCTCAAATATCTATTCAGTCTTTTGTTGTTTCTTAATACAGTTTAACCTCTGTTTAATGAAAAGAAACATACAATTTTTATCTGAAAAAAAAAAAGAATGAGCTTTTCATATATTAAAAAGAAATTACAGCCCTCAGTTAATGGCTCTTATTTAACTATTGATAATTAAATTTAAAAAAATTTAATTTTTAAAAGTTTGAAAAAAATGATGAAGGATGGATTAAATTTAATACATCTAACCAACAAAACAATTTTCTTAGGTACTTCTTTAGCCTCAAAAGCAGTAGTAATTGTTTTTAATCTTACAAGGATACTAAGAGTTCAACTCTTTAGCTTCCCGAATTCCTAGGTATATAACTTTTTTTTTTTTATGAAACTTGAAGAGGTTTGAATGTAGTATAACAATTGTGATTAGAAAATCGTGCAATTTTTACTTTCACTTACCTATATATGAAATATATAGTAAGTGGAAGTATTGCGATCGTGAAAAAATTCGACTTCCGGTTTTCAACGGAAATACACGTTTTGGGGTCCCCTGAGTCGAAATGACCAAGTCCCGCGAAATGGTCTGTGTGTGTGTGTGTGTGTGTGTGTGTGTGTGTGTGTGTATGTGAACAGACTAGCTCAAAAACTATAAACCGTGCGATCCTGAAATTGGGTATTTAGAGTAGGTATATGCCCGCGATGTGACAGCGTAAATTTCATCAAAATTACTTAAAGGGAGGGGGTACTTTACTTAATAACTGTTTAGGTTTTTTTCGATTTTCTCAAAAACGGCTCTAACGATTTTGATTAAACTGAGTATTTCATCTATTTATATGCCCGAGATATGACTGTAAAAATTTCATCAAAATTGATTAACCGGAGGGGGGACTTTACTTTATAAATTTTGTAACATTTTCACGTGTTTTTTTTATTTACTCTAAATCGGCTTTAACGATTTTGATCAAACTGGGTATTTGATGTATTTATATGCCCGAGATATGACTGTAAAAATTTCATCAAAATTGATTAACCGGAGGGGGGACTTTACTTAATAAATTTTGTAACATTTTCACGTGTTTTTTTGATTTTCTCAAAAACGGCTCTAACGATTTTGATTAAACTTAGTATTTGATCTATTAATATGCCCGAGATATGTCTGTAAAAATTTCATCAAAATTGATCAACCGCAGGGGGCACTTTACTTAATAAATTTTGTATCATTTTTACGTGCTTTTTTTATTTACTCAAAAACGGCTTTCACGATTGTGACCAAACTGGGTATTTGATGTATGTATATGCCAAATATGTGATAGCCAACATTTCATCAAAATTTATCAACCGAAGGGGGGACTTTACTTAATAAATTTTGTATCATTTTCACGGGGTTTTTTATTTACTCAAAAACGGCTTTAACGATTAATAAAAATAAGATATGAATGTAGAAAAATGTGTGACTTTGGGAAATGATATTTAACAAAACACGTCAATTTCTTATCTAAGTAAGTTGGTAAGTGAAAGTTGTGTGTTGCGCGCACGCACCAGATTTTTTTGTTTATACAGTATAAAAAATAGGAAATTATTTTCCCTTCAGTTCAATATTTATTTTAAAATTAATTGTAAAATAATAAATAAATAATTTAAAACTATAATTATTTATAGTTTAAATAATCATGAATATATGATAACATAAATAACAACTTAAAACCATTGCTTGATTTCTACAGGTTGGAGCCTTGTTGTGTTGTTTCCTCAGTGAAGCACTATCCAGACTTTACATTGCGCCTGAAGTTGTCTCGCAGATGAAAAAAGTGAGGAAGATAGAACTAACAGTCGAGGGAGTTGGCCAAGAAATTGGAAGGCACAAACCTGGTGTACTTGCCTCATGCCCAGAATATGTCAGCACTTATGGTGTCTTCAGGAAACTACACATGCAAATGGCGATAGTTAATGTGTTCACGATGGCCTGTTCCACCGTCCATCTTCTTTATCTATCTCAATCTATTAAATTTGTCTAGCAGTTCACACTGATCAAATATTTTTTTTTTTTTTACTCTCACTTTGAGTCATACTCGTTCAAGTTGAACTGAGTTCATGTTTAAGTCTGATGATAATTATTCTTTCATTACATTTAAGTAGTTTATTTATTATGTAGTCATTGCTTAGTGTCTCAATAATTTCAAATTCAAGAATATATTTTTGTTTCTTCAATCCCATTCAAATAATTAATCTAAAAGAAATTTTTTTTTTTTTTTTTATAAATACAGTAACTTAACACTGTCTGATTGCAATATAGAATTTAAGGAGAGTTTCTTTTTTATATTCAGTCAAAGATTGGTTTTTTTTTTGGTTTTTTCCACCCCAAATTACCTTTGATTTGTTTTATTATATGTAGATAAGTCAAATTTTTTGTCTTATGTCTTATCAGTATTCCTAAAAAAGTGTGAATGACGTATGCTAGAATTAAGTGATGAGCAGATTCCATGACTTTAAATATTAATTGTTTGTTGATACTTAGGAGAATAAGTATAAATTTATGTGGAAAATCATTCACTTTTCTAAGTTATTTCATTTCCGCAAGTGTGAAGAATTTGTATCATAAAATTGTAATTATACTGTTTTTTTTTTGTTTTTGTTTTGTTTTTTTAGATTTTTTATGAAGAACATCTGCTCTTAAAAGTATTATTTGTTTTTGTGAAAATCCACGTATCACAGGGTAAACTAGATTTCCAGAATGAAAATTTAATTTATTATTTATGAAATTGATTTAATTTAGGGTTTTTAATGTTTTGATTATATATGTCTACAGACCCTTATAAATTAAAACCATATGTAAACAAATGCTACGCATCAAGCATAACTTGTGATTTACCCTCTATAATTACAATTTTTATTTTTAATTTTAGCTATGACAACTGTGATTTATATTACATTAAGGAACTTTTAAGAGAATCTCATAACTTATATATGCTTAGCTTGCTCCCTAGCAAATATCTTGAATTAATGTCAGAGAAATTTAGTTGCGCTCTTAAGACTGAATTGCAACTAAAAAATTTTTAAATGACAAAATTATATTTTTCTTGCAAGGTAAATTTTGTTCGGTCTATGCATTGAGGCATGGCGAGGCTGTATATAAATTATAAATAAATAAATTTAAACAAATTGATGAATATGTTTTTATCTCCTTGCTTATTATTATTTTATTTTATTTTTAATACAACTTCTATTCATTTCTGAACTAATTGAAATAATGGTTTACTGAATTTCTGTACTACACTGAATTGGTAATTAAATAAAAAGCAGTTTGGGTCACCTGATGTGTTATGGTTAGCATAGCAACCTACAATACTAAAAGTTGCGCGTTCGTGTCGTGAGGTGGGTCGCCCTAGGATTTTTTAATGGGAGTAAAAAATCCTTGGCTATGCCGTCTCGGTCAGGAAATAAAATGGAGGTCCCGAGTCTGTACGACGTCAGGTCGTCGGTAAAGATCCCTATCCTAATTATACATGGATAGGCAAAATTTAGGACTCCCTAAATATATCTTATATTTTATAATATCAATCATTGATTGATTACATTACATAATTGGCATTATATAATATCAATCATTGAAGTATTTATATAATTTATAGATTATAATACAAAAAACATTTAAAACAAACAAAATTAGAGGTGTTAAATTGAGGACTTCAATTCAAAAGGATTAAGATAATTCATACAATTGTACCTGCTGAACTTTCAACAAAGTTCTGCTTTGAGGAAAAAAAGTTCCAGGAGATCTAATCGCAGCTATTAAATCAGCTTACCAGGAAGCGAAAGGAGTTGTGAGGATCAATGGAAGAGAGTCTAGCCCTTTTCCCTTAGAAAGAGGTGTAAGGCAGGGGACAGCCTGAGTCCCCTCCTGTTCATCATATTTATGAATGAAATACATAAAATTTGTAAACGCCGTACTTCCTGGACGGTCATTGGGAAATGGAATTTGAGAAATGTCATGGTCCAAAGTCTGCTGTATGCCGATGATATCGTACTGATAGCATATACGAAAAATAAACTGCAGCTAGCACTTGTGGAATGGCAGGAAGAGCTTCTCCGTAAAAGGATGACAATAAATACATGGAAGAGTAAGGTCTTAGTTATGTCGAGAGAGGATCAAGAGGACGTCCAGCTTATTTGTAATGGACAAGTGCTTGAAGTCGTACATGAATTTACCTATTTGGGGACAATCATTAGCAAAATGGGGAAGATTGACCCAGAAAGAGCAAATAGGATATCCAAAGCTAACCAGATCTATTACCCTATCTGCAACAGCATAGTGGGGCACAGAAATGTTAGTGAGAAAACTAAAAAGCACATTTACAAGTCTGTATTCTCCCAATTCTCACCTACAGAAGCGAAAGCTGGGTTATGCTGGACAAGCAAGCCAGTCGAATGACAAGTACTGAGATGAAATTCCTGATGAGAGCCGCTGGAAAGACCAGGAGGGACCGTATCAGGAATGAACGGATAAGAGAGGAGATGGAGGTAGAAGAGCTAAAGACTTTTCTGGAAAATCGACAGTTAAAGTGGTTTGGCCACGTTTGTTGAATGGATGATGAGAGAAATCCAAGGAAAGCAATGGAAGCTCGACCCACTGGGAGGAGGCCACGAGGCCGTCCCAGAATTTCCTACCAGGAATATATACAGCAGATAGGAGGGAAAAGAGGCAAAACCCTCCAAGAAATGAGGCAGCTTAGTAGGGACCGGGAGGCATGGCTGCATTGGATTAAGGCTCCTCGATGCTAAATGGCATGAAGAGGTAGACAAAGAAGAAGAAGAAGAACTTTCAACAAGCAAAATTTGGAAATTAATGGAAGAAAGTTTTCAGTCTTTAAAACCAACCTTGCATGGTAAATATTATTGACACAATGTACGGTATGAGAAACGGTTGTAAATAATATTGCTTCAATATTCCAACTTAAATTCAATATTATTTTGGTAACATTAATATTGCTTCAATAATATTGACTGTATAAGTTTAACATACCAAATCTGTGGACTTATCACTGTTTCTTATTTTTGCCCTTTCTGCATTGCTTTAGTAAAAATCATGAAATCCCATCTACATTTGATACCTCATTCTTATTACATTCAATTTTTCCATTTTCTGCTTGCAAATCATGGGTGTAGTACAAGATTAATCAAATAATGGAATCTTATAAAACATTGCATCTTTAATAGCATGGCATTGCCTAATTCAGTTCAGAATAGCAGTGCTTAAAAAAAAAAAAAAAAAAAAAAAAAAAAATGTTTTCCTTGTTTTACTCATTTATTAAATTCTCATTTGACTAATACACAAAAATTTATTACATACAATAATATTTTACATAGTTAAAATCACAAAAAGTACCCTCTTGCAAATACTTAGTCAGGCTATAAAGTCATGTAGTCTATTTCGTACAATTATTCTTAGGGGACATTTGTTCTATAATAAAATTATATTTTCATTTTTACATTCAAATTGTTAAACTTGTTTCTGTTAATAAACATTTCTGTATTATTTTATTTATAATTTTATATTGTTTTTTTTATATTTTGATTCTCATAATTTCAATTCAGTTATTCGATATATCATCTCCCTTTTACTCTACATTGTTGATCATGGTCTTTACAGTAATTATATTTGTAGACTTAAAGGCTCTATACACTAAATCATTCAATAGAATAAACAATTTTACCATCATTAATTGTCCAATAAGGATTTAAATATTCTAAGGGATAGCCTTCAGTTGATTAAAAAAAAAATATGCCCCTTCAAAGAGAATTCCCCCTACAAACAAAAATCATCAAGATCGGCAAACACGGTAACTGGTGGGACAACATAAAATTTATTATAAGAGCAAGAAATGATTTCAAAGCAAAATGGACGTCATGGGCAAAATCCGGGAAAAGCCTAGATAAAAATTGCAAGGAAAATATCAAGGAGGATTGACACACTGCAAAATTTTTGCAAAGAGCAAAAGACCAAAGCAAAATATAAAAGGCATAAATGATAAATTAAAGTGCTGCAGAAGCTATTTCAGGCATTATCGTCCATCCAGACAATCTCAAAAGATTGGGAATAGTGTGGTTACACTGAAAATTAGTTCCTTTTCCGTGGTCTAAAAGATGTAGACGAACAACTCTAGAAAAATGACAGCTCAAGAGGTTCAGTCATGTTTGTCAAGTGTGCAAGGACCGGAAACCCAGAAAGTTTATTATGGTACCACCTACTGGAAAGATGCCAAGCGGCAGGTAAGCCTTGGATACTATATTCGGAATACATTCATAGGACTGGAGGAAGCCTCTCTAACATCTTAAGCATGAGACCATGTG
Organism: Aelia acuminata; assembly: GCA_911387785.2. NCBI lineage: Eukaryota > Metazoa > Arthropoda > Insecta > Hemiptera > Pentatomidae > Aelia > Aelia acuminata. The sequence goes on along the minus strand of OU426983.1, from coordinate 71,225,242 downwards.
GTCTGGCAACATTGGATCGGGGCCTCTTCACTCTAATAATGGCACGAGGAGGATGACAGAGAGAGAGAGAGAGGGGGGGGGGAAGTAAGCTCTCTTCATAGAGAATTTCAGGATTCGACACTGTGTTGTCAAAATATGACAACAGGAGCAGGAGATCAAAAGGTTTAACTATTCAATTAAAAAAAAAATTGTGTTTTGATAACAGGGAGAAGAGTATCCGAAATGTTAAGAAGATTCGTTGATTTGAGTGAAAACAATAGGAAATTTATTTAGTTATCCCTCCTACATTATTATTTGCAACTTCCTAACAAAATCCTAAGAAAGAAATATTAATGCTATCTTTCAATATTATTAAAAGTAACTTTCTTTTAAAAATCACTCAGATGAAAAAAGGTAATATTATTTATAAATAGTAAATCTATAATTCTTTCTTTTATAAGTGTGGAACTGTTCACAATTGACTTCATATCACACTCGAAAATCCACTTTTTCAAGGGATAATTATTGGCATAATAGTGAGCAATTTCACAAATATTATTTTTTTGGCTGTCATGAACAAGTTGGTAACCCAAAGATATGCATTTATCAGGAGAGCACTTTTATTGATTGAATGATTTCATCTCAGTATTTAATGTCTCATTCAATGAAGCATTATTAAATATGCAGATATAACTATTAAATTTAAAAGACAATTAGAACTTTAAAGTGCTTTCCAGAAAAATGCACATTTTTTAATTCAATTTTTTTTTTCATAAATGAATAACATGTCTCAGAAAAATAAAATTTTATTAAATAACTGATTTAAGAGGCAATATAAAACTAAAATTTAAAAAGTTTTTTTTAAATGATCATTAATCTCTAATTTAAAATATAGATATTAGATCAATAAATTGTTAAACAGAAACGTTTTCTTATCAAGAGACATGTTACACAACTCACTTTTTTTTATGGTGCCCAAAAAGGGAGAAAAGACTTCCATTCATGTTCAATAACAAACCATATAAAAATGTTTATTCTAATATGACAGTATGTTACACTTATAATGAATAATTTACTCTCATAATCAAGTCCACACATCCATTTATTTATTAATACTCCATACAAATCAATTTTTATTTTTAAAAGTTTCTTCAAAATGTTTTTTGATAGAAGAACTGAAAGTTTAAGCAATTTAATTTTTGAACTTAAATGTTCACAGAGTTCTTTTAACTTTTAAATTGTTGAATGAAAATATAATTAACTGATATTTAATATTTCTAAATTTAATAATGCTACCAAGGACCGACATCTTTTATTAGCTTTAAAAAAAAAAAATAGTTTGTTATGCAGTTATTTCATAAAATAATATTCTGATTTATCAAAAATTTCCTTTTTAAAACACCATATAAGAAACGGTCTACTATTAGAATGGCCTGACAATATCACATAAAACATAAGATTAATATGTAGTTTCCTGATATATTTTTACAAATAATCAATCACTAATCTATACATAATTTAATGATCTAGAATTAAAAATAGATATATTACCAGATAAAAAAAAAAAAGCATAAATAATGAAACTAGTAAAACAAAAGAATCCAAGTATTCTGATCAAATATTGAATGGTTCTTTTAAATTAATTGACTAAAACATAGGTGAGGATGAGGCTCTATCCTATTCCATGATAGATAAGATGGTTCAAACTCCCATTACAATGTAAAAATTATGACAGCAATTGTATAAGTTTTAATTATAATTTATAACTTCACGGTTTTAATCATAATTTATATCTATGAATTTCTGAAATTAGCAAAATAATATATTAAATAGAACAAAAATGAAAAATAATAATTTTATACAATGATGCCCAAACCATTTTTATTTACAATGTACCTACTTAGAAAAGGAAGATTCGTTAAAATGAACTTTGACAATTAAGGCTAACATCATAAACAAAATCTTATAAATCTTTTAATTGGAATAAAGTGATCCTTTAAAAATCATAGAGTGGATTATTAAGTATTAAGCTATTGAAAAATAAAACCCGCAAGGAATTAATTTATATACACAAATATTAATGAGAAGGTTTATGTTTTATTTTCAATCAAGATTTGATCCTTGAGACACAGTAAATCATGGAAGGAATTTTTTAACTATGTGCCGACAGTCATAGGCGTCACCAGAACCAAATTATCGGTGGGGACGAATCAATATTTTCATTCGAAAAATTCGAAAGGCTAAAAATTGAAATAAAAACATTGACCCAACAGATGTTTAATTCCTCCTCCAACGTTGTATTGAAAAGTATTTATAAAACATGTCAATTTATGTCACATTTAGAGAGTAAGTAGTTGCCCCCTTTCAAAATATTGGGGGGACGCATCCCCCCTGTCCCCCACGGCGGTGACACCCATGCTGACAGTAATAATTTATCAGTTAGAGTAGACTTCCAGTAGTTCACTGAGACGATAATTCTTAAAAAAAAAAATTAAGTTGACAAATGCAAAACTTTAATTAAAAGACTATAAGAAGTTTCGATTAATAATAACTCATCAAATTCAAGATAATTATTTTTAAATATACCAAAACTAAAACTTAAGAACACTGAAGGCAGATGGTAGCTGGGCATAGGTTTAAATTATCACAATGTAGTGACAATCCCCACAAAATTCTATGTTTGAAAATATTTTATCAAGTTGGCACAAAATTAACTAAAAATTAATCTCGACACACTGCTATTAAATAGGTTTAACAATAAAGTTTATATTAAAAGAGGAGAATCAAAATATTTTCAACACTCTTTCTTTGGCTCATACCAATGATTATCATGATCCCTTGTATTTCTTTATATTACTAAACACAATAACTACAAAGAAAATTATTTACGAAGGCAGGAATCAAAATTTAGATTGTGAAAAAGGTGATGGTTCATTTTAGATATATGCTTTCACTAAAACTTGACTGGAAAGAACCTTTTGTAGATCATTTCTACTGTATCACAGTAGTATCACTGTGTCTGTATGCACAGACTCTAATTACCACAACAAATCCAATAATTAGTTTTATGTAGAAAGGAATGAACTATGTATTTAGATTTAAAATTTAATTGTATTTTTCTTATAAGATGTCTTTGATGGATCATATTAACTTAATATTTTTAAATGCTGTAAAAAATACTCTTCTATAAACAAGTGTATTTTTTTATCTACTGTGTGATCACGAGACCAAACATACTGTGAGCCATGTTCTTAATAAGAACCAAACTAAACAAATTTCAAACTGAATCAAATTATTTACTTATCTAAACATGCTAAAGAGCAAAGAGCTATAAGAAGACAGACTACATGGAGTGGAGACAAGAACCATCAATAGAAATCATGTAAATCATCACACCTTATCAATCAGACTATACATTTTTTTTTCAGTCTTGACCTTACCTTATAAAAAGCTTTTAGCAGTAATTTTCCAATATTGGTACAGTAGTATTCCAATAAATTAACTTATTATTCTGTGGGGAATCAGAAAAACTTTTTATATGTCTTCTAAGTTTGTGTAGTTTTTTTTTAAAACTTTTAATTATACAATAAAAATGTATAATGATAAATAAATCTATGTTTAACTCAAAAGATATGCAGCGATTCTGGTCAAATTAACCAAAAATTACCGATATTCAACTGTTTTTATTAATAAAATCACTTTCTATTAAACAAGGTATAAGAAAATATGTATATTAAAAAAAAAAGAAAAAAAAAATGCAAACAAAACATGGCAACTAAACCATTCAATATCATTTCAAAATATGAATTACAAACTTAAATGTTACGGGGCAATATGGGAGTGTAGCAAAAGAGAAAAATGAACTGATACTGCTATATACAATTTATAAACCAATAAAATTCTTATCAATTATATGGTGTTCTTCATTTTGAAGAGGTCAGATTTACAAATTAAAACATTGTGATGCATTAACTGTTAATAATAAACTGCTTTCATACGCATATTCTAGGCAGTGGTTATCTATTTCATATAAGGCACAAATCAATTAGATATAAAGAATAAACCGATAATGACCCCTAGGTTGAAAAGAACAAAACAAAATCTAATCACATTTAAATATAAACAATGATCACATTTAGCAACTAGAATTTGAAATTAAAAAACAAAATGATAAAAAACTTATTAAAGGTACAACAAAAATAGAAAATAATTTTAATGCTTATGTATATTTTTGAAACAGGGCTTTTAATCAAAGCTGCTAATTCTTAAATAAATAAGAAAGAAAGAATATTAAGCGTAATTATACTAAGTATGTACAAAAATTAATTTTTGGAGGCAAAATATTACCTAAATGATTCCTTTTCAGTTTTAATAACATAAAACATTGGAAAATGTATCCAATTCACATATAGACATACATAAATTCTAAAAATCGATTTTATACAATATTTCAAGAACACAAGAATAAATAGAAATATATTTATTATACATAATTAGTATTGATAAAATGCACTTTAACTAAAAAGCTGAAGGCAATGTAAATCATTTTTGAAATTAAAAAAAAATTTATAACATCCTTCAGTCATAATTGTTTAACAATAATTTAGTAATAATTGTTTCCTTCAATGGAATATCAATCAAAACACTAAAGCTTTATGGTTTTGAAACCTTCATTATAAACAAGAGGCCAAAGAAACAATACCTGAGCAGGCATTTATTAAAAAAATAACTGTGAATATTCCCAATATCAATATTGACACAAAACTTGTACTCTGCTCCGCTGGAAAAAAAAAAAGAGTACCATCTGTACATTCACACGATTTTGTAAATGTGCATGCTTTTATATTTTCAATCGGTTGTTGATCGCGCAATAATCCAAAATATTTGACACTGATCGATGGATCAGGAGCTTCAGTCCAAAGAGTATTTTAATGGCAACGACTCACTCAGCTGAGATCCATCATGACCGCATCTTGGTTAAGTAGGGAAGAGTCTTTTTGGATTGAGTCAAAGATCGTCTGCAACTCTGAAGTAGATTTTATTTGGGTTACGAACTCACTTAAATGTGGATTTTTATCTGCAAAAAAAAAAAAAAGAAAAGATAGTCACAAATAAATATAATGAAAATAGAGCTAAAAATTAACAGCTACAAAATCTAATATTATTCTTTAGAATTTATAGAGCATTACCTGCATCTGGAATAGTAAGAAGAGCAGCAACTGCCCTCATTGCCGATCTCTTCAGTTCATCCTGTTTTTCATATTCTTGTTTCACAGAATTAGCTTTTACTTTCATTGTGCAAGTATTCTTCAAGGGTTCAACTAAACCTTCCAGCCCTAGAATAGATTATAAGAATCTCAAATCAATAACAAGATCAAAAAGATGCATAACATTATTATTTTCACCAATTATTATGCCAATGTCATTGGGAGTGAACAACTGGTGCAATGTAGCAGATGAAGCCAAGGTCCACATTGGCCTGTATTTACTATGTATAAGTAGGATTAAGTATTATGCTAAGAGAACAATGCTAACTTGATAAACAGATTCACCGGATGTAGCATTCAGGGCATATTGGGGGATTCTAGTTTATTATTTAGCAACCCATGCTAAAATGTAAAAGTTATTTAACATCTGCGAGTTAAAAGACATATACATATGTGCTAGCATATCTTGACTTTAATAAAGTTCAAGCAAAAGCTTGTTCAAATTTTATAAATAAGCCCATACCTATTAGAGATATATTCAACTTTACTGGAGATGATAATACTTGAACAGGTTACACAGGGGAGATTCACTCTCATGATTTATGCTAACTATTAAACATGATAGCTCATTAAACATTCATCAAAAGTTCCTTGAATACCCCAATATTTAACAAACCATTTAAATATAATTACTAAATCATGGATTTTTCATTGAACTTTATATATATAAAAATCTTGTGTCCCGATGTTTGTCGGAGGTAAAATCAAAAACTACTCGACCGATTTTGATGAACTTTGGCTCATTGTGTGTAGTTTTGTCCAACTTAAAAGATGGGATAGTTTTTATGTTGATTATTGACCCCAATATTTCTTTTATTGTGAATTATTGCAAATACAGTAGGTGGCTTCGTGTTTCGATTTATTGAAGTATCATCTAATGAAAAAATCAGCTCTAAGAACTAGTTGAAAAAAATATTATAATGAGTAGAAAAATCAAAAAAATATTTCTCAACTTATTCAACTATAAATTTCATGATTAACATTGAACTGATTAGAAAATAAAGGTAATCTCAAAAGTATCATAAAAAAATATATATAAACAGAAAAACTTACTTTGTAAAACAGGAGAAGGAGCAAGTTGGGCTAGCCTGGCGACCATGAGGTAAGTTAACATTTTGATATCATAGTGATCCTTTAAACCATGTTCAAGGTGGTTCAAAAATTCAAAAATGTCCAAACGATCTAAACAGGAATCCAGAAGAGTGTACATGCACTCAAAGGCGGCTTTTCGTAAATCTAATCCATCATCAACAATATGCTTGAAAGGACCCATTTCTACTTCTCGGATTAATTCTTTCTGAAATTTAACACTAATTATAAGTACAAGAATAAAAACACCTTTAAATATTTAGAACAAATCATCAGATAAAACATTTAAGAATAATTTTTTTTTAATATATATATTTACCCGAACATTGGTTTCTAAGTACAACTTAGGAAGTACTGAGTCTAAAAGGTCTCGAACAAGCGAAGGCTTATTATGAGCAGCTGAATTAAAAGCAACAAGAGCAACTCTTCTTACGTTGAGATCTGGGTCTTCGAGCGCTTCCAAGAACTGGCCGATACTTAATCGTAACAATGGATCAATAGCTTGAGGCTGTAAATTAAAACAGAAATAAAACATGATTAACACACAAAGCTAAGGTACTACTGGAAATATAAAAATTAATAAGTAAAATTAAAAAATTTATTCCTTATGAGTATGAAGATCTAAAATAATCCTAAAGTTATTTTTCATTATTACTTTTTCAACAGATTCTTTTTCATCATGTACAACAAAAAATATTAATAACTTTTGTGTCAAACTATGAAAGATGCCATGGCAATCTTGGTGTCCAGGGGGCTATCGCAAGAATAAGCTCAGCAGTGTCTTTAAAATACTGACCCAAAATAGTTCTTGATGTTAGTATCAAAATATTTTAATAAAACTTTGTTCCATATGAATACAATGCTGAAAAAAATAAGAAGATACTAACCTGGTCGGATATAGTGAACTTGAGAGCGGTGAGGACAGTGGCCCTCATGAGAGGGGAGGGAGAGGACAGGCCAGAGCGCAGGCGAGGAAGCAGCTGGTGAGGTTCTAAGAGGGTGAGCTTGCCGAGGCACTCAGACACCACATTCCTCGTTCCTTCTTCCGGGCACTCGGCGTGCCTCAGGAGCAGCTCCCAGATTGAAGGAACGTATCCTGCAAGCTCAGTCACTCCTCGTGAGCTACCACTTTGGCAAGATATTATCTGGGAGAAAAAATTATTTACATAATATAAATACACAGTCACAGTAATAACAAGCAAGTTTAAACAGATGTACGGAAAGTCAAAACATCAGTATATGAGTAAATATATTCTAAAATAATTAATTTCTGATAAGGTATAAAATATTAATTTTATAAAACTAGGGATTTTTAATTAAAAACGAACCTCCTTCAAAGAGTGAAGCAACAAATATTGTCTCCTAGGTTGAGCCTCGATCTCCTGGAGGACAAACGGGAGATAGGCCTGAAGATTACCGACTGCTACAGAGCCCAAAGTGTAACTTGCAGCACTTTTCACTTCTTCTGACTGAGGTAAGAAAGAAGCTAATATCGTTTCTTTCAAGTTAGCAACTCTATCAAGGTCTCTGAAAAAAAATTTAGTTGAAAGATATTGTTGTTTGACTTCATTCATTGCTGTAGCAAACACAGCTAAATAAAAGAAAATATGGAAGCTAATTTTAAATATATAAAAACAAAATTGATGACTTGATAAATACTTACATATGCCTTCCAATTTCTCCAATAACAAGAAGTGCAAATATTTGTTGCTGGTCTGATACTGGAGCTTGAACATCTCGTATAAGTTTATCAATTACTATAAGGGCTTCATTCTCCCATGGAACAGTAACTGCAGCGACACATTTTGCTAAGGAATGGAATGCCTGGAAAAAATCATATAATAATAATAATATAATAATAATAATAATGTCTTTATTTGAATACAAAATACAAAAAAATTAATTAGACACATACTCTTGGCCTTAGGCCATTAGAGGAGAGTCGTGGCTTGTTTACAAAATAAATATGTACATTTATATCTTCAGCATTAAGTCAGTAAACTGTTGCTTATTTACATATCTCTCTCATTGTAAATTATATTACTCCTTTATAAATATACAAATTTAATAAAGTATATGAAAAATGATATACTTTGAAAATGATATAATTATATACAAACAAAAAAATAAATAAATAGAAAAAGAATAATAATCAAAAAATATAAAAAAAAAAGAATTAAGAAAAAAAGAAAAATACAAATAATACAAAGGTGGCCCTCTATTAACGGGAGTCAATTATAACCGTATACCTGTATTTCCAGGCTTCTTTTGCATATCCGATTAAAGAGATCCAATTTTTCCCATTCAAATAATTAATGACTTCTGTCCTGGTTAATGTAGTTTTTTTAAACCATTTCAACCAGTATTCATTTAATATCGGACAAATACCTATAAAATGGAGTATATCTTCCTTTTCTTGTTTGTTGCATAAACAGCAATTTATTTCCGAATTTGATGAATACCTCCGGTAGTTGAGACACAACAGTTCACCCCTCAACTTCATTATCCATTTAATATCATTTCTTTTGAAGTTTTTGAAATAGTCTACATTATCAGGTAGTTCAAACATTAGATATTTATACAGGGTACTAGTTAATGAATTTTTCGCAGATTCTATATGGTCATTTTTTAAGCTATCCCGTATGCTTTTAATTAAACTTTTAAAGATCTCTGGCCAGTCGTTTAAATTATCCAGATTTATGAGCGGGAGATTATGTTTCTGTAATAGTAAATATATGTTTTTATACCAGGAAAGACCTTTTTTAACAATCTCGATAGCGGTAGCCTGTGTGAGCCTGTTAGGGGTATTCATAACTTTCAAAATATAATTTAAATGAAGTTTAATAGTATGGATAAATATGGGGTCTAAATTGGTTTCATTAAATATTATATAATTAGGTGTATTAAGAGGCAGACTATACAACTTTTTGATAAATAATGTTAATAAACTTTCAACCTTCCTATATCTTTGTCCTCCCCAAACCTTCGCCCCGTAACACAAAATTGACCTAGAGACTGTATTAAATATATGGAGTTTAGAAGAATGCGAAATATCATTATTCATTACATATGTGTGCCAGAGAGAATTTAAGCCTTGTTTTGCAGTTTGTAATCTTTCACTAAGATGTTTTTCTAAAGAGAGACCAGAAGATAGCGTTATGCCTAAATATTTATGGTTGTTTACCACTTCGATACTTGCATGTTCAAACTTCCATTTTTCATTTCTTGCGGGCTTCCCTCCGTTTCGGAAAACAATTATTTTGGATTTATTTAAGTTTATTTTCAGATTCCATTCTAGAAAGTAAGATTCGATTTGATTTATCATAAGCTGCATTGTAACGGGATTTGACGATAATAAAACTAAGTCATCTGCATAAGCCAGTAGTTTTATTCTAAAATTGTGCACTTGTACGCCCCCATCAAGATATTCGTCTATATCATTTAGGAACAGGGAGAATAACAAAGGCGAAAGAAGAGCACCCTGTTTGACACCCATAGAGATTGGAAAACCTTCGGAAATTCCTGTTTTACCCCATACAAATCCCTCGGTATTTTCGTGAAGGCTACGGATTATGCGAAGCATTTTTGTTGACATACCTAGCTGCATTATTTATAATATCAATAAAGCCTTTTATAATCATTGCTCCAATAAAAAAAAATTAAATCAGTGCAAATATACCATCAAAGCCAAAATTATACTTCTATAAACATCGGCAATTTATAGAATTATTAAATTTAGCCCATTTCACAAAAAAAAAAAAAAAAAAGAAGACAAGAGAATTGCACTGTATCGAAGGTCTTTAGATAGAGAGGGTTTGAGTGGAATTTTACATCTGATTTATAAACCTTAGAAAATTATTATAATTAAAAACTTTTTACAACACAGAACACAATCATGTTTTCTGCTTAGTGTTTTATTATTTGTAATGTCAGTTGAAATAACATTTTGTCTGAATTCTGTATTGAAGAACTGATAAACCAAAGTTCTTCGAGGAATCATAAAAGAAGGGAGACCTGACGATTTTAATATTTTTCCTAGATAACCACATTTACCAACCAAAACTACCACTACAGATCTGTACTGTAAGCATTTAAAATTAATGAAAAAAAATTCCTCCACGAGGGACAGATGATCCGCCAGTGAATAATTGGGAATTTACTCCATCGTGGTTCTATACACCGTAGCAACACAAGTCTTTAAAGATTTTAATCAAATTCCCTAAAAACTTAACCTTAATCAAAGCCCAATTAAAAACTAGAAAACAAATTAACATTAACTGAACAAAATTAGAGAAATTTCTTTACAAAATCAGTAAAATGGGACAATTTTTTATTAAGTATTTTGAACTTGCAACACATATCTTGTCTTGGGATTTCCGGGGCTACCATATATTATGTCATCTCCTCACTTACAACCAAACACAGTTTCTTCGCTGCACAAATCAAACCCATATTTGATCTTATCAACCTAATAAGCTTAGGAAGGATCTATAAAATAATCACAGCTTCCCATGATCAATTGTATTACTGCCTGATTTAAAATCGAAAGAGAGGTATTCATGACCTCTTTCTGAAATAGTCATCTGGCAGAAAAGCTGATCTATTGTTGATTTTCAGCACGAAAATCCATCCAAGTCACACATGTTTGGTACATCACTAATTAGTAATGATAAACAACCAAAGAATGAATGGCTCCATTGTAACTCTCATTTAAATCCCTATTATTACATTATAAAGAGTACTGATAGTGAAATTATATTAGTGAAGAATACCTGCTTGTGAAGAGGAGGCTGGTGCTGCGAGACGGGTCTGGTCAGCATTTCCAGGAGCTCCTTGTTTCCAAGGAGGGGAAGATCAGCTCTAGCAAGAGCCTCCAAAAATTCAAGCAGAGATGACAAAGCTCCACCTTTGCAAGAGCATTAGTTAATCACATACACATCGAAAAAAAATTGCATCAATCCATTAAATGGAAAGCATGTTGAATGCCAAATATTAATCAATGGGCCAGGTTGACAAGGGAAAATGGAAAATCTGCGTATATACATGAAAAAAAATTTGAATTAGCGATGTATATTTTCTTAAAAAAATAAAAATAATAATTTAGTCATTTGCCTCTTATTTCTATTTCATTCAATATTTGCTGAAAAATTGTGAGTAAAGTAATGTGAGTGGTTGAATTTCGAACTAGAGCCAGTCTTTATTTTGGAAATATCAAATGAAGAAAAATGAAAGGAGAATAATTTAACTTAATAACAAAAAAAAAAATTATCACAAAATTTCGAAGTATACTTATATTTCATTTTGTTCTTTATAGAAATCCATCCTGTTTGTCCTAAATTCTCTAAATTTTGCTCAGTGGTTCTTTGATATCAGGCGCGAACACCTGTCCATATTAAAATTGCATAACTTCAGCCAATCTCTGGTTATATTCTTTATTGTTATAAAAATCGTTTTGATCCCGCTTTACATTGGTTTTTACGAAATTGACCGTTATTGTCGATAAAAGTTTCACTTTATAGATTTTATGGATTTAAAAAATGAAATTCTCCAGGTGAAACCAGTATATACAGCTAGTCGTTAAATAAATAAAAAAAAATATTCAAGGATTTGAAGATACAAACAGTAAATGTAATCAACCATATAATTAAAATAGAATTGATGATATCATAAATTACCTTGCAGGAGAGGAGATTTTGCCAGGGTTAGAATTTCTGGCAAAATAAATGGCCTATTAAGATCAGATAATGCTTGCGGCTGTAATTTGGCGATAGATGTCAATAAAACCAAAGTTAACTGAGCTATATGCAAATCAGACTCACTTAACAAAGGAGGAAGTTCTATTTTCACCTGTGAAAATAACAAATAAATTTTATATAGACAAGTAAAACATTAATAAATTAAATATCATTCGTAAGAGAAGAAAGCACAATTATCAAACCTTTTCGAGCAATGCAAGACTTAAAGAAGGACTGTAATTGTTGACAAGAGTGTCCAAAAGAGTGAGAGTGCTCAATTTCAGCGCCCTCTGGTTCTTACGCAAAAAAGTACCCAAAATAGGTACACCTTCAGTCTGAAACAAAAATTTCATTACCAGTCGTCATAACAAAAAAATTCTTTTCTTAAAAAAATATAAATTTGATATGTAAACATAAAATAAAAAAGTCAGCAGTTGGGATAAGATAGGAAATGAGTTATTAGATGGTATTTAAAGATTGTAAGGAATAATAAGAATAATAAAAAAAAAAAAAAAAAAGAAATAAAAAAACTCTAAGAATAAACGACTTTAACATTTTTGCTGCGTAACAGACATGCGTGAGGAGTCATGGTGGTGGGGGATAGCCTAATTCCTGCACTGTAGTAAGCTGAATACTTTTTTAAATTTAGAATTTCATTTTTATTAAAGATCATGTAATCATGTTTTCCATTCTTCTTTTAAATCCAGGCTGCAAATGGCACTGGCAGAGTAGAAAACTGTTTTTTTTATTAATTATAAGAGCCTCATAATTTTTATTATTAGCCTTCATTATTATTTATACTTGCTTGCAATTTCAAATTATCGCATAGGACAAAGTGATTTATTACACTCTTACAATAAAGTTTTATTTGACACCATTTACTTTTGCTGTTTTTTTTTTTTTTTTTTTTTTTTTTTTTTTTTTTTTTTTTTTTTTTTTAATCTAGCTTAGAAATTAGAAGAAGACACTCCTTTACTTTACTCCCAACATCTAAACGTTCTTTAGAATAAATTATTTTATACAAATCCACACACTTAGCTATTGAATAGTAAAGCTGAAAATATACTATAGAAATTTTCAGGGTTTATTCCAGGTAAAGGAGAACAGTACACGGAAGTAAAAAAGATATGGGCAGTTACAAGAGGAGTCAGGAAAATAACAAAGCTGTAGTAGTAGAATTACTAACCAACGCCCTCCATTGACTTTGAAGGACACGGCAGCTTCTGTAAATAGTCTATAGGTGGCAGTAGCTAAAGAACTGATATTTAAGTTTGCAACAGCCAGGCAGTAAATAAGTGGAACAAGTTAAAGGTTTGTAGCACACTGAGCCCTGCTGTCACCAGCCTAGTATACAAATTTGTAGCAGACATTTACTTGCATAACAGTAAATAAATCTGTAGCAGGCACTGCAACCACTCGAGTTCCGTAACTACCAAAGGGTTTTGGAATAAATGGAGTTTTTATCCACGGAGATTATAAAGATGTCCAACATCTTGTGTTACAAGTTGAAAAACAAAAATTAAGGCTCGAAATTATGGATGTGTTGCCAGCTTTGGTAGCCAGTTAGTACATAGGGATCATTCACTCAAGATTCATGCTAAATATTGAGCAATATAACAAACATTCATCACAAGTCATGTGAATAATTACATGAATTACAAGATTATATCATAGTTATATGTTAAAAATGAACATATATGTAAAAAAAAAAAAAAAAAAAAAAAAAAAAAAAAAAAAAAAAAAAAAAAAAAAAAAAAAGAATGCTAGAAATAATAAAACAGGTTAATGAGGAACAAATATAACTTCTAAAAATATTAAAAACAGGAAATGAAGTATCTTTAGTTTAGAACTATTATTGAAATTATTGTAGAGATGAATACTGACCAATATTGGACGAAGATCTATCCTCAGAGGAGATGCAGCAACCTTGGTCAATGCTTTCACAGTAGTAAGGCGAGTAATCTCGTTCCGTAACCTATCAAGAAAGATAGGTAGACATGTTGGCAGTTCTCCTTGAAGGTAATCGCCAAGGGAGCAGATGATTTGACCCATGCAGGAGATAGCTCTTTCCTTAACCTCTTGGTCCAAGTCAGCAGCCCTTAGCCGGGTTAGGGTACACTCATACATTTCGGAAGTATAAGGAGCAAAGTTAAAATTACTGGGAGAATCTGAAAGGTAAAATTAATAAATAAAATAAAGGCAATTTATTGATACCAGCTGGCAGGACTTCATGAAGGATTTAATAATAATTTTAAATTTGAGTTGAAACTAACAAACCACCATGTTACGTCACAATCATTAAAGACATAAATAAGTAGAGACATGATGTATATGACATTACATTCACCAAATGATCAGTAAAAAACATTTCAATGACAGCAGTGCAAATAAGGGAGTGACTAATCCTCAATTCAGTATAAAACATTTTTTCAAAAATAAAAATAATGTAAAAAAATCAAGCCTCTATTCTATATATAATTTTAACAAAAAGAAAATGTAGTGGGTTCCTAACTAGTTAACACTTATTTGAACCATTCTTTAGAGCAAAAAAATTGGATAACCAATTTCACGAATACAGTAGAAAAATTAACTATAGGTTATATATCAGACAAATTTTTATTACTTAATTTTAAGAATATATATATATATATATATATATATATATATATATATATATATATATGTATGTATAGTTTCTTTTTTCAAGTCAATCAATAATTTTCGAGGGTAGGTACACTTCTTCAAATTAAAAAAGGGGATCTACATGCATCTGTGTCCTGTTACCTTTTGATATTTCTAAATGATGTTTGATTTTTTTCTCTCTTGTCTCTCAGATTTTTTGTCATTTAATGTATTCATATTAGAACACTGAAGACAAACAGAAGTTAAATAACAAAATTATGAACTGATTTTTCAATAGATTATGGTAATTAAAAATAAAACTAATGTTTCTAGTGCAATTTTATGATGATTGCTCTATTTTAATCGAGCTGCTCTATATTATAATTGTCAATTATTTGATTTATGATAAATATAAATGCTCTACTGCATTTAAAAAATGTAACAGACTTTTGGATAAAATACCAATAAAAATTAAAGAACTAACCAAGTGGTCTGAGCACTTTCACGAGTTGTTGAAGTACAAGGAGAGCTTCTGCAGTAATTTTATAGAAACTGTCAGAGACAGCAGCAACAACAGGCGGAACTAGAACATCCATGTGTGCATGAAAGACCTCAGCCTGGTGGGTGCACAGCAGGGTGTGAAGAAAACTAAGGGTATCTATTTTCATGTTGCTACTAGAATTTCTATCACTGCAAAAAAAAAGAAATAAGTTAACAATATATAATAAATTAATATCTTACAATAAATTAGCACTAATTATTGCACTAGATAAAAGTATTGAAGGATATAAGAGAAAAGTTCACTAAACATTAAATGGAGCGATCTCTGAGTAATAATAAATGGAGAGGGACCAGCAAAGAACTGGCAGAAATTGATCTGAAAATTTCCCACGATATGAAGGCAGTAAGGTCATGATGGGAAGAAAATGAAGCCTTTACACAACAATCAATGCCTAAATAGAAGGCAAGATATCTCATGCTAAGCTAAAAAGGAGGAGGACAGATAGACTTAAACAAAATCTGGTGCGATGTGCGCAAAACACAACTTTCACTTACCAACCTACTAGGAGTAGAAACCTACCTGTCTTAATAATTGTGCAAACGCAATTTAGAAACTTCACAGAAAATAGCTTTATCCTTATTTACTTACTTATTTTTGAGTTTTATTCTCCAAAAGGTATAAAGTATTTTTATTATTACAAATCTTTTTTAAGTGGAAAATTCAAATTTCATCGAAATTCGAGTATTTTTTAACAGTTTTTAGTTAATAAGTATATCATGAATTGGAATCAATAGAAGAGGTATTTTAGAAAATTAGAACTAAGTTTTCAAATTTAGACTCTAATGCCTTTCCAAAAACTGACAAAGATGATTATCGATGATTGTTCCAACAAAAATCACCTTATATTTCATTCAGAAATCCATTACGGAAATAATGTTTCACACTGAAATATAATTTTTAAGGATAATATTGCACAATAAGTATAAAAAAACAACAGCTTCAAATATTTTGAGCATTACATGCTTTCCTATGCATTTACTCACTAAAGATCTAATAAAATAGTTTTTATTTTTATCTTTGACAATGTAAAAGAAAATACATCATGGCGTTGGATTTTATTTTTCTGTTCAGCTGTTATGAAAACTTAATTTAGTTACCATGGAAAAAAAGGGTTTGTTACAAGCACTTAATGGAGAAGGACCAACAATACTATAGCTATAGCTGCTTTACAACAATGTTATATACATATATATTACTTTACTCATTAACGGAATTTGAAATTTTTATCTTGTGGGAAACACTTTTATTTATTTCCCCTGTATATGTTTATCAATTTTTTTCATATTTCATATTTAGCCATTACTTATTGCTGGGCATAATGAGAGACGGTTAATAATAATAATAATAAATATAAATAATAATAATAATAGACGAGTCTAATCAAAATCGTTAGTGCCATTTTCGAAAATCGCAAACAACGTACAAATGAGATTACATTTATGAAAATAAGTCCCCCCTCCGTTCCCAAATTTGATGAAATTTTCGGGGCATACAGCTGCTTTAAACACCAAATTTCAGTTTCGTGCATTTCAACTTCAACCAAGTATAAAAAACCAGCTATTGATGCTAGGATAATGCTTTTTAAGCCTAGAACTCCATCATTTTTAGCAGTTTAGTTCATTTTTCTATATCATTCAAATTGGTGAAGGAAAAATGGTTTGAAGTCCGAACTTGCTCTGGGATCTAACTAATATATGTATCTTTCCTCGTATCAGAAAAGATAAGGAATTAATTCTTCACAAAATTTAGGCAAAATAAAATACATGAAATCAAAACGTATCATATTTAAACAGATTAATATTGAGACAAACATTTTTAAGACAACAGACATTCCTTATAAAAAAACCAAAGTTTATAATTAAAAATAATTATAATTAATATAATGCATAAAATAATTTTTATTATTTATTTAATAAAAATATTAATAAGATAATTATTATTTATGAAATAATCACCCCATGCTGTACTGTATTCCTGGTATTAGTGCTTCCATGTGGTTTGTCAAAGCGCCAGGAAGAACTGTCACCAATTCCTTGAGGAGTGCAAAGCAATCTTGACGTGTTTTAATTGACCGCTCTTTCATTTGACTTTGAATTGCCTTAACTAAATGAGGAACCTGGAAAAGACAAATTATTAGTTAATAAAAAGAATATGCTTAACTAACGAATGCATTACTGAATATACAAAAAATTAGAAAATAAGCGCATAATAAAAAGTTCTGCTTTTACTTACAGACCATGAAGGCAAAACAATATATCAACAAAACCTTCTACTTAAGAATTTAAAATTAAATTTTTACTGATTACCAATTAAATTTTGAACGGTTGAGGACAGAAAATATAAAAGACACTCATCTCCAGTTAATTGAAATATTTGCCTATTATAATTGCTGCTTATTTATTTAATGTATCTTTACACTAGTATGTCTAATACAGTCCAAATAGGATAGGGACCTTGAACGAGTACCTGATCTTTCATAGCCTCATGACTGCCATTTTATGTCTACTCTGATGGACGGCATAATAAAGGATTTTTTACTCCCTATAAAAAATCCTAAGGCTATCTGCCGGGCTAAGAACTCATTACTTGGTTTTAGATGGTTGCCATTTTAGATGCTAACCACTACACTATAGGTGACCCTTTTAGTAAGTAAATATACATATATATATATATATATATATATATATATGAAAATTACTATCAATAAAAGCTAAAATTATTTTTGTAGTCTGAAGAGAAAATTAGAAAAGATTTAATAGGATACTTCAACACAGTAGTAAAAACATTCGCAACCGGGTTACAAAGCCTTTCCTATTATAGAAATCCTATTTTTTTTACCCAAGAAAACTTGGGTTCAGCAGTTTGCAGAGAAGCAGAGCTTCTTGACTGAATGAACAAGGAGATGATCAGACCGAAATGATGATAATAATAGCCGCATTTAATTAAGAGGAAGTTGTGTGTGTCTTCTAGCCTCAGGATCTATCCATGACTGAACAGGAAAGAACCCAGTTATGGTTAGAAAAGATCCCCCAGAACCTTCACCAAGTAGGTGTAGTGCGACTTACCCACGAGCTACCCTGCAGTACACATCACATCAAACTATGGATAAAATAGTAATACTAGTGATTACTTTATGATAAAATCCAGTAAATCAGCTACTTTAACGAGCATATATCTTATTTATAATATACAGCAGTGTGTGTTTATAATATAATATACCAAGTGAACTCTACAATGATGTTTACCGTCAACCTGCCATTGCTCAAGAAGTGGAACATAGTTGGAAAAAGTTTTTTAAAAAAATTTGGTCTCTCTTCATTATTTATTTTTAATGGTAGAAAGCGTTTTTAGAATCGAGTCATAGAAAATTTCCTTAGCTATTTTAGTTTCTTGACAAAACTGTTTTTAAAAAAAAATATATTCCTGGTAAGTTTAACCATAATAGCCAGATTTTACTAATTTAATATGTGTTTTTCAGACATATTTTTGAAATTGTTACATTTAAGATTAAACCAGGGGATTTAGGATTGAAGATTGTTTCTTGTGTTAGTTTTTTATTAATATTGTTAACTTCTTTTATTAACTTTTTCGTTCCCTTGTTGACTTCCTCAGTGATTGCTTCTCTGAGTGATGCTTGATTAGCAAAAAGTCGTTGGGACTACTGCTGTTGCAATACAAGTTTGGATTAGCGATATGCTTTGCTGGAATTGCTCACAAGCAGAGCTGTCCCAGGAAGAGGTTATTATCTTACATCTTACTTTTTGACTATTGTGAGGCTTACAATCTTTCCTATTTTTTCTCCCACTGGTAAAAATATCTTAAGTTAACAAACACAGGTGGGATGATAACTCAGAAATATGGAATACTGAAAAATCAGATATTTTCTAAGTCCCAGATAATGTATCCAGGTCAGGACAATTGTGCTATCTCCAGTAGTGTTTGTATAGGTAAACTTAGCAGGGGTCTCTGAGATTGATCTTCCATTGCAAACATCAAGTCCAGAAAACTCCATTAATCAACTAATTGCTTACTTTTCTTGTTTCTTTTGGAAAATCTTTAATCATAATATTTTTAAACCGTTCGTTTAATGGTGTCCTTCAAAGGTTCTGAACCTGTGCAATGTCAGTTATTCATTAAAGATCCATAGGCAAAATTTAGGACTCCTATTAGCCATAGTAGTGTGAAGTGAAATTGCATAAATAAAGAAACAACGTAAATATGTTTGATGTAAATAATGTTCATATTTATTTAATGTTCCCATCTATACCATTGGTTATGACCATTACAAACAAAAATTATAAAATTGAACAATCTATATAAATAAAGATGAAATCCTGTTTGTTTATTTGTTTGTTTGTTCTTCATAGAAATCCAAACCGTTCGTCCTAAATTCTCCAAATTTCGCTCAGTGGTTCTTTCATACCAGGTGCAAACACTGTCCATATTAAAATTGCATAATTTCACCCGATATCTGGGTAAATTCTTTATTGTTATAAAAATCGTTTTGATCTCGCTTTACATTGATTTTTACAAAATCGACTGTTTGAGTCGATAAAAGTCTCACTTTATAGATATAAAAAATGAAATTCTCGAGGTGTAACCTGTGTATACAGCTAGTAATCTATATAAATAAAGATGAAATTGTTTGTTTGTTTGTTGTTTAAAGAAATCCATACCGTTTGTCCTAAATTCTCTAAATTTCACTCAGTGGTTCTTTCATACCAGGTGCGAACACCTGTTCATATTAAAATTGTATAACTTCAGCCGATCTTCAGCTGATAATCTTTATTGTTATAAAAATAGTAATAATCTGGCTTTACAATGGTTTTTTTTTTTTTACGAAATCGACCGTTTCACTATAAAAATGAAATTCCCCGGGTGAAACCGGTATATACAAAAAAAAAAAAATTACCTCTGTTTTCTTTAACTTCCAAACCCCAGGCCTTAATTACTGATTGTTGTGTTAAGGCCCCTATAAACGTACATAAGGCCCAACTGCCCAGCTAAATTTAATTTTAAATTTTGCTATAGTTAAAAGATGTTTCAGGTATAGCAAATGTCTGAGAAAGGCTTATGTACACGCAAGTAATACAAGCAAAAGTTCAACAGATGAGGAACAATGGTTCATTTCATCCCCTTAGGACGGTCCATTGCCAGTTAAACTATTTTATTTAAAGTAAAGTTAAAAAATTATTAAGGTAAAAATTAATTTGAAAAGCACCTAGGGATCTTACGTACGTACTTTTTATCCTCACTAATAAAGGAACTACTATGCTAACCAATGAAAAATTAATTTTTGATTATAATACAGCAAACTCACAATTAGAGCAAACAGATCCTCAAGTCATTCGAGGCCCTCTAAAAAACATTTTTGAGCATTCAATGATAGGTCTATAATTACACATCAACTAACTATAGAACATCAGGGTATATTTAGCATTCTTCTTTTATGGCGTTACGTTCCTCTAGGGAACAGAGCCACCTGCAGCATCGACAACCGTTCGTTTGTTTTGTGCGAGAGCACCAAGGATAGACCCAGCATCATCTGCCATACTGTCAGCCCAGCGCAGCCTAGGTCTGCCAATCCGTCTTCATCCATACAGCTGCTCTTCTAACATCTTTAGCGGGATTTGGTTCTCGGACATTATCACAAGATGTCCCGCCCAGCGCAGTCGACCAATCTTGATAAAAGTTACAATATCTGCGTTCCCATAGAGCTCAGTCAGTTCGGCATTGGAACGCTGCCTCCACACACCAATTTCACAAACAGCACCATATATTCTGCATAGGAATCGGAGCTCGAAGGTCGATAGAGTCATCTCCTGGGCTCTTGGGAGAGTCCAAAATATTTAGCATTGCATTTCATAATTCTCTTAAAAATAATATCTTTGAAAATACTATTTGACAGACATTCAAATAGTAGAAATGAATACAGATCAATTAATATAAACACCTGTTTTTGAAGCAGACAGAGGGGAGAATCTTCATCTTCCATACAGTTAGGATCCAATGAGCCGACAGTACTACTGCGAGTTTGTTTCAACAATGTAATATAGGCATGAAAAATATCGCTCTTAACATTCTCTTCCCTTTCTGAAATATATCCATACCACATTTAAAAAATATGAATAGTAATAACACAATAATAAATGAGAAGAAACCAGTAGATTACCTTTAAACCTTGCAATTAGAGCAGGGGATACGACTCTATATAATTCAGGAACATACTCGGGTCTAGTAGCAATGATCGCTTCAAGACATTTGGCAGAGGCTCTTCTAACCTAGATTTAAGAAAAGTTAAAAGTTTATGAATATACAATAGTTTTTCATAATAGCTTACACAACATCTTTAACATGCATGTATTATTCTTGAACTCATGACAAATACGAAAACATTAATGAGTTAAATTGCAAACTCAACCAGTTTTCTTTCTTTTGCAGAAAATTTTAATATGTGAAAAATAAAACTTGGGTAATCTATATATTAAAAAACAATAATTTAAACTATTTTAAAACTTTTTAGAATTCCATAGAGATGGGGACCTAATAATGAAAGATCTATCAAAAGCCGACGTTCGGTGGGCCGGTGTATATAGATCTGAAGACCTAGAGCGAGTATTGCGGGAATGTACAGAGGATTTGATCTGAAGAAGTTCAGAGATATATGAGGGGACGACAGGAACGAATAACTTGGAAAAGGAATGAGCCAAGGAAATACTTAAGGACGGAATGATATAACCACTTTAACTTTTCGTAATAAGGCGATATGGAGACGTCTCTTGGGATCCCAAATATAAATCGTATGAAACAATTTATTAAACATTTTAGTTTTGCTTCAAGATCCCCTGAGATACCCCCATACACTGTGCAACAATAGTCGAAGTGGGGAAATATCAAGGGGGTGACCAGAAGTCTGCCTGTTTCAAAAGGGAACAGGTTACGGAGATGGTTCAGTTGCTTTAGAGTTGAAATAGTGGGACGGGAGATATTGGAGATATGATTTTTCCAGGAAAGAGTTTGGTCAAAGGTTACACCACGGTTTTTGACAGTTGGATAGAATTGGATGGGATTGTTATTTAGGAACAGGGGTGGGATGTTAGGGGCGGTTTTGAGGAGGTGATTGGAGCCTATTAAGATTGCCTTTGTTTTCTCAGCGTTTAGCTTCAACTTGTTAGCCTCTGCCTAGAGACTGATTCGATTCAAATCTTCCTGAAGCTTTTTCGTCGCTGGCAACAACTCGGAGGGTGGGAAAGACAGGTAAATCTGGAAATCGTCAGCGTAGATATGGTATTGGGAGTGATGAATCAGAAGTGGAAGGTCGTTAATATAAATAGCAAACAGAGTGGGGGATAGAGAGGATCCTTGGGGGACACCACAGGAGAGGGGAAGTGTTTTGGATGTAGGTTGACCAGGAACGACTACATACTGTGACCGGTCTGAAAGAAAAGACCTGAACCAATGTAAGGCGCTGCTAGAGAGGTGGAGTTATTGCAGTTTTGTAAGAAAGATGTTATGATCGACTGTGTCAAAGGCTTTGGAAAAGTCTAGAAGGATTAGCATACTTAGTTTTCGGAGTTCGAAGGAGGTTAGGAGGTCATGGGTAATTTTTAGGAGAGCGGATTAAGTTGAGTAATCTGATCGGAAGCCGGATTGGAGTGGGTCAGTGAGGGAACGTTCTTCTAGGAAACTTGATAGTTGACTTTGAACTAGGCGTTCTAATGGTTTAGAGAGATTGGAGAGAAGGGAAATAGGACGGAGGTCATTCATAGTGGAGGGGTTTGAGGTTTTTTTCAAAGGTCAGACTACAGCGGTTTTTCCAAGAATATGGGAAAACCGAGTTTTGCAATGAGAAGTTGTAAATATGATAAAGAATAGGAATTAGTGAGGGGAGGCAGGACTTTATTAGCTTTACTGGAACATCGTCAGGACCGTAATTGTTGGTGTGGGATTTTAGGACTGCGGTAAATAGGTCATCGCAGGTTATGTGGGAAAAAAAGGAGTTCTCCGGATTAAAATTAGGATAATTGATAGCGGCGACTTGTGATGGATTAAGAGGGGGGATGCGAAATGGTTATTGAGGTCATCTGGAGTGAACGGAAGGGAAGTAGAATTATTGGAACCAAGGAGGGATAAATGACATAGTATTTTCTTCACTTGCTTTTGGTATCGTGGGCACTGGAGAGGGCGTTGTGAAAGTGGAGTGATTTGACACGTCGGAGTTCGGATTGGGTCACATTTCTAAGTTTTTTAAAAGACGCATAATCAGCTGCCAAACGGGTACGCCGAAATTTGCGTCTTGCTTCCCTTCTTTTCATCAGATCCTTTATTTTAGAAGTCAGCCAAGGTGCAGCGGGGTGATGTAGGGTTCGGGTTATCAGGGGAATGTGGATGTCTAAAATAGATTTCAGATTTGTGGTGAGGAAGGAGACCATGGGATCGACAGAATCGTAGGTAATATATGATATATGTTACTGGCAATTCTTAAAGTACATTTCTTACATTTTGTTTCTAAGGCAGTATTACTTTGACAATCAAATAGGCTTTCCATGTCTTTCAATTTTAGGTTACAGTTTTCTCAGCTTTATATTAGCTAAGCTTGGCAACTATCATTCATTACCCCCCCACTTTGAGAAAATTAATTATTTAATACATATTTTTCAAATAATGCCCCACCTCAAACCAGCGATTAACAATAAATATGACTATTAACAACCAAAAATCACCTTCCAAGACATATCATCATCGTCTGAGTAATCTTCATCACCGTCTTCACTTTCTTCTTCATCAAGATCCATACCTCCCACAGAATTCTCTTCCTCATCATAGTTATAATTCGGATCATATGTAAGATATTGTAAACAAAGTTCTCTGACCTGAAAGTTAAAGGCTGTAAATATGGCATAAAACCATATGGAATAAAACAAAATATGGCATAATGGAATAAAACAAAAGAGACATAGTTAATGATATACACAAAACATAATTAATACATATGCTCTCTCTAATCTATCTTCTTTCTGTCAGTCTAAATAAAAATCTTACAGTGTTTATATGTGGTGTAATTTCTTTAGGACATTTATGAACAAAAGCTTGGGTAGCTTGCAGGCAGAACTCCCTTAACTCATCGTCTTCTCGAGAACTGTAGCTAACTATGAGAGCCATAACTCTGTCAAGATGTTCTCCAAATCTGTGACC
This sequence comes from Aelia acuminata, assembly GCA_911387785.2. Taxonomy (NCBI): domain Eukaryota; kingdom Metazoa; phylum Arthropoda; class Insecta; order Hemiptera; family Pentatomidae; genus Aelia; species Aelia acuminata. The sequence continues at coordinate 71,200,793 of OU426983.1, read as the reverse complement.
AGCCTGCCGACTGTAAAAAGAAAAAATTAATCAAATCTTATACTAATAAAAATCATAATAATATTGTAATGTGAAACAACACAAAACATATGATTTAAAAGATTTCTAGACTTGTTGGAACAAATTGCTCTAGTACATGTTTGAGACTAAGATGTTCGAGTACCATCTACGCTAGCCTAGAACCTACCAGGCAGTTTTTAAAACTAAATATAAGGAGTGGTGGACAGCTGAGTTAGACTTGTTCTGAAACTCAAGTCATATAGTTATTACTTTCACTTTCTTTTTTTTTTCCTGCAGTTACTGTGCAGTTGCAAAGTGATAATTTTTGTAACCTGTTTAATTATTGGGTTGTTCAATAATTAATGTCGTTTTTTTCTCATACATAGCTTGAACTGTATATTTCATAAAGTAGACAAGATTAGGAAAGATGTAGTAGAAAAGATAAGCTAAGACTTTAGACTTTGTTTTGTAAATATCTGAGCGTTATTAGTAAGGAACAAGTTGGTTAAAAATACAATTGAAAATGGACAATCAAAGAGAGCATTATCGGCATATTTTATTGCTTTACTTCCGAAAAGGCAAAAATGCGGTGCAAGTTCGGAAGACATTATGTGAAGTTTATGATGAGGACTGCCTTACTGAACACCAGTGTCAACGTTGATTTGCTCGCTTTGAAACCATTTGAATAATAAAAGTTTTGATTCAGGTGAGGCTATAAAAAATGAGTTGGACCAGTTCTTCGCTAGTAAAAATCAAGACTTCTTCGAACGTGGAATTTTTCAACTTACCGAAAGATGACAAAAGGTCATCCAACAAAATGGTCAATATATCATTGATTAACACGTTCACGCCGGAGCCGTTTTTCATTTGTTTTGCTATGAGGCGGCGCTGAAATTAAAATCGCGCTTCATCTGGCGGCTAATAATTCAGAACACAATCAAATGCGTACCGCCGGTGACCCGCGCCGCCCGATAAGACAGTTTAGTGCGGGTCACCGGTGGCCCGCGCCGCCCGATGAGACAGTTTAGTGCGGGCCACGGGTGGCCCCCGCCGGCGTGAACGTGTTAATGTTTGTTGTTAATAAAAAATAAATTCAATTTTAAAAATATGAAAAAAAAACAACATTTATTATCAAACAACCCGATATTTAGGTTTTAATAATCTGTGTTGCATTGTAAAGTTGCTATTTTCTTTAAATGAAGTTATATCAACCCAAAAATTGTTACAATATCATAAAATGTTTTTAGTGTAAGTTATAAAAACAAGACAATTATATTGGCTTCTCATCATGAACTGTTGAAGAGGTGGCCAAAAGACTTTTAGAATAGTATTCTTTACACTCAAGGTAAAGAATACTATTCTCAACACTCAATGTCAAAATTAAAGAATTTTTGAAAGAAAACATTATTTACATGTAAAGAAGTGATGTAATCAAGGTCACCCTGATTCCTCCACACACCCTAATTTAACTGAAAATTGGGAAATATTTATAACTTATAGTGAGGAGTACTGGATGTACTGTTATACCCTTTTTAAAATGGAAGGAAGAGAATTAAAAACTGTTTTAAGAAATAAACTGTTTAATATTACTTCAAATATACTGTTTTCATATACACTCACAATAATTTACAACATGGATTTCCTTGCTTTCATTTCAACAAAATATTGCATTACATTATCAAAATCATGAGTCCCAGCAAGTTTAGACTTAAGAGTCAGTAGCCATAAGTTGTTTGCTTAATAACCGTACCAATAGGATTCCTTCAGGTCCCGGGCCCCAGAGATTATGCCTCCCTCCTGTTGGCTCTGGATGAAACTTACACGACAAATTCAGGCAATTGAAGCATGAAAATGCAAAAGGGTATAAATGCCAAAAAAAAAAAAAAAAAAAAAAAAATTTGTCAAAATGATAAATGTGCCAAAGCCATTCTTCAGAAATGGATATAAGTAGTTTTGTAGTTAGAAAGTAGTTCATTGACCGTATAAATGGTAACATGGGTGTAAGCGCCTAACATAGTTCAACCTAGTGGGTATAAGTCATATGATGTCTAGAATATTTTTCTAGGCACTTATACCCTTTTGCATTTCCATACTTCAACTTATAAGCAACAAAGGCAAACTTGGAAAATTCAGTACCATGGTTACCCATCATAAGTAGCACACTTGCAATATGAAATACCTTCAAGTCTCACAAAAATTACACAATAAGAAGATAAATATTTTATACTTATATAAATATGAAGGAAAAATAACTCTGTCCGCTTAAGTGGACCAACTCCCACTTAACAAATTATACAACTGTTTTTAATTATAAAAATAAAATTCGTCCTTATCCCAGAATTTTGATATCTACTTTTTTCATTAAGTGCAAAATCCAATTATATCTTGTTACCCTACAAATTTAATAAAAAGATTACCATATGGCAGCAATGCATTGTATGTAAGTTCTGACTGTTGAAGAATTAGAATCTCTAGTAAGTCCATCGAGAAGTACTTCTATCAGCTTCTTATACAAATTTTGATTGCAAGACATAACTAAATGGCTCAGCGCAACTATAGTCCTAAAAAATAAAATAAATAAATAAAATTATGCCATAAACAATAAATATGTAAAAATATTATTCTAAGACAAAGATTAGTATCAGCATTAATAAGAAAATCCTTATGTGCCATGAAAAAAATTTTGCTGAATCATACATGTTCTCCAAAAAAATTATTAAACAAGGGAAGAAGAACAATAATTTTTAAAAACAGCATTTACAAAACTGACAAACAGAGTAGATTGGAAAAACGATCCAATCAAAACAATATTTACATAGAATATGGATTTAAAATAAAAATGGAAAATGGTTGTATTTATTTTTATAACAAAGTAATATCACATATAATATAAATGAATTTATAAAAATATATGTCAGACAAATATAGCTATTTAACTTCTACTTGATTATAAGCATGTATCATTTGAAAGCTAAATATGTAAAAACCGACCTGACAATACTCGTCAAAACCGATGACATATTCAGAGAAAGAAGTACAAGTGGAAATAAAAACATGAACAACTCATTTACTGACAACACTGGCCAAAAGAGTTAAAGTAATAAGAACCTTTTTCTGACTGCCTGCCTGGGGGATGACAGTTGAGGCAACAAAGCATTCAATATCGTTGGATGAAATGATACCAACAAACCCCCAAATCTTGAAAGTAAATCTGCCAAAATATCAAGCGCTTCTAGTTGCACTGAAACATCTTCTTGCTAAAACAGTATAAGATTACTGTTATATTTAATTATAAAACTAACTAACGAAATAAATAATGAAAGTTATAAAACCTTCTCAATCGCTGAGCTCAATTTTCCAGTAATCCGCTTACAGACATTAGCTGCCAAACCTGTAGATGCTAATGGAAGTTCGCTAATGACTGTTTTTAAGCCAATACTAGAAATGTCTCGTAATTGCTCTTTATCAGACACCATGTTACTGCAAAGAGAGTCAACAATAGTTTCCACCTGGTACTCTTTGACTTTGTTCACCAATGGCCCAAGACTACAAAACAGTTCAAGTGAGAAATGAACGTAATGCTTAAGTCAACTATTAATACTGTACTCACCATTTTACAGCAAGATTCTGTACTTCACCATTTTTATCTTCAAGAAGTTTCAATAACATCCTCACTACTTTTCTTTCTGAATCATCATCCAGTTTGATACTATCTTTCTGAAGCTCAGACATCAGATCATTGGTAGCCATAAACCGAAAATCCTTGTCACTAGATGTCATCTAATAATAATAACAAAAATTGTGTTGAACTACATGAACAAATACACAAAACAATAACCTAAAAAAGTATTATTAGAAAAACTGATAGGGTTGTAAAAAGATTTATTTAAAAATACCTTCTCCAATAAATTTGCTATTTGATACGAAACGTTAGCCATTTTTGAAACCGATAAAATATTCTTTCAGAAGGAACACACTATACCGGCGACCCAAGATTAGACATGCAACAAAAACCAGCAGGAATAATACCAACGCCTTCTTAATTGACGTATGGTAGTGTTAATCCATCTTCTACTTTAATCTATTTAAATTTAAATCAAATTCTTACAAATTTAAAAAATATTGCACAGATCAAAAATAAGCAATTTGTGAAAATTCTTTTTACCAACTATACGACTTTTTACCACAATTATTTTAGATTTTTCACAAACATCCCACCAATCTTTGTGGGAAGAATTCCTGATTTACACTCATAAAATCCTCAACAAACTATCCTGTGAAATGAACAAATTACATCCTCTGAGGTAGTTATGCTTGTATTCGTTTGAAAATTCGGTAGAACAGAAAATAAGATGCAGATACATTCTCTGTCAATGGGAATTTTCTATTCTGATAATGATATTTCCATTTTAACGAAGATATTCTCAAATCGAGTAAAATATAATATTTGTTAGCATCAAATTGAAGCCCATAAATTATATCATGTAATAATATTGTTTAATGAAAGTGGATTTTTTGTTGAGTTGGTAAAAGTGGTTTCTGTAACCATTTGGGGAAGGTTTCTATTTGTTTTTAGAAGTTATCAACTAATATCCATCCAATTTGTGAAGAAGTGTGTTGTGTTTATTTTGATTTATTTGAATCTTCTTTAATATAATTAAGTTGTTATTCATGAGTGATAATGGCGCCTTCTCGGTCTAGAAGCAGAACTAGACGGTCTAGTGACTCTTCTCCAGATTCTAGAAAACATAAACATAGAGGTCATTCCAGATCCCCCAAAAGTTCGTCAAGAAATCAAAGCAGCAAAAAGGACGAGCCTATTAATGAAAGATTGAAAAAATTGGCTGAAAATGGTTTCATCAAACCCTGGGACAAGGATGATGTTGAGAGGTTTCGAAATCAGGCAAAGAAAAAGAAACATGTTGATCGAGATGAGGAATTCATGAATTATAGAAGGGAGGAAAGAGATAAGATTACACTGTTTGGGGTGCCAGGAGTTTGGGGAAAGTCTCCTCTGCATCCTACTGAAGAGTAAGGACACTTATAGTTTAATAATTTTATTAAGTATCTCTTAAAATAGTAGATGAGTAGAGATTCAGGTGTTCATTAATCTTAAGAATACTTATTCTCATTCTGCTTTTAGAAATGTTGCTTAGCATTTAGGTCAATTTTCTTATAATTCTAGATGATATGCTCACCAGAGATATATAAATATTAACGCCTTAGATCAAATAAAATGTGTATAACGCTGTCTCCACACTATGGGACCTACCTTCTGCACATTAACATTGCCTTGATTTTGATAAATATTTTTTGGAGATTTCTATGCATTTTCAGTAAACAATTCTATATTTAGTCAGCTTAAATTTTTATAATTGTCATGGCCATTAAAGAAATATTCGCCTTATCCTATAGGTGACTGACTTTTTGCTAATCGGAGTGGGAATGTTAGGATGTTTGACCGCAAAATAAATTACATACCACCATATTCTTGCGATATAAAACTTTTTTTTTGGTTCCTCCCCTTCCTCGTCTTTTAGGCTATACGGGGTTCTGGGTTTTGAACTTGCTATCTTCGGGTTCCCAATCATACTTTGCCATGGGCAACACTTATTTTCTTACAAGTTTGCCCACTCGGCCATACCACTACCTGTTTTGTGATATAAAACTATCAAGGGTTTCACACTTTTGAGATTATCTATATTTTCATCAAAAATCTCAATATTTGTTTTTAATCATGGAAATTAAACCCTTCCCCAGTTATCACTCTTGTGAGGAAGCCCCCTAGTATTAGGCCTCTCCCCCCCCCTCCCTCCTCTTTGGTGGTCTTTATCTCTGATAACCCTGTCATAATCTCTCCAAAAAGGGAGATTTCTTGACCATTCAAAATTAATGATAGTTTGGCCAAGCGCACATTGAGACACTCGCGAGGCAAATGCAGAGCAGTTTTTGTGGAAAGTGTATTAGATAGAAACCGCGCACATTGGGACGCAGAGCAGAGCAGGCCGACCTGGCACTCGTGGATGTGCCACAGAAAACTGAGCTGATGCAATGCAGTTTTCGATATTTGATTATTTTAATTCCCATTATTATCATTCAGTATTATTACTTGTACAATTCTACTTCTTTCTTAAGCAGGTTAATGAAACTAGGTAGGTCTTCTGTATACATAAGATGTTCTAGATAAGTACAGGAGAAAAAAAAAAGGTTTTAAAAATACAATAATTTTTAAAAAATATATTCTGTTATTTAAGATTTCAAAATCGAAATATAATTTTGAAATTTCTCGCTACTCCAAATGTGCATGATACGAGTGTTTTGAAGTTCTAAAGCTAAACAATTCCAGGATGAAAACTGTAGTTGTAAAATATTTAAAAAAAAAAAAACATACATATATTAAAATTTATATGAGGGCCTTTCTTAAGTTCGAAAGATAGATAATTTTGTTGAAATAATTTTAATATTGTTTTATTATTTGTAATGCCTTATTCCGGTTATTAACTATTCGTCTTACCGTGACACGTTAAAAAAATAGAAAAACAAGTTTTCCTCTAATAGATACAAAAGTTCAAAAAGTTATGATCTCAGGAAAATTTGACTGATTTTATTTTACCGAAGAAAAGATAGGCTTTCTGGAAATATAAACTCCCGGTCAAAAGTATCGCAACTCCTGCATATTATTAATTTAATTGAAAAATTTGGCTTCTAGGGTTTCGGACCAATTATAAAAACAAACTAGAAGAATAAAACAATGTTTTTTAATTAAATTGGGCCAATAAAAAAGTATTTTTCACAAACAAAAACTAAATATGCACTAAAATCAAATTTAAACTATTGAAGAAAATGAACTTTGGATTGCATGCAGAATGTTCTTAATATGCCCCTAGCTCTGATTACAGCTTCCATGGGCCTTGGGATGCTTCCAATGAGGTCTTGAATGGCTTCCTGTGGAATTTTTCCCAGTCCACCTAAACTGCTGTTTCCAGCCCTTCCAAAGTCATGGGTGCAGGATTTTAGGCTTTAACCATATTCTACTAGTGTGTCCCACAGATGCTCTATACAATTTAAATCAGGGCTTATCATTGCAGGCCATTGAAGTCTTTCCATTTCAGCATAATCGAAGTAGTCTATGACACAGCTAGCAGCGTGGGGCCTTAAGTTTTCGTGCATAAACAGTGCGTCTGGGCCAATGAAATGTATGAAAGTCATGAAATGTTGTTGAAAGGGTTCCTCCTGGGACCCGTCAGAACCCCAACACGCACCACGAGAAGCTCTGTACAAGCTCCCCAGGAGATACCTCTCCAGAATATTAAAGAGCCTCCTCCATAAGGCATACGGGGACTTATGCAGCATTGGCTGAACCGTTCCACAGGCCTTCTCCAAAGTCCGTCTGGACTACGGAGACAGACTCTCGTTTCATCAGTGAAGAGTATGCGCTTCCAACCTCCGTGGTCTTTTCACATGTTCTCTTGCTGATGCAAGCCTTGCTACACCATGTTGCCTGGTTAGTCACAGGCCAGTTGCGGGCCTTCTCGAGGTAAGGCCAACTTCATTTTTTTTTTTTTTTTTTTTGTTCGGTACCCCTACCTGGCCATGTGTGGCATACGGGGGGTTACTCTAGAGGTGTAACCAACCTATTCTAACCATGGTGGGAGGTTCGAGATTTATTCCGTGGGGCCTCCACGAAATAAAAGTCAACCCTCCCAGGGCGGATTCGAACCGCCGCCGTTCGGCTCGAGCGTGCAACAGCGGGTCGCGCTCCTACACGCTCGGCTATCCCGGCCCCGACCGGCTATCCTGCACCTACCCCCTATTTTTGGCCTCATCCAATTTCCATCACCGATAATTAGCTTCTACCCTTAGAGCCGCGGTTTTTTTTTTTTTTTTTTTTTTATTATTAAGATTCAAGTAGTCCTTTTTACTCTTTCGATCTAATTGGCAATTTTTATACTGCCTAACTCTCCGCTCTCGTTCAATTTGTATGCTTTCGAGGTATGATAACTCAAGCCATAAATTAGGGTTTAGAGGGTGGGTCAGAGCGGCTACACCGATTTTTAATAATATTATCGCACCTACCCCCTATTTTTGGCCTCATCCAATTTCCATCACCGATAATTAGCTTCTACCCTTAGAGCCGTTGCTACGCTCGATTTTTTTTTTTTTTTTTTTTTTTATTATTAAGATTCAAGTAGTCCTTTTTACTCTTTCGATCTAATTGGCAATTTTTATACTGCCTAACACTCCGCTCTCGTTCAATTTGTATGCTTTCGAGGTATGATAACTCAAGCCATAAATTAGGGTTTAGGGGGTGGGTAAGAGCGGCTACACCGATTTTTAATATTATTATCGCACCTAACGCCCTATTTTTGGCCGCATCCAATTTCCATCACCGATTGTTAGCTTCTACCCTTAGAGCCGTTGCTACGCTCGATTTTTTTTTTTTTTTTTTTTTTTTATTATTAAGATTCAAGTAGTCCTTTTTACTCTTTCGATCTAATTGGCAATTTTTATACTGCCTAACACTCCGCTCTCGTTCAATTTGTATGCTTTCGAGGTATGATAACTCAAGCCATAAATTAGGGTTTAGGGGGTGGGTAAGAGCGGCTACACCGATTTTTAATATTATTATCGCACCTAACGCCCTATTTTTGGCCGCATCCAATTTCCATCACCGATTGTTAGCTTCTACCCTTAGAGCCGTTCTTATTATATGATTAATAGAATATATAATTTCTTAAGGCTTCTTAATTTCTTAAGGCCAACTTCATTAAGCCTCCTCCTAACAGTTCGCCTCGATATGCTTAATTTATGCACCTGAAAGAGTAGATTTTGGAGCTCTGGATTCTTCAATTCCCGTCTCTGGAGTGATTAAACCTACAGAAAGCGGTCATCGATGGTGCTGGTGGCCCCTTGTCTTCCTCCAGTTGGCCTCCTAAATGCCTTCCAATCTCCCTGTGCTATTTGATGCATCTGAGGACTGTAGCAATTTATACAAAACGCGATCTGACATAAAGAAAGGCCCTCCTCTGTTAAAATGACAATACGAATGGATTCCTCTGAAGTGAGATGCAAAGGTCTGTACATTTTAATGTCTGGACACAGTCACTAGGCCAAAATTATTCACGATATGACCGTACTCACTGCCAAACAATGAAAAACATGTAAGCACTGTATGAAAATGTGTACATAAGCCACTGAAAAAAGACTGTCATGTCCCTAATCCTTACATAGGATTCCTAGATAATCCTAATGCTTACCATACTTCACCCTGTAATAGAATTAGGAAAGATACTCTGCATTTTCTTTTAAGTACCAGAAATTCTTAGGTGTTGCGATACTTTTGACCGGGAGTGTAGTTCGTGAAAATGTTAATTAAAAACCAAATAATGTATATTTCTTCTTTTTTTAAATATATTTGAATAAAAAAAAAAACTGCTATTTAAAAAATCAAAAACCGAGATTAATTGAAAAGAGTGGGAAATAAACCATGTCTCGATAGGAACTTTTTTAATAAGAAATTTGATGTAAATATAAATTCTCTTTGATAATCTCTACATAATTTATTTATATCCTCAAACAGAATGGAGTAGAAGAAAAAATAAACTTTATTCTGAGACGAGATCCCTTAGGAATGAACTGACTAGAACAAAAAATAAAATTACAACTGCCCAAATAATTAAAGTATTGGTGGATAATGAATGATAAGATTTAGATAAAAAACAAAAGTAAATATTTAAAAAAAATTAAAAGGAATACAGAATAGTGAATAATATATTAATTAATTAAATAAATAAAATTGAAAATAAATTTAAATAAATTTCTAATATATAAAATAATATAAAAATAAAGAAGAAATTTATGAAAATTTATTATATAATGATATATTGTTAAAATCGTTTAAGAGGATTTTAAGAGGCATTGTACACGCAAAGATTTTGTGCCTAATATTATTGATATAAGGAACTTCCACAAACAAAAAACGGATCTCTCAGACTAAATAGAAACTTCAATGTAATTATGAGCTTCACCAGACTCAGAGGGAAGTAGTTATTTTAAGAAAATTCTTTTGTGACCTGGTCTTTTCCCCATGTATGCATTTTATCACAATATTTTTTACCATGACTTTTGATATAGCAATTTTTTTCGTTTCCAACTCTATTTCTGAATCAGGTTCTGAGCTTAAATCCAAGAAATCTAACATACTTTCACAAAATAAAACCCTGCCTTCGGAAAACTGCGGCACAGAATCTGCTCTCCAATGTGCGCGGTCAACTGTGCTACGCAGTTCTTTTTTCGTGCCGCTTGCCCTGCTCTGTGTCGCCTGCGTGACACAGTTCAATGTGCGCCTTACCTTTTCATCTGACAGTATCGCAATTATCGATAGTTTTACATCACCACCCTATCAGGGTGGGTAGGGTGCTGATTGGGCTAATGTGTTAGATAGACATAATGTGATAAATAGACATAATACGCCCCTGACAATATATGATTGATAACCTAGAGATTGCAAGTTTAAAACCCAGAACCAGGGAAAATTAAATAGTAATTCTTCATTAATCTCCCCTCCTCTCCCCTGGCCCAGGATAGCCATAAATAGCCTAAAGGTGAGAAAGGAAAAGACCAAAAATATCACTACCATGTTCAAGTTCACACTGGGACCACTATATTATGGATTTCTAAAGTGACGTATTAACACTTTAAGCCATTACTGCCTCAGAAGACCTATAATTGTTTAATGACATTAACCTGTAATTTATAATGTTGAATATTCAATTATCCTGTAATCAATATAAGAAGTATATTTTCTAACAATTTGTTCTTCTTCTGCCTTGACATGGCCAATATATTGCCATTTAGTGTGAGCCTGATCCCAACTGAAATAAACACAGTTGTGGTTTAATTTTCCCGTTTAGAGCGAGCAGGAATCGAAAGGACTAATAAAGCTAATCTAGACCGTTTTTAACCGAAACGACATGATGGGATTTTGCTTGTGTTATGTTCACATAATCTGTTGAAATAGACCACGCACAGAACTAGCATAGCAGAAGTATTACCTGACAATTTTTGTGTAATGAATTTTTCATAGTGTAATTGTTTGCCTTGTCAATATTCCTCATTTTCTCTCAATTTTATAGCCAGGAAGAGATGATTCACAGTAATTATTAATGCATGTTATATCTGTGATTACATAAATCTTATCTTTGGATATTGGAACAGTGCCCAATAACTTCCCCTAGAAAGAGATCTGGTCTAAAATGTTGACAGGAAACCAAAGGATATTTATTGAACACCTATCAGATTATTGAATGCCAAATATTATGGTAGTATCTATAGCAATCTTCTCATTCCTACAACCTGTGCTATAAGATTTTCTATAATCCATTTATTATCTAACCTAATAACTTAATGAACCTATTTCAGCCATCACATTGTTTTCACCTCCAATTATGTCGTTAACCTTACAGAGCATGTCTCACAATGGCATCCTGTGTAGTATAAATGTTATGTACGCTTTATGTTTTCAGGCTAAATATTTGGCTAAATTTCTAGCAAAATTGAGTTGGTTTTCTTCCTGTAATGTGATTTTATAATACATTGATATATAAATGTTGATTGATTTACCCTTTAACAGTTAAGCACTCGGAACGAAAGTTGCACAAAGAAGCTAAGCAGATCTGCCGGTAATTACACTCCACAAGCTAAGGCGTGCAGGCCACTCTCTGCCGCTGACTGCCTCAACTTCTTCAACTCCTCATAACCTTCTCCGACTATTTCTTAATGTTTTGTTTAATTTTATGGTTCTATAATACCTTTATCATTATTTCAATAAATTAAAATGCTAGATTATCTATTGCAATAACAGATTACGTGAGTGCGTATATAAAACAGTGAATATAGCCAAAAAACACAGAGGACTATTTCTCTGAGCGTCTAGAACTTGAATTGAATAATGGTAAATATGTACTTCAGGACCCCTGATAGTAGCTGGGGGAGAGAAAAGGGAAAGAAAAAAAAAACCTTTTTTAACAGGTAAAAAAGGGGTGAGACGGGCTTCCCTGAACGGACGACCCATATGATAGGCAGCTACCGGGCCGAAACAAATATTTCCGCAATAGAGACACTCCTGCAACCTAGCGGCCGCTTATTAAGACAGATACTTATTAAGTATCTGTGGATCCGCTAAGATGTGCCTCAGTCACGACAAGTTATCTCGTATGAATCTGAGGATGTTAAATATGTGAAAAACCGATTGCGAGATAAATCGTCTTCCACTACTGGGGACCGACGGCCCGCCACGAGTTATCTTGTCGTCCGCTTGTGAGGACCGACTTTTTTTCCTGAGATATATCGTCTAGAGTCATGAAAGGGTTAATGTATCATTTATCCTTAACAGTTATAATTCTGCTCCTGGAGTAACGGGACAAAAAAAAAGCCTTAAAATACTACTGTATTTAGATGGTCTTATAATAAAATTATTTTAGGACTATCATTTATTCAACATCTCTTAGTAAAGATTGAGATACATTTATTCCTATTCCTGGAGTAATTGAACTAGTAACTGATTCCACCTTAGGAACAGTTTTAAACAGAAATAGATCCCATGTATTCTCATTCCACTGGAATTGGTCCTTGAACATTCCTGCCATTACGTAACCGCCATTATTATTGTTTAGTTAATTTGTTACTGTTGTTTGTTGTTTTTAGTACAATTTTTAATACATGCCTTACATAGAAATGCAATCACATACAACTAATGAAAAAAAGAGATAAATACATATAAACAAAGTTTTAATGCCAAATATACTTCAGTTTCTACTCATAGTAATCTCTATGCTACCCCCCCCCCCCCCCTTTAACCTCCTCCATTTCCCTCTTGTGAATGTTTTCACACAATGTTGCTATTTCCATTTTTAATTTAATTTTAATTTTGCACCCCCATCTCACACATCTTATCTGTAACCATTAAGGGTAAGTGCTTATAACAGTTTATTCATTTTTAGCTCTGATGAAGATGCCAAAATGAAAGAGGTGGAAGAAGAAAAATCATCTGACTCTGAACCAGAAAAAAAGCCGAAAAAGAAAAAAAAAAGCAAAGACAAAAAGAAGGTATACATTTGACCAAAAAATATATATTTATGCTTAAGTAGTAAATGATGCTCAATTAAGATTTAACTACTGGGATGGGTATGCTAGATATTTTAATATTCCTTTTTTTACTATAACTTATATTTTAGAAACATGACAAAGAAAAGAAGAAAAAGAAGAAGCATAAACATAAGAAGAAAAAACATAAGAAGAAGCATTCAAGTGAAAGTGAATCAAGTGACTCAGAAGAAGAATGGATTGAAAAGAATGGTATATGCTTAGTTTTATCAATTTTTTCTATTGCACTATTGCAAAAGGGGAAACCCAAGGCACTTGTGCTAACAAGGCTTGGAATTGGCAAGCCAGCGATGATTTTTGAATTTTTATTCCTAAATTGATTATTTTAAATTAGAAAATTTTTAATTCTCTTGTTGGTATGAATGCAAAATTTATTGTATGTAACAAAATTAAATTAAGTGTATGTTGTTATTTAATCATTGATTATTTTTTAAATAATTAATTCATAAATTTTAAACCGTGGAGGGGGGTAGTTACAGTTATAGTGTGCCTCAACAAGAGGAACCCTTAATGTTTGCCTGTATTTTAAAAAGAGGGGACCCCCCTTGCCTCTGGGGCTATTGAAATAACTGTTTTCAATATCAAAATACAACTGGTGCGGTGCACAACTTTCACTTACCACCCTCCTTTCATTGACTAAAAATATTCATATTATTTTAATGGCAATTATTTTAGTTTATTCAAATTTAAAGTGGGTACTTCATACACTGTTGGACCAAGAATGAAGTTGGCCTCACTCATGGGACTTAGTACTTTCCTAGGATTCGTTTTAGTTTTATATAGATACAAGCAGACCCCGCCGCGCTTTCCAGTGGCTCAGTAGCTATAATGCGTTGAATTAATTATATCCAATTCTTTTAAATACAGTCAAAAAGGGAGGGGGGGGGGGTAGAATAGATGAATGCACGGTTCCATTTGCAGTTTTTTCTTTTCTTTTTTATTAGGAAATAAGATAAAGATTTCTATGAAAAGAGGATGGGCTCCATTATACCTTGAAATATTTTTTGTCAGTTTCAAGCTTAGTCGTATAAAACGTTTATAAATTTATTCGTTATGTAGAATAAAAACTTTATCAAAAGGTCAAAGAAATTGTATTTAGAGGAAAGCTATTACCAACCCTCTTCAAGGATCCATGCAAACAGGATTCCGATTTGTCGAACTAATTGATTTGACACAACATTGTGTGAATGTGTGTCAGAGTTCTTGAAGAAAAAAGGACTTTGTTGTCACATTTGTCTAGACATACCTTAGAACGTGCATACTTCAAAAAAAAAATTATTCTCAGGTAGTTGATTTATAGAGGTAGAATATATTTTGTTACAAAAACTGTGATTTTGTTTCTATGTCATTAACCAAGTCATTTTCAAGTCAAGGTCTGGCTGGCAGTCAATTCCTTGTTTTCTTTGTATATTATTCCATCAAGTTGGAAGGCATGTATGAACAAACCATTCAATTTTTCAGTCTTTATTTTTTGCGTGAATTTAATTTTTTTTTTTTTTCATTTCCATGAATTATATAGCTCATGGGTGCTTAGAAGGAGAGGCTATCACTTTATCCTTAAAAAAAAAAAAATGTTTCCGATAGTACTATCAATAGTTTTACATCACTAGGTTCTACCTGAAACAGGTTAACAAAAGCGAACTCGAAGCGGGAGAAACCTCTCACCATGCTACTCTCTTACAATACTACTTATCAAAACATATACAATAACTTGAATTTTATGTATGAAATAGATAATGTTAATTTACATTTAATAATAATTTACATTTTTTTTTTTATTATTAGAATTCATAATTTCTATTTATTGCAGTGCTAATAGATACACAATGATTTTGGTTAGCCTGTTTTTTGCTAAAACAAATACATTCAATGTTTTCCCCAAACGTGAAAAAGGCTGCACATAATTGCCCATGGGAAAAACACCGATTTTCCTAGTCCAAGCCGAAAAAAATAGATTTGGCTACTGGCTGCTTACCCACCCTAAATATTGCAAGAAAATGATATGTTGTGTCATTAAATCAACTTACACTGCCGCGTGTTGGAAATTTACAGAACTTACAAATAATCACTCTTAGTTATAGTATAATAAGCATTTAATTTGCTATAAAAGAAATATTGAGGCCAATAATTGAGATAAAAAACTATCCTATCTTTTAAGTTGGACAAAACTACACATAATGAGCCAAATTTTATAAAGATTGGTTGAGTAGTTTCTGATTTTACCCTGACAAACATGACACGAGATTTATATATATATATACAACGAAAATACATGTTGTTTGTTTGTTTGTTTAACGTCCATTTTTATGCTACTAAGGCTAATCGGACGATGCTACAGTGGGAGTCCTAAATTTTGCCTATCCAGGTATAATTAGGATAGGGATCTTTAACGAGTACCTGACATCGTACAGGCTCGGGACCTCCATTTTACGTCCTATCCGAGGGACGGCATAGCTAAGGATTTTTTACTCCCATTAAAAAATCCTAGGGCCACCGCTGGAATTGAACCCGCGATCTTTAGTATTGTAGGTTGCCATGCTAACCACAACACCACAGGTGACCCCACGAAAATACATGTTTTTGGGTCCACTGAGTCCAAATAACTGATTCCTGTGACAAACAACCTTATCGTTCAGTCTAAAACTCGATTGTATATTCTATAGCACCCTAATATATATATATATATATATATATATATATATATATATATATATTTAATAAAATATATAAATAATAAAATATATATATATATATATATATATATATATATGTATATATAATATATAATATATATGTAATATATAAATATAGTATTATATAGGGTGCTATAGAATATACAATCGAGTTTTAGACTGAACGATAAGGTTGTTTGTCACAGGAATCAGTTATTTGGACTCAGTGGACCCAAAAACATGTATTTTCGTTGTAAACCGGAAGTCGAAATATTCCATTATTGCTATACTTTCCCTTACTATGTATTTCATATATAGATACACAAAAAATTCACATATATATCTAATTGAGTAACCTCCTCTTTCGAATTTGGTTACAAAAGTAAAAATATTATTAACTGTTGGTGAAGGAAGGTTCACAATTTACAACAAATGGGTTGACAAATTAAAGGTTTAATTTTAGAAAAAAAAATTGCTATTAATTTTTTTTTTTTTTATAGTTTTATTATAAACATTGTTAAAATGAATATTTAAAATGTCTATGTCAGGGTTTCTCAAACTTTTTTGTACCATGCCCCCTGTTGAAATTAAAGCTGCCACTGCCCCTAAACAAAATTAATAGTATGGGAATATTATGAAAAAAAACAAGTATTACATTTAAAATCTTGTTTTAGTAAATTTAACATCCTGCTTATTTAAAATAATCTAAAACATACAATTTTTTTATAAATTTTGTTCTAAAATTTTAACTAAGAAGGGATTTATTTTTATTTTTAATTAGTTTCATGCCCACCTCTGACTTGTCTTCACGTCCTCCTGGTGGGGCGTACCCTTCAGTTTGGTAGCCATTGGTCCAAGTGAAATAAAGTTTGTGTGACCGAAATATATCTTGTTAAATTAGCAAATTGTTTTTTTATAAATTTGCTGCAGATAGAAAATATATATATATGCATAATATTTAGAAAATTAATAGTTACTGATACTGAAATTTATATCCAGGTGAGGAGGCAACTGTAACAGAGGAAGTAATAGGACCAGTAATCAAGAGTCATGCAACACTCTCCCAAAAAGATTTTGGCAAAGCTCTACTTCCTGGTGAAGGAGCTGCGATGGCCGCCTATGTTGCTGAAGGGAAGAGAATTCCGAGGAGAGGTGAAATAGGTTTGACTTCGGATCAAATTGCTTCTTATGAGTCCGTCGGTTATGTGATGAGCGGTAGCAGGTATTTATCTCTAACAATTATTTTATTTATTATTTAAACTGTTAATTTTTAAATTATATGATTGAAACCAGTTGTCTTGTCCACTGGCTGGCTGACTACCTCAGAATTTTTTAAACTTTAACATCTTGAATAATGAAGTGTTTGATTTAAAGTGTTAATGAAAATATTAATTAAATAAATGCAATTATTAATGAAAATATTAATATATATATATATATGACTTGCCCACAGCATTTAATTCTCATAACTTGCAAATACTCTTGAATGGTATGCCGTTTAGTGGTGATTCTAACATTGAAATGAACAACTATTTAGATTTATATATATATATATATATATATATATATATATATATATATATATATATGTATATATATATATATATATGATATATATATATATATATATATATATATATATATATATATATACATATATATATATATATATATATATTTTTTTTTTTTAATTATTGATGCTGATTGTTAAAATAGAATCTGTTTTATTAATTTTCAGACATCGTCGCATGGAAGCTGTGAGGTTGCGTAAAGAAAACCAGATTTATTCTGCTGATGAGAAACGAGCTTTAGCTATGTTTAGTAAAGAAGAAAGGCAGAAAAGAGAGAACAAGATCTTGACGCAGTTTAAAGAAATGATCTCCAGTAAATTATCTGGAGAAAAGAACAGCTGATTTTACACCATTTGTTGCTGATTTTCCATTTTCTAAATAATAATTAGCATTTATTATTTACTTTGTCTACATTCATTTGTATATAAATGTAAATAGTCACAGATGTAAATGTAAGAATGAATGCATTAATTGTATAATTTACAAAGTTACATTAAATATGTAAATAAAATTGAATCTTGTTATTTGGTTTTCTTTTTATTAAATGTAAATAAATAAGGATTTTAAAATTTTCAATTTCTATTTGTGATTTTTATTTGCAATATTTAAACTATCAATTTTCCTACAGTTTTTACTTTCACTTACCTATATATGAAATATATAGTAAGTGGAAGTATTGCGATCGTGAAAATTTTCGACTTCCGGTTTTCAACGGAAATACACGTTTTGGGACCCCCTGAGTTGAAATAACCAAGTCCCGCGAAATGGTCTCTGTGTGTGTCTGTATGTGTGTGTGTGTGTGTGTGTGTGTGTGTGTGTGTGTGTATGTATGTGAACAGACTAGCTCAAAAACTATAAACCGTGGGAACCTGAAATTGGGTATTTAGTGTAGGTATATGCCCGCAATGTGACAGCAAAAATTTCATCAAAATTGCTCAACGGGAGGGGGTACTTTATTTAATAACTTTTTACGTTTTTTTCGATTTTCTCAAAAACAGCTCTAACGATTTTGATTAAACTGAGTATTTGATCTATTTATATGCCCAAAATATGACTGTAAAAATTTCATCAAAATTGATTGACCGGAGGGGGTACTTTATTTAATAACTTTTTACGTTTTTTTCGATTTTCTCAAAAACAGCTCTAACGATTTTGATTAAACTGAGTATTTGATCTATTTATATGCCCAAAATATGACTGTAAAAATTTCATCAAAATTGATTGACCGGAGGGAGGACTTTACTTAATAAATTTTGTATCATTTTCACGTGTTTTTTTTATTTACTCAAAAATGGTTTTAACGATTTTGATCAAACTTGGTATTTGATGTATTTATATGCCCGAGATATGACTGTAAAAATTTCATCAAAATTGATTAACCGGAGGGGGGACTTTACTTAATAAATTTTGTATCATTTTCACGGGGTTTTTTTATTTACTCAAAAACGGCTTTAACGATTAACAAAAATAAGATATGAATGTAGAAATATGTGTGACTTTAGGAAATGATAATTAGCAAAACACGTCAATTTCTAATCTAAGTAAGTTGGTAAGTGAAAGTTGTGTGTTGCGCGCACGCACCAGATTTTTCTTGTTTGCATTTATAATATTTTAAGTTTTCCAGCAATATATATTTTGTAGAAAGTTTGCTAGTTTAGTGTTCCTTTTTATGAGAATTTTGTCTTCTTAGGCGGGCTACTACTATACATATTACTACTACTTTTTTGATACTTCGAATGCTCTTGAGATACGATTTATTTTTAGAACTAATAAAGATATGGTTCCATTTTTAAATCATGATTCCTTGCATAAGGAGATAAATATGCCAATAATAATTTAGGCTTTAGGCAATATTTCATCACACTATGAATAATTGAAATGGAGCTAAAACGATAACTAAGATCAATGTGAAGAAAGCTTCATTTATTAATAGTGGACTACATGAACAATCTGATTGTGAAAATTTAAAATTAGGTCTGTTGCACTTTAAATAAACCATTGTAACTATATTGTGAAGTGGAATGGATGGAAGTTATAGAATACATTACCACAAACCGACAAGGGTTACTGTTGCAGTAAAACCACCATATATTTTTTCAGAAATATATAATGGAACTAATCGTAAACTAAAATATAATTATTAAAGGTTATCTTGTACCATATGTTTTTTTACAACAAAATCACTTTAAATGATTTGAGCATTGCGTGTTTTTCTACGCAACCACTGTCTAAATAAGAATAAAATAGTTTTTATTTTTATCTGTGGACTGTTTGGGAATAAAAAATATTTCTCCATGGTGTCTTATTTTATGTCTCTATTTAGTTTTTAATCAAAAATTCATTTAGTTACCATAGAAACAAATAATTTTCGTTGAATAGGTGCGCCTTGCTTGTAAACAATAAGCTGTTAGTAAAAATGTACAGTGAAAGAGTTGTGAACAGGTTTTAAGTGTGGTTGGAACATATGTACCTATTATAATAGTAGACATTATAAATTGTTCATGCATATACGCATTTTATGACTTTATAAACTAAATCTGAAGTTCTCGGCTTCCCAACGATATATTATACATATATATTACTGCACTCACTAGCGGAAATTAAAATTAATCTTGGAGAAACATTTTTCTTTTTTCTCCTGTATATGTTTATTGATATTTTTCATATTTCTTATTACTAGGCATAATGAAGGACAGTTCATTTCTCTTTATAAACAATTTTTAATGCACTTTATAGGAAGAAAAATTTTCCTCGCCATTAAAGCTCCATCGGAACATTTCTATGATGATACAACCTATCTTATATTAAAGAAGAATACTTGATTCTAATTAAACATGACAATTTTAATCAAAATCATAATAGCAGTTTTTGAGAAAAAGTGAAAAAATTAATGAAATAAAGCGGCCCCTCCATTTACTCAATTTTTATAAAATCTTTGATATCATGGGCATTTAATTACATAAAATACCTAATTTCAGGTTCACACGGTTAATCGATTTGAGCTAGTCTGTTCACACACACACAGAACATTTTGCAGGACTTGGTTATTTCGACTTACGGACCACAAAACGTGTGTTTCTGTTGACAATTTTTTATGATCACATTAATCTTTCCTATACTATTTATTTCATATATAGTTAAGTTAAAGTAAAAATTACTTATAAAAATGTTGTGCGTGACATATTGGTTGAACCAACAGTTACAGACAGTGAATTCTTAAAAAAAAAATTCATCAGTGAAAGTTTAAATTAGCCTAAAAATCATACACTTTTTATTTTTAGCATGTTCAAAAAATGAATTAACCCTAACTAGAAATGTTATTTTAAGGTAAAACAATGAGTCTAAAAAGGAACATGATGGGATGAAACCTCTGTATAATTTATAGAGAGCAGTTGCTCTGGGTAGCATAATTTAGCGGGTGACAAATTACAAGAATTTTCATTTAAGTAAAAATTATTTCTTTTTACTCTTTGGTTGTTTCTAGCTTAATTTAATCGGTGATATGATACAGGTGCTTAAAGGGTGGCAAAATCACACCTACCCTTCCTTGCAAAAATCCCAGTTCCAGTCCTGCAAAAGCGAAATAGAACTAAAAAATATTGTTTTTTACTTTGAAGACTTGATTAGTATCAAAGTTATTCTTAAAACCTCTTTGTTTTAGTAAATGTGATTCCTTTTATTTTCAAAATTAATATAAGCTACAGAGGTGAAACTGCAAAGAACAACAAGTATATATTATAGTTGAACATCGTAAAAAGTCTATAATATAAAATAATCTAAAAACCCTTGGAATGGTTCCACTATTTGCATCATAAATAAATCTACGTTTGGGAATTTATAGGTATTAAGATACTTTTTATTAACAAGAAGGTTATTTAATAATTTCTGATGGTTTGACATAAAATATTCCTAAAAAACATGGAAATTTGTAAAAGGCTGTATTCAAGAAGGTTCCAGACCATCGAAGAACAATCTAAAAAAAATTTTGGAATCTCTCCAAATTGGAACATTCTAGATTTTGTTTTTTATAGATATGCAATGACAATTCTAGAAAGTATGGCTAAATTTTAGATATGAACAGCTTATTAAAACAGAAGGTCTGTCTGAACAGTCCAATGGGGTCTGGCAATGCCTCAACAGTCAAGTGATAGGCAAGTGCCGTATGGACTGTATTGAGGTCTTTAAGTGCATATTGTCCATGTTTTTAATTTTTGAATCTTTTTCCTTATTCCAAGTCTGAAAGGCTGGTTCTGTCAGTTGCGCTGTTGTGCATTAAAAAAAAGTCTACGCCTATAAAAAGTGGTTCTTATGGTGGTTATTAGAATCAAAATAAATTCTGAATGAAAAACTCAAAATCTAAAGGATAGTATGAACAAATAAGTAAAACATGTTTTTCGAGAGTTTAGTAAATCACTAGTATATTTAAGATCAGTTATGTATACTTTTACAATACAAAATTAGTCATGAAAAAAATGATTGATCAATAAATAAATAATTACATAACAAATCAGTAGCATACCCAGGGAGGTATAAGGGCTATAAAAAAATAAATCCTATTTTTATCTGATAAAAACATTATTACTGTTACATTTTAAATTTGTTGAAGTTAAAAAAAAAATGTCTGTTTTATGGGGGAAGGTGGTAAGGGCATTGAACAGCTTGGCTATCAACACCTGAAAAATATTGACTTTTTGGTGGCCAAGAAGTTTGTTAAGGTTGGTTGGCTACCTGCAGTGATGCTAATTCAATATTTATTTTGTGACAGAGCAGAATGAATAGATCTTCTCACTTTGGCTAGAGTAAGTCATTAACCTGTAGGGTAACCATCCAGATATGCTATAACTAGCCAGATATATAGAAAAATGAAACATATTATAGGTATGAATTATCTACCCTTGGACCCAAATGGCCTATGTTCACCACTGATACATGGATCTACAAGATGTTATTCTAATTGCTCTACAGACTCAAGCAGTTGGCTAATGGATTGCTGAGCAGATGCTGCAATCACTGCTTCAGGACTTCCTTCTGGTTCAAGGCATAAAATTTCATAGCATTTCTTCAAGATGTCAACTACTGATCCTATCTTTTCTTTTAATGCATCCTTATTGAATTCTCCATGTTGATACCGACTTTTAATGTAGAGTAAGTATCCAACATGGTATTCAAACAAAGTTAAACCTGAAAAAATTGTTATGCTATTTTTAACTACAAAAAAATCTCTCCAATAATAAAAAACAACAGGTAACCAAATATAATATCATGTTAAAAATAAAAATAAAACAAGACCTCTTATCCTTGTAAAACCTGGTTCGACCACATCCAGAATATCAAGAAGGTCCGTACAGAATTTTGACTTTCTTTCAAGAAGTAAATCGGGCAACATGTCAAAAGAATATCCTTCTGTGTGGCCATACATTTGACTAAGGCTGTGCCATAAAAGGACATTTGAACCATTTTTGGGGTGCAGAACACTTTTGTATTTTCTCAATAACTATAAAAAACATTTTAATAATTCTAAATTAAGAACTAATTTTTTTTTAATTAATTAAAAATATAAAATCTCATACTTTTTCAGCAGCTTCAAGTTTTTCTCCACTCATTTCCATCTGCTCTAATTCTGCCATGTCTTCTTGAATCGCTAAATAAATTCTCTGGACACCATTTCCTGTTATTCCATTATCGCAATGGCTGCATTTCCAAGGTGCATTATCATCTACAAAAGTAAAACAATTAAAAAAAAAAATATTGGATATAACCATTGGGGGAAAAAATAAAACTTTCAGCTTTAGGTTAGTTATGGTTATCTTAAGTTGAAGAAAATCTTGCATATTCTCTAAGTCACATGTTCATATACATCTAATTTGAACCCCACGATATCCATGGAATATATATTGCATCAATGAATTATATTAACTACCTCTTTGAAATAACGTTGATGCTTGAATATACTTCTATGCAGTTATGAGGTACACCAGAAGAAAATGCGTGTGCGTGCATGTGTAAGCTTTTAGTAGAGTTACCTCTGTCAAGCTCAGATAAATAAGTACATATATTCTGAAAGAACTCTATTATATTCACCTAAAGGCTGTGTAGATGTAATGATGCCATTATCACATTTTGTGCATTTAAATGTTCCAATATGTGTCCCCATTTCAGTAGGATCAGAACAGCGAGCACAGGAGCAGTCAAAATATTTGCATTCCCTTAGTCTCGCTCTTCTGATGATCGTCGGTTGGAGGCTGCTTGTATAAGATGAAAATAGTTCACAACTACTTTTTACATCAACTGTTGTTCTTAGCTGTAATCTAAACAAACAAAAACAGTTTAATACATAATATATTGAAAATATTATCTTATCATTAATTCTAATTTTATTCCATGTTTAAATAAAATAAAATGGATATTTGACAGAACAAATGTGTGAATACATATGTTTCTCAAAATGGCTTTAATCATGAACTACAACTAAATAACGCATCGTGTTGTGTACAGACCTGCTATAATAGATTGAATTCATTATTTAAGAAATTCTATTTAATTTAATAGATACTTGATTAAATAATATTTAATTTAGACAAGATTGATTAAATGATATTTAATTCAGACACAATTCTTTAAATAAAATTTAATAAATGTGTTGTTTAAAGATCTTCTAAAATGCATTAAACTCATTATTTTAGACATTTTATTTATTTTAAAATTGGGAATAAATAGTACATTTATTTATTTATTTTTTCCCTGTTTGTTCAATAAATAGATGGAATGTACACCCATTTTGTAGTTAACTCAATAAACTTGTGTAATCACTGGAAGTAATATTGTTTACAGAAAATATTCAGTCAATGTTTGGACATTCACTAAACTATTAAAAATAATTTTTCCTCATTAATAAATTAATTGTTCTAATTATACTTCTTACGGTTATGTGAAAATTTTTAAAATTAGAGGTCTCTTATTTTATTTTAGTTTTTTCCAGAAAATCCTTTATTTATAAAATTATTTTAAGGTAATTACAGATTGAATATCAGTTGTTATCTCATTTGAGATTCCAAACTCATACCTATAATTTTTCTCTAGAAAAACAGAATGTGTTGTATTAGCAATGCAGTTATGGTTAAGAAGAGCCATTCGTGGATATAAACCTCTAATTGAGATTCCGAGTTTTGTTATTACTTCAAAACAATTTACTTCCAAAATTCCACATATCTTTTCTATTTTTTCTTCATTAAACCTATAAATTAGAAATGAATTATATTTTAAATGATTAAAATACTCAGTTTTAGGTAACATAAGAGATTAAAAAATAGTTACCGATCTTTTAACTTGCATGCCTCGGCAAGAAATTTAACGACATTAACTTGTTCTGCCGCCCATTCTGTCTTTTTTCTTCTTTCCTCAATATGAGCCTCCATGTTGCTGACCTCTTTTTCCCATCGCTCATTTTGTTTTTCGGTCTGAATAAGAGTTCTAAGTGGGGTAATGCATTCTAATTGAGCACTTATGTCCGCTATAACAACATTGCCTTATTTCAAACTTTTTATAGACTAATAAGAATGGCATGAGGATCCTAGGAATTGTAAGCTGATCATAAATGGGTTTCCAAACATCTGAATATTTAGTTAGAGATTAGTTTAGAGCATGGATAAATATCTTAAAACATCTTAGATCAATGAAATAATTATATTTTTCTTTCATAAAATAAATAAATGAACTCATGACCAAAGGGAATGGGCAATGTGAAAAAACCAGCTACTGAATTTTTTTTTAATTGAATGATTGATCCAAATAATAAAAATAAAATAAGAAGCTTTATGATACATATATGTATAAAATTAATAACACTAAAATAAAAAATGGATTAGGAGAGGCATGCTAAAATTTCTACTTTCACATCAATTAAAACCTTATTAAAAATTTTTCTTGTTAAATAGACCTTAGAGAGACCAGACTATAACCAGCCTGCCTGGCAGTTATGCCTGAATAGTTCACTGGCATTATGGTTTTTATTTAAAGTAATTCTAGAGACTGGGCCTCATAATAATAACATAAAGAATATATCTGTACCCAGAGATAAAGGGCATCATGTCACATTTTTGGGTTTGTTCAGAAAACCAAATTTTCCAGAACTTAGTGCCATTAAAATTTCTTTATTCTTTGCTTATTGAAACAGCCAGAAAGCTGAAAGTTTTTCATATTGTTATTGGCATTGATAAGTAATTGGAAGTATTTATGACAGTAAGTTTAATTCAATCAAAATATAGACATGGTTTCTTTTACCTCTGGGGCAAAAAGATATTTGCATGCAGGTATATTTATTTTACAAATAAAATAAAATTAAAATATTATGATTTGCTATTATTATAAATCTGTGATGAGTAAATGTACTTAGATTCCAGAGTTTAGTGATTGATTCCTGAAATAAACTTATTTTTTTGAAAATAATTTGAATCATTAATGGTAACTTAATTTTGAGTATTTTGGTTTATGATATCTATAGGAAAATGATTTGTTTTTGTTAGTAAGATAAATAATACTTAATTTTGTTGGATTAATCACTCATTGTTAGGAGGGAGGGATAAACTATGTTCAGAATAATAATGGAAGCAAATTACCTTCTTCATTTAATTTAACTCCCTTCTGTGAGAATACTTCACATTCATAATTTTTATGCCATGGTTCTTGACTACATTCAGCACAACAAATTGGCCATCTGTTCGATATAGCAAGTATTTAAAGGTAGTATCTCAATTAAAATTTTGGAAATTCCAAAATTAAAAGATTAAACAAAAAACGTATTGAATTTAGTTTTGAAGGGGAAAAAAATACCTTTTACCTTTAAATCATATTTTAAATCTAAACTTAAAACAAAATGACGTTCACTAGATGATATCCTACTTACTTGCAGGTTTCACACAACTTCAGTTCTTCAAGAGGCAAATAACAACCTAAGCAAATTAAAAAGGTAGCAGATTTTGGACCAATTGAAAAGACTTCTTCTTGAAATATTTCTTCACCTGCCTTTAAGTCACGACCAGCAACAACATACCTATTAAGAAAATCAAAATTACTAAATAGTATAGAAGTGATGGTAAAGATTAGTTGACCATAGTATTAAATGTAGGGAAAATTTAAGGGTTTTGGCCGAATTTAAGTATTCATAATATGTAAAGAAATAAAAATTTATGTGCCAATGTTTCGGCCCGAGTTTTAGGCCTTCACTATGGTTATGTACAAACTAAGATAAAAACCAATGAAAAATAGAAAGGGAAAGGTAAACAAACCAAAAATAGTAATTAAATTTTAGTGACTATTCAACCAGGAATAATGAAAAAAATATGTAGGTTAAATCAATAATAATCAATATATATTATAAAGCAAAGTGTACAATGTGCGTGCCGAAAAGGCTCAAAAACGACTCAACGCACGTTTAAGAGAGTTATGTCAGCGTGTTGCTATAAAACCCATAACGGAGAAGAAGGTTTCTGTTTTTCTCTTAAGGGTGTAAAATTGAAGAGAAAAGGACTGGAATTTTAAGACTCTCGCACCATTTAATTAGCCTACCTGAGATTGATACGAGGTTATGAATGAAAAATGTAGTTCGAGCTCCAGGCTACCAGGAAGCGCTAGGGTGCGTTTCTCTCAATGTTTATTGTTCATTCATTCCGTTCAGTTTGTTGTTTAAGGTTATCTATTTTATCAGCTGTTCTTATTAAATTACTAAAAAATCAAGCGAAAATAATTAGTTTCGCCTTTTTTTTTTCAAATAATATAATGATTTTACATATCTGCAATCAATTAGAAAACCGATTGGATACCTTACAAAATAAATTTTCTCATGAGAAGGTTAATTGATTAACACATTACATTTAATCAATATATAACATATACTTAAGTAAATGCATGCAATACATAAGTATTTAATGCAATATGAGTGAACATTTTTTAGTAGTAGAGTGAGCGAATAAAAACAGACATAAAACAAAAAAGAAGAGCTCTATTGACTGATTATAAATCGAAAATAAAAAAATGTTCTTATTGTATGTAATTATAAATGTTTTTTTTACTATGTATGACGAGCATTCCATTTGACAAAATGACTAATTCCAATTACAACATTTTTTCAGTAAGATTTTATCATCCCTCATAGTTCTGGTTAAAAAGGAATATGATGAAAAAATTTTGCCCTCATGATACTTTGGTTTTTACTTTGTAATAGTAGGCGCATAGTCCGGCCAAATTACAGGGAGGGGGGTATCTTAAGGGAGGTTGAACTGAAGAAAGGTCTTAAAAAAAAGTTTCAATGAATCTTCGGTAGATTTTAAACTTCTCGATCTAAAAGGCCCATCACAGTAGTCGACGCTTAAGTTATACTCGAAATATAGTTTTTTTAACTAATAGATTTAACTATTATCTAATAACTTATTATCTGCTGACTGCTTGGAATGCGCTTATAGGATTCAGAATCATAGAAACCACCAAAAACGATGCATGACTCGACAAAGTTGCAGCATAATTAATTGTTCATTCACCATTTTCAACCCTCTTTAAAGTATATAGGGTTCCTTATTTGGGCGAACTCTGCAGATCTCGAATCTTAATATTGATACCGTGTTTCAAAAAAAGTTTCAAGAAAGTGCTAATTTATTTCTATATTTTCTTTAAATTTAAAGTTTTTCTGTTATAAAAACTACCACACAACTACCGGAGCGAAGCTGGGCACCCAAGCTAGTAATAAATATATTAGGTTAATGTTTGATTAATGTTTTAATTATATTACCTTCCTAATTTTTTTTCACTGCTATTTTTTATAGTGTATGTTGTCATTTCTTTCTAAAGTAATACAGTTTTTTCTTTCTGATTATTGGCTTTATTCCCTACACTATTGTGCAGCACAACTGTTCGACTATTTATAAAAACTCAAGTTGGCTTGGTTAACAGATTGGGAACTATATTTGAACTAAAAATACTTATTTTAAGATTGAAAATTAAATATTAACTGTGAAACTATTTAATACATTTTTTTAACCAATATTATTTAAATTTATTTTGATTTTAAACATATAATTAAAATATGATTTAAAATAAAGAATTAGCAAATATATATATATATATATATATATATATATATATATATATATATATATATATATATATTTTTTTTTTATGGACAGCTTTTGATTATTTAACTTAAATCCAGTTTATTTAGAATGGCTGTTCGACCACTCTTCCCTTTTTATATCAATACTCTTGATTGTCCAAACTAAATTAACATTTAAATTCCCATGTTGGAAATCTTATTTTCCACCAGAATGTAAACATTGTACTTCATGTTTTAATACAGAAACAACTGTTAGTTAATGTTCTTAATCAATAAATTCACTCAGAATAATGAAATTTAATAAGTTTCATAGTATTGCTACAAATTCATTAATTTACATTTATTGAGTTATAATTTATAAGATATTAAAAGAATTATTTTTAATAAAGAATGATATTTAATAAAATAATATGATAATGGACATCAATGCTGAATTAATATTTCCCACTATATTACCTGTAATTTATAGGCTTATAAACTGGATCTATTAAACATATGACAGCTTCTCTAAAATATCTTTTCATATTTATCATTAATTCTTAAGAGCTGTACTCTTTTATTTAACTTTATCATTGCTTATTTATTATTTATATTGTTCAAGGTTGTTCATAGTGTAAATAACTAAATTATTTAATAGTTGTAGTATTTGTTTTTCCTTTTTAACATTGTGGAAATGATTGGTAATTTGTTTTTGTTTGTTTATTATTAGTAATAATATTAAATTTCATATATAATCATAAGATCACTGATCAATATAATTCAAATATAACTTAAATAACTAAATTTAAATGTATTAATAGGGAATATATACAAATGAAAAATAACAAGGCTGCCAATATAATTTTATGTAAAGTAATTAAGTAAAAAAACTTGAGAATAATTATTTTTACTAAAACTATTCTATTCTAGAGCTATTCTACTTTACTTATAATTAATGTGATAATATATAAGATGAATAGAGAAATAATATTATGGATGAAAACCTTTAATATACTACTATTTCTATATATATTAGCTTTAATATAACAGCTGTCAAAATGGTTATTTATGATATTGAATAATATAATAAATTCAAGTAGTATTGCATGTTCTAGAGAAATAAATATAACTTTTTTTCGTAATAGGAGCTAATGTTATATAAGGGGATAACTCTATAGTTTATTAATGTGATCTTCATAGGATGATCCGAACATGCAGCCAACAAAAAGTGTTGAGGAAGAAGTTTGTCCGGTGGATGATGGATCTAAAACCATCATATGTACTGTGCCATGGCCAGGGAAGGTAGTTTTTTTAATTTTTTTACCACCAAAAATATATTTATGTGATCATATTTTTCCACAAACTATTTATTCTCCTATTTCCAATGAAATAACAAAAATCAAAAAATTCAAAATGAAATAAATCAGGTATTAATTTTTCTTTTAAATACTCCACTATAACCTATATCTGTTAATAATTATACCCTTTAAAAAGGAAATTAACATTGAGAAAACTCATTTTCATTGTTATATTAATTGTGCAATGATTACTAATTCATCTTTTTTTGTTTACCCTTATTTTGCTATTTTCCTTCGTAACTTATATTTTACATGGTCATATAAGTTTCAACACCACCTAACCCCCCCATTTTCATAAACAAATTAGTATGTTTGTTCCATAGGTAACCATATGTACCTCTATAAATGGTTTCTGTCTCCCAAGGTCACGGGCATCACCACCATGAGGGACAGGCGACACAAATCCCCCCCAATGTTTTGGAAGGGGGCAACTTTTTACACTCTGAACGGTATTTATTGACAAGTTTTATAAATACCTTTTAAATACATCATTGAAGGAGGAATTAAATGTTCCAACAGTTGTTTTTAGATGTTATTTCAATTTTTTGCCACTCGAATTTTTATCTATCTATGAAAATATTGATTCGTCCCCCCCCCCCCCCAATAATTTGGTGCTGGTGATGCCTATGTCCAAGATTAAGACATATTATAAATACAGTATATAGACCTTTAGCAGAAAATCAGGCAATTAAAACTTTTTAAATTTATGGTAGAATTGAGTTAGGCTGTGTTAGTATTTATATGGCAATATTATTTTTATCAAAAATTAAGGTCTAATTTTATGTCTTGGAAAATTGATTTATTTAATTTCAGTTTTAATTAACTTGTGCTAATTTCACAGATTTAAGACTGTAATATGTATCCAATTAAATCAAATCAAACCAAAAGTACCAACTTAAAATAATTCTTTGGGTTTACTCAATTCACGTTTTAATTACAATTAAAACATATTCTTTACGTTACATAAAATTTATTGAAACGGCAAACTGGAAAAATTAATTTCCAGTAGGATGTGAAATATGGTTTAAATAAAAAGTTTACAATATTTCCTGATTTTTTTCTTGACCCAGACCATTTCTCCCCTATTAAAAGTCGTGCACAATTTAAATGGTTAAGCACTTTTGAATTAAAAAATATTTTTTCTATTTATGGCTTTGTACAATTATAATTATACTCCGATATCCTGAATTTTCACTATCCATTTTTTTTATGTCAGACCAATTCTATTCTCTTAGACCTCTACATGTCATTCTTTCTTTACATCAACAATAAAGAGATTATTGGAAATAAAAACTAACAAACAAAAAAAAAAAAAAAAAAACTAGCTGTATAGTTGTCTAGTTCACAAATTTTAATTCTATGTAGGTCTGCAAGATTTCTTCATTACTGTGCATTAGTTAACATTGTAGATATTTAGCAGTTTTCAACATTGAAATAGGATATGAAATTATTTATACTATCTTAATTTTTCATGAATACATATAAAGCAGGAAAAAAAATGATTTGACCTGCCTGATCACTAAGTTCATCTAATCCTCGCTCCATTTAAATGTATTCTTGGAGTCCTAACTTAGTTTTACAGAATATCTGATGATCTGAATTATTTCCTAGTCTATTGTCCCGAAAATAGACTTGAATTCTTACCAAAAATAAATACTTATTTTTCATACATCCTCAAAATAATTTTTTTTCTCTTTGGTCTATATTTTGAGTTAATAGCGTTCAATAATTAAGAATTACCGAGTATCATCAGTTCAAAAGAGTGGCTTTGACATTTACATTGTATCTATGTAACACAACTAAACAATTGTGAGCATAAGTGCTGTTTTATTATTATCTAGAAATTAAACTTTTTTGATCAACTATTATCATGTATAAATTAAAAAATCTCCTGCTGTGCGAGCATCACATCTTTTACTTACCACCCTCCTTTCATTAACTTTTACCTCCATTAATAGACTTCTTTTTTAAAATGGCGGACTTAAATGCAACAAGAAAGGCGACACGAATGTTTTTCCCTCAGTGACAGTTGTTTTTGTTTATTCTATTAGAAAGTGGGTAACATCGCCAGTACTTTTTACGGTGATGTTTCTAGAATGAAGTTGGCACCACTTACTCCTTACTTTCCGAGTATTCGTTTGAATTAGACTATCAAAATAACTATTCATAACTAGTGACATTCATATTCTCATGAACAGAAACAACAAAAGTATATGTTGTTTATTATATTTCCCAATAAATGAACAATTTTCTAGGAGACTTTCTCCCAGTATTCATGTAATTATAATTAAATTGCCTTTACAGACATCACCTTATTTAGAAAAGAGTTTGCTGGTGTTCATTCATCAATAAAAACTGCAAAAATGTTTGATATCTCCCTAATAATTATATGAAAGCACAAATCAAGCAGCCATAAAAATGATTTGTGTCAAAAAGGCTACCCAGCTATAATTATTAAATTGAAGCCGAAGTGTTTTGCAACTAATTTTCTGAATTTGTGTTCTCCTCCCAATGGAACATTGGCCTTTAAAAAAAAAAAAAAAAAAAAAAAAAAAATCCATTTCTGGTCAAATTAGGGAGGTTGTTAAAAGTTGTATAATGTAAAAAATTTCCATTTTTCTGTGTGTATTCATAAAATTGTAAAGGTGACTGTTAATGTAGTTCTGATATAAAGTATGGGTATATTTTTATGGGTATATGTAATAATATGGGTTGATTTTTATATCGCGATGGACCCATGGAACAAATATCGTCCTTCCCACCATGGATAGAATAGTTTGTTTTCACCTAAAATGTGGCTATATGGCCGAGAAGGGAGAAAAAAAAAACACTTAAAAATTCGTTTAGAAACCAACATAAGGCTTTCTTCAAGTAATCTCCGTCTCTAAAAAGTATGAAATAAAAAACTTCTTATAAAAAAAAATTAAACCGACTTCGAAAACTAGAAACCAGTAAAAATAAATTCACAATAAGTATGAAATAATTACCTTCTGATTTTTATGAATACACAACGATATTCTAAATGGTATAAAAAGCGAAAAGTGAAATAAAACTATAATGTTGTTTTGATTTGTAGGAATACACACCAAATGTTAATAAAAATTATTAAATACCATGTTTAATACGACACAATCTCTTCGGAGGCGGCGCAAAATTTAAAATTTTTACTTTCACTTACGTATATATGAAATACATAGTAAGGAAAGTATTGCGATCGTGAAAAATTTCGACTTCCGGTTTTCAACGGAAATACACGTTTTGGGGTCCCCTGAGTCCAAATGACCAAGTCCCGCGGAATGGTCTGTGTGTGTGTGTGTGTGTGTGCGTGCGTGCGTGCGTGCGTGCGTGTGTGTGTGTGTGAACAGACTAGCTCAAAAACTATGGGCCGTACAAAACTGAAATTGGGTATTTGGTATGGGCCCGCGATGTGACAGCAAAAATTTCATCATAATTGCTCAAAGGGAGGGGGTACTTTATTTAATAACTTTTTAAGTTTTTTTCGATTTTCTAAAAAACGGCTCTAACGATTTTTATTAAACTGAGTATTTGATCTATTTATATGCCTGAGATATGACTGTAAAAATTTCATCAAAATTGATCAACCGGAGGGGGGACTTTACTTAATAAATTTTGTATCATTTTGAAGTGTTTTTTTTTATTTACTCAAAAACGGTTTTAACGATTTTGATCAAACTGGGCATTTGATGTATGTATATGCCAAAGATGCGATAGCCAACATTACATTCCAAATTGGTCAAACGGAGCGAGCACTTTATTTCATAATTTTTTTCCAATTTTTACCTTTTTTTCGATGATCTCAAAAACGGCTTTAACGATTTTTATCAAATTCGTCATGTTAAATGAAAATTAGGTGTTCTTTAATATCAGGTAAGCTTTATCATTATTAAAATGTTCTGAGGAGGCTTTTTTTTTGGGGGGGGGCCTTTTTTGTTTGTTTGTTTCCCATAAAGTACCTTTGTTATTGTTTATATGGAGAAATTAACTGTCTCTCGTTACGCCTAAAAATATGAAATGGCTAAATATGAGATATGATAAAAATAAAGAAAACATAAAGAGGAGAAAAAAAATAAAAATATTCAGTCATCTCATAAAACTCGTTGAGCCCACGCATGCGGAGTACGCCTTTAATGACAAACCATTGTTCATAATTAAAGCCGTTCTGTTCATTTGAGAAGTGGCAATTAACAAAACGCATTAATTTTTAATCTAAGTAAGTTGGTAAGTGAAAGTTGTGTGTTGCGCGCACGGACCAGATTTTTAAATCTAGAAATTATGAAAATCTTAAAATCATCTAAATGGATCTTCTCTTCCCATCTATCGATTTCAATGTCTATCGTTTTCTAATTTTCTATTTTGCGCCGCCTCCGAAAAGATTGTGTTATATTGGACATTGTATTTATTATTTTAATTCAATCATTTTTATTAACAATTGGCGTGTATTCAAATCAAATCAAAACAACTTATTGTTTTATTGAATTTTGCACTTTTTATACCATTTTTAATATCGTTGTATATTCTTAAAAATCAGAAGGTAATTATTTCATACTTTTATGTGCATTTACTTTTACTGGTTCCTAGTTTTCGAAGTCGGTTTAATTTTTTTTTTTTTAATTTTTTTTTATAAAAAGTTTTGTTTAATTAAATTTAACGAATTTCCATATGTTTTTTTCCCGATCGGTAAACATTAAACGGAAACAACGGACTTTGCCTTCTCTCAAAACAATCTGGTCTCTAAATAGTTTTCCATTGTTAAACGGAATCAAAAAGATTGTTTGTAATTCTTTAAGAAGTTTTAATTTACCTTCTACTACTTTAATCTGAATATAATTTTTTCTTAAATTTTGAGCTTTCCTGCAATGCATTATACGATACAGTTAGGGGCAGTATTTTTTTCAAAAACCAAATTTTCTGATTTTAAGATAATTCGAAGTGGAGAGGGAAAAAAAGTGGAGAAAATATTGCATATAAAAGTGTTTTGATAAACATGATTTTTGTTGGACAAAAGTTAATAAACACTAGTAAACATTTTAAGAACTAGGGTTTGTTTAATGTTAAGATGAGTTTATTCTGATTCAGATTTTAAATTAAATAGGAGTTTAGAGTTTTTTTTATTAAATTAAAGTCTATTTATAATTTAAGTTAATTTTTTAAGGACAGGTTTAAGGCGGAAAGAAATTTCCATTGCTGAACGAGAATCATTATTGAATTTCCCAAGGAAGGACTTTCTGTCATTCTGGCATTTGAAGAAATCTTAGCAGAAGCCCAGCTAGTGTCCAGACCAGGGGCGGATTTAGCGCGAAATTTGGGGGGTCGCGACCCCCCTGTTTCATAATCACGTGGCTGACAGCACCATTTTTGTATGTGATTATTACCTTGTATTAAAAAGGACTGCGATTTAAACAACCAAAAGTGTTATGTTTAGGGCATAGTAACTACCTAATTGCATTGTACGTTTAAAAGTATAAAAACATTTAGTATTTTTGAAATAGCCATAATATTTGTGGGGGGTCATGACCCCTGTGACGCCCCCCCTCTGGATCCGCCCATGATCCAGAGAGTAATACTATTTGGAATAAATTGAAATTGTACGTTTAGATTTTATGCAAAGTAATCTAAATACACCGACATATATCATCTCACACCTCAAAAAATTACCTTAATAAGATCCTATCTTAGTCTGTTCTGCGTTTTACTATAGGGTTTTTATCTACGTTATTATTGCCTTTTTTATCTTACCGTTTTTCCAACGTTTCTTCCATACCTTTCAGTTTGTTTTTCAGAATTTATAATTTTCTTTGTTCATGAAAGTTTATTACAATTTAAAAAAATTAATTTATGTTTATATAAAACAATCTTTTTGAAAATGCTTAAAATTTTCTCGGTTTTTAATACTTTCTCAAATGTTCGTTGTTTTTGCACGATGATAATTCGTCAGATAATTTTCAATATAGGAATAAAGAACTAAACAAATTTGCAGAGATAAATATGAGTAAAACAAATTAAATGTTTTG
Source organism: Aelia acuminata (assembly GCA_911387785.2). Classification (NCBI taxonomy): domain Eukaryota; kingdom Metazoa; phylum Arthropoda; class Insecta; order Hemiptera; family Pentatomidae; genus Aelia; species Aelia acuminata. The sequence goes on along the minus strand of OU426983.1, from coordinate 71,164,916 downwards.
ATATTGTTAGATTGAAGTAGTTTTTTTTCTAAAGCTCACATGGTTAAAAGATAATGAAAGTGATTTTAAAATTTATTACTCAAAATTTTAAATGATACATAATCTTTAATAGAATTCATATTAATTAACAAAAATGAAATGAATGAAACTGCAACCAATAACTAACTTTTCTCTTTCGATTTCAGACATTTAGATTTTTAAAAGAAATATTAACTCAATTAGTGATGTATTAAAATTTATCTTTTGATTCATGTATTTGATGTGTTTCAATTTTAGTTTTTAAGTTTTAATCATTTAAAGATTCTATAAAACGAATAGAGAAATCTAGTAAGTGTTCGAATTAGGGTAATATTTTAAATTTAAATTTGTTCCCTCCACTTACTGTTATGGATAAATTAAATTTTAGCCATTTACATATATGTAACTAGTTATTTAATAATATAAGATGATCAATATTCAAACATCATGGTTTGACTTTTTTTTATCGGATTATTATTGTAAGGAAAGTTTTAAGTGATAATCAGTATATACAATAATACAGTTAGATCTTTGAAAAATATTTAATTAATCATGATTATATATAAAATCTTGATTTGTTTATAAGTTTTAACTGACTATACAACATATATTTTCGTGAATTAATGCTTCTATGACGTCTATGGTTATATTAGTTACAATCACTTTTTCTTTGCCTTCACTGAAGTTCGCCATTGCGTTATCTGCGTGTCGATTTTATTTCTAGAAACCGGTTTAACAGAGCAATTGTAAGTGGCAAGTTGGGCACATTTTTACTTATTTAAATTGATTTATTATAGTTAATCATGTTGATGGATGCCATAAGTGAATAAAATTTAACTAATTTCTTTCAGGATTAACTTAAATCCAATTTAAGGCGTGTACTGTCTAATGTTATATTAACTTCTCTTCCTATTTCAGAATGTATATAATTTTTTTTAACATCACCCAATTAGGCATGAAACTAATTTTGAAAGTCAGGATCCTATTATTACTCCTAAAAATTGCCTAAACTGCTTTTACATCTTATCAATATTTCAACAGATTGGCTCCTCTGTAAAACCATGACTGAGATTGATTTTCTATTGAACTATTTTTAAATTATGTTTAATAATATATTTATTTGTTTCAACCACTGAAGTAATGAGGAAATATATAAATTTAATTTAATATTTTTACAGCTAATAATGTCCCCTCCATTTTACGGAGATTTGGGAAAGAATGCAAGAGATGTTTTTGGAAAAGGATACCACTTTGGGCTTTTAAAGTTAGATGTAAAAACTAAGACCCAGACTGGGGTTGAATTCAACTCAGGTGGAGTTTCAAACCAAGAAACTGGGAAAGTGTTCGGAAATTTAGAAACTAAGTACAAATTTAAGGAATATGGTAAAAAACACTTATTGCCATGAATGAATACTGTGTAGTATACCTGTTTATTGTGGAATTAATTTTATTTATTTATTACAGGAATAACTTTTACTGAGAAATGGAATACTGATAATGTTCTGGCAACGGAAATATCCCTCACTGATTTCTGTGAAGGAGCAAAGCTTTCATGTGATACCTCATTTGTTCCTCACTCAGGGTATATTTTCATTAATAAGAAATTTCTGTTTTGTTTTATTAATTTTTCTTTTTTTTCTATGATTGTCATTGTTTCTATTTTACTAGTGACAAAACCTTGAGGTTAAAAGCCGAATTCAAGAATGATACTTGTGCTTTGAACTTGGATTCAGACTTTAAAAAAGGAGGCCCTCTTCTCAAAGCTGGAGCAGTTCTTGGCTATGCTGGTTAGTTTAAAATTTTATATTTTTTTTTTCTAACTAGAAACCGTTGTTTTAATATTATTGATAGGAATTTATCTAATTCAATTCTTGAGTAAAATCTAGGTCATATATTATGTCTCCATTTTTGCTCACATGTGTTTTTTAAGGGGTGTTACCCATATAATTTCTGTGGGGTCTCTTATAAATAGCATTTAATTTGAAGAAAAAAAAACATAGTTAATAATTTTAGTATTTTAATTTAATTTTTTTAGACATATTTTTTAAAAATGCTTATGTTATTTTTAGCTTATTTTAAAGGTAGTAAGGAATCACATTGAGTTATAAATTAATTATATAATCCTGGAATTTTGGATGTGTATGTTGTTGGAGAATATTTTATGATGTAACATTTCACTTAACTTTTAACCTGTTCTGAATTATGAAACTAAAAGTAAATGTTCATGGCACATTTCAGACTTCTAAAATCATCTTTTAATCAAATGAAAAATATTTCTAAAACAATATCCTCATGTTTTATTGACTCATTGTTGAAATTGATTTATTATTGTGTTCTTTAATTTAAATTAATAATATAAATATTGTTTAAACATGTTTGGTTTGTTAAAAAAAATTTGTTCTGTCTGTGATGTCAATTATTGGTTATTTTCAGTTTAATTGCCATACTTTCAAATTATTTATTCCTATTAACTAACATATTTTCATGGATCGTAAAAATTTTGAGTTGAGAAAAAAATATGGATATTTATATTTACACTTGAAATGTGGTCAAAATTTTTTGTTTTTACTCCATTTTTAATCTGCACCTGTCAACATGTCGAAAATCGGCAGATTTGATGGCTTCTACTGGTTTCTACTTAAGTTATTATTATTATTTAATTAAATCATAATATTTAATACGGTTTTTTTTTCCTCTTGAAAAATTTGTTTTACATTCTCTAAATTGTAATTGAAAAAATAAAAAAAACAACATCCATCCACCTACTAAACACAATATCTCAATTCACAGAGTTGTACATCTCTTCCCATTGAATCGCCTCCTTTGAAAGATTCTTTATTTTTCATCCCACCCATCTTTGGAATTCCCTACCCAACTATATTCGTCTTGCTTCCTCCTAGCTTAATGTAAATTCTTTCTAATTCTCCACTTCCTAGATTTCAATCTTCCTTATAAATGCAAGAATCACAAATATTTAGGTATGTGCTAATACATTTATTCATTCTTACTTTTTTTATTTTACTTAATATTTTCAAATTAATATTAATATTTTCATTTATTGTATTCTTTCTGCAACTATTGACTAAGTGTTTTTCGTTTAGTTTACTATTTCATTAATGTACTCAAGTAAATGCGACTTAGGTTTACTGTACTTCTTGCTATTCCTTGAGCACTAAAAGATGCAGAATGATAATTCATTCATTCAGTATTTTTCATTTTATACTGTACTATATTTATTACCATATAAATTGTGATAAAGGCTTTCAGTTGAGCCACCAAGAATTGAACTGCAAAATTAACTAAAATTGATTACCTGTCATCTTTCTCAAAGTTACTTCTCCTATTCATTTGGAAAACAGGAACATATCTAATGACCCCTAGATGAAGAGTTTTACTAACAGAATCGTTCAGTGATAACCTAATTTTTTAATTGCTTCTTAATTAATTGACATTTCCTTAATAAACATGGAGTTTTTAATACCAGGGACATCTTAAATTTGATTTCATCTAATATTTGATTTATTTAACTTTTTCATGAGAATTTAGAATGACAGTAGGTCTATTTTAAAAGTAAAATTAAAATTCAAAATTGATCAAAGCTGGTCTGGTTTTCAATTAGGAAATTTATTAATAAGTAATTACTTAATTTAAAAAAAAAGTCACATATTCTTTTTTCATCAAAAAAACTTTACTAAGTCCAATGTTGCCAAATTCTAATGTTTTATCATTATTTTAATTATCTAATTCTTTAACAACGAAAAAAAGTAGTAGCATTTTTGATATGGTGGAAATTACCTGTTGTGTTACATGCCATTAGTATTCTAAGGGTGCAATAATCTTATTGTGAAAGGGAGGAGCATTTAAGTAATGCAATTATTAATCAAAATCTGACAATTCTCTCTTACCCTCTTTTATTACTTCTATCTATTACCCACAACACACAACTTTCACTTACCAACTTACTTAGATTATAATGATGTGTTTTGTTAATTGCCACTTCTCAAAGTCGTACATTTATCCTCATTCATTTCTTATTTTGTTTTTATTTGCTGTATAAAAAACACTAATTTTTTTTATTATTAAATTAAAGTTTTTACTTATGATAGTTCGGCAATGCAAGCATAATACTCCAAATCATCTGATTTATCTATGTAGTTGTTAAAAACTTCAGTTAGTTACCATGAAACAAATAATTTCTATTAAATGAACAGAACGGCTTTAATTATGAACAATGGTATGTCATTAAAGGCTAAAAGGGTACTCCGCATGCGGTGGCTCAACATGTTTCATGAGTTGACGGGAATATTTTTCTTCTCTTGATTTTTTTCATATTTCATATTTAGCCATTTCTTATTTTTAGGCGTTACGAGAGACAGTTAATTTCTCTATATAAACAAAACAAAGGTACTTTATAGGAAAACAAAAAAGACCCATTCCCCATTTTAGCCCCCTCAGAACATTTTAATAATGATAAACCTTACCTGATATTAAAGAACACCTAATTTTCATTAAACACGACGAATTTGATCAAAATCAGTACAACCGTTTTTGAGTAAATAAAAAAAACACGTGAAAATGATAAAAAATTTATTAAGTAAAGTGCCCCCTCCGGTTGATCAATTTTGATGAAATTTTTGCAGTCATATCTAGGGCATATTACTACATCAAAAACTCAGTTTAATCAAAATCGTTAGAGCCGTTTTTGAGAAAAAAAAAAAAAAAAGCTTAAAAAGTTATCAAATAAAGTACCCCCTCCGTTTGATCAATTTCGATAAACATTTCGCTGTCATATCGCGGGCATATACCTACACTAAATACCCAATTTCAGGTTTGCACGGTTTATAGTTTTTGAGCTAGTCTGTTCATACACACACAGACCATTTCGCGGGACTTGGTTATTTGGACTCAGGGGACCCCAAAACGTGTATTTCTGTTAAAAACCGGAAGTCGAAATTTTCCACGATCGCAATACTTTCCCTTACTATATATTTCATATATAGGTAAGTGAAAGTAAAAACTATACTTTCAAATCTCAACTTTTATTAGGCAAGATGTTTTAATTATTGAATTTTCTTTATGTCGCTTTTAATTACAATATGTTTAAGCAAGATGGATACACTATTGACTAGAAACAATGTAGCTTGGAATTTTGCCAAAATTATAAATAATTAGTCTTTAAAATTTGTATTTGTTTATTTACAATCTTCAGGCATGTGTTATATTTAAGGTTTATGAAGTCAGTATTATGGTTGCCCTAAACTCATGTTAACATGGTTGTTTCCACTAATCAATTTCTTATTTTCCAAAAAGATGAAAATTAAGTTTTTCTCATTTTTATCGGCAATTTCGGTATTATGATGGGATTGCCATTAGGGATGCTAGGTATTATGGTATTATAATTTGTTTCATTTATATTATCTGTTAATAAATGAAAACTAAGTAGTTTGTTTCATGAAACTGTTATTTTGATCTAGTCATACCACGGTACGCATTCTTACATGATTTATTTATTATGATTGTATGTATTTACATATATCAAATGTCTTCATATGTCTCTACTCCTGTAACCAAATTTATTTACTTAGTTAAAATTGATATTATTTTATTTCCTTCTAGGCTGGTTATGCGGAGCCTCAACCACGTTTGACACTTCCAAGAGTAAACTTACTCAGAATAATTTTTCTATGGGTTTGTCTACTAAAGAGTTCATCCTTAATACAAGCATGTAAGTAAAGTTGTTTATTCATAAAACTTATCTATTTTCATTTCCATTTTGAGAAATCATAATAATAGTATAAGTTCATGTCACTTTTTTTCTTATTTATTTTTTCCATATATATTTTAGCAATGATGGGCGTGTTTTTACTGGTTCCATTTACCATAAAGTAAGCCCTAAATTAGAAACAGCTGTTCAGTTATCATGGGCATCTGATAATAATGACACTGATTTTGGTATTGGGTGCAAGTATAACCTGGACAATGAATCATCACTAAGGCTTAAAGTGAACAACCAGAGCCAAATTGGAATAGGTTATGCACAGAAACTCAGAGAAGGTAAGTAATATGATTATTAGTTTAATGTACCTTGTTAATAAATTGAAGTTTTTATTATTATGATTGATGTTAAATATTTGTATTATTTATATTTTGTGTTAGTTATTATTTTGCTAGTTATAACATTGAATTGATTAAACCAGTTACATCATTGTAAGCAGACTATATTTTATTCTTCAAGAAAGAATGAAAACTCTTTATTTTCTTATTACTTGTCAGTTTTATACCTTATTTATTTTTCTCGAAATGTGGTCCATAAAATCAGCCTTCTTTTACTGAAGAAATTAATAAAGATATTTACTTTATTTTATAAAATTTGTATACTTACGTGGCTTAGTTATTTCAAGCACAGACCAATCACATTAATGTTCAATATTTTTAACAACTCTCTTAATATTAAAAATTGCTTCCCTGTACACAGAATTATGGTTCTGTCCAAATATGTACCCTTAACTGATTAGCATCTTTATTAAAAATACAGTGCAGTTTGAAGACTCAGTGTCCCAAGAACTATCTACCCAGGAGATATGTTGAAAATTTTTTAAAAAAATGAATTTTAAGAAAGATAATATAAAATGCAGAAATAAAAGATGCTCACCTGCTCATTCATTTTTTTTGGAGTTTTCTTCGCTCATTCACATAGTGTATGGATATTCTCACAGATTATTTTTATTACACAAAGAAGATGAAGATGTAGTACTCATTTGTCGTTAAATTTGATGGGCTACAAAGAAAAATATATCATGGCAGTAAATCATTTTCCTGAAATGTTAAAGAGAAGAAGCAGTGAGGATTCTGCAATTGTCGAAACATTAAAAAAATATCAAACTTCTTTCAAATAATGGATTTTTATGCTCAGAAATTCAATAAAGTTTTATATATTAATTGAGTTTAAATTGTAATAACGTAGATAAGTATCACGTGGCAAATATGAATCGTACACTCGCAAGGATTAACGTGGGTACTGGTCTTGATGATTAGCAATATAATGTGCTAACGTATTAACTCGAATGTCAGGTCATCATCAGGGCTAAATAAGAAACAAAATTGCAGCAAATGAGAGAAGTTGCATAAACAAATATTACTGTGCTCATCATATATATATATATATATATATATATATATATATATATATATATATATATATATATATGTAAGATTTTTTGTGTAATTTCTTTCGTTGGTTGTCTTGTTTCTTATTTAACTCAGAAATTTGGATCGAAATGGAAGCACAACATATGTTACTTACACATGTAAGTCTTATTTTTCTGAGTGCACTCCTGACTTTCATTACATTGATTTCTTTGGTTGACTATCCTCCATATTGGGTCTTTTCTACTTTTCTCCCCCTATGATTACTTTCTATGTCTGTTGCTTTTTAATTAACCTTACATAAACAAACACATGTATATTTCAATTATTTTATTAATACATAATCAAATAAACAAAGTAACCACTTGTCAAATGAATTAAATAGTATAAAATTCATTAATATTTTTTAACAAAACCTTGAATAAATCCTCTCCTTCCTGTCTTCTTCTCCACACAAATTCACATAAATAAGAATCGCATAAACTCCTAAGAGTTCCACATTCTCTCTTGTTTCTTCTTTTGGCAATAGCACATAATGATTCGACAGTTTGTGTGACATGTCTTGGTTGTTCTGACACTTCCTAGCTGGATATATTATACCTTCTTCCTGGTACATTTGCAATGCTTTCTAATCATCATTTCCGAGGTATGAATACAATTCAAATCGGTTCATTATTAACTTTTTAACAATAAATGAGAAATATATGCACTTAACCTTTTAACTTTTTTACAATGAATTCATATTTATTGATCATGTGTTATAATTCGAAAGAAACCTCCAAGGTAACTGTTCCATATAAGTAATCATAGGGGGAGTAAAGTAGAAAAGTCCCTCCATATTTTTTTTTTAAATTTGCCTTGTGTAAGAATTAGCTGCCTTCGTTGATGATTGTTTTATTGCTAATTACTTGGGATTTTAAAATAATGCTTCTAAATTCAGTAAACTCTCAATTGCCTGTCATTGTCCGAACTGTGAATATTGTATAACAGCCATTATAAGATATTCACGGTTAATCAATGTGTTTATTTTTATACAACTTTTTTTCTGATAGTTTTTCAATAAATGAGTATATAAGGAAAAAAGTTGACAAAAAAAATTCTATGAAGTATTTATTTCATGGGAGAGGTCATTTCGAAATTAAATAACATTAATTTTTTTTTGTTAATGTTATAAGGTACATGATTTTTTCTCCTAAATTTGAGGTATTAGTAATAGAAAATGGTCCCGAGAGAGTTTACCATGTTATTAATGTTAGGCTGTCCGCACACAAGGCTACGTTAGCAAACATAATTTACGATATTCATGATATCTGAAACAGAAAATCTGTTTGCATATATTGCAATCTTGAATCGTCATTATCCATTATTGTTAGACTTAATATATTTTTTTATATGAAAAAAATCTTCGGTTCTTTTGATAATTCTATTTTCCTGTGTTTTCTATTATAAAATACACTAGCATTCCCCGTCGCGGCTTTGCCCGGTAGCCTTTAAAATCAATTCTGTGATCATTATCTTGGTATTGATTTAATATAATATGTTATATATTGACAACATATGTCATATATTAACAACATAACAGGGATCATGTTATATATTGATAACATATGTTATATCCAGGGGGTTATATAGGTTATAAACCTAAATTTCGATCTTCAAGTTTCTATCGTTAGTAGTTTTTGCTCTGCGTTGATTCTGTCAGTCAGGACAAAGCCTCTTATATAAATAGAGATCTACAACAGGGTCCTTAATAAAGTTGGCCTGTACTTAATAAAGTAACCTGAACTTGGCTATATGCTGCACTATCCACTTAGTTATTAATCTTTAGATCCGTAGGTCATCAAGTGATTTATTTGAATTATGGTATACATAGATGATTTATTTGAAGCTGCCTATATTTTTTTATTGTATATATAAATAAATATATATACAATAAAAATTTTCTGGGTTTATGTAGGACATCAGTACCACTTTATGAACTGAAGATTGTTATCTAAAATTTTCATCAACTATTCGTGAAATATATTTGAAATCATTAGAACAGCATGTGTTCTTTTTAGGAGGATATGCTTTTATTAACTTTAAATTCATTACATTTTGTGGATTGCTTTAATTTTGCTCCATGTGCTGCGGATGGCCTTAACCAACCTGAGTAGGTAAATTAGTATTTAGGGAAGTTCAAGATACTCCGTTTTTAGTACTTAATCATTAGAACATTTTTTTCTCTCTTAAATACCACTGAAGCATCTTAATGATGTCTTAAACATTTTCAATATTTTTGTTTTGTTGTCAGGATGTTATGGTTTTTTGAAAGACCGGGATATCCTGCAAAGTAAGCATATTTGTTGATTTTTAATTTAGGTTAATAACTTCGTAATGATGAAATAATAAGATTTGTAATTTAAATTATTGGTTGTGAATGCCCTCTGTGGGATATTAAAATGATAATTTTTGGTTAATATTTATATTATTTATTGTTTACTTACAAATAAATAATTCTTTTCAGAAGATAAATAATGGCCATATCACATGGAATGCAGGTTTTTAGAGTTAAAATAGAAATATGAGACCTAACATTTTGACTAATTAATAAAATATGCTCATTTAACTTTTTAATCTCTACTTGATAATAAAATAATTTATTAATTATATCAATTTAAAAGTTTGGAGTTGAAATAGAAATTTAAAACCTACTGAAACATTTTGCTCACGATTTCAACATAAAATAAAATTTTCCCAATTTTAAAAAGATTTTCTACTAACTTTTCTGGTACACCACTTTTCAAGCACACAAAATTACAGTAATTTTATGAGGAATAATTAGTTTTTTTTGTTTTGGAAAATAAATGTTTGTGTGATGCATCATTATTATTATATGTAAACTGAATGATTTCTCACTAAAACTTTTAGATAGCCTAAACATATTGAAAAAGAAACAAGCATAGAAGTATTTTTGAATTCAAAATACAAGCAAAAGTTCTCAGTCAATAAAGGGAATAACATAACGTTTTCAGTTTTCTAAAGCTTTGGTTAACATGAATGCTTTTTTTATGTTAACCAAATATTAGTTGATCTTCCAGACTATGTTTAACTGACTGTGGTATCACCTAAGACTCGAATATGTTTTGTTAGTCCTGGCCATTTCTAGCACATTGGGGTAACCATTCTTTCCTTATCGGAGTAAGAAGGAAGTTCGACTCACGTGTATACCTTTGAACCGTGGGATACACCCTTCAAATGTATTTTCCTGGCTAGATTCTGGTTTCTGGTGTTAGACCTTAAGGTTGCTAAGCTGATGTATGCCTCAGTACTCACTTCCATCAGCTCTCTTATCATTCAATTTAACATACCATTTCTGATTTTTTAATATATCTGTCTTGTTCCAATGTTTCTACTTCCTTGCTAAGCTTAGAATTTTTGTGTTAGCTTATCTAAGAAGTTTCATGTTGAACTTAAACTATTTCATATCTAGGGATCGGATCCGTATGTATTTACATTTTTTTTTCCAGGCGATTTACAGATGTTCACACTACTAGTGTTTATACTGACACTTTTTAAGCCCTTTGAGCCTACTTTTATTTCACATATTTGGATGCTATTGCATATTTGATCAAAATAAATTAACATTTCCAAATAGTTTTCATTTTGGGCATATTTTTTCATAATTTGGAGGTGGTTGACAGGAACTATAAACCATAGACTGTAGGGTTGTGAATCACAGCGGCAACAATGGTTAATGTAATTTACAGAGAATGCTTCTAAACAGTGGCGGCACTTGTTTGTGAAGCATCATTGTCTTTTCATTCAGCTCTTTCATTGAAGTGTCCAATCATTCATTTTGTTTGGTCACTTAGTATATTATTTCTTGGGTGAAATGCCACAAACATCAGCCTCAAACAGAGAGCTGGTTGCTAAATATCTTCGGGAGTTTCCAGCAGAACTTTTTCGAAGCGATAGAGACATTTTGTATTGCACAGCTTTTGATAAGCGCGTTACTTGCTGTCAACGCTCCCAAGTCACCCAACATATTGCCAGTGGATTGCACAAAGAGAATAAAAACAGAAAGAATGAGAAGACGCCCTTTCAAGCCTTCCTTATATCTCCATCCTCAAGTAAGCCTACTCTGAGTACCGATCTGTCGGGCTTGGGTCAGAGCAGATATCCCTTTCCACAAACTTAATAATCCTCATTTCAAAGGAACCTTAGAGATCTACTTAGGGGAAAACTGCCTGGAAGAAATCTATAAAGATACTCTAGCCAATATTCAAGAACATATCAAATATTGACTGATTGGATGTCAATTGATAAAACCACTGACATTGAAGGCTGGTATATTGCCAGTGCAGTTATTGGAAAACTCGACAGTGATATGGATTCAAAGCCATTCCTTTTGAACTCTGAAGTTCTCGAAAAATGCAACCATTCCACCATTTCACAATTCTTCGATGTCTCAATGTTTATCTATCGCCCAGTGGAGTTTGTAACGAAAAAGTTCTTGTGTTTCTCTCTGATGCTGTCCCCAACATGGTCAAGGCCGTGCTATCTATTCAGGTATTTTATCCTAAGATAATTCATGTGACATGTATTGCTCATTCCTCGCATCAAGCAGCAAAAATTTCCGATCTTTGTTCAATGACGTAGATTCCTTAATCTCCTCAGTTAAAAAAGTGTTCATAAAAGCATCAAGTCGCATTCAAATGCTAAAAGATCTCTATCCAGACTTGTGCCTTCCACTAAAACCAATATTGACAAGATGGGGTACTTGGCTGGAAGCAGCTCAGTAATACTGCGAGAACTGATAGAATCAAGAATGTCCTTTCCATCTTGAAGACGAAACAGTAGTGATAAATACAGCCAAATCTTAATTCGAGAAACCTAATTTAAAGAACAACCTTGCCTTCATTTGTAACTATTGCATATTTCTCGCACAAGCCATTACCGAACTTGAGTCCAAAAATGTTTCAATGACAGAAAATGTGGCTAACGTTAAAAAGGCCATCGAAAAGGTGGAAGGAATACCTGGGAGTAAGGGAGATCTGATCAGATCAAAACTGGCAGAAGTACTGAGCAATAAAAAAGGGTGGGAGACCATCTGCCTGATTTCTGATATTATCAGCAAAACAGAAGTCACCTCTGAACATCGTGTGCCTTTTACCCCCAACAAGATAACTTCTTTCAGCAAGGCACCTATAACATCTGTAGATGTTGAACGATCTTTTAGTCATTATAATTCCATCATAAGCCCAGATCGTCGTCGCTTTATGTTCCAACAATTGAAATTCCATGTGGTTGCAAACAATTTCGAAGATTGAAGTTTTCAAAATTGAAAATTTAACAAATCTTTTATTAATATAAGTTGTAAATATGTTCTTTTGTTCGTTATAATTATTATAAATCATAAAAATTGTTCTTTTGCTGTATATATCATTATAACTTGTTAAAAAAAATTCCATTTGTTCCTAATAATTATTATAAATTGCAAAATTGTTCTTTTATAAATCATTATAACTTGTAAAAAAAAATGTCCATTTTACTTAAATATTTTAAGACATATTCAATCAATCACATATTTGATGTAAATAAATGCATGTTTTAATTAAATATTTGGCATTTTAAAATACATAAAAATCCTATCTCTATTCATATCTGACAATCCTTGATCTCAACCAATATTACAAATTTCTCTGAAATTTTCAGCTTTCATTTCTAAATGAGATTATAATGTTGAAATTATTTTCAATATTTCTAATTAATTTTAACTTTTTTTAGTAATGAATAATTAGGCAGGCTCATGTGAAATTCCCAAATTTAGATGTCTATTATTTTACATAATATATTTGAAGTATAAGAAATGTTTCCTGGCATGATTGTTAAAGCCCTATCTTATATGATAGCGTTGAGGTGTCCTTGTAATTCTCTCACGAAAGCGTGTCTACTTAATAGTGTAAAGAGGAATGTTACATTCAATCCCCGGAAAAACAAGGATTGCACGCACGCAAAACTTACATAATCGTGTGGAAAAGCGTTTCTTTTACAATTCTTTTTCAAAATTGTATTATTTTTGTCTTCATCAAGTTTTTTGTTTATCTTGGAAAAAAGCTAGAAATAAAGGAATTTCGCTATGTTACTATATAAGACATTCGAGGAAAGAAAATTATTCCGTTCAAATAATTCAGTCTTTAAATGCTTCTTTTTCACTGAAGTATTTTCAGTTATAGAATTTATGAAAGGGACTTGAAATATTAGAGGAAATTGGATACACTATGAAGTAACATGGAGTATTGAGCATTATGAGGATCTGGATTTTATATTAAAATATAACTTGCTCGTATACATGAATTGAGTTGCTGCTGGTGATGATGAGTATGTGATTTTTATTCTTGAAAAAGATGAATTTATGACATGGAAGATGAAAAAATCCAAAGAAAGCATTTTATTTTTACATTTGTCTCCTAAAGGATTTTTTAGCAATAAAAAAAATGTGATGAAACGTTACGAAAACAAAAGTTTTTGAATCATTAAACTTATGTACAATTTTTATATTATTCATGTGGTGTTAATTGGCTTGTTATGTATTTTTTGTTAAATAACAGGGTACATTTCTAATTTAGCCATTAATTGATTTTATGCCTAGTTTGAAGCGAACTCCTAATGACAATTTTTTTTTTTCTTCAAACCAGTCTTGAAGTTGAATTTTTGAAAAGCCTGTCTGAGTTGAAAACTTGTTATTGATGTATATATAATCTTTTATGATATTGTTATTTCATTGTAATATTTGATGACGTGTTTTAGCAGCCATTGATTTATCAACATGTATATTCTATAAATGATGTTTTAAGTGTTCTTTTTTTTTTTTTTTTCTTAATCCAAATACTCCTCTGTTTCAGGTGTGACCCTCTCACTGTCTGCTCAGCTTGATGGAAAGAACTTCAATGAGGGTGGACATAAGATAGGTTTATGCCTTGAGCTCGAGGCCTAAAAATAAAGTTCATTATTTCGGAACAATATAAATACGTGTAGTATCTCTTTGAACTCAGAAAGTGAATTTCTAGTTCCCTAGGGTTAGTTTCTTTCTGCGTACCTCCCTCCCCCCATGTATGTTATGTACATGTATGTTTGTATGTAATTGTCAATATTTTTTTTTTAAATTGTTGTTTGTCATGAAAGCTACTTATATATTTAGCCTCTAAAATCTAAGATATTAAAATATTTTTAGAGTCAATTGATGTGATGTACGGAATACACTAAATTAAAAATCACTTGTTATAATTTATTATTATTCATTCACTGTATTTGCATAATATCGATTTTAAAATGTCAACTCTCATACCGTCATTTTTATTTTTATTTACTGTGCTGAAGATTTAAATAAATCATATTGCACATCACTTTGTAATGTTTTCTCTTCCTGTTTCCTTGTTAAAAGGAAGGGTACTTGAAGTTATGTTGATCAAACAAAAACCCTGTTGTTTTTTAAAAGGTTTATAAAAATATTTTTAGTTTATCTTTTTAAGAATTTGTAAGTATGCTAACATTTTAACCCAAGTGTGTGTGCAACTTCAGTATCTTTAAGAAATTAATTTTCTATTCACTTTCAAGTACTACAATGTATTTGTACTACAATGTTTGCCATTGCAGTATTGGTGAGATAGTGACATTGCACATGTGCTTGCTCTAGATCTATCCATCCTAGGCTGAAAGTATAAGGTACCCTGCATTTTTTTCTGTTTTATTTTAATATTCAGTGCTGCTTCCAAAATTAATTTTGGCAATAACGAATCCTTTTATGGATGATATACACCCCTGCCTCCTAGTCTACAAAAAGATAGCTGAATTATGTAAACAAAAGTTCTCAGAACTGCATTAGCTCTATTCATGATACAATAGTGAAAATTTTGGTTTTATTCTAGTAGTTTTTATCATTAAGGATAAAAATAATTTATTAGTTTCAAAAAAATTATTTTACAATTTATAAAAAAATGCTAAAGATAAAATAATTAAGTGGAAATAAACGGCCAAAAATTAGATTTTATGTTGTCTGAATGGCAAGTGCTCTTATCCTGCTCAATGAACACTTATTCAACACATTTTCCTCATTAAATAGAGCAGGAAGAAAGAAAATAAGAGGAACATATGGCAAAAGGTATTTGGTGATTAAATCTCTTCAAGATCTCAAGAAAACATTAAAACAGCAGGCGTAAGATTTGAAAACCTATGAAACAAACCCACTGACATTTTTCTATTTATTTTCCCTATAAAGCATTTATGGGGACTTTTTTATTTATTCTCATTGGCTCTAGTCCTCCAGCACCAAACTCCACCTTTCCCTGTCTTCAGCTTCTTCCCTCCACTGCCTCATACCCATCCTTAGCAAGTCTTTCTCAAAGTTGGGGCCTTCATCTTCCTCTGCACTCCTCCGTGACTGTATAACTAATTTATCAATCTAAAACTCTACCATCAGATATTATCTTTAAGTGTCCAAGCCACCTTCTTTTCTTCACAATTGCAATTATAGTTGCAATTGTAGTTGTATCTGGCTAATTTTATGTCATTTTTTGTTTAAAAACCATTGATTTTCCCAATATTAGATTCTCCTGCGAATAAATGCATATTTTCTTGAACAGGCTACCTAATAACAATGCTGATAAAGAACTATCTAAATAAATATATACTGATTAAATTAGTAACTTAGATATTAAATAACTTAAGTATGCTATTTGCATATTCTTAGGCTAATGTCCAAACTTAGCTCCCTTGAGTCACAACTGGCCTAATGATAGTTACCATGTTTGAGAAAACATCTTAAAACAGACCATCATTTGCTTTGAAGGCATGCATTATTTCCCACACTAATATGAGCTTTTTCCTCTCTTGATTTATTTTGGAGTTTTTAATTCTTCCTAAGGTTTTTTGAGGTCATGTATTTATTATAGTTTAACTTAGGTCGTGCACATTTTTCTTTCATTTATTACTAACCGTATTCCTTTTGAAACTCTTTCAAATTCCTCTTATTCCAATTTTTCTTACTAATTATCGAAATCATGCATCTAGGAGTTAAAGATATTTCACTAAATTCTCAGAAATTAATGTTAATATTTATATAAGTAATTAGTTACTTATGAGAATTTGAAAAGGAATAATTTTGTCCAATTATCATTTATTTATACTACATGAAATGCAAATCTTATTATTATATGTTAGTTTTATTTACATTTTAAACAACGAAAATCAGTTTTAGGAAATCTGGTATATCAACCTTTAATAAAATTCAAAGTTTTTTATTTTGTAAATTTTATTATTTAAATCATGTGGATAAATTTTTTATCAATCTTCTTTGTTAATAACTCTACTTACAGACATGTATGAGGAAATGCGGGCTCAAGAATTAAAAATATATAAACAGAAACTATAATACATTACAAGTTTGGTTTAAAACAGAGAAAAATAATTGAAGTACCAAACACAATTGATTCAGTATAAAATTAAGAAAACTTTAATGCACCATTTGTTCATCCATAGCTTTTTGGATCCATAATGGATGTGTGTTGGATATTTTTTCTATTATGTGGTTCACTTGGTAACACAAAGATTGGATTTGTTTATCCCAAGCAGGCAATACTTCACGAGCTGGAAAATAAGAACATAGAATATTAATCATAATATTAAAAAAGATGTTTCATGGTATTTTTAGCTCATTCAGCTTTAGCAAACACCTTTTTTCCCAAACAAACGATATTGTTACTAAAAGGGTCCTTTAGAGTGGAGATCGAGCCGAACTCTGAAGGGTACCTTACTGAACAGCATGCGAGCCACTGTTCAGAAGTTCTACCCCCCTTTTTTTTTTTTTTTTTTATAATCACTTTAAAATAAGAATTGACACGAGTATCACTTCTCCATGGTTGGTAGGCACAAGATTTCATCCTAAATGGGATGTGAGCGTACATATCCACAGATATAAATTTTTGAAAACAAAAAAATAATTTATACATTTAGACTTAAGAGATTCCCTGAACTTAAACTATTTTCTCCGACATGTACTCCTCATAAAAGCTTAAAATAAGAAATCTAATTCTCTTGAATTAGATATATCTCTAAATTCCTAAGTGGAAAACAAAAATAAAGTGGAGAATCAAGTTTTTCAGACTTGCCGGGTTTCTCAAATGACTTATTCAGTTATACATTTTATTTATCACTTTTTTCTTCAATATTCGCCACTTATTGCTTACCGATTCTATCACTTCAAACGTTTGTTTCAAATTCTTAACACTTTTTTTAACGTAAAATGTAAAGATTAATATAATTTATAGGTAAAGGCACATCCCTGCTTATAACTCCATTAAATTCAGACAGCAGTTGTTAAAGAAGGTAATAGTTAAAAAATTTCAATACCTCAGTTATATACTGACAGTGTAATATGTCATGTGACAAAAGTGGAACCCATTGTATATTAACATAAACATTAATTCATAGTATTTGCTCTTTTAGGGAACCAGAAAAATGATACTGTTAAATGGGGGTTAGCTGGGGGATACCCCTAGCAATTTATAAAATTTAAAAAAACAATTGATTTTTTTGTAATTAGTGTTGATTTAAGTTACATTATCTACAACAGACCTATCTACTGAATATGGAAATGTTATCTCTTCTTAAAAATAAAATTATAAAAAAAAAAAAAAAAAAAATACTTCATACTTTCAAAATGAACGATTGAGTCAATTTGGTCAATATATCCATTCATCCTTCCTTCGGTAATCATCTGACTGGCAATTTTTTCTGCTTTGGCAGGGGCAATTTCTAAGAGGGCACCAAGTTCTTCAAATGTTATATTGTTATACAATTTGCTAGCACTTAATAAATTATGCTCTATTACAGCTCTATCCAATATAGTCGAACCTGAAAATACATTTTAATTTTTAATTAGAAAAAAATGTTTTCCTCCATTATCTTTAAACTTATACAACCCAATTTTCCCCATTAATAATTATTTTAATTAAGAGTACGCGTTTATAGGGTGAATAGGAGACAGGAGGCCCCCAGGGGCATTTTATTGAACAACTTGTGAAGAGCAGCTCATGGGTGAGGCCTACTTTGAGAGGTTATGAGATCTTGATATTATCGAACTTCCATCACATCTTTTTCAGTTTAAAAGGGCTTTATTTATCCTAGCTTTAAACTCCCACTCCCTTCGCTGACTCTTCAGAAATAAATAAACCCCTCATAGTGGTCCTTTTCAATTGAGATTGAGCCTTAATGTGAAGGAACAGTGCAGGACCCCTTTTCAGAAACAGTACCTAATAAACTATCATGTAAATGAAATGTGTCAATTAAATTATAAGATATTATAATTATCAGATCAACATATTGTAACACTTATCTGGGTTAACTATTTTTTATTTAAAGAAAATAATTTTCAATGCCACATAAATTATGAGAACACAAATATTTAAATAGGTTACAAAAATGATCACTTTGTAACACAGAATTAAAAACATGACGAGCTTCAGCACAAGACTAACTCTTCAGTCCAACGCTCCTTATATATAGTCATAAGGAGAACAATCCAGAACCTTCGAGACCAGTGTAGATGGTACTCGAACATCGTAGTCACAAACATGTACTATGACAGTTTGTTCCAACTGTTAGTTCATTCCAACAAGTCTAGAATTATTCTAAACCATATGTTTTATGTTTTGTTTCAGGTTACAATATTATTCATTACATGTACATACAAGTTACAATATTATTCATTAGAATTAATAAAAATATAGTAAACTAAAAAAAAAAAGTACAAATTAAAATTTAACTATTTACCATCATGTGTTTGAGCGCCTTGATGGGGCTGAAGTAGAGATCCAAACTCTTCAAGTTCTGATCTACGAATGATTCTATCGAGATACATTTTTTCTAAAATGTTGTAAGCAGGTAATTGCTGGCATCTTTCATCTTTAAAGAGAGTGGCTAACATCCTGCTTCTTTGCTGACCTTTAACAAAAGGTTAAAACAAAATATTAATGATCTTACATATTGATGTTTCGGTACTTGATTTAAAAAAGATTTAACTAATTTAGCATTAATAAAAAAAAAAAAAAAAAAGGGGAAAACCAATTTGACGTGCTAACACTTTTTATGTTCTTACCAAAATGTTCTATATTTTTACTCACCCTTTTAAATAATATTAATTTAACATTAGAAGATTTAATGAAAAAAGACTTTTTCAATGATATACAATAAAAGATGTCAGAATGTAGTTAATCAATGGCCATAGATAAAGTGAATAAAAATAAAATTGATAAAGATTAAATGAAGTTATAATTTTACATAACAACTTGGATTTGAATTTTTTCAACATATTAATACTTTCCTTTGCTATATAGGTATTTCATACATAGGTAAGTGAAAAAAAAAACATACAATTGAAATCTACTTATAGTAATCACAACCTAATACAAAAGGTGATGTAATAAAAAAATCCAATACAAGTTTAATTACAATTGTTAAAGGTGTTTTTGAAATATCCGTAAAAATATATAAAAATTTGTATAAAGTGCCACTTCCTGATAATCAATTTTACTGAAAAAGATACTATAGCTTTGTGGCAAATCCCTATATCAATAATATGCAAATATACAATTTCAGTTTTGAGCAAAATTTGTTTCTCAGTCAGGCTGTTCTTTTATAACTTTTTAGATTGTAGAATAAATTAAATAACAAACCTGCAGAGGCCAAAACTGTACAAATAAGTGCATTCCTTAAAGCAGTCAAACGTTCATCTTCATGAATGATGGTTCTGTATGACAGCTCATTGTAGCGTTGAGCTGCTTCAATAAATTTTCTTCTATAATCAAGTACACGGGCATAACACACTTTATAGTAAATCTGCAACTGTTCATCTTTGGATTCAGCCTATCAAAACATACCATATTTTTAAAATTAACACATAAAACAAAATAAATCTAAATTAATTTAATATCCTAATATCAAACACTTCAATGAGGGCAGAGTTGGGCAAATAGTAGTTCAACTACAAATTACAGAACTACATATACAGTAGTTGGAAAATAGTAGCAACTATAACTACTTTTGTAATTTGTAGTTGGCTGACCACAACTACAACTACTGTAATTTGAAAAAAGTAGTTGCATTTTTACAACTATAACTAGTAGTTGTAATTGTAATTATAGACCTACAACTACAACTACTTTTATTGGTAATGGAGTTTTGATCGATAACAAATATAAATCGATGTCAGGTATTTCAAATGATATTCAGCATATACATAATACACGAGGATTGATTAAAAACCAAAGAATAAAAAAGTAATTGACTGCATTAAAATCGTGAAAAAAAATTTGTATTACTTACTATTTAAAAACATATTACCATTCAAAAACAAATTCCCATTTAAAATATAAAATAAACTTTTACTTTTAAATAAAACACATAGCGAACGCAGAATTATATTTTTCCCGAGACAGGTTATCACACTGAACTGAACGGGGGAACCTCTACTCTTCCTATATTTTTGTAAATTTTATGATATACAAGAACATTTGCAGGCAGGTGCTATACCGCCGCTTATATGTTTATGACTGAATTTTTCCTGCCAATTATAAAAACACATTCCTCCCACTTTTTTTCTAAGGCGGTATCACTTTGAAGGTAATGCTGCTTTGCTAGGCAAAAATCAAATATTATAAAAAAAAATTAGGATTCGACATGACATTTTCATCGCGCCCACCACTTCGAGAATCACTTTTATAGAGGATCACACCGATTGTAGACTTCCAAACATTTACCATAACTTTGTACGGGTGCAAGTTTGGCTTTAGAAAATGTCTTGGTTGTTTATCTTTGTCCAGCTTTTGACTACAACGCCTTTTGTTGCGCATAACAGCATAATGCGATTGAGAAATGGGTCGTTTTTATTAATTGTCAAAAGCATGGAATAGAGTTCATAGCGGCGATTTTTTTGGTATTCGTTTAATTGATGAGACTCACCCACTTTGCCAACGTGGGTATCCAGTATTGGACCTCAGCTGGTCGGGGTCAAACATCGCCACGGCCTTCCTTGTCGCAGTCCAAATCTCAAGAGCGAAACTTCAGGAACCCCCGCTGCAAAATGTATTCATTGATAGTCCCCCAACCCTACAATTCATTAAGTAAGGAGCATGACAACTAAAAGGACTAGGTTGCAATACATAGAAGGTTTCACCTGTGGAAATGATGCTTTGTCTTTCCCTATCAAATCAACGAGGGTCTGAACCTTTAGATCTTTGATTTTAATAAATTTTCGGTTATTTGTTGCAATCATCAATGTAAGGAAAAATAAGAAATTTTAGATTTTTCGTAAGTACTGTTTCTGAGAAACTAAGTTTTGAAGAATTAAAACAAAGAAAAGGTGCGTTTTTAAAACAGTTTTAGGGTTATATTTCAAAATCAATTTGAGCTATAAAGCTGAAATAGGTGTCATATTTTTTATTATTCTCAGGTCCGTAAGGATGTTATAATGAGTATTTTAGACATGGTTTTTCTTTTAGTTTCGAGAAGTAAAAGTTTTGTCTGATTTCTTAGGCAAAAGTATCACAGAGGTTCCACGCATAAATAATACACTATTTCGATCATCCAATATATATGCTTTTGAATGAAGTTAAAGTATTCGTACTAGGTTTGTATCACAAACCTGCTGATCTTTTTATTCTATTTTTGATTGCAAAGCTTGCCTCAAATAAAACAAATTCTGTTGAAATCATTTATAAAAGATTTTTTCGACAAAATCATTTTTTTTTTTCAAGGGAAAAATAACAACATACTTATAATACGATTGGAAAGAGAGTGATTTAACTACTATGTGAATAGAAAAAAATTTATCAGAGGATTGATAGAACTTCGGAGCGAATGTTAATCTTTTTTTCTGATGACTGTAAACATATCGTTTACCTCAGGAACAGTGGCGGATCCAGAAATTTTCTGAGGGGGGGGGGGCGCACTTTTTTTTTTTTTTTACATTTCATGACTAATGAAGGCACTAATTTAAAATACATATTAGTACATAATGACGTTGTAAGTTACTGTAAATGTTAAAATACAATTCATTTTCAATTAGTGGACTTGAAAAATGACTAAATATAGCTCATTTTATATAGAAATAGTAACACTGTATGAGTGTCTTCACCTCTTAGGGGGGGGGGGGGGGGGCCTCCCCTGGATCCGCTACTGCTCAGGAACCAGAGTGAATAAAAAAAATGGATACATTTGTCGAACATAAATGTTTATTAAAACAATTAACAAAATTAATGCTTCGGAAATGTTTTTTTTTTTTTTGTACCGTAGGGTTATAATTTGTAATTTATTTTATGTGTTTGGCATAATAAAAAGTAGTTATATTACAAAACTAAAATATTTAAAGTTGTGTATTTCATTGAGATCATTAAACTAATCCTAAAAACAAAATAAATGTTCGTAAAAACATGTGTTCAAATTAGACGTTGCTTAGCAAATGTAGTTGCAGGTCTAAACTACAATTACAACGACTAGTTGTAGTTGTAAAAATTAAACTACTTTTTTCCAACTACTGTAGTTGTAATTGGAAACTACAACTACATAACTGGTAATTGCAAAATAGTAGTTGGGCGCTGGCAACTACAAACTATAAGTAGTTGTTTGGGTAGTTAATTACAAATGTAGTTAACTACTGCCCAACTCTGAATGAGGGTAATGGTGGAAGATAGTTGACCGCAGATATAATGAACAGGAAATGGTTGGGGGTGCGATCAAAATAAGTAGCACAAATATGTGAGATTTACATATGTAAATAATTTTTTACATATATAAAATATGTAAATCTCACATATTTGTGCTACTTATTTTGACCCCATCCCCAACCATTTCCTGTTCAGCAATAGTTATATATTGTTTTCTTGTTCCCTAAACCCCAACAAGCAATAAAGGTATAATTCTAATTAATTACTCCCAATTTGTTCATATAAAAATAGGAGACCGAATAAATTACATTACTAATGCCTTTAATTGTAGTAAGATGAAAATATTTATTTCTTAAAACTTTTCACTTTACCAGCAAAAAATAGAAAACTTTTTAATTTACTTATTACTGTTGGTTGATGGTTTTAACCATTAGAAAACATTTTTGGAATAATATTACTTTGTAAAATGTTATCCTGGGCCAACTTAAATTTAACAAGCACTCTAAGTTGATGTTAGATTTGCACTGATTTCTCTCTTGCAATATAAAATCTCTTTTTGAAAAACACCTATCACAGATTATCAATTGGAAAAATAATTGCAAGCAGATAATAACAAATAATTCACATGGACACATGGACGAAAGATTTGAGACCTATTTAGAGCCAAAGCTCCTTTCGATTAACTTTGTCAGAAGAAGAATCTCTAATCGAGTTGCCTAATGATTATGCATTGAAGACTGAATAGCACGGGCCTCACCACTGGGGGGGGGGGACAGGGGAAACGCGCCCTCCCCAATATTTTGGCAGGAGAGGACTATCCCTCCCCTAAATATTTTGGCAGGAGAGGACCCAATGTACAAAATTAAATAAAAATACGATTTTATGAATTGATCCAAATTTAACGGATTTGACAGTTTAGTGGTGAATACATTTTCTACCTCATATTTGTGCAAAGCTGAGTTTTCATTGGTAGCAGCACTAAAGAGCATATATGGTTAAAAAATTACCTTTGAACAGAATATGAGTGGCACCAAATCCAGTTTTATATTCCAAGATTTGAGAAGTTATGTAGGGAACAACTTGTCCATCCGTCCCATTAATCACTTCCTTACAATAAATTATTTGTAAATTTTAGATAAGTTTTCAATTTCTTTTTAGCTTATCAAAATACATCAAATTTGCAGTTTAAAGTATGTTGTTTCTGCATTGAAAACATTTAAAGACAAGGATAGCCACAAAAAACAAGACCCAGTGACTGTCCAGTCTCAATACAGATATCACCGAGACAACTGAAAGGTCGAAAAGTAAAAGACAGTTAAATAAAATTGCCAACATAAGAGGTATAGATTTATCAATGCATATCTGAATCTGAAAAGAAGAAAAACTATGAGTAAAACAAGGTATGCCCTGAGATTTGATATACGGGCTCTGTGAAAAAATTCTGATTTGTAAACCGAAAAAAATGCCAGAAACCAAAAAATTTGAGGAACACCTACTCTGAGAACTGAATGCTTCATTATTTTGATCAGAAAGGGAACAACACAGATTATTTATACAAACCAAACACTCACAAAAACTATTTTTTCAACATAAACATCAATTATAATATCAAAATAATAAGCTGATGATTTACAAAACTTGCAAGAAGTTTTCTACTGAAATATGAGGCACTTATTACTAATTACCTTAAGATACTACTAAGTAATTAATAATCTAAACAAATTGTTAAAAAAAACCCACATGAACAACAAAAATTCATTATTAAATTAATATTGACTATATTAAATATCAAGGAGTATAAAACTAGATGATTCCAAACAAAAATTACTTGCAATAAAGATGCTCTGTTGATATAAGCTTCCGCTTGGACTGGATCATCATCTTCTAAATAGAGCCTGGCGATCTTCATATACGTTTCAAGCTTGTAATCAACAGAGTATTGCCTGTTTGCATTAGTTCACAAAAAGAATTGATAAATAATAAATAAAGAATGCAAAACATTATTAAAAGAGACTTAATAATAGAAAATTTACTTTTGCCCTGTTTCCAATGGGATGCCAACAAGAACATTAGCTGCATCTTTCCAATTTTGTTCTCTTTCATATATAAGAGCGAGGTGTTGTCGGATACAAGCCACTTGTTCTTCAAATGATATAACTCTTGGTTGAACCTTCAAAAAAGATAAAACACATTATATTTAAGAAATAAAATCGTCTAAATACTAGTAGTAAAACAACATACCTTGTCTAAAATAAAATGTGATATAGATTTTGAGATATCATCAGGAAGAACAGTCAATTGGTTACTTATATCAGTCAAAATCTGTCTTGATATGACGAGGCTAACATTTTCATTAACAACTATATAAAAATAAGAGTATAAGTAATAGCTGGTCAAACAAAAAATAAATAAATAATACATATTGGTCAAAATTAGTTACTGGCTTCAATGAAAATCTTCAGAGGTTCTGTAATATTTTCATGACCGATGGTTAAAATGTTGTCTAAAATCAATCTGTACCTAAATACATATTAAGACGAATGAAATAATCCCTAACAAAAATCATTACTTAAGTATAATAACTCATTTATACTTACTTTTCAGCTTGGTCTTTATGAGAACCACCAGCGTTATTCAACGTTGTTAACTGCTGCCTGATAGAGGCCCCAGTGTTAGACATATTAAGATTAGTCTTATGAAATCTTACAATAAATACGCAGAAAATTCTAATTAACAACAGTCAATGTTGACATGTATATAACCTTCCTTCTTAATAACTTGATTAACTTTAGCAACTAGGCGGGACTAGCGCTCTCTAGAGACGACTTGCATACAGTAATATAAATAGGAATAAGATTATACAAAATATGACAATTCGATTTCAGTTAAAAATAATTGAATAAAATTAATAAAATAAAATTTTATTTTTTATATAAACGCATTTTACGAAATCTATTTCAATAACCAATAAAATAATTATTTTGGTGAAAATGAGTTTCTATTTCAGAGCATCATGGGATAGTAATGGTAGGCGCGTTATTTTGAACGTAATCAAAATTGCAATATTGAAATTTTAATACTCTTTATATTTTTTCTTATGAAACGTTGTGTGTTCGTTATTATTTTTACGGATTGTAGCAATTATCAAAGTGAAGTGTAGTATGCAGGTGTAGATTAGATTGGAATGATAGCTGTCTTTAGATTTGATTCTAGCCAATCGTGAGTTTAAGACTGTTTTGATTTGTTCTCGCCAGGATTTGAACAGTATAAATCTTTTTAACTAGACATTAACGCTGACATGACTGAAATTATAAGGAAGATAAATTTTAAATTAAACTGATGTGAAATTGTTGCAAATTAGTTACATTTTTGAAATGACAGTTCTGCTTGTATTATGGCGCTCTTCATATTTCTTCTTTAACCTCGCATATTGAAATGGCGCCTCTTGTTACCTTCAAATTTTTCGTATTTAAATCTGATTGCTTTGACAGGAGAGTTTGTTTTCATTATTACTGAATTGCTGATGAATATATTTAAAATAGGTCACTACCTTTTTGGTTACATCCTTAAGTATAGAAGTTCTCTAAGGTGTTATGTAGTTTAAATTTGAATATCAGTTTTTAATTTCCTTTATGTAAACCAATTGAGAGAAGACTCAACTTCATATATTTTGTAGAATTGTAAGTGTTCATTGAAATTACCTATTGAGTTTTTAATATTAGATGTTCGTGTATCAATCTTTACTTGAGAAGGCAGTTTTAATTGTTAAAGCCTTATTTTGTTTGTTTTCAGGTTCTTTAAGGACTTTTAAAAATGACAGAATCGATGAACCTAGATTCTGCTGATATTGTCAGTAGTTTAGAAGAATTTGAATCCCTGGATACAAGTCTGGAAGCTGAGCTAAACATGCTTAGCGAAGAGCAACATTTAAAACACTCTTCCATTGATTTAATGCCTACAGTCCTTACCAAAAATGGAATGGAGGTAATGAAAGAAGAAATAGTTGAAAAAATGGAACCTGAGGAGCAGATTGAGGAACAGTTAATGGAAGAAACTATTCCATATGACAACACTGTTAATATAATAGATTCTGTGATGGATATAGTGGAATCTGAAGGTTCATATCATGGACAAGAACTTGTAAGACTTTCTGAGGACGATCAGAATCATTCTGATCACGACCCATTGGAAATTGATCATGAAGAAAGTTCTATGCACAATGATCATGAGATATTTTCTGATCGAGTAATCGATGAAGTAATTGTAGGTGACGAACAAGTCATAGAAGCTCATGAATCTAGAGTCTATGATGACAATGAAGCAGATATCAGTGACATGATTTCAGACAATGTAACTGAGGAAACTGTGATAGAAGGTTCAGAGGTAATGGAATTTGAAAAGCAGGAGACAATTGAAAAGAAAGAGCCAGAAAAGGTTGTGACATCTAATGTTTTTGTAGTTAACACTCATCCTGGTACTCTGCAAACTGCTCAAGCAATTCTCTCTAACAACACATTGATTGCTCCTAAAGAAAATGTAATTTATTACTATTATCTTTATCATTACTGATTTGATATTGACATTGATGAAGATTATTTTCTGTTGATAAATTATAAACTATGTTAAGTTGGCCCCTTTTCTCATTTTTAAATAACGTGCTAGATTCTTTATTTATTTTTTTTAATAAATATTTTTTCTATTTTTTAGTTTATAAATAAACTAAAATATAACAGTTGTAAAATTTAATATAACTGGAAAGCACACAATTCTGTTGATTATCTTAAGCGAAATAAAATATTTAAATAACTTCTAGTGAAATAAAACTGGGTCCGTTGGTCCCAAAAGATATAAAGGCCAATTTTAAGGTTTTAAATCTGAAATATAACGGGCGAACAATATCTAAACATTTTAAAAACAGTCTAGTGCTTTCATGAATTTTTTTATTATATTTATTTAATATATTTATTTGTCTTAAAAATTCAACCCTCCCAGGGCGGATTCGAATCTCCGCCGTCTGGCTCGAGCATGCTAAAGCAGATCACGCTCAAACACGCTCGGCAATACTGGCCCAAATTTCTTCTGAACTGTTGGCTTTGCTCTGAAATGCCTTGCAAAACAAATTTATTAACCAAATTGGTTCCTTTCTGACGCCAAGTAATCTATCTCATTTCCCCTCTAATTCTTAGAATGGATTAGGTGAATGAGACTATCTAATAGTGGCATGGAGGAAAGCTAAGGTTTACATAAATTACTTCATCATCCCTGTCAGTTAAGATAGCTTTACCTTCAGTTTCAGAGACAAAAATTCCTTGATTTTTTAGTTATACTAAGACATTTACAAAATAAAATCCTACTTATATAGAATTTTTTTTCAGTTTCACTGAACTGCAATTTAATGAATGTTCCTTTCTCTCCTGTTCCACTGCCCTCTGTAATGCTCTTACTCCTCAGATCTAGCTGTCTTCTTCCATATGCATACTTAAAACCCAATCCTGTCCCAAAACTTGCTCAGGTCAGCGAGGCAATATATTGTTATATTATAGTTATAGTAAGTTATATTATTATAGTTACTCATTAGTTATACTTAAACTTATTTATTAAAAAAAAAATTATTATTGATCTAATAAATATTATTTATTATCGAAAAGAATTATGATTAATAGGAATTTTCGCTTGTATTAATTAATTTTGATTTAGATATTGTTTTTAAAATAGTTTATTAGGGATTTGGGTAGTTCTAATATTATTGGTAATTATTATATCCAAAGGAAACATCACATTCTGACGGCTTCATTATTAAGTAGTTTTGTCCTTGATAATTGTTAAAAAAATTTCATTCATTCTCATATTTCTTATGACTTTCCTGGAAAATCGAATCAAGATTGAACTGATTAGTAGTTCATGTTAGTCAGCTGGCATGGAAAATGAAAGGTGACAAATAAGGTTCTTACCTTTTGTTTATCGTAACTGAAATTAGACTATTATTGAAACCTTCAATAATGTTTTTTTTTGTTCAATTCTGATGAGTATATTTTACTAAATCCTTGTCTATGCCGTCCCTCGGATAGGACGTAAAATGGACGACCCAAGCCTATACGATGTCAGGTACTCGTTGAAGATCCCTATCCTAATTATAAATGGATAGGCAAAATTTAGGACTCCCACTGTAGCATCAATTTAGCCTCAGTAGCATAAAAGGACGTTAAACAAACAAACAAACTATTATATCAAGAGACAATGATTCTACTTTTTTATTAATAGAAGAAATATTTAAACTATATACTATATGCAGTTTTAAGAATGTAGGTTTTCCAAATATATATAAAATTTATGTATTTATAAGTCATTTTTTAAATTATATTTTCAGAAGGTGACTCGGCTTATTGTACCCAGTAGTAATTCTGAAACTGGGCAAACAATAAGAATTGTATCTCCAGGGAAACTAATGGGCGCTACTGCTAAAACTATAACGTTAGCTCAGGCAAAGCAGATGGGATTGATTAATCTCAATCAAATATACCCCCCTAATTCTAAGGTATTATGTTATTTTTAAATTCTTTCCTTCTATCATCAATTACTTTCTTTTAATTCAATTAATTTCTTCCTTCAATCATCTCTAAATAAATTATTTTTAACTGGGCGTGTTAATAAATTATCTAATTAAGTTTATAAGAAGTATTTAAAGTAAGAATGTAAATCTTCATTTACTGATTAATATTTTGTTTTTATAGCAGACTTGTCGATAAAACTTTCCATGACATTACACTTTGAAAATAGAAATAAATTAGAGTTCATTTAGAGAGTTTCAAAGATAATGTAAGGCATCCGGAAAATAATTCTGCCAATAATAATTAGAAAATAATAAATGTCCAATAGCATTAAATGCTGAAAAAAACATTTGGTTTCCTTTTTTTACTATTGATGAACAGTGCAATGATGGACCTTGGCCTCTTCTGCAATCCTCTGATATTGTTGTGCATTGCTGATGATGGGAAATAGGCTTGTAATAAAAAAGTAATTGTAAAAAAAAAAAAAAAAAGTAAAATTGCAATAAGTATTAATTTGAGAGTTTATTTTAATCATTGTTTTGTTTTTTTTCCTCTTTTTTTACCAAATTGTAAAAAACAGTTTTTAAATTAAATTGACAAGAAAATGAATTGTATAAGGGAGTACCCCAATCAATTATAAACATTGGTTTCGTAAATATGAAATAAAATTATTATATGCAAAAAAAAAAAAAAAAAAAAATTAATTTGATAGCTCATAATAAGATCAAAATTGAATACATATTTCTTCCTAAAAATTGGATATAATAAATATTTTGTTGAACCTCAGTTGAAATATTTAATTTTTTTCCAATAGGGGAACTAGAATTAGAAAATAATAAATGTCCAATAGCATTAAATGCTGAAAAAAACATTTGGTTTCCTTTTTTTACTATTGATGAACAGTGCAATGATGGACCTTGGCCTCTTCTGCAATTCTCTGATATTGTTGTGCATTGCTGATGATGGGAAATAGGCTTGTAATAAAATAAGTAATTGTAAAAAAAAAAAAAGTAAAATTGTAATAAGTATTAATTTGATAGTTTATTTTAATCATTGTTTTGTTTTTTTCCTCTTTTTTTACCAAATTGTAAAAAACAGTTTTTAAATTAAATTGACAAGAAAATGAATTGTATAAGGGAGTACCCCAATCAATTATAAACATGTATATTTCGTAAATATGAAATAAAATTATTATATGCATAAAAAAAAAAAAAAAAAAAAATTAATTTGATAGCTCATGATAAGATCAAAATTGAATACATATTTCTTCCTAAAAATTGGATATAATAAATATTTTGTTGAACCTCAGTTGAAATATTTAATTTTTTTCCAATAGGGGAACTAGAATTAGAAAATAATAAATGTCCAATAGCATTAAATGCTGAAAAAAACATTTGGTTTCCTTTTTTTACTATTGATGAACAGTGCAATGATGGACCTTGGCCTCTTCTGCAATTCTCTGATATTGTTGTGCATTGCTGATGATGGGAAATAGGCTTGTAATAAAATAAGTAATTGTAAAAAAAAAAAAAGTAAAATTGTAATAAGTATTAATTTGATAGTTTATTTTAATCATTGTTTTGTTTTTTTCCTCTTTTTTTACCAAATTGTAAAAAACAGTTTTTAAATTAAATTGACAAGAAAATGAATTGTATAAGGGAGTACCCCAATCAATTATAAACATGTATATTTCGTAAATATGAAATAAAATTATTATATGCATAAAAAAAAAAAAAAAAAAAAATTAATTTGATAGCTCATGATAAGATCAAAATTGAATACATATTTCTTCCTAAAAATTGGATATAATAAATATTTTGTTGAACCTCAGTTGAAATATTTAATTTTTTTCCAATAGGGGAACGTTGGTAAAATAGTTGTTCCAAAGAAAACAGTAACTGTTATGAAATCTCCTACAAAAATTCTTCCTGCTCCTCCCACCCTCGGAAAGACACAGAAGGTGGTAATTCGGGGAGCTGGTGGTAGCCTCAAGGCTGGCACTATCTTGACCAGCCCTGGAACTGGTGTCCTGAGGATTCCTGGTGCACAGGCCACGCTGAGTTTTCATTGGTAGCAGCACTAAAGAGCATATATGGTTAAAAAATTACCTTTGAACAGAATATGAGTGGCACCAAATCCAGTTTTATATTCCAAGATTTGAGAAGTTATGTAGGGAACAACTTGTCCATCCGTCCCATTAATCACTTCCTTACAATAAATTATTTGTAAATTTTAGATAAGTTTTCAATTTCTTTTTAGCTTATCAAAATACATCAAATTTGCAGTTTAAAGTATGTTGTTTCTGCATTGAAAACATTTAAAGACAAGGATAGCCACAAAAAACAAGACCCAGTGACTGTCCAGTCTCAATACAGATATCACCGAGACAACTGAAAGGTCGAAAAGTAAAAGACAGTTAAATAAAATTGCCAACATAAGAGGTATAGATTTATCAATGCATATCTGAATCTGAAAAGAAGAAAAACTATGAGTAAAACAAGGTATGCCCTGAGATTTGATATACGGGCTCTGTGAAAAAATTCTGATTTGTAAACCGAAAAAAATGCCAGAAACCAAAAAATTTGAGGAACACCTACTCTGAGAACTGAATGCTTCATTATTTTGATCAGAAAGGGAACAACACAGATTATTTATACAAACCAAACACTCACAAAAACTATTTTTTCAACATAAACATCAATTATAATATCAAAATAATAAGCTGATGATTTACAAAACTTGCAAGAAGTTTTCTACTGAAATATGAGGCACTTATTACTAATTACCTTAAGATACTACTAAGTAATTAATAATCTAAACAAATTGTTAAAAAAAACCCACATGAACAACAAAAATTCATTATTAAATTAATATTGACTATATTAAATATCAAGGAGTATAAAACTAGATGATTCCAAACAAAAATTACTTGCAATAAAGATGCTCTGTTGATATAAGCTTCCGCTTGGACTGGATCATCATCTTCTAAATAGAGCCTGGCGATCTTCATATACGTTTCAAGCTTGTAATCAACAGAGTATTGCCTGTTTGCATTAGTTCACAAAAAGAATTGATAAATAATAAATAAAGAATGCAAAACATTATTAAAAGAGACTTAATAATAGAAAATTTACTTTTGCCCTGTTTCCAATGGGATGCCAACAAGAACATTAGCTGCATCTTTCCAATTTTGTTCTCTTTCATATATAAGAGCGAGGTGTTGTCGGATACAAGCCACTTGTTCTTCAAATGATATAACTCTTGGTTGAACCTTCAAAAAAGATAAAACACATTATATTTAAGAAATAAAATCGTCTAAATACTAGTAGTAAAACAACATACCTTGTCTAAAATAAAATGTGATATAGATTTTGAGATATCATCAGGAAGAACAGTCAATTGGTTACTTATATCAGTCAAAATCTGTCTTGATATGACGAGGCTAACATTTTCATTAACAACTATATAAAAATAAGAGTATAAGTAATAGCTGGTCAAACAAAAAATAAATAAATAATACATATTGGTCAAAATTAGTTACTGGCTTCAATGAAAATCTTCAGAGGTTCTGTAATATTTTCATGACCGATGGTTAAAATGTTGTCTAAAATCAATCTGTACCTAAATACATATTAAGACGAATGAAATAATCCCTAACAAAAATCATTACTTAAGTATAATAACTCATTTATACTTACTTTTCAGCTTGGTCTTTATGAGAACCACCAGCGTTATTCAACGTTGTTAACTGCTGCCTGATAGAGGCCCCAGTGTTAGACATATTAAGATTAGTCTTATGAAATCTTACAATAAATACGCAGAAAATTCTAATTAACAACAGTCAATGTTGACATGTATATAACCTTCCTTCTTAATAACTTGATTAACTTTAGCAACTAGGCGGGACTAGCGCTCTCTAGAGACGACTTGCATACAGTAATATAAATAGGAATAAGATTATACAAAATATGACAATTCGATTTCAGTTAAAAATAATTGAATAAAATTAATAAAATAAAATTTTATTTTTTATATAAACGCATTTTACGAAATCTATTTCAATAACCAATAAAATAATTATTTTGGTGAAAATGAGTTTCTATTTCAGAGCATCATGGGATAGTAATGGTAGGCGCGTTATTTTGAACGTAATCAAAATTGCAATATTGAAATTTTAATACTCTTTATATTTTTTCTTATGAAACGTTGTGTGTTCGTTATTATTTTTACGGATTGTAGCAATTATCAAAGTGAAGTGTAGTATGC
Source organism: Aelia acuminata (assembly GCA_911387785.2). NCBI lineage: Eukaryota > Metazoa > Arthropoda > Insecta > Hemiptera > Pentatomidae > Aelia > Aelia acuminata. The sequence goes on along the minus strand of OU426983.1, from coordinate 71,131,237 downwards.
AGGTGTAGATTAGATTGGAATGATAGCTGTCTTTAGATTTGATTCTAGCCAATCGTGAGTTTAAGACTGTTTTGATTTGTTCTCGCCAGGATTTGAACAGTATAAATCTTTTTAACTAGACATTAACGCTGACATGACTGAAATTATAAGGAAGATAAATTTTAAATTAAACTGATGTGAAATTGTTGCAAATTAGTTACATTTTTGAAATGACAGTTCTGCTTGTATTATGGCGCTCTTCATATTTCTTCTTTAACCTCGCATATTGAAATGGCGCCTCTTGTTACCTTCAAATTTTTCGTATTTAAATCTGATTGCTTTGACAGGAGAGTTTGTTTTCATTATTACTGAATTGCTGATGAATATATTTAAAATAGGTCACTACCTTTTTGGTTACATCCTTAAGTATAGAAGTTCTCTAAGGTGTTATGTAGTTTAAATTTGAATATCAGTTTTTAATTTCCTTTATGTAAACCAATTGAGAGAAGACTCAACTTCATATATTTTGTAGAATTGTAAGTGTTCATTGAAATTACCTATTGAGTTTTTAATATTAGATGTTCGTGTATCAATCTTTACTTGAGAAGGCAGTTTTAATTGTTAAAGCCTTATTTTGTTTGTTTTCAGGTTCTTTAAGGACTTTTAAAAATGACAGAATCGATGAACCTAGATTCTGCTGATATTGTCAGTAGTTTAGAAGAATTTGAATCCCTGGATACAAGTCTGGAAGCTGAGCTAAACATGCTTAGCGAAGAGCAACATTTAAAACACTCTTCCATTGATTTAATGCCTACAGTCCTTACCAAAAATGGAATGGAGGTAATGAAAGAAGAAATAGTTGAAAAAATGGAACCTGAGGAGCAGATTGAGGAACAGTTAATGGAAGAAACTATTCCATATGACAACACTGTTAATATAATAGATTCTGTGATGGATATAGTGGAATCTGAAGGTTCATATCATGGACAAGAACTTGTAAGACTTTCTGAGGACGATCAGAATCATTCTGATCACGACCCATTGGAAATTGATCATGAAGAAAGTTCTATGCACAATGATCATGAGATATTTTCTGATCGAGTAATCGATGAAGTAATTGTAGGTGACGAACAAGTCATAGAAGCTCATGAATCTAGAGTCTATGATGACAATGAAGCAGATATCAGTGACATGATTTCAGACAATGTAACTGAGGAAACTGTGATAGAAGGTTCAGAGGTAATGGAATTTGAAAAGCAGGAGACAATTGAAAAGAAAGAGCCAGAAAAGGTTGTGACATCTAATGTTTTTGTAGTTAACACTCATCCTGGTACTCTGCAAACTGCTCAAGCAATTCTCTCTAACAACACATTGATTGCTCCTAAAGAAAATGTAATTTATTACTATTATCTTTATCATTACTGATTTGATATTGACATTGATGAAGATTATTTTCTGTTGATAAATTATAAACTATGTTAAGTTGGCCCCTTTTCTCATTTTTAAATAACGTGCTAGATTCTTTATTTATTTTTTTTAATAAATATTTTTTCTATTTTTTAGTTTATAAATAAACTAAAATATAACAGTTGTAAAATTTAATATAACTGGAAAGCACACAATTCTGTTGATTATCTTAAGCGAAATAAAATATTTAAATAACTTCTAGTGAAATAAAACTGGGTCCGTTGGTCCCAAAAGATATAAAGGCCAATTTTAAGGTTTTAAATCTGAAATATAACGGGCGAACAATATCTAAACATTTTAAAAACAGTCTAGTGCTTTCATGAATTTTTTTATTATATTTATTTAATATATTTATTTGTCTTAAAAATTCAACCCTCCCAGGGCGGATTCGAATCTCCGCCGTCTGGCTCGAGCATGCTAAAGCAGATCACGCTCAAACACGCTCGGCAATACTGGCCCAAATTTCTTCTGAACTGTTGGCTTTGCTCTGAAATGCCTTGCAAAACAAATTTATTAACCAAATTGGTTCCTTTCTGACGCCAAGTAATCTATCTCATTTCCCCTCTAATTCTTAGAATGGATTAGGTGAATGAGACTATCTAATAGTGGCATGGAGGAAAGCTAAGGTTTACATAAATTACTTCATCATCCCTGTCAGTTAAGATAGCTTTACCTTCAGTTTCAGAGACAAAAATTCCTTGATTTTTTAGTTATACTAAGACATTTACAAAATAAAATCCTACTTATATAGAATTTTTTTTCAGTTTCACTGAACTGCAATTTAATGAATGTTCCTTTCTCTCCTGTTCCACTGCCCTCTGTAATGCTCTTACTCCTCAGATCTAGCTGTCTTCTTCCATATGCATACTTAAAACCCAATCCTGTCCCAAAACTTGCTCAGGTCAGCGAGGCAATATATTGTTATATTATAGTTATAGTAAGTTATATTATTATAGTTACTCATTAGTTATACTTAAACTTATTTATTAAAAAAAAAATTATTATTGATCTAATAAATATTATTTATTATCGAAAAGAATTATGATTAATAGGAATTTTCGCTTGTATTAATTAATTTTGATTTAGATATTGTTTTTAAAATAGTTTATTAGGGATTTGGGTAGTTCTAATATTATTGGTAATTATTATATCCAAAGGAAACATCACATTCTGACGGCTTCATTATTAAGTAGTTTTGTCCTTGATAATTGTTAAAAAAATTTCATTCATTCTCATATTTCTTATGACTTTCCTGGAAAATCGAATCAAGATTGAACTGATTAGTAGTTCATGTTAGTCAGCTGGCATGGAAAATGAAAGGTGACAAATAAGGTTCTTACCTTTTGTTTATCGTAACTGAAATTAGACTATTATTGAAACCTTCAATAATGTTTTTTTTTGTTCAATTCTGATGAGTATATTTTACTAAATCCTTGTCTATGCCGTCCCTCGGATAGGACGTAAAATGGACGACCCAAGCCTATACGATGTCAGGTACTCGTTGAAGATCCCTATCCTAATTATAAATGGATAGGCAAAATTTAGGACTCCCACTGTAGCATCAATTTAGCCTCAGTAGCATAAAAGGACGTTAAACAAACAAACAAACTATTATATCAAGAGACAATGATTCTACTTTTTTATTAATAGAAGAAATATTTAAACTATATACTATATGCAGTTTTAAGAATGTAGGTTTTCCAAATATATATAAAATTTATGTATTTATAAGTCATTTTTTAAATTATATTTTCAGAAGGTGACTCGGCTTATTGTACCCAGTAGTAATTCTGAAACTGGGCAAACAATAAGAATTGTATCTCCAGGGAAACTAATGGGCGCTACTGCTAAAACTATAACGTTAGCTCAGGCAAAGCAGATGGGATTGATTAATCTCAATCAAATATACCCCCCTAATTCTAAGGTATTATGTTATTTTTAAATTCTTTCCTTCTATCATCAATTACTTTCTTTTAATTCAATTAATTTCTTCCTTCAATCATCTCTAAATAAATTATTTTTAACTGGGCGTGTTAATAAATTATCTAATTAAGTTTATAAGAAGTATTTAAAGTAAGAATGTAAATCTTCATTTACTGATTAATATTTTGTTTTTATAGCAGACTTGTCGATAAAACTTTCCATGACATTACACTTTGAAAATAGAAATAAATTAGAGTTCATTTAGAGAGTTTCAAAGATAATGTAAGGCATCCGGAAAATAATTCTGCCAATAATAATTAGAAAATAATAAATGTCCAATAGCATTAAATGCTGAAAAAAACATTTGGTTTCCTTTTTTTACTATTGATGAACAGTGCAATGATGGACCTTGGCCTCTTCTGCAATCCTCTGATATTGTTGTGCATTGCTGATGATGGGAAATAGGCTTGTAATAAAAAAGTAATTGTAAAAAAAAAAAAAAAAAAGTAAAATTGCAATAAGTATTAATTTGAGAGTTTATTTTAATCATTGTTTTGTTTTTTTTCCTCTTTTTTTACCAAATTGTAAAAAACAGTTTTTAAATTAAATTGACAAGAAAATGAATTGTATAAGGGAGTACCCCAATCAATTATAAACATTGGTTTCGTAAATATGAAATAAAATTATTATATGCATAAAAAAAAAAAAAAAAAAATTAATTTGATAGCTCATAATAAGATCAAAATTGAATACATATTTCTTCCTAAAAATTGGATATAATAAATATTTTGTTGAACCTCAGTTGAAATATTTAATTTTTTTCCAATAGGGGAACTAGAATTAGAAAATAATAAATGTCCAATAGCATTAAATGCTGAAAAAAACATTTGGTTTCCTTTTTTTACTATTGATGAACAGTGCAATGATGGACCTTGGCCTCTTCTGCAATTCTCTGATATTGTTGTGCATTGCTGATGATGGGAAATAGGCTTGTAATAAAATAAGTAATTGTAAAAAAAAAAAAAGTAAAATTGTAATAAGTATTAATTTGATAGTTTATTTTAATCATTGTTTTGTTTTTTTCCTCTTTTTTTACCAAATTGTAAAAAACAGTTTTTAAATTAAATTGACAAGAAAATGAATTGTATAAGGGAGTACCCCAATCAATTATAAACATGTATATTTCGTAAATATGAAATAAAATTATTATATGCATAAAAAAAAAAAAAAAAAAAAAATTAATTTGATAGCTCATGATAAGATCAAAATTGAATACATATTTCTTCCTAAAAATTGGATATAATAAATATTTTGTTGAACCTCAGTTGAAATATTTAATTTTTTTCCAATAGGGGAACTAGAATTAGAAAATAATAAATGTCCAATAGCATTAAATGCTGAAAAAAACATTTGGTTTCCTTTTTTTACTATTGATGAACAGTGCAATGATGGACCTTGGCCTCTTCTGCAATTCTCTGATATTGTTGTGCATTGCTGATGATGGGAAATAGGCTTGTAATAAAATAAGTAATTGTAAAAAAAAAAAAAGTAAAATTGTAATAAGTATTAATTTGATAGTTTATTTTAATCATTGTTTTGTTTTTTTCCTCTTTTTTTACCAAATTGTAAAAAACAGTTTTTAAATTAAATTGACAAGAAAATGAATTGTATAAGGGAGTACCCCAATCAATTATAAACATGTATATTTCGTAAATATGAAATAAAATTATTATATGCATAAAAAAAAAAAAAAAAAAAAATTAATTTGATAGCTCATGATAAGATCAAAATTGAATACATATTTCTTCCTAAAAATTGGATATAATAAATATTTTGTTGAACCTCAGTTGAAATATTTAATTTTTTTCCAATAGGGGAACGTTGGTAAAATAGTTGTTCCAAAGAAAACAGTAACTGTTATGAAATCTCCTACAAAAATTCTTCCTGCTCCTCCCACCCTCGGAAAGACACAGAAGGTGGTAATTCGGGGAGCTGGTGGTAGCCTCAAGGCTGGCACTATCTTGACCAGCCCTGGAACTGGTGTCCTGAGGATTCCTGGTGCACAGGCCACCCAGCTGCATATCCCTACTGGCAATAAACAGGCAGGTTTATTAAATTAAATTTTTAGTTACTTTATTACTTAATTTAATGAAAAATAATCTTTTAATAAATTATTTAATAAAAAAATAATCTTTAATTTTAATAAAGATTAAATGTATAGCAGATTATTAAAAAAAGTTTAGCTTAGTTTTATCAATAGCATATCTCCATTTTTATTTGAATAATGGGATTATTCAATTTTTTTAATACCCTTTTGGCTTTGAATTCCTGCCCCTTTCTAGTTTTTAATTTATAACCCTTTCAATTTAGTTAATACGTTTTACAAGTAAATTTTTTTCCCTGTTTATTACAACTTGGATGGTCATTGATCTTGATAAGATAGTTGCAATCATTATCATTTATGGCTAATTTTGTGTTACATATACTAAAAACTAATTTAGATAGGTCGTCTTGTTATTCTTATATCATCGGTAAGTGAGTTGATCTGAATAATTTTTTAGATTATCTTCAAAAGTAATAGTTGCAAACTGATACAATGATTATAGAAAATAGAGATATTTGAGTTTTTTATTTTGTTTTTGGAGTTTTTTAATATTAAACACATCATGCATGCATTAAAATATTTTTAATTTTGCTTTGTTTTGAGCTAATGTAATGTATTTAATATTATAGTTTTTGTTTTTAGGTTCAATATTTGAAATTATTAGGAAGTAGCAAACCTGGGACAACACTTGTTCCTGTATCTGCTCTTTCTACTAAAACAATTCCTGTTGCCCTTCAAACATCATTGCTGAATTCGGCCCCTGCCACATTTAAAGTTTTACCAATTACTACTCAGGCTACTGGAGGCCAACCTCAAACTTCTGTTAGTAACTCAGTTTTTATGTTAAAAACGTAAATTAACCAAAAAATATATTGAAATATGTTGCCTACTATAATTTTTTTGTTTATATATTAATGTTAGAAATAAATTAATATTATTAATAAATGTTCTCAGCAGACAGTAGTGAGTGGAACGACACAAAGGGTTCTGATTCCAGCTAATACCACACAAATGAACAATACCTTAGTCCAACCACCGACGCCGAGGCAATCACAACATAGTATATTAATGTTACAACCTCATGTTTTACCTCAAGTCAGTAAAGTAAGTGTTTTGTCAATTAAAATGTTTCAGGAAAAGGAATATTTGGTCTGGTCTTTTTAGTAATCATGCTGATTATTTTAATAGACGTTAGTTGGTCATAAAAATTAAGTTTTTATAATTCATATTAATCACCTCTACCAGCATATATATTTTTAGTTGGTCCCCAACAGCGATGGCTGAAATATTTTTAGCATTGATAGAACCAGTGGAGCGATATAAAGTTATTCCCACATTTGTGCGCTTTCTTTTTAATTTTTATCTTTTCATTTCATGTGTTATGTAAGAACATTTCATTTTACCACACATGTTTTAAGACACATTCAATTTGTTGTCCACACTTGTTCAGCAGTTCATTCCTTTCACAATGAACAGTCAGACTCGCATTTAGGCTTTTATTGTGATATCGAGAAGCAAGAGAACAAGAAAGTGTTAGTAATTAGACGAATCAGTTTCGGAGAAAAGAGTTATATTTATTACTCAGATAGGAAATGGTTGGTTCAGAAATTTTTGCTAGAATGTTGGGGCAAACTTTTTTGATCCATTGTTCATGATTAATCTGGAATTAAAAAAAAAAAAAAATACTGGCTTCAGAGATTCTATATGGGGAAAATATATCCAGCACAAACTTCATTCCAAAAATAAATAAATATATATATATATATATATATATATATATATATATATATATTTTGTGCAGAAGAATTCTAATAATTTTCCCTAAAGGTCTTCTTTCACAATTCTTGTATGAACCAAGAATTGTTCAAAATTTTGTCCATTCTGAGTTCAAACAAAATGTTCACCTGTCAGTCTTCCTTCATGTGGCTGAAACGACTGTACAATTTCAGCCTGTTTATTCTTATTAGATTTGACAGCTGAAGATCATTGTACTGCTCTTTATTCTTTATACTTTGCGACACTCCATTCTCATAAACTCCACCAAACATTTCATGCAGTAACCTTCTTTCAAACCAGTCCAGCTTGTTACACATGTTCTTGTTAAGTACCCAACATTTACCTCCATGTGTAACAATGGAGGGGGTTGTATAAGGGTTTTATAAATGTAGAGTTTATTTTTTTGTGAGACCCTTTTATTTCTTTTCAGGTGGTGAGGTGCATAATATGCTCTGTTTTCTGCCAGGATCCTTCTGCTTCATTAGCCTTATTTGTCATTAGGGCACCTAAGTACGGAAAAGCCGACACTAATTCTATATTCTTCTTCTCTCTATAACCATAAGCTTGGTTTCTCCAACATTTATTTCAAGGCCAACACTTCTTGTCTCCCTATTCAAGGCAACATACGCCTCCTCAATTGCCTAACTACTTTTACCCAAAATCACTAGATCGTCTGCATATTCCAATAACTGCAATGACTTATTGATGATTTTGCTGTTACTCTCTATTAATACTTTCTTCACAACCTTATCAAGCACCAGGTTGAACAGCAGAGGGGCGTTTCCTTGTCTCAATCCATTCTTATTTCCATGGGCTCTGACATCTCTCCATTCACTCTTACCATATTTGGAGTGCCTAATAGTCATCATAGTACGAGTCAGTTATAGAGAAATGCTGCAAAGATTTTATATGCAACATTTAGCAATATGATACCTCTATTGTGGCATTCGGTTTGATCACATTTCTTGTAAATTAACTTAATTATTCCACACTTCCAGTTTTCCATCATGCATTCTTCTTGCCATATACGATCAATGAGTCTGTGCAGTTGTCATAGCATATTATGGCCTAGGCATTTAAAGAGTTTGGCGTTAATGTCATCAATCTCTGGCGCTTTATTGCTTTTCAGGCTCCCTATAACTTCTTCAAGTTACTTTAATGACGGGGGTATTGCTTCTTCCCATCCTTGCTCTGTCCTCAGAATTTCACTAGATGGGTTCACGCCCTACCATTCTATGTTACCTGCGTCACCAGTCAATAATTCTTGGAAGTGTTCCTCCCATATCCGAAGTACCTCATTATTTGAAGTCAGCAATTCACCTTCCTTGCTTTTTACCCAATTATTCTTAGGTGAATATCCTTTTTTGATGACCCCTATTTTAAGTTAGTGTAACTATTCTTGTTATCTAATAATTTTTTATGCTCATAGGGTTTAAGTTCTTAATTTAAAAAATATCAACTTAGAAGTTAAGATTGATCGAAATTGTACTTGTGATTTTCGTCTATAAACTGACACTATTTCCTTAGTATAATGGATCGTTATTCGCTACAAAGTTGTAATTATTTCAACATGAATGATTAAACTTTTTACTTTTTTTTAAATATTTGATTATTATTTTATATATATATATATATGTATAAATATATATATATATTTTAATTTTTTTTATAGCAAGAGAAAATTCCTTCAACACAGACTGGTACTGTCAGAACTACAGCTAATGGCAAAAGAGCTGCTGTCCCTACTACAAAAGTGAGTAGAGTTATAATATATTTTATCAATTCTTGAACATAACTATTTATCGATTGAACCAATGACTCCCCTCCCAATATTTCTCGTAATATACTTGTGTTACCACTATCCACAGAAGATTTTACGTTCAGTACTTTGTAAGTAAGTGCTGATTCTTGGTCAGAGGCTGTGTAAGAATGTGATTTGATTGATCATTCAAGCCAGTCCCCCCCCCTTGATTAATTATTCAATTAAAAGAATGCCCACTTTATAGAAGTTGGCATGCCTCAAGGGTGTACTGATCACATTAGCGATTCATATCAGTAGAGGAAAGTACCCTGTCAAAGTTAAATTTGAACCCAGAAACTTGAGCACAATAGCTCAGTGCCTTACTAACTGAGCATATCCCTCTTATTTCTAATTTTCATTCACTTAAAATTGTCCAAAATGTTTATTTTTTTTCATATATATATATTTGAACTTGGAATAAGATTCATTTGAATTTTCCATTTTAAAATATAAAAAAAATGTTCAGCATTTAAATTAAAATATATTATCAATCTCAACATGATAATATACAGCAAACAATTTTTTTTATGACATTACATCAAGGTTTAGCTGAAAAATTCATAGCATAAGATTTCTATTAATTCATATTTATTTTTCCCTTTGTTTTGGCTACGAACATTCTGAAAAAGCTGTTTTTTTTTCTATTGGTATCTATGTTACAGGAAATTTAGGTTAAAATTTGGGGGAAATTTTCAGTTATTTTTGAGAAATTTTAATTTGTATAAGAATTGATTGAGTTATGAATGTGCAGCCGGTTACACTTTTCTGCATTTTAGATTATCTTATTTTTTTGATGCCTGAAATTTCTTCTTGGGACACCCTTAACATTTTCATTGACTATTCAAAATATTTTACTTGCCTGAATTGGGCTCTGATTGGTCCAGACAATCAGGACTCTACTATAAATAAAGAAAAAAACATATTTCATGTTAGTTCGTATATATTTTACTTATTTGACTTAATATTCCCAATTTAATCTAGTAGCTATCCTATTCTATTATAATTTAGGTAAAAGAAGAAATTGTTCCCAAAGTTGAGGTGAAAACAGAAATTGATGAAGCAGTTATGGAGGCTAATGGTATCAGACCTCGAAAACCTTGTAACTGCACCAAGTCAATGTGTCTCAAACTGTAAGTTATCGGTTACAACTTTTAAGTCTGAAAAGTATTTAATACATTATTTTAAAATAATTTTTCTGTTATATTTTATATATCATATTTTATTGTAGTCCAGTAATATTTTATATAAAATATAAATATATTTTCCAGTTACTGCGATTGTTTTGCTAATGGGGAATTTTGCCATCAGTGCAATTGCACGACTTGTTTCAACAACTTAAGCCATGAAGAAGAGCGTCAGCGTGCCATCAAATCCTGCTTGGAAAGGAACCCTACTGCATTTAGGCCCAAAATTGGTAAAACCTATGTTGGTAGTGAAGAGAGGAGGCATAACAAAGGTTGTAATTGTAGGCGTTCGGGCTGCTTAAAAAATTATTGTGAATGCTATGAGGTAATGAGATTGATTCTATTGTAACAATAATATGGGTTTAAATAATTTTATTCACGTAAATACAAAAATGTCAAACTACAATGAAAACTCCAATAAATAACAGCTCGACGAAATGGAACAGTTAAAGTCAACCGTGGCTCAAAAGTATCTGCATTCTTTGCTTTCCTGGTTAAGAATTACTCACTAGTAGATCGCTTGCGTATATATGGTCTGCTATGGAAACAACCAGGAAGATCCAAGCATATGATCAAGTACTAATAATAGGAACATTCCAGGCAATTCTAGAACTTTGTACAACATACAGAAATAAACATATTTTTTGGTTTCTAACGTCAGTATGTATTATTTAACTGTTCCAAGCAATTCTAGGACTTACTTCAACGTAACAGAAATAAACATCTTTTTTGGTTCCTTCCGTCACAGGATGTAGTATTTAAGTTTTCAAGAAAATTCTAGGAAACTTTTTACAATGTAACAGAAATGAACATTTTTTATGTTATCACAGTATTTTGTATTGTACGTTTCTATATATTCCTTTCTATATATTTGTAGAACCCTAAAAAGAATTTTAGCTTCTTCTCTAATTCAGTATAATAGGTATAAATGATCATATGGCTGATTTTACAAAATTGCTAATATATGAGGCCTTTGATATCAAAACCAGCTAATTCCATATTTTTTTGAAATCCACCTTTTTGCATATTTTGAAAGTTTAGAGGGTCCTTCATAATCTGACGAAGGGATATAGCTCAAATCCAGCTCATTCCAGGAGAGAAGGCCAGCAGAAGAAAACCAAGAATGTGAGCCAATGTATTACGATGACAACAATGTCATTTCAATAACGAGCCTTCTTTTTCCTTTCTCTCCTTGCTTTCTGCATTTTATTTACAATATTATTTTTATTTAAAAATAAAAATAAAAAAACATTTTGTTCCGTTTGGCGTTGTAATTTATGACTTTTTTCACATTGTGCCACAGTTTACGTCTCAACTGTTAAATTTCAGATCGTTAAGTAGATGTCATTTATTTAAAACTTGTAAAGACACAAATATTAACTGGTAAACTGGAAAAAATCAATTTCACACAACTTAATTGAAAAAAAAATAACATGAAAAATCGTGTTTTTGCATCAAAATCAGCTCATTCCCACCTAATTAGTGTAATTACACCTAAGGTAATGCACCTGGAATAAAAATAAAAAACTAATCAAATTCTAGGCGGTTATACCTACAATTAGAAAATTTTAAAACAATTTAGCTTTAGTACTGTGGTCGTGAGAAGTTTTTGTCTCCCCTGTAAAATTTCCAAAAATGGAATGAGCTGGTTTTGATAGCAAATGCCTCATATATGAGGTGTAAAATTCCTGAATAAATGTTAATTTTTCAATTCTTTATTCTGGTGCTAGATCATTATGAGGCCGAATAATGTCTTCTAAACAGCAGTTAAATCTCACTGCAATATCCTCATACAGATAGCTGGAAAAAAAAAAAAAAGTGAGGTATCTACGAAGCTAGAGCTAGAGTAATGATATTCACTTATTGTGAGATTAGAAAATTAATTAAGTAGTGACCTCTTACATTTTTTAAGTTCTCAAATTTGATCTGGCCAAAAAATGGTTGATATGAGTTACAATCTTGGATAGGAACTGCCCATTTTGGGAGAATCATCTACTTTAATGAAGTATAATATGTCTTTAATAAATATTAGAATGAGATATTTAAAATTTTTATAGATAACTAATTTAACTAACTAATATTTTTTATGATATATACCAGTTTACCATTTTCAGGCCAAAATACCTTGTTCAAAGAACTGTAAATGTGTGGGATGTAAAAACACCGAAGGATTCATGAGGAGAGGTATAGGAGATGATGATAAATTTGGTATCAGGGAGAAGGCTGATGCTACTTCTACGAGGAACTCTTGTGACCCACATATAACTGGTCACAGGTTAGTTATTATTTATTTATATACATATTCTTTCTCAATTTTTTCTGTAGGTATGCCACATCTTTTCTTCTACAAAAAGATTATTGAAGATTATTGAAGACTGCATCAGATTCAATAATTGAGCCATCATTTTGAAGATTAGCTTCTGTTCTAGTGCCAGAATATTCCTCCTCCAAAAAAAGCTGGGATGAAATGTTATGTAAAATTTAAATTATTTTTTTCTCGACTCGGAGACTATTAAATTTTTGTCTCTGATTAGGTTTTACAAAATAATAATAATAATAAAAACCTATGGAAATCGGATGTCTTTTTATAGACAGGAGAGCCATATACATTACTCTAAAGATTAATTATATCCTAATTTTCATTATATACTCCCTTTCCTATGATCAAAACATTGCCGCAACTTAGATTCTCTAGTAATTACATTATTAGAGTAACTTTTAAATGTGTATTATTATTTTAAGCCCCAGGAAAACTGAAAAATTTGTAACTTAAATGAACTGGAAGAAGTTTTTCATATTTTGGTCCGCTATCTGATTTATTCTGCTTTTTGTCATCACTATCTCCCCAATTCAGTCAATATGAACAGGTCAAACTGCTAAAAATTTGAGAATGTTTACTGCCTAAGTAATCTATTTTATTATACCAGTAGTTGACTAAAATTGTTTGTCAACGAATAACTAATAAAATGGTAAGTTGTAAAAATCGTTAATTTACTACATTAAGCATTTATATTATATGTTATTATTTATTAATTATTAATAGTTATAAATTCACATACAATATACTATGAATTTAATATTCTGCTACTTAGTGTGTTTAAGCAATTAAATATTACTGTTATGTAATGTATATTTACTTATTGTTCCAAACCCTACTGTATGTGGTATTCACTGAAAACAAATAAAGTATATTCATTCATTCCTAATTTTATTGTTACCAATCACATGGACCTATCTAATGTGTCTGCTCAAAAGTCTAATACAGATATTTTATAACAATAGGATTCCTTTATAAACTGGAATTAACTAATTAATTAAATGTTAACATATATATCAATTATACTGTTAATCAAGATAAGTATGCATTCTTGTGGTAGTCTAATAAATAATTATATGCACAATTTTATTCTTAATTCCTTAAACTTTTTAAATGCTAATAGAAACTTTTAAATTAATCTTAACATATTAGTATAATATAATATATTAGAGTTTTCTAACTCTCATTTGTATATCAAGTTTTCTAACTTGATAGTTAGTTGCACTTTATTGATCTCTGTCTGCAGACAAGTTTTAAACCTGATGTCACCACAGCTGGTGGAAGCAACGTGCCAATGCTTGGTCGCCCAGGTCGAAGAATGGTCTCGAGGAGGCAGCAACGACCTTGACCTGGCCCAAGCCTTGGTGATAGAAGAGTTGGGCCGATGTCTTGCTCAGCTGATAGACTGTATAAATAAATCTCTAGCACAGATTCCACAGTCAGCCTCCTGAGTGTTAAAGGACAAGGTATTGTTATGATTTTGCCTTTTGAAATTCGATTATTTTTAAATAACAATATACTGTACTAAATTTTAGGATTTGTAATTTGATGTAAAACATTAGAGTTTGGCCTATTTCGGGGCAGTTAAGTGTGGCCCAACCTCAACTGAAAAGGACCCCTTGGATGTTCATTTATTCCTTTAAAGCATGCAGAGGTCGAAAGCTGCGATCAAATAAAGCTAATCAAGGCTATTTTTAGCTGATCAACCACACTATTTTTCCTTCTACAAATTATTTAGAAGTAATTGTTTATACCTAAATTATGTTATATACGAAAAACAAAATAAAAAATAAATAAGAAAAGTTACAAAAGTAGCAATATAAATATAAACAAAAGTAGCAGTATAAATATAAAATAAAGTAGCAATATAAACCCAAACAAGAAAACAATATAAAAATAAACTAAGTAGCAACATAAATATAAAGTAGCAATATAAACATAAATAACTAAGTAGCAATATAAATAGAAACTAAAAAAAGAAAAGTTACCAAATGTAGCAATATAAGTAACGTTAAATTATTAAGATTTATGATATACAATTATTACTAATAATTATGTTAAAGATAAGTTACAAATATAATAAAAGATAAAATAAACAAGTAAACTGAAATAAATTAAAATAAAAAGCGCAACAAGCTATCTACAAAGCTAATAATATATGTGGCTCTGTTCTTGAGTGTCATTGTTATTGTTGTCATCTTGAATTAGAGTATTGAGTATGTAAGAAAGTGTTTCTTTGGAATCTTTTTTGTATTCACCATTGTCTGTTAGAAGAGTTTGGAATGTCATTCTACTTTTAAGTTTGCCCGAAGCCCATTTATAAGGCCAGTTCCAGGCAGTACTGTTTGCGGTGTATGTTTTCCACGATTCTAATTTCGATTTTTTCAGTAGAAGTTTGTAATTCCGTTTCATGTTGAGGTAGTCGCATTTCCTTGATTCTCTTAGTTCTACGTTGTTTTTAGTCCGTTGGTATATCCTTCTAAGATAGTTCGTTTGTTTTCATAGTTTTGTCAAGTCATCATTCCATCAGGGTACTGTCCAATGTGAATTGTTAAAACACAGTTTTCCTCACGATTGTCAAAATTTCATGTTACTTGCTTTGATTATCATGGATGTAAATTTCGAGGCAATAGTGTCTGTAGTCATGACTTGAAATTGTAACTGCGATATTATTTCCCGATCAAGTTCCATTACGTCATCATAAAGTAAAATTGCTTTCGTGCAACAATTAATTTTAAATAGTTCCCAGTCAGCATTATCGGTAATGTATAGTGAGTAATTTGATTGATATTCTACCTGATCCTATACTGTTGTAAGTTACTAGAATTTTCTAAGTCATACAATTGTGGTCCGAAAATTTTGTTTCTTTAGAAATTTTCCAATGTTTTATTTCAAAATATTTAAAAAGTTAATATTAGCAAGAGTGAGATCAATGTTACTTTTTCCAATTGTGCTTTCGAAAGTCGTCGTCAGATTCAACATTCAGCAAAATCAAGTCTTTAGAAAGAATAAATGCCTCTAAAATTTGTCCTCTTTCATTCGTTTGTTTGTCAAACCAAAATAATCTTTTCTTCCTTTTTTCTCTTTTACTCCTTTCCTTGATTGCTCTTTTAAATTACTAACAATGCACTACTAATACATCCATACGGCAATTACTGACCACGAATTCAAAGAATCACAAAAAAAAAAAAAAAAAAAAAAAAAAAAAAGATTATCATCAATAGCATTATATTCATAATAAAACATATCTATCAATTACCATGCAACAACGAAAATAAAAAACTCAATCAATACCTAAAAGCATATAAAATCAGAAAAAATAAATATATATTAAAACTTAAGTATATATAATAATATATAATTTTGTAATAATAAATATGTACATATAGGATAGTTTTTATCTCAATTATTTACCTTAATATTTCTTTTATTGAAAATTAAATGTTTATTATACTACAATTGAGTGTTATTTTTCTGACATATGGTGATGTATGTTAGAAGTTCTAAGTTAGTGTTTTATTTTCAATTCTATGCAGTTATTGTAGATTTGATATAATTAATCTTGTCTGTACTTGTTCCAGCACTTCAACAGATGACATCACCATTCTCAACTTTAATGGGGAGTTGAAGACCTTCCTGCTGTACAATAAATCAATAAGAAGCCTAAAACTAAATTTATAAGTCATCTTTCACTAACTTATTATTATGAAATAATGTTTATTTAAACAATTTTATAATATTACAAAAATTTTAATTTGGTAGAATTCGAACTTTTATTGGCTGTAAAGGAAATCACCGATCATTATTTTTAAACTTAATATCTTAGATTTAAAAAAAAAATATTAATGATATAAATTAAGATTTTATCACTAAACTTAAATTAGTACTTTAGTCACTTGGAATATTTTAAAATTTCCGTTTAAACTGCTTATATTTCTTTATAACCGTTATTAAAATGTTAGGTGAACTTCTGCTTTAATACTTCTGGGCTTGGCCAATATGGCGTTGTTTAGTGAGGCCCTGATCTCAATTGAAAACGACCTGTTTGGGGGTTTATTTATCCCTTCAAAGCGAACAGGAATTGAAAGCTAAGAACTAAGAAAGCTAATCAAGACCCTATTTAACTGGAAAGGGCACAATGGGAGTTCACTTATATTAGGGACAAATAAAAGCCCTCAAGTAACTTAGCAGAAGCCTTGCCGAATGTTGTTTTAAAATGTAAATTTATTGATAAATTGAGTAATCCTGCCATCAGTATGTTACTGGTATTATTTAAATTTATTTTTTGAAGTTGCAATAGTTTATATTATTCACTCCTTAAGCCCTTGTTATTTTTATCCCGATTGTCTCTGACATAGTCATTTATTATTAATTTAAAACTATATGAAATATATTTTTAATATTTCATTATAATCACAGTCTGATCATTTGAAATTTATAGATTTGGTTATTTTAGTAATATTGAACAATTATTCTGTTGAGATCTCAGAAAAGTTTTTAGGTGATTATATATAAGTATGTATATGTTATAAACGATGGGTTACCAATAATTTATGTTATAATTTAGTCTTTTTCAGTATTTATTTTGTTTTCGCCATTGAAGTAACTGTCATTAGATTGATTATGTATTATATTTAATTTTATGTTGCTGTCAGTGTCTGCATATCAAAATATGATCAGAGCCAATAGGATTAAGTTCTGGTGGTATGTTGTTGCTTTGATTTAAGTTTACAATTGGGAAAAGTGAAAAAGAACATTAAATTACTTCAGCTCATTGTCAGGTTCATTAATTTTTAACCTATTAATGAACCTATAATGATCAATCTGGGAATGATTTAATGTTTATTTTTTATTTTACTAATAAAATTTGTATTCATTTACATTCATACCATTCGATGAATCTCCAAATTCAAACTTGAAGGAAAAAATAATCATTTTGTTTTGTTTTTGCCCTGCATATGCAAGTTTTAATTAGATAATTTAACGAAAACAAGTTTTTTTTTTTTAGTTTTGCTCTTTGGCAATAAGGCGCCATTATAATTGTGTGTGTATTTTCCATAGTGTTATGTTGACTAATCAATATCAGCCCATGTTTCCTTCACTAGCTAAATTAAAAATGATAGGAACCAAGTCTTTTCTGCAAGAGGCAAAGTTAACCTTAGGTTTATTTGTTTTATTTTATTTCTCTCTATGCACATTTTTATAATTGAATCTTTCCTTTTCTGTTTTAATTTCTAACTGGTTATCTTTTCTTCTATTTCTTGAAACAGAAACCATACATTTTTTTTCTGACCATTCAAAACTAAAAATAATTCTACACTCAATGATTAACAGTATAAAAACTATTTATTTATTTATTTTCATTTTTTTGCTTTTGACTATTCTGTCTCTTTAAAAATAAAGATTAATATTTGTTTTATTTTAGCATTCATCAATTCCAAAATGTGTGTTGACCATGCCTGGCTCTGAAAGCTTTTAAAGAAATGTATTCATATTCTGGATTTTTGTATTCAGATTTGAAAAAAAAAAAATGATAATTTATTAAATGACTCACTTCCATGGCAAAAGTTAATGTTTTTTTCTTTAAAATTTTAATTTATTTTTATAGTGTAAATTTATAATATCTAACATTTATAATTAATTGTATGTAAGCTCAATTATGTAAATACACTACTATGTAACATTGTTGAACTGATTCTAGTTTAATGTTAGTAGTCAAATTTTAGACTTTTATAAATTGTATAGCATAAATGATTGTTTTCTTTTAAATTTATTTTATTTATATCATTTGCTGTTGGTATGTATAAGAGAAGAAAAAAAAATATATAAATTTTAAAGAACCTGCTGTGATTATTTTATGCATAGGCTATAATGCTTTTAATTTAAAGTTCAGAATAAAATTTAATTTATCATATTATGTAAATTAAATGTCGGCATTTTCCTATTAGTTTGGGTTAAATTGCCAGCATATTGAATTTAGTTGTCGATTTAATTTGAAAATGTTTATGTATTGTAATTGATTTGGATATATATTTATTTTGTTGTAATTTATGTATTTAATTCAATTAAAAATTGTAATAGCCAAATGCTGTTTTTTATAGAGTGCTATTTTAATATTAAAATCTCTTTTTCAAATAAAAATATCTTAATAGCAATTTTGTAAAGTTAATCTTACTTTATTTTTAGTAAATGTGAAATTTTTAAAAAAAGGTCATTGAATGATCTTTGACATATATTTATTTGAATAAATGAAAAAGCATCTCATATTTTTTTTTTTTTTTTAGATTTGCTTTTAACTAACTCTACTTTATATCCCTGCTCAATCCTTTACCCTATTCCTTGTAGAATGTGGCATTGATCTATATATTACATAATTTTTCTGAGGCAGTAGTATCTTCATTCCACTTCGAATATAATTTTGTCATCTATTAGAGTTAAATAGCACTAAATTATAAATTAATAATTGAAAGGTCTAAGTGCCAAAAAAAAAAACAAAGTTTTTTTTGCCGAATTGTTATATTTGCCAAAGCCATTCTTCAGAAATGGGCATAAGTAATGTTTTGTTGTTAGAAAAGAGTTCATTGAAAATATGAAAGATGGCATGGGTGTAAGCACTGAATATAGTTCACCCTAGAGGATATAAATCACATCATTTCTGTAAAAAATTCCTTAGGCACTTATCCTTATGCATTTCCACGCATCAATTGTCAATTTAGTTGATTTTTCAGACAGTAAACTAATTATTTCAACTTTTATATCCCCCTGTTTAAGCATAACGGGACAGAAAACATAACACACATACTTGCCGAAACCTGTTCGGACATATGCATATATAGATATCGGACATTATAAATATTAAAAATATTTCAGGAGAATTTCTAAAACCCCTTGGTAGTAAAAATTTTTTAATTAATATGATATGTACTCTAAAACTTTTTATCCTAATTATTATAATTATAAGGCAAAAAACTTTTTATCCTAATTATTATAAGGCAAAATTTAGGACTTCCCTGCTAGGATTGTACGATAGGCTTTTGTAGCATTAAGTGATTTTAAATAAACAAACAAAGCAGCATAAGCATTGTTCTTATTAATTGAGGCCTGTAGTTTTAAAACCAGTCACATCCAAATTTATGATTTGGAAATTTTCAGGAGCAAAAAAACTTCTCATTGACATGCTGATTTGTTGAAAAATTTATTTTTATTGAAAAAATGTGCCATGATTAATTCAGGGTAGCTCGTGGATAAGATATTGCGTTGCTGCGCTCAAGGTCCTGAGTTTGAATCTGGCTTGTTGCAGGTACCTTTAATAATCTGTCACAGTTCGTCTCAGTGGCCGATAAAACCTCCAGGAGTCTAGTGTCTAATATGTGGGCCTCTTAATTGAATTAAGGGGGAAAAACTGATGTTTGAGCGTGACCATGATCAAATCACCTTGCATGAAGACAAGAACAGTGCTTCCTAGAAATTTAAATTTTGGATAAAATTGGTTTTAGAGAGAAGATTGGATGATCAAGTACATTTTTATGATTTTATGTCAAGGCTTTACACTGAAGGACCTTTTCAGAAGAATTATTAAGGACATTCAGAAGTAGTTAATACATTGAAAATGTGAGTGTAGATTTCATGGTCCTTCAATGAAAACATTACTGCCAGGAAAATGTAGATATAGATATATACCAACTTGACCAGTACAATTAGCAATTGAATTTGAAAGGGAGATAAAGCGTAAATTACAAAAAGAACAAGTTAAGGGCCAGCCATTGCATGGTTAGATAAGATTCTAACTGGTCTACTGTTACTTTTTCATTTTCGTACTTATATTCATGCGATAAGTTTTCTAAAAACTAAAGTTAGTCCTTATGTTGAAAAAGCATCACAGACAAAATGAATAGAAACAAAATGACTAAAGAAGTACCTACAGGAGAAGAATAGCTTGATTAGACACTCAGCTTGAATTGATCCTTTGTCAGGAGAGGCACACCCAGCCTTGAAAAGTGGATCCTCTTATTAATAGGAAAACCAGTTCGTTGAAGAACCATAGATTTCGAAGTCCCAAGCTAAACAATGAACCCAAGACCCTTCAAAGCTTATTTGGTAGCATAAAGGCATAGGTGAATTTAAAACCTATTAATGTAAAATAATTTAATCTTCAAGTGGATTCTAATTATCTGATGTTAGAAAAATTTAATAACAACATGGACGGACCATGATTTGAAGTATTAAATCATGAGACATTAAAACATTAATAATTATTCATATAAAATTCAAAAGTACAATACTTCCAAATTATTTAATTAAACTAAAATAAATAAATAATACTGTTTAAAAGAAAAATAAATAGTTGAACATCAAACCAAACTAGATTAACATTTTTAATTTATTGATAATCAATATCTATAAACATTTTTTTCAGACAAATATATACATATATCACAAATTAAAAAATATTAGTAGCTTTATCAGCTAAATTTAACAATTTTATTTTTTGTTTTGGAGACTGGTTCTTTGGATGCAGGTTCATTAGATTGGACGTCTAAGGTTTCAATATCTTGGTCAATGAGCCCTACGGTCATCTTTTTGGATTTAGCCTGCAGGGTAGGACACTCTCTTCTGAAGTGCGTGACATCACCACAAAGCCTGCAGCCTCCTCCGGAAGGGTAAACACCTCTTGGGTTGTCAGGGCATTGCTTAGAAATGTGACCCTCCTGCTTACAAACAAAACATGTTGCAAATTTATAGGAATTTCCGGTATTCACTTTACACTGAAAGTGGGTATGTTCTGTAGAACCACATTTATAACAAATACCACTTCCTACAACTTGGGCCCCGTTATCTTCAAGCTTAGGACAAGATGATAGAGTATGGCCTCCTTTACGACAGTGGTAACAAACTTTCTTTTTTTGTCGGGCCAAAGCTTTTTCTGCATTTCTTCTCTCTTTCTTAATTACAGCTCTTACTTCTTGCTTTGATACACCCCGCTTTAATAAATCCTTTTCTAACTGTCTGATTCTGTCAGCATCTTCCTTTTTAATATAGAATCCATCAAGCCGGGTAACCCAAATTTCCTGACCATTTATTTCCAATTTAACATCCCCTTTATCAGATTTACGGCGCTTGTAAGTCATCTCTTCTTTGTTTTTCTTCTGCCAAGTAATTGTGTTATTTTTTTTGGAAAATTTCTCAATATTTTCACAACTACTAGACAATGTCTCTTTTTTATTAGTGACAATAGAATTACTTTCTTCTACTTCATTGTGTTCACGTGATTGATTATCTGAACATTTTCTTTTGCGCTTTTTTTTCTTCAGAGAAATGTTATTCTCAATGGGTTCAGATTCCTTTATACATCCATCATTAGAAAATTTGTCTGTCTCAAAGGAATTATTTATTTCATTTTTTACTAATGACTCATCTGCTTCAACTCCATAAAACTCTTCTACTTGAAACGCTGACTTATTACTAGACAAATTGAGTTTAGACTTGATATTTTTCAGATCAGATTTTGAATCATGCTTTACTGATCCCAAACTATCATGAGATAACTTGGATTTCTTCTTTTTTATATTTAAAGGGCTAGTAATCTGTTCATTTTCAATTGACTTGTGTTTTCCTGATTTAGTCAAAGGTTTATTCTTTTTAACATCTTTTGTTTTATCAGTCTTTGGTTTTTCTTCTTCGAATTCACACCATACACTGTTTTTGTTTTCTTCGATTTTCTTTTCTGAATCAATAACATTTTTCCAGTCTGTTTCATTTTCATGAGTTTCTTCATTACTTTGTTTGTCTGTTACTTGCTGCTTCAATACAAACCATGGAGTGCTGTCTTCGGGAACTCTCTGATTAGACGCTTTAGATCCCGCAGCTCTAGCAAATCTTGTCATAGCAGCCTTGTAAAATATTCAAAGCAAATTACAATAACCACTGCTTACTATCAAGGAAATAAATTCAAACACGTGCCAACAGTAAGTACTCGGAGGGCAGGTTACAAACACGTATTAATGATACCAAGACGAAACATAGAGGTCTAGTTAGCTTGGGCAAGGAGGATACGAGAGTGAAAGATGTTCATCCTTTAAGCATGCACATTTTAGCCAGGATGTGGTTGAAAAAGGCCTGATTAGCGAAAAACTACTTCATATGTGTAAAGGATATTAATTGTACATAATGTCATATGATCAGTTGTTATAAAAACATATGATTTATTCAGTTTTTGTTTAATTCAAGTGAGTAAGCTATGTAACGGTTATATGTATGGAAAATGTTGCTGAGTAAAGATTATTCTTATTGTTATAATCTCTTTACATGGTGACAGCGGAATTCTGAACGATGGAAGAGTTAGCGCAAGCATTGCTGGAGGCGATAAAAAAAGTCAAGTGAAGGGGCTTCAAATTCGCTATTTGAGGTAAAGCAGCCTGAATATTTTTCAATTAGGAACTCACAAGATTGGGGTCAATGGATCAAGAGGTTCGAGGTCTATCGTTCAGCATCCGGATTGACCGAAAAAAGTGAGTCCCAGCAGGTAAATGTTTTAGTTTATTATTTAGGTGAGAAAGGAGACGAATTTTTAACCTCTATCGGACTACCGCCTGAGAAGAGAGTGAAATATGATGCAGTTAAAAATAAATTAAATGATTATTTTTCAATACGAAAGAATTTATTTTTTGAACGGGCCAAATTCTTTTAGAGGGTTCAAGTCTCAGGAGAATCGATAGATAAATACATCACGGACTTATATAAGCTCCGAGGAGGAGCCGAGCTACAAAGGAGTTGTAATGAGCGCAAAATAGACCAAGATATTTTGCTTCTGAAATTAGTTACAGGCATGGCAGATCGTCATCTTTCCTCAGAACTTCAGTTACAGCCAAAATTAACATTTGAGACGGCTAGGGAAAGAGCTAGGTAGGCGGAACACATAGAAGTACAACAAGATGCGATCAGGCGGCCTAATCGTCTTTTTTCTAACGAGAAGTTTCCTGAAATAGAAACTGTTCACAATTTTAAGCGAAACGCAGTTTCCCCAAAGAAAAAACCTTCTACTTCAGGTGAGAAGAGATGCTATAGATGCGGGAGGTACCATCACGAGGACGATTGTCCATTCAGGAATGCAGTTTGTTTTTTCTGGAATTGTAAGGGCCATATTCGGAGAAAATGTCCCCGAAGGAAGAAAAATAAGGAACTTGAGGAAGTAGATCTCGAAAAGGTGGATCGATCATCGGAGTCAGATGAGGACATGGCTTCCAGTCGGGTCCGTCTTGATGCAATCTACTACTGTTGGAAATGATGGAGGTAACCCATTTTATGTTTCTATTTTGGTCAATGGGAAAAAAATCAAATTTAAAATGGACACAGGGGCGGATGAATGTATAATGGGTCTTGAAGATTCGAGACGTTTAAATCTAACTCCCCGAAATACTAAGAAGGTTTTAAGGGGGGCAGGTGGAATTTCTTTAAATGTTATTGGCGTGTCTCAAGTTACACTAAGTTACGGAGAACTAATCAGGGAGGAAGAAATTTATATTATTTCGGGCCAAAAAGAACCTCAGTTGGGTAGGGGGGCTATTTCGGCGTTCCAACTGTTGAGAGGTAATATAGACGAAACAACTTCCCAAAATGAGGTTATTAAAATATTTCCCCAAGTTTTTAGTGGACTAGGAGAGATCGTAGGTAACCCCTACAAGATAGTGCTTAAACCTGGAGCTAAGCCGTTTTCTGTTCCCTGCCCTAGACGAGTGCCTTTTCCCCTCCGGGATAAAGTCAAAACGGAGTTGGATGACATGGTTAGAAAGGGGGTAATTCAGCCACAGATTGAGCCCACACATTGGTGTTCACCAATCGTTGTGGTCCCAAAAAAGTCAGGAAATATAATGCTGTGTGTAGATTACACAGAGTTAAATAAGTTTGTGATGAGGGAAAGAATTATTCTGCCTTCGATTGAAGATTTGCTACCGTCTTTGGGTTCTGGAAGAGTGTTCTCCCGTCTCGATGCTAATTGTGGATTTTGGCAAGTTCCTTTAGACCATGATTCTTGGAAATTGACCACCTTCATTACTCCTTTTGGGAGATATGTTTTTAAACGCTTACCCTTTGGGATATGTTCGGCCCCAGAATACTTCCAAAAAAAAAATGTTTGAGGCTGTAGAAGGCCTTGACAGAGCCATGAACGTGGCTGATGATTTCCTTGTTTTCGGCAAAAATCATGAAGAACACGATTACCGTCTAAATCTTTTACTAAAGCGCTTGCAAGATAGGGGTATCACTCTTATAACCAGGAAAAGTGTGAATTTAGGTCAACTAAAATAAAATTTTTAGGACACTTGATTGATCATGGAACAGTTAAACCTGATCCGGATAAAGTCAAGGCTATCTTGGGTATGAGTACGCCTACGACTAGAAAAGAACTTAGATCTTTCTTAGGCTTAGTGAATTACCTAATGAAATTTATTCCACAGATGTCGGAACACACAAAGCCATTATCAGACCTGCTATCAAATCGGAATCTGTGGACATGGGATGTTGTTCAAGAAAACTGTTTTAATCGTTTAAAATCTCTAATTGCAGAGGCAAGTTCCCTTGTCCCTTATGATGTCAATAAGGAGACTCGAGTAAGTGCAGATGCGTCTAGATACGGAATCGGAGCAGTCCTCGAGCAGAAAATCCAGGGTCGGTGGTGTCCAGTGCAGTATTTATCTCGGAAGTTGAGCGAAGTCGAGAGTAGATATGCTCAAATAGAGAAAGTTGCCTCGGGACTAACGTGGGCGTGCGAAAAACTAGGAAAATATTTATTGGGGAAAAAGTTCGAACTCTTGACTGATCATAAGCCTTTGGTGCAAATTCTTTCTGAGAAACCTATCGGAGAATTATCGGCAAGATTACAAAGGTTCCGCATGAGGCTCCTTCCCTTTGATTTTCACATCAGGCATGTAAAAGGGAAGGAGTTTATTGCTCCAGATGTACTTTCCCGTAACCCGTTGAACTTTCAGGCCGACGATAATGATGCTTTGGACGAAATAGAGTGTCAAATCAGGTACATTTTTGAGGATATACTGATTACTGACCGTCGACTTGAAGCAATCAGAAAGGCCCAGAAAAGTGATCCACGATATAGAGAAATAAAAGACAGTAATGACCTTGTCTTCCATAATGACCTGATCATGAGAGGCACTCGGGTATATGTTCCTCCTCCCCTACGATCTGATATTTTGAGGCGTCAGCATAAAGGTCATTTTGGAATCAATAAATGTATAGGACTAGCAAAGGAAACTGTTCGGTGGCCAGGAATAACGAGAGATATAAAGTTAGAGATATCTCGATGTAACGACTGCATTGAAAACTCACCTATTACCTTTGAACCTTTGGTTCCGTCGAACATACCAGATCGTCAGTGGCAATTTGTGGGAGCAGATTTGTTAGAATATGAAAACCAAGTATACATTGTTGTACAAGACTATTTTTCCAAGTATTTAGAATTGGTCAGTTTACATAGGACTAACAGTAAAGCAGTTATTAGCGTTCTCAAAGATATTTTCGCTAGGCATGGAATCCCAGAGGTTCTTCGGTCTGACAATGGAACTCAGTTTCACTGCAAGGAATTTAATGATTTTGCAAACGAATTTAATTTCATTTTAGTTACTTCTAGTCCCAAACATTCGCAATCTAATGGCCAGTCTGAAAGGCAGTTAGGATAGCTAAATGTATTCTTAAAAAGAATGTTGATATCGCGGATGGTCTACTGGCCTTTAGGAGTAGTCCGGTTGATGGTGGTTACAGCCCTGCGGAATTGCTGTTTGGAAGAAGAATCAGGACATCCCTGCCGACTATGGGGTCTCAATTGGAGCCGAAATGGCCAGATTTAAACGCGTACAAGAAGACTCAAAGCAAATTGCAAATTCTATTTTGATCGACGTCATGGTGCAAAGACTTTGGAGACTTTGAGGAAAGGGATGAGAGTATGGATCCCAGATTGTGGAAGATATGGTACAGTGGTGGATTTCGGTGTTACTAACAGAGATTATATAGTGGATATCGATGGTAAACAATTCAGAAGGAATAGAAGATTTTTAAAGCCTGTCTATTTCAAAGTCCCACCGGTGCCAGACGAGGCCAATGAGAAGAGAGATAAACGTGAAGAATTTAGCACTCCCCATCGGAAGATAGAAAAGACGATACCTGATCTTCCAGTTAGGCGGAATGAAGACTTCGTTACGCGAAGTGGAAGAAGGGTAGTTCCTCCAAAGCGATATTCACC
Source organism: Aelia acuminata (assembly GCA_911387785.2). NCBI lineage: Eukaryota > Metazoa > Arthropoda > Insecta > Hemiptera > Pentatomidae > Aelia > Aelia acuminata. The sequence goes on along the minus strand of OU426983.1, from coordinate 71,104,438 downwards.
TTAGCTTCAAAGAAAGGAGGATGTAAAGGATATTAATTGTACATAACAATGTCATATGATCAGTTGTTATAAAAACATATGATTTATTCAGTTTTTGTTTAATTCAAGTGAGTAAGCTATGTAACGGTTATATGTATGTAAAATGTTGTTGAATAAAGATTATTCTTATTGTTATAAACTCTTTACAATATGTACACCGAAACAATCCGATGTGGTATGGAAATATACAGTGGCCAAAAGAAGTAATCGTACACCATCTTTTTCAGTCAAAAATATTTTTATTTATGTTTTCAACATGAAGTAACAATAGACAACAATTAATATTAATTTTGCATTACTTGTACAAAATATAAAATTTTATATTTTGTACAAGTAATGCAAAATTAAGTTTCTAATTGTTATCTATTGTTACTTCATGTTGAAAACATACATGAATGAAAACATGTGGTGGGAGCTAAAATTAAGAGCGAAAACGGTGAGTTTAGCCTTGGTCCCATCCCACAGAGGAATCAGAAGTAACGAAAACGCAGACCACGCAGCCAATTTGGCGGGACAAGAAGATTCGGAACACTTAATATTATTAAAAGAGATCACAACAGAAGATTGGCTAACTATATTAAAGAAAACTCAGACAGAAAAATGGGAATCGCAATGGAGGAACAAACCGTCAAAATTAGCCGAAATAAAACAAGACTGCAAAAAATAGACGAAAAGCTTAAGAAGCTCAAGAAGAGAAGAAATCATATTGTGCCGCCTAAGGATCGGACTCTGCCAGTTCACCCATGGCTACCTTCTCAGAGGTCTGGAGGCACCCACATGCCAAAAATGTGACAATGTTGTTCTGATGGTAAAGCACATTTTATTAGATTCTCCTCAGTTCATTGATCTCCGGAACAGACATAATATGGACAAAACGCTAGCAGAATTTTTAAGAGACAACGATACAAAAATAGTCACCCTATTGCAGTACCTAAAAGAAACAAAGTATTACAGTATAGTTTAACAGAACACAACGCCAATGACCCTAAAGGGTAGAGGCTAAAAAGAAGAAGAAAAAAATTATAACTCATTTTGTAAAAATAGTATCATAATATTCAAATTTGAAGTGCAAAAAAAATATTTGTACACTTAACTAACCCAAAGAAAATTTAATGAATATCAGTCTATATTAGGTTTAGTATTTTGTAGGATACCCTTTTGCATTTATCACAGCTTTGAGTCTTCTTGGCGTTAATTCCCCAAGCCCCTTGGTCTCCTCTTGCCTAATTTCTTACCAAGCCTTCTTTAGATTGTTTCTTAACTCATTTCGAGAGGAACAACATTTTCGGATTTTTGATTCCAGGAGTGCCCATAAATGTTCAATTGGATTAAGATCCGGTGATTGTGGGGGAGTTTTGAGCATTTCGCGAGCATTATATAGTAACCATTCTTTGGTTTTTTTTTGGCCGTGTGCTTGGGATCGTCGTCCTGTTGAACAATATATGTGCTCTGCATTCATAACTTTCTTACACTTTTATTTAAATTATGTCGCAACACATCAACATATTTGTCAGCATTCATATTACCGTCTATAAAGGCTAATTCACCAACTCCTTTGGAAATCATACATCCCCAAACCATGACACTGCCCCCTCCGTGCTTCATGGTGAGTTCTAGATTTGGGGTTCGAAAGCCTTCCCTTTTTTGCTCCAAACAAATTTTGTCCCATCAGATCCAATATGTATTATATTTGCTTTCATCTGAAAACAACACCTTTACCCAAATGTGTATGGTTTATGAACATGCTCTCGTGCAAACTCTAATATTTTCTTTCTGTTTCTTTCATTTATAAAAGGTTTTTTCTTGCCGCTCTCCCCCATATCAATCCTCATGCAGCCGATACCTCACGGTTTGGGGTGTTACAGAATTCCCATAAACTGACGTGATGTGTTCCGACATCTCTCGAGCACTTATTTTGGGATTTTTTTGCCACTTTACGAACAATTTCCCAAGATTCTCGCACTGTCAGTAATCGTTTTCTACCTGGGCGGGTTTTAATGTCCACTGATCCGGATTTAAAGATTTTTATAATATATTGCACTGTTGTATGAGGTACTCCGAACCTTCTCCCAATATACCGGAAACTTAAACCCTGCTGAAAATGTTTTACAATGTCATCTTTGTGATAAGAACTCAATTCTTTGGACCTGCGACCCATTGCCGAAGAAATATTGTTTAATACTGAACTGGACAAACAGTTTTTTTATGAATTATTATCGTTCGATCCTTAGGAGTAAAGGATTATGGATAGCAGGTTCATGCATTGTTTTGATAACAACAATTATCGTATCATTAATACTATCTGTTATAAAAGTAATACCTTCGAAATAGGCTCATTGTAACCAGGTAACACATTGAAGGTTATGGCCAATCAGTGTTGCCATAAATAGTCTATTACATTCTTCCCCTCTTCCTTTAAATGTAATCACTCAAATACCCTGGTGGTTTACGGGTCCGCTCGCTTCTTCTAAGTTCTATCTTAGGAGATGCGCTTCCTTCCGGGGATAGCTCTTCAGTTGCTTGTTCTGCTGGTGCTTCGCACTGTTCCTCGTCTAGTGTAAGATGAGGCTCCTGGGGCGGGAGAGACTGCTGGAGATCTGCTTGGACAACTTCTTCATTTTGGTTCGCTCCCGCTGGAGCCAGGTGCCTTGTTGAAACAGTCGCTTCTCGCCCGTCTGACAGCCTAACGTGAGCGTAGTCCGAGTTAGCTTTCAAGAGGTCTACTTTCTCTACAAGAGGATCGTACTTGCATCTTCTTTGGAATTTACGTAGTACTACTGGTCCTGGTTGAATAAGCCACGCAGGTAAGGACGTGCCACTAAATGATCGTCTGGGGTGTTGGAACATTCGCTCGTGCGGGGTACTATTAGTTGCGGTACATAGAAGAGACCTTATGCTATGTAAAGCGTCATTGAGAACCAATTCCCAATTTTTGGTTTCGAGGCCTTTTGATCTCATTGCTAAGGTTAGAGTGTCCCAAATAATTCTGTTATACCTCTCGCATTGCCCGTTTCCGCGTGGATTGTAAGGCGTTGTTTGACAAGTGGCTACCCCCAGTCCGTGCAAAAATGTCTTCAGCTGTTCGGACATGAATGATGCCACTTGGTCGCTATGGATGTAGGCTGGGAGACCAAACAGTGAAAATAGGTTGGTTAGGTGCCGACAGTTTCAGCTGAGATATCCATACAAGGAAAAGCGAAGGGAAACCTACTGAATTAATCTATTATAGTCAGGATGTAACGGTTTTAGCTCGACGAAGGAAGAGATCCTTTGAAATCCAGGTTTAACCTTTACCATGGTGACGTAGCTTTGACTATATGCCCTTCTTGCTTCGCATGGAAGATCGGTTTTACTTCGGCGCATACTTTACAAGAAGAAGTCATAGTCCTGATTTCTTCAAGACTGAAGGGTAAATTCTTGGATCTTACCCAATGGTACATCCTAGTTACACCAGGATGACACATCCGCTCATGCCAATCTCGAAGTGAAACTGTATTCATGGTTGCAGTTACTCTGGATAGCATATCAGCAGGAATATTTTCTTTGCCAGGCCTGTAAATTATATCGTATTTATAGGGAGCAAGTTAAATCCTCCACCTCATTATCTTCTCGTTTTTTAACTTGGTTGTTCTATGATTATCGGACATGAAGGCGACACTTTTCTGGTCCGTAACGAGTTGAAAATGCCTCGAGAGAAGGAATGATCTCCACTTTCTCAAAGATTCAACGATCGCATACGCTTCTTTTTCTATTATAGAATGTTTTTATTCAGATAAAGATTGCGTTCGGGAAAAGAATGCGACGGGTCGTCCTTGTTGAGAAAGATTTGCCGAGATAGCGAATTCCGACGCATCGGTCTCTACGGGGAAAGGACTGTATTCGTCTACAGCAGTTACTACAGTTTGAGCGATTTGCTTTTTAAGTGACTAAAAAGTTGCAAGTGCCTCCGGGCCTAGAGGAAAGAGCGGGTTTGAACTATTGGTCTTATTTTGTCCGAATATTTGTTAATCCATTTAGAATAGTGAGAAAAGAAGCCAAGTACTCGCTGTAGGGACGCGGTGTCAGTTGGAGGCGGTAAATCAATTAGAGATTTTATCCGTTCAGGATCAGGCTTTATAGATTTATTACATATGGTGTATCCTAAAATATTTACTGTTGGATTTGCATTTCTATTCATTAAGAGTGAGATTATATTTCTTAGCCGCATAAAGGAAGTTCAAATTTTCGTCATGTTCTTCCTCGTTCGTTCCACAATGTAACATCGTCCAAATGTCAGCAGAGAGCTGCTGATGTTGGATCAGAGGTATTTTCAGTCGAATTGGGGCGGATTTCTGCGATTGCAGCATTCATTTCGGTTGGAACAGTCATATGTTTTTGAGTGCATCTAAGCCATTTCCAGGGAAATAGCTTGCATATAAGCATTATCCAATGAGAGATTATTATTTTTTAAGAGACGTTGACGAATATTGGCAGATAGTAACCCACTTATAAATGAATCCCTTATACAATCATTACAATTTTGTTCAGCTATAACAGCAACCAATTCGCATTCTTTACTCAACAAGTTAAGTGCTTGGAGATATATATCGATAGACTCATTTATAGGTTGCTTACGTGTAGCCAAGCAGTGTCTGGCGTACAGAATATTCTTTGGCTTTACGTAAAGATTTTTTAAAACTGTTTCAGCTGCTTCAAAAGTTATGCATTCACTGAAATAGTGATATACGGTAGGGGAAACAAAGTTAGTTAGCAGTTGTAATTTTTTAGTGCTATCCAAAGATTTATCGTAAGCTATAAAGTTAGAAAATGTAGCATACCAATGCGTCCAATCTTGAGCTGCCGTTTGTGAAGATGGATCGACGCCTAGTCGTTCGGGCCTGAGAAACTTGTCCATGATTTCTCTAAATTCCTTGTTAAATAAATTGTTATAAAAGTAATACCTTCGAAATAGGCTCATTGTAACCAGGTAACACATTGAAGGTTATGGCCAATCAGTGTTGCCATAGTCTATTACACTATTTGCGGGCGCAATCGACTATAGGGTGCGCTAGTAGTTTTACAAAATGTCGGAAGGAACGGGGATAGATGTAGTTGATGTGATGGAGATAATTGGTGATTTTAAGGGACCATTAATTGAAGGGCAGGCTATCCTTGATGCAAACCACATAATTACATATTGAATAATATCTATAAGTAAAAAAACAGTTATTTTACAAGCCTCGTGCCTTCAAACAAGCGATCTTAAAGGACTGCCCCATCAAATAAAAGTGGAAATCAAATTTATTAATAATAATAAGCAACTTTCGTGTAAAGCTGGTAGTTCTGGTAAATGCAAACACATCATTGTAACTTTACTCTCCGTTTTTCGGTTAGTAATAACATTAATTACCTATTCATACAATCATTGTTATGGCAGCTGTCATTTTCATGACAGCTTAGTTTCTTTGTCATATTATTTGTTTATATGTCAAAACTTTTAAGGCATCGCATTGAAAACTTGGAACAATTAAGCACAAGGGATGTAATACAAAAATGGGGAAAATTAAAAAAGAAAAACAAATCTATGACACTATGGTCCCAATGTTATTTGCATAAAACTAGCATTTTGGAATAATAAAATGTCAAATACTAATATTTACCTGAATAAATGTAGTCACTTTCTTTAAAATGAAGACTACATATCGCCATATGCTTCGAAACAGGCTTATCTATTCTTAATTTTACAATCCACTCTTTAAGAAGCTTTTTATTTGTTGGAAATAAATGGAATGACACATCTTTTGATTTTCTAATTGAACACTGAGGGACCGAGAAATACCTATTAGACATTTTTCAAATAATTTTTTGCTCAATCGGGTTTTAATTATGGAAAAATAAATTAAAAACGCCAAAAAACCCTATGAATCCCATGTAATGGCCCGGCTTCTATCCCCGTTTCTCTAGTTCCTGAAAGAAGCAGTACCGTCGCTTGCGCTCGCCTATCCCTTGTGTAGGGGGGGACATTTTTTGTTTACAAATTAACTAAACTAACAAAATAGCTAAACTATTAATGTCAAAAAATTTTTATTAGATTTAGAATTTTGGTGGTATATAATAACTTCCCTGCCTTCTCCTGCCGAATCCCCCTGAACAAGCCTCACTACAACAGGATTTTCCTCATCTTCTTCATCAAAATCTTAATACGTCCAATGGTACTTTCATATCTTCTAACAGGCTTTTTCTAGCCTCAAATCATAAATTAGAGATTAATTTGTAACATAATGTGACACTAATTTGGATTCGAACAATTTCTATTTACATACATACCATAAAATGTCAAACAAACAAGAAAAAAAAAATAATAATATCAATGAGAAAAGTAAATAAGTTTAACAGTGACTAGAAGTAACTTTATCACTTAGCTGGTTGAGGCTAGACTGACTCACATGTCAACGGCCTCCTTTTATTTAGTCTGTAATCTAACATTCTCAATCTGTCTGGGTTATTCCAGGCATGTGACCGACCACATGGTAAATAAGATCCTAACTGTTCCAGACAGTTCTAGGATACAAGGTTGCAGAAATAAAGATGTGGTTTAGTTGTTCTTCCATTATAATCCACAGCAAGTAAAAGGATAAAAATGATTCCAGTCCAGCATCATTTTCACAGTTTTATTACAAAAAAATAACATACAATAGAGATATTTTCATAGCTATATATAATTATAAATTCCTTATCGTAATTACAGTGCAAGATTAAATTAGAAACGAGTCCATATAAAGGACATATATATGTAATTTTGGAGTTATCCTTACAATTTTACAGCAAATATATGCCTACTTTTCATTAACCTAGAGAAAGTTAAGGTAAATGTTTATAATAGGAAGCAATATAAAGGTTGATTCATATACATTGGCATGTATAACTATATTAAAGAAGTTTAAGACAGACATAGCCTAGATACCTACCAAATCATCCCACTACAACTGGGAAAAATATATTTGTTTTCTTACCTATGTTAATATAAACAGGCTTAGATAAAGTATAAATAATTTCAAAGATGGACCCATCATCAACATCACATGTATAGTTTTGATAAGTGAAGTGAAACTATTTTGTTCATTGGATATTAAACATATTGTTACACTGTCTAGTACAATAATTAACACATTTTCTGTAACATAAGATGTGAACAGGAATACATTTATTTTTTTCATTTGTTTTATACATATACATATTATATATTTATATATTAAAGGCACTCATATTTTTATTTATTTAAAAGAAAATGACATAATATTAGTTTGAATTATCAAAAATGTTTTGTTTAAATACTGGATGTTAAGTAATATGCAAATATACTACACAAGTCTAAGTACATTAAATGTTTAAGTTATTTAACATAATAAATATGGATAAAACATTAAACTATATTTTACTTTAAAATAATTCAAAATATTTAGAATGTTAATTGATTGTCAATACAGTTAATTTAGAATAAATTCAACAAATAAAGAAAAAAAAAAAAAGAATTAATGTTAATATTATAAAGCTAGTACTCCAGAAAAAATACCAAGGTATGGTTAATACACCTAATACACCTCTCCAAGTTAATGTGGGGATGATAACAGTTGAGTTTATTTTATTTTTTTAAGCATTTCAACGCAATGAGCTGATTATAAAGACGTTTTTCTACTTAGGTTGGGACTAGAGTCAAGAAAAAATTGTACTTTGATGTAATACTATCATATACCAAAATTGAATTGATTTTTGTTGAAAAGGCATCATTGCAACAAATAAAACTTTCAGAAAAAAAAAAAAACCTTCACAAATTTATGCCTTCTCAACTAAAATGATATACTTTGATTTTTATATTTAATGTGTTAATGTCAACACGATCATTACGAAAAGGTTTTATTTAGCCAACAAACTTAAGCAGCCTGAGGGAAAAAAGTATGATGATGATATTTTCGTCAAGCCAAATTTAGTAAAGTGCTTGATTTAACTAGAACATTATGATTACTGGAAAATAATTTGTGAATTGTTTTGAAAGGGTCAAATTGAAAAATGGGAGTTTGAATTAATGTATATAAGAACAAAAACGAAGGTACTTAATAAGAACACATAGATGCTCATTAAACTATATAAAATCAATTTGAAAGTATCACCATTTTTAATTTTTGAACATTTTAGACCAAATGTGGATAGAATTAATAATATTAAAGAAGCAATAAATTACATAACTTTATTTTGGTAAATAACAATGCTTCGGAGATTATACTGATTAAATCAATATATAAACTGTTATTTTGTCTGGAAATGGGTCCTTTCCCCCCTTATTTTTAAACGAAATAAAAAAATTTTACCAAAATGTAAAAAGAAATTTAACATCCACTCATTTTCATTTTACTGAAATTGTGTAGTTTCTGATTTAATATTTACTCTAGTTAAATAATGAAATTGTATAAAACCCCACCAAACTAAAACAATTCACTAAGAAACTAAAAATACAATACAAATAACTTTATATCAAATTAACTTATTAAATAAGGAGGTTGATATAAAAAAATAGGGTAGCAGTCCTAGTCTACTCAACATGTATTTTTCCTCATAAATAAACATGTCATAATTGGCCTTTAGTAGGATTCAAAACTGTATCAAGAACACTTTTTAAAAACTATCATTGTTACTTATATATTTATATTTTTATAATAGCTACTATATGACTAGAATGTAAAATAAAGTACAATACAAAAAAGAGATTTTTAGTTAATCATATATACATACAAAATATTGCATTTCTAACATTACTACTTTGGTGTTCTCAATTTTTATTTTATTTTTTAACATAATTTTAAGGTTGTAATTAGTTATATAACATTAAATATACAAAATTACAATATATATTTATAAATGACAAGATTAATGAAAGGGTTAACATATCTTTGGTTTCACGATTCCTTAACCTACTAAATTTTTTTCACCATGCACACGTGCTTTAATTACGTTTCTCATTAATAAAACAAAAAACATATTAGCAAAATAAAATGAGATTTATTCATGTTCTAAAAGAAGTTTTATACTTTTTTTTTTTTTTTTTGAAAGAATTAGTACTCTGAGTAAAAAAAAAATCATATTTTTATAAAAATTTAATTTATAGTTTTTATATATTTGATATTTTTAATAAATATATAGCAAACACATAAATAATAGACATTTAACTACAGAAAATTAAATACATTTATTTCTAAATGCAGCATAATTCTTATATGTTCAATACTTTTCTAAGGAATAAATTAGTGAAAAGATCGAGAGAGCTTAATAAGGACAATACAAAATTTTATAGTATAAAATTACCATCAACATTTTATCTAATCAATAATTCTCTCTTTTTTTTTTCTTCTAATTTAAAAGTAACAAAATGAATTCTACTGCATGAGTCAGTAACTAAATATTTGGGAATCTACCAAAACTAGTGGCCATGGGTCAATGAAATGAAAAAATAAAATAAAAAATTTGTTTAGTGAAATTCGGGCATTTTGTACAAGTATAAAAAAAAAAATTAGTTCTGGAACTTGTTTCGTCAACAACTAATTGAATTTAGAACAAGTTTTAAGATCTTCTAGGTTCTAATTTTTGAGATAAGCTCGTAAGTGTCCTTTGGTTGTCAATTGTTCGAAGACATCGGACATAGGCACGCACTTCAGATTCATTTTTGGGTGTTGGAGGATCTTCAATGACTGCAAATATGAATGAAATAATAAGCATAATTAGTCATTTTTCGTGACAGTATATATTGAATAAATAGTAATTTTATCTTTCATTATAATTTTGTTTTACAACTGAACGGTTTCAAATTGTATGGACATTTCATTAGTTTTACTTTCACTTACCTATATATTTTTTTTTGCTCCGTACCCCTACCTGGCCATGGGTGGCATATAGGGGGTTACTCTATAGGTGTAACCAACCTATTCTAACCATGGTGGGTAGGTCGAGATTTATACCGTGGGGCCTCCACGAAATAAAAGTCAACCCTCCCAGGGTGGATTCGAACCACTGCCGTTCGGCTCAAGCGTGCTAAAGCACGCTCAAACACGCTCGGCTATCTCGGCCCTTCACTTACCTATATATGTAATTTATAGTAAGGGAAAGTATTGTGATTATCAAACATTTTTACTTCCGGTTTTCAATAGAAATTCATGTTTTGGAGTTCCCCGAGTCCAAATAACCAAATCCAACGAAATGGTATGTGTGTGTGTGTGTGTGTGTGTGTGTGTGTGTGTGTGTGTGTGTGTGTGTGTGTGTGTGTGTGTGTGTGTGTGTGAGTGTGTGTCTGTGTGTGCGTGCGTGCTTGCGTGCATGCCTGTGTGTGTGTGCGGTGAATAAACTAGCTCAGAAACTGTTTGTCGAGTGAAACTGAAATTAGGCATTTGATTTAGGCTTTAATTTTGTAAATGCCTGTGATGTGACTGTAAAGATCTCATCAAAATTGAGTAAACATAGGGGGCACTTTATTCCAAATTTTTTTACCATTTCTTAAAAATGGCTTGACTCATTTTGATTAAAACCTGTCATATTTAATCAGAACGTGTCTTTCACTTATTCCACATTCATTTGATGGGAGGAAGAGTTAATTTCTAATCAGGATTTTACAAATGAAGGAACCTCTTCCATATTTATTCTTTATAATTAATTATTATTCAATGTTTCGGGCTTCTAACTCATCTTCAAGGGGTTATCTGAACTTAAATTCTTGAGCATTCTACAACCATCTACTTTATCAATTCTTTTGATGTTATAAACAAATATCATGAATTAAAATTAATAAAATTAAAAAATATTTTTGGTGGTTATAGATTTATTTTATTGAGATGAGATTTTTTCTCCCAGGAAATAATGCCTTTAGAAAATATAAATTTGATAAAATATTGAAATGAGAGTTGATATTTGAAACAATAATATTTTTACACAGATTAATCATATATAGTAAAAAAAATTATTTTCAGTTATAATACACTAAAAATAATACAAGAACATATACTCACTTAGTTGTCGACTCCTGCAATATCTTAATGTTCTCAGTGTTTGTGCAAGCATATGCATTTTTTCAAAATTGACAAGACCATCGACCATGGTCTTGTTTCCTTCATGAATAAATGTCATATCTGCAATAAAAAACAGATGTATATTACTTATTTTCAAATTAAAACTGGTCATCAGATTAATTTCTATTTAATATCTTACCTTTTAACAAGAGAGGCATAAATGGAATAAGTGGACTGTCCATACTGGAAACAACTCCTCTGTATGCTCGGTGATTCTTGGAAGGGTCTATGGTCGCTTCAAGCTGCATGTAAAGCTTTCGAGATTTGCTTGGCAGCTTGTCCCACGTAAGTGACAAACGAGAAACAGCCATATTAGATAACCCAAGGACAAGTGCGAACATCCCATTAATATTGTGATACTGCTTACAACTAAAATTGAAAAAATATACAAACAATAAAATTGGAGGCAATAATAATTATAATAATCATGATTTAACAAAATTTCATAATTTCTAATGATTTTACACAGGAAAAAGAACCTTAAATGTCATCATATAAGTTTTAATACGACCTTCATAAAAAATCCTAAAATTATAATTATATTAATAAACAAAGTATAAATTCAAGGATGATATAGTTTTAAAATTTCCTGAAAAAAATTCAATGTAATTGGAAATTGAAGATAATTATTTATCTAAATTATGTTACTAAAATGTTAAATAAATTTTTACACTTTTTAAAAACTACTCTTGATTAATAAGTATCTGTGCGTTTAAAGTATGAAAATAAGTGTTAGCTTACTAAGCAGCTAGTTTAATAATCTTGCGGAGGACTTGTACTCTCTTGCTCAGACTTTGCGTAAGACAGATTTCTGTAACTACCCAATACTGAAGCTCATTGAACCTCCTGAGGAAGGCATCAAGGTTTGCAGTACTTTGCCCAAACCTATGCCTCCCAAAAGTGTGGTATAAAAGTTCATACTATAAAAAAAAAATCAGTTTATAATAATATTTGATAGCAATTATGAATTAATTTATCAATATAATAATTTTACCTCATGAATATTCCAGAATAGCTCCCAATCGAACATTGTCATGTGGTAAGCCATTTCTTTGGCACTGACATCTTCTAAATCCAGTTCAACTCCTTCTGTCGGAGCTTCTTGTTCAGCTATCACAGTCTAATATGACACGTAAAATTAAAATGATTTTTCTTTAATTTAGCTTTAGTACATTATTTTAATATTTCTTATCATACCAATAAGTTTACCTTTTAAAAAGAGCAATGATATGACTTTTTTCTTAACTTTTTTAGAATCACACTTGAAACATCAAATAATAGGAAAACAACAAATAATAAATAAAAAATAAATAAATGACTAATAATTCTTAGGTTATTCAAATAAGAAATTATATTTCAATTATTATTCGTTAGTTCCGATAATAAGTAAAAAAATTATTTGCCATCCATCATTGGAATAAAAACTTAATCGAATATTGACCAATTCTGAGAGTAGCATTTAATATAATTAGACATTGAATGTACTAACCAAAGCATCGAGATGGTCCTTAGGAGCAACAAAAATTCTTCCATTCAAACTGAGGGATGTTGGCACGGAAACTTCTACATCTCTGAAATTGACCCTTTCACCATTGGACTTGACCTCAGCAAGGATCAAATCCTCGGGTCTCACTCTCAAGCCAAGCTTATCAGCAGCACACACCTTTATTTGCTCTGCTGTGGCGGACACGGGTAATCGTAGGGTGCAGTATGTGTGGTCAGCACAGTAAACACGGAATATAACTGAAAAAATTTGAAGAATATTAAATCAGGATTAAATCTAAAATTAACACATAGGTATTCCTTGTGAAGTAAAAAGAATAAATATTTAGCCCAGTTACAAATACGAACAAGTCCATTTTTATCAAAAAACTAGTTTCATAAATTTTCCATCAGGTGGTTTCATTCTCTGTGTAATTTTTTTCATTAAAAAACAAACAAACAATAAAGTCAAATTAATAGAGGTGTACTTTCTCAAGATGTATAGAGACTAAACAGATGAAAATATCATTTTACAAATTACAGTGTGAAAAGTCCTATTTTAGAAATTATTAAGAAAAAACAGCGAAATACAGGTTTGGACTTAAAGGATCATTCTGGATCATTCTGTGCCACTTAAAGGAAGTGGCAAAATCTATACCAGCTGAAGCTTCTTAAATAACTCTTACCAGAACTACCAATTAATTATTCATCTATTCTTTCATCATAATAATATATATACAATAGATTCTGTGTAGATATGCAACCAACAATAAGTTAGACATTTTTCGCAAAGTGTTTGCAACTGAGATTATGAAATAAATTTCTTCTTAAAAAAAATTACTACTCAATAAATTATCATCTTACCTTCACCTTTTTTTTTGTATAATTTTAAAAATCTGATTCTGAGCAAGAAATGCGAAACTTTTACTTAGATACTTTACTTATAGTAGCAATTAATTTTAAATAAATTATTAAGCTACATTTAATGTAAACTAGACAAATTGTTTAGGTACAGATATTTTTTTTTTTTTTTTGTCAAGCCAACAATTTACATAATTGTTCAAAAATAAGATTAATATTTCAATATAATCTTACTATCGTCTTTCGGTTTGATGAGAGTGGAACCAGTTTCAGAAGGGGAGAACAAGCAGATGGGCTGGCCAGTGGGAGGCAGCTTCCACTTGTTGAGGTTGGAATTGATCTCTTGCTGGCGTGCCACCTGCGCGCTTAGCCTGTGCATCAAAGCTGCCTCTTCCCACCCTTCACTGCTTGCATCATTCGACAGTTCCTGAAATGAAAACAGTACATAGGAGTATTGTTTAAATAATCAGCAAATAGAGAACATTTAATGTTTTAATGTTTATTTTGAACTTTATGCTCACAAGATATAAGGTAATAAAGAAACCTGTTGATTGGGACCTAATAAGAAAGCATGGTCAAGAGGTTTGAAAGAAAAACATTTAGACAGTCATTGAACCAGTTTAGAACTTGAAAATGGGATGGGAAATTACTTAACAAAGTAAATCTTATGAGGATATTGCCATAAAAAGGTAAACTTATTAAGATCAAAAGATTTATTAAAAGGCCTTCAAAGCTATAAGGGCCAAGGAGACTAACAAAAGGAATGTTTTATATAAAATTATTTATTATGAAAATGAGAATTGGTGTTCCAGCTATGATCAGATTCTTTTCTCAAGTCATTTGGGTCTGTAGATAAAGCACAGATATGCATGCCTATGTTAAAGAAGTTTATTTTACTTGAATTTTTCATCTTATTTTGTTGATAAATAGATTTTTTATACTGGTATTATTTATATCTTCTACTTATTGTATGGATATACTCATCTATCATTTTCACGATTATCCTTAATTGAGTCAGAATTTATTATTATTCAATCAATAAAAATTAATAAGATTAGCAATAAATAATAATAATAAAAAAATATTAACCTCTATAAAAGATATTATTATAGGATCAGAAAGGGCAGGATATCTGATCGTGGTGACCCATCGATAAACAAACAAAAGAACTCTTCTTTTGTAGTTGTCAATGTGTTCTTTGTCATGGTGCGGTGAGTCCATATTATAGGTGCACAGTGTTAAGGAATATATAAAAGAACATTATAATAAGCTATGTAATTCAACAAATTCTTGTTCAAGGATATTTTCATCAAAATAATCATCACCTATTTTTTATATTGCGCCCCTTAAATTACTTTTTAATGTAGATGGTGTCATCTTTTAGCTATATCTAAATTTTTATCTCATTACAGTTTTGCTATTATTTTCTAAACATATTAGAATACATTCTTTAGGAATATGACTCCCCAGAACTGGGCACTGTGCTGGCTAGACTAGAAAATGCTGAAGTGGGGGTAAGGAACTTAGATGCTTGGATATTATGGCCCATATTATTTAAGTTTGCTTCCAAGAAAACTATAAAAGGCAGTGCCAGCCAGATATATTTGTTGAAGTTATGTAAAAATAAATTAATTAATATATTTTAAATTTATTTATATTTGCATTTAATATCCTTCAATATATCTACAATTCATGTGCTCTATTAATAAGTTAAAATTACTTTACCCCATATGCTTTTGTATTTTATAATTTCCAATAAGTGGTGGGGCTCATTTGGTTTTGGAATTCCCTTTCCATGAATCAAATGAGATGTGTTTTAATTTAGACTGGTTGGTAGTGATGTATAACTATTAATTTTATCAATAGGTTTTCCAATTAATGAAGACCTCAACATATTTTTTTATAAAGGCGAAAAGTGACAGCCTCTCGAGGGGGCCCACAAAGGGGATCCCCTCCCCATAATTCTGAGGGGCCCCTGAGGATTAGGCTATCCACTACCCAGTCATCAACATTTATACGGGGGATTTCTTGGGGATCGACTTATAAATATTGGGCTCTCAAATAATATACTCCACTTTATACTATTGATTGTATCTATAGTTTTACATCCCTACTGGTTGGATGAAAATGTAAGCAAGAAAGTGTTCAGAAAAATATTTAATTGATTGAAAAGGATATTGTTTTTTGAGCTCTTGAACAAGATGCCTAGTGGTAATGAAAATGACATGGGTGAGAAGAAAATCATCCAATGCTGGGTCTATCGATCCACTATCAAGCCTTGAATCCAACAGATGCTCGACCATTCTCGTAGGAGTACATGCCATTACAACATACCTGAAAAATATAATTTAGTTATAAATTATACTTTACTATAATTGAATTTAATTTGTTTATTAGTATAGCAATAAGAAGAAGTATAACATTAGATCACAAATAAAAAATGGTGGCTGGGACAAGGTGATATGTTGTCTCATATTATCTGTTAACCATGAACTAGTTTTGTCAACATTTTATATTACATAGCATTTAATACATTGCAAGTAGTTCAACAGTGGGAAATGAACCCAGTAAATATTGTAGCTATAACTTCTCAAAAATTCAAAAGGCATAAAATAAAATATAAAACTGGCAAACATCTGAAAGATAGACTACAGCAAGGAGGAGGGGTAGCGTTATGCTAGATTTGGTGACTTAGGTATCGGTTATTATGATGTTCGGTGAGGGGGGGAGGGTGTTTTTAGGGACTAATTATTTAAATTAAACTGTAATGATTGATAAGACATTATTATTTATGCTAAATACTTACTTAACTGAAGAATGTGGTCCCTGGCTTTTCTCTAAAATCAATACATCTTTTCCGTGTTCTTTTAATCGTACTGTGTTAGCCTCAACATCTCTGAGGATTCTGTTGAAGTCATCCTTGTCAACTCTTAGTAGGTGTGTGTTCTCTTCTCTAACTATTATACTAGCTGCCCTGAAAATATAAATAGCATAATTTCATTATCATGCATATAATTAATTTTACATTTTTACTTGTACAGAAATACATTGATGTATTTAATAACAGAAAAACTCCACCATATCCGTACCTAGGGGCTTCGTTTATAAGAGCCAGTTTGCCAAAGTCCTCTCCGGCATGTAATGTAGCTACAACACCTTTACCGTGAATCACAACATCAACGGAACCACAAAGCACCAGATACCATGATCTCCCTTCTTCACCTTGCTCAAACACTGGTAAAAATTAACAGATCAATTTTAAATTATTGTCAATTATATCAATTATAAATTATATACATATATATATTATAAAGGCAACAATATTGCCACAGTTACATTGTTAACTACCATATAACAATAAGTGGTAAATGAACATAAAAAACAGACTCACCCACAGTTCCTGAACGAGGATGTGCTTCAAACATGATAACACTGGCTAGCTCCCTCTTCATTGAATTACTCAGGTGGCTTAGCGGCTTCATGTGCAATAACTCTTCATAAATTATTTCCAAGTCATCAGCAGTTCTATCATTACTCCTGTATACATGGAAAATTCATTAGTTGCAATATTTATTTTTAAATTTAATTACAGGTATCCACCAGCAGCCAATTACCCACTCAAGGTAACAATAAGTTTTTAGATGGATTTAATAAGATTTGAAAGAACTATGGTCAATTATTTATGGTCAAAAATTATACTACATATTATTACATACATATGTCAGGTGAAAAACATAACAGTTCAAATTTTTTGTGTTGCCAGATTATGATAGATAAACACATTTTTGACTTTCTTCAGTAAACAAAATCTGTTAAATATAACTAGATTCCCAAAAAATCTAACAATTTCGGAATTTCATGGTTTAATGAAATAATATTTGGTACTGATCTTCCATTGTTGGTCTTTTTAGATGTAAGAAAAAAAAAAGATTAAATGGGTGAACAATTTTTGAATACATACGGTTTTCGTAGGACCATCCTGAGCCATGCATCTGGCCCTCTGTCTGCCAGATCAGCCAGACATTCCTGAAGATGTTCTTCTGCTTCAGCAATATCCTGAGGTGCGGGGCATCCTCCGGCCCCACCGTCTCTGTCTGCCCGGAACTGATAGAACACACATTTGTCTTTGAACTCATGGTCTCCAGTAACTAAAACATCAGAATAAAATTTCTTAATATAACAAGGATTTAACATCCTAATCAGGAACTTGACAACTGAATAAGCACAGTATCAATAAGCAAAATAAAATATACGATAACTTATTATTATTTTTTTTAATGGTAGCTAATACAACCAGATCTAACAACCATTTAGTAAATTGACGAAAAAAAGACAAAAAGCTTTTAGTAAAAAAGAAGGGTGGAGGGGGGATTGTTGCTATATCGGTTTAAATAAATAATGTCTGTACCACAAAACTTTCAAATATTAACAGCTTAGGAATCCTAATTGACATTAAAAATTACCATGCTTAAATGGGTTAAAAAAATATACAAAACAAGTTAATAGTCCGGGGAGGCGGTCAATAAAATACGAAATAGTATAAAACTATTTTATTGTTGCCGACGTTTCGACCCAACAATGCAGGTCTTCGTCAGGGCTTATGACAGGGATGGATGTCACGGTCAGAGTCAGTTGGGTCGAAACGTCGGCAACAATAAAATAGTTTTATACTATTTTGTATTTTATTGACTGCCTCCCCGGACTATTTTCTACCTAATTGTATATCCGGTCAACTATCATCTATCCAATATAAAACAAGTTAAAGCTAATTTTTAATAAGCAAAATGTTTTCTTCTAACAGAAACCATTTTTATTTATATCTTTTAAAAGTGTAGGAGTAAATATCATATCCCTACTCTGCTAGTAGATTGATACAACTGCAAATATTAAAGTTTTCAATACAAGCAAAAGAAAAATAATTCCAATTAGTCTGAATAGAATGGGGATATAAATTTAGTGACGAATTTTTGAAGTACACTTATGCTGTTTACAAACATCAAGTAAATGTATTTTTGAGTCCTTCAACACAATAAAATTAATTTACAAAATAGTAAAGTAAAAATTAATTTTTTTCAGATGTGTCATTATATTTCTGGAGCAACTATATGTGTTACTATATCAAACTACATTAAGTAAAAGTATGAAAACAGTAATAATACATACATATATGAACAAGCCTAAATAAATAATGATTCTCAGATTGATATTGAAAATTTATATTTCAGGAGAAGGAGAAAAAGAAGGTGTTTAAATGAAGCTTGGGAGGAAGCTAAAAAAAAGGAGTTGCTAAGTTATGCCAGAAATGGTGACAGGAACAATAAGGGTTTTTCGTAAGGGACAATTCTATGAGAAGGGATTCACAGATCATGCTTAGAAGTATTTAACAGGTAGATGGACCATTAGTCATTAAATTTTTTATTTTTTCAGCAGATAAAAAAATATTTTGGTTGATGTTAGGATGATAAGAATTTAAATGATCAATATTTGTTTTTTAAATATATTAAATAAATTTTTTAATGTAAAAATAATTGAACAATAAAGGATTTCATAATAGCAATAGGTGCCAGCCTCAAATCATCATTAACTTCTAGCTAATTAGTAGAGAATGAAACATAAAACAAGTTTTTTTATCCTAGTAATATTAGAGAGATTTTTATTATGAAATATACATTTTGGGGAAATTTAAGGATATCTTTGCATTGCTTTAATCTTGAGGGCTTTATTGGGTATTATAACGATTTAATTGGTTACACAACTAATTGATATTAATGGAAATATACATTGGAGATAAAAGAGAGAGAGATCCTGGTTTAAAGAGAAATTTTTATTATCCATATTGTTTCTCACATCACTTCAATCTAATTTTTAATGTTAAATTTCAATTGCCATAGTATTACATAAATATATAACAATATATTATTTATCTATATAAATATGTAAATACTGTTTATAATAAAGTTTGTTTTTAACAGTTTTAAGGTATAAGACAATTATTAATTTTTTTTGTGTCCATATCTTAAACTATAGGAGGTCTAAAATTTCATAAAAAAAAAAATCTAGGTATTTTAAAGATAAGAACTGTGTCATTGTAAATGTACACCTAGATTAAATTTTAAACACTGAACCATGATTGATTTGAAAAACAATGACTACAGCTAAAATAACATTTTTAAAAAATTACAAAATCAAACCTGTCAATAAATGGGTTAATGCTTCATATTCATAGGTTAATGCTTGGGATTATTCAGATGGCTAAAATCGATGGTAATTAAAATAATTGGTCATAGGTACTTGACAACATGTCAAGTACAAGTACAACAAATCATTATTTTCAGAAAATTATAGAAATTTTAAAAATAATTCAAGAATATAATACATGAAGTGTAGCAGCAATTATTTTTCTAATAGACTTAAAAAGCGAAATCTGCACGTATAAAAATGACCACTAAACATCGGTATAATTAAAAAGAAAAACAATTTATACTAATATGTGAAGTAACTATAATTAGCAAATATTAACTATAATTAATAGTTGATTCTAAATTCTTATTCCCTGAGGGAGTTCCGAAAAGAGAGAAACTTGCCTGGTAGGGTCCAAGATACCCGGAATGTGCCTATTCTACGGAACCTCTTTGCCTTCGGTAGGGGGCTATAGCAGCCCAGCTGTAGGTAGTCCATGGCCGGTGTGGCTGAAGGATTCGGGACCCAACTAAACGTAAAGAACACTTGAACACTTCTGATATGAGAGGATTATTATCGTAAGTACTCGAAAACTGATAAGATATCATTGCGGCTAATACAAATGCTTTTCCCTTTCAGCCCTATGGCTTGTGAGAGGCCTTGCGGACTGATTATGAAACATTCTTAACAAGTTTTTTTATTGTTATTATTAAAGAGGTAATAAATAAAAAGTTTAATAGCATTGCCTCGCATTTAATTACCTGTAATTTTATAGCCAATTATTAATCTGCCTTTAAGTGGTAATAATATAGTATTGCAATGTTTTTTAATACGTCAGCACTTTTATTGTCTTAAAATGATAAATAACAAGTTATATTATTGCAAAACTTTTCCTGTTCATATATATATATATATATATATATATATATATATATATATATATATATATATATAGAGAGAGAGAGAGAGAGAGAGAGAGAGAGAGAGAGAGAGAGAGACAGGAAGAGGTTGTAAGACGTGGAGGCGGACGTGCAGCAGAAGATAGTGAGGAGATGTGAGGCCAAAGTCCTTCATGGGCTGTCGAGACAGTGGATGAATAAATATATAATTATTTGAAAAAATCTGAAATTAGAAAGAGTTTAGAGAGTAAGGCACTGTGCTAGCAAGCTCCGAGTCACAGGTTCGAGACCAGCAAGGAAGGTACTTTTCTATTCTGTTACAACACCGAGATTGGAAGATCTTAAGTTTGGTATTAATGTATTACGAAAAAGAGAAAGTAAATAATGTATATATATTTTAAAATTTAATAAAATTACTCTAATTCTTAAAAAAAAAGGACATATTGGATTTTTTTTAAATTTTATATAGAAAAAAAATAAATAAAACTACACTTCAAAAACAAACTGCAGAAGAAGTTCGAGGGCTTAAGATCATCATGCAGTGATCTGTGTAAACGAAATATCGACCCAGTGGCCCCGGATAACGGACGGATTTAAAATAATTTGAATTGCCATACCTACACCAGACTCTCGCTTATCCGTTCTCGTCGGGACCGAGATATCACCGGTTAAAGTGAGAGCCGGATAATAAGGAGGGTATAAAAAAAAAATCCAGTATTATTTTAACTCCTACATTATGGAAAAATCGAAATACAGCATACAACTTAATAATTACAGATTATATAAATATGAATTCAAAAGCCAATTCAATTTACTATTTAAAAATTGTCTACAAATGATCTTAGTTTTTCACACATTATATTTTTTTTGTATCAATGAACTGTCTGTTAGTAGCATAGTCTTCACACTTTAAAAAAAAAGTTCAGATGCTACTGTTAATTCTTCTCATGTTATCCTTCGGAGATTCATTTAATGAATTAACAACTGCCTAGTGATGTTTGGGCCCTACGTCAACCACGATAAGCTATCAGGAAAATGTTTTTCTGGTTCAACCCCCATCGGAGGCAGGGTCGATAAACAATTCAACACCAGGCAGGAAGTTAAAAAAAATGAGGTAGATAATAATATCGATTGAAACAGATTTAGACATCATATCAAATATTGAGGAAACTTCGTTCAAAAAACTCAGGCTTAGTAAAAAGTACTATCATGGCAGGATATTGAGATAACTAATTTCAAGCTAACTTTTCTCAGGTATTAATACTGAATAATGGAAATACAACATCTGGGGCTACTGAGTTGGGCTGGGTTTATTGATCTTGTTGAATAGATCGATAAGCAATACAGAAGGAAAAACATCCTATCATATTGTTCTCAATGGATGGATGAAAGTTTCGGTGACAATAAAAGTGATTATTTCTGCTTCATTCTTTTACAGTAAGATCAAACATGGTAAATGATAAGACTTTAGGGAAAAGGCTTAGTAGATCTCAAAACCTCAATTCTGTGTAGGCCGGATAAGAATTTTTTTGTGGAATTTCGCTAAGTAAATGTTTTAGTAGAAATTTCCCTGTTGTACAGATCCGCTTCTTAGGATTCCGTTTCGACAAACGTCTAATGTGGAATCCTCAGACAAGACTGAAACTCTCAAACTTCCAATCCATTAAAAAAGACTCATTTATATGATAGTAATAAAACCTATTTGGACTTAAGGAATCGAGCTATGAGAATCCACCAAACCATCACATCAAATTCCTCTCGAATCTAATACTTACAAAATCCTTTGTGCTCGATATTTCGTCAATTAAATAAAATCATCAACAATCACCTTAAGGTGTGGAGGAATATGCTAGAAAAGGAATTGGGCTGAAGGAGACATCAAACAAGTAGAAATCCTCATTAGAATAAAATTAATGTATGTAAATGACGATATTATCATAGATCGACAAGCGCGCATATAAGATAATGGTCCATTACTTTGGCGCTTGTTATTACTTTAAATAGGATACATGCATTAATTAAATAGGTTACTTGATAGGAATAGGATATATGAATCGGTTTTTGTTAAAAGAGCGTGATCGAAATTTTTTGAGATTTCCACTATCCATATCTATGTTGGAAGAGCGATTTTACAAACTTCTTTTCACTTTAAATGTAAAAAGCAAAGTACACCATTTCAGTTGAAAAGGCGTAATTTTGAATTTTTTTTTTAGTTTTACTAAAGTTTGATTTTGTGCAAATGACGCATTCTCAACAAACTCCTATTCATATGAGACTTTTAATAAATATTTTAGTACTTCATGTAGATTCCAGTCCTTTTATAATAGACCAACAAACGTCTGATCCCATCTAGCCCATTTGCAACCTCGATTTCTTCGTTATTCCTGGTAATCTTCCTGGGCTTCTGAAAAGACTACGCTCAGGGTACATATGGGCAGTTCGGAGATATATATATATATATGTAGATATAATAGAGTTAGTGTGATATAGAGTTATTTATATATAGATAGTGTGAGGTACACATACCGTGAGCGATGACGCCCTCCTCGAGCAAGGCCTGCCACATGGTGGTGGCGCGGTGGCGGTCGAGTCCAGGCTCCAGCCCGACCAGCCAGCTCACCAGCTCCGAGCCGGAGGCGGCCATCTGAACCGAGTGCCGCCCCCCTGCTGTCTTCCTTTCCCGTAGCACAGGCTCCTGCTCATTGAGGAGGAGGGTACGCAGCACCCAGCCAGCTCGCGCCATCTCCATAGAGGGCATCTGCAACACACACTGTCGAAATTAATAATCCTGAGTGTCTTCAATAGAATAGAATTTTATAGTTCTTATCTTATTATTTTAAAGTTATTACAATAAAAAAGGAAAAATATACAATATAAAAGTCTAAGAAAGAAAGAAAATAAGAAAGAAAAAGATACTAAATAAAAAATACCAAGTCCCGCGAGATGTCTGTGTTTCTCTAACCTACTAGCTCAAAAACTATAAACCATACAACAACTGCTCATGCAAAAGAGTTGTGAACGTGTTTTGAAACATACACGTTTAATGGAAATTATTCGTTTCCGTGATAACCAAATCAAGTTTTCAACAACTTAAGAGATAATAGTACAATCATACTAGTTGGATTATTAAGCTTGCATTCCCGTAAATGCTATTTATTTAACAATACAAAGTATTAGTGTACTTTAGAGAGTGAATAAGTGATGCACAAATTATTTAAAGCAGTTTACGAGGGTGAAAATTAAAATAATGAGTGAAATAAAGTTAAGGGAATCTTTCACTGCAAAAATAGAAATGTTTCTTTTTTACCTTTCCGTAAATTTTAGTTTTTGAACATTTCGGGCTTCTGCGCTGCTAATTATAAATAACAACGATCAAGGTGCGATATAGGGTAACTGTACCAATGGTTGACAGGTTAAGAAAAAAATATTAGATTATTGACACTGTTTACTAAAATATTGATGTTAGGTTAATCTTTGTTATGAATTTAGTTAGGCCAAACCCTCTTGAAAACTGGGAATACAATATCCTATGGTTTACATTTACGGTTTTTATAAAAAATGATTTCTCTGAACCTTCTAAATTGTGCCAATAGTTGACATATCAAAATGTAAAGGTTTGGAATGTTGACATTTATTGTGCCAATAGTTGACACTTACATTATTTTTGAATTTCCCAAGGAAAATATTAGATAATAAGGACTGCAATAAAAGTTAATCATTTTTTATTTATAAACTATTCAAAATTGAAATGAAACATATAAAATTTCCACAATTTAATTACTTTATACACAAAAACTTAATAGACAAAAGAAAAAATATTAAACTGAAAAATGAGATCATCCAATTAAGAATAATGCAGATACCAAATAACAAAAATCATTTTAAATTAATCTACCTCAAGTGGGAAACTAAAATGGTACCTTTGCTGTCCATTAAAGGTAATAACTTTGGGCATATGTATCGCGGATATAATATCACATGATGGGACTGTGCAACATGTATCGGTGTTAATAAAAGTTGTTTTCATCCGATGCATGGTTGTAAAAGTAAAACCAGAATCTCTAATTTACTGACAAGTTTAGTAACTTGAGCCAGACATTTTCTATGCTTAAATCTCTTATTTGAGAACCCAACTATTATAAATTTTCCTTCATCAACACTTAAACTACCTTGCTCCTCCTCTTGAAGAAATATTCCTTGATCAACATTAATTCTCTGCTCCTGCTCTTGGGAATGTAAGCTTTTCTGATTTTCTTTTTCGTCCCAAACTTCTGGTTGGGATAGTATGGTTTCTTCTACTTCCAGTGCTGCAGCACTTTCAGGTATCTCCTGATTAACTCAATTTTTCTTAGGTTTCTTTTTAAATTATATTTACAACATTTATTTACAACAACTATTTACAACATCTATAATTATTATAAGTTTATAATAAGTTGTATTATTCAATCCATTCAACTATTTAACTTTCCGATATATTTTATTCCCTAATAAAATAATATTGTAATAATTTCCGACTGTTACAATTATTACTTAATTTAAAAAAATAAACAAAACAAGATTATATCAAATAAGGCTGAGGCTATGCATGGATGTAAACTATAAACACACACGATGTCAACTATACAAACAGAATATTCCACTAGTTGATACGTTTGAACGGATAGTTGACACCCCTGTCGAACATTGGTTAGGATGGAGCTAGATCAGTGATTCCACCACCGATATTAAACCCAGATATTTTTCAAATCAAGCCAATTATTTTAAACTATCAGTTTCATCAGAGTAAAAAACACCAATAGTTGACATCGATGTCTACTATTGAAATTAAGGATTAATTTTTGTTCTAATAGTTGACACCCACATTTAAGCCCTAAAACATTGTATAAATAAATCGAAAAAGGATATCAAATGATTCTCATGAACTTAATGGATATCATGATCATAGTTAAAAAATAATTGAACATAAATAAACCAACCAAAAAGCTTATTTAACTTGACTTCCACCTTAATGAAAAAGGGTAGCAAGAACCAAGTTTTCAGGCCACTAGAATATTTGCCATTACAACCTGTCACAAATAAGCTTGAGTTTTCATCACACTAATGTCGATGGCAGCACATCTAACTAGTATAACTTAGCAAATTACCGCCAAATTTTGAACCAAAATAATCTACCCTGAATCTTATTATTCACACTTTTTGTGCAAAATGTCAACTATTGGAGCACTGTCAACTATTGGTACAGTTACCCTAATATACCCTTATATTATTAACTTAAAAAAAAAAAAAAAATTAAAACTGAGGAGATCACGCGATTTCAATGTATCCGAGTATATTATATCACCGATTTTGTATGTCGCAGTACAGTAGCAAATCATATATATATGTATATATATATATAAGTATTTTGATTATGGTTGACGCAATGGTGCGAGAAAATATGGAGCAAGTCAGGACCAATAGGCCAGCTATCGACGTAGAAGAGCAGACAATAGAAGGGTGAAGAAGACAGTCCTTTATCTGTTCGGTCCTCCTAGCCTTCAAAAGAATAGCTCATTGCCGGGGGCAGCTTTCTTTAGCCCCTTTTATTTTCCATTGGTCGAAATGTACTTGTTGGAAATTGGAGTGGAATATCTTGGATCTATTGGAGTGGAGTCTTTGTTTTAGGGCTCAATTAAACTTTTCAGTTGATTTTGGATTTTAAACATTTGCAGCTGACAGTTTTTTTGGGTTTAAGAGGATAATTTATAGACTTGTTAATCATTAAACAATTATCTATTAAATTTATCTGAAACTTATAAGAAACTTGAAACAAAAATTTACATTTTAGCTTCTCGCATGCAGTTTTACTGTGTACAGAATTATTGGAGTATTTTCAAACATGAAAAACAATCCTTAGTATGTTATTAAAACAGGAATATTTAAACTTGATAGTAGGGATTATCCGTCTTCTTTCCAACGCACTTAGTTTATGACGGATAGAGAATAGGTAAAAATATCACGTAACTGTAAGAGAATAATTTCAAATCCAAAAAAGGGAGAACGCGATTTCCCATAAGAATTCGTTTTCCCCAGAGGAAAGAGCGGTGTATATTTTAAAGTGTAAAGGAATCCAGTACGCTATTAGCGCACAATTTCCTGGTTGTAATCGTTCAAAAAAATTTAAAATATCTTACAGCATCTTCTTCTGAAGATGAAAATACTCTATGGTAAATATAAAAAAAAAGAAATTCCCGAAATTCAGTCAAAGAAATGATATATCATATATCAAATAAAAAAACAATAAGTACTTACAGTAACAGAAGAAAACAAAATGTAATAAAACTTACAGTCGAAATAACCATTATTCTCCAAAATTAGCGTTAATAAACAAAACAAAAGTGTTTAATCAGGAAAAGTGAAACGAAATACAGTTATTACAAAAGGAAAGTAATAAGAAAATAATATAGAAGACTAAAAGAGTGAGTTTGCTGGTACCCGGTCTAACACGTAAGGACCTTTACTAACGATTAATATTAAGATTATTGATGGAGTTGAAAAAAATTAAATATACAATAAACGGGTTATGCTATACTGTTGACATATAACATGATAATGTTTGATTCATTGTTTCGTGGTAAAATACACATGTTTGTGTCTATGTTGTTATCATTGAAAGGGAACAGTTTTTCCAGAAACTAATTATCTTAATGTAAAGAATACTAGATAAGAATTTAATCGATGCCGATTTACAAATGAGTTTTTTCTTTGCCGTGTAATCTCTGCTCCCTCATTATCTAAGGTTTATTTTTAATCTTTTTTTTAAGACTCCTCATTGGATTTTACAACGAGGAAAATGGTCATGATGAGAATTAGGCGATTATTTGGGAAAACTTATGTTGTATAAATTATTTTTACATCAATTTTTAAAATTGTATAAATATGCCTTACAGAAACCTTCTCCATTTGGGGGGGGGGGATTATCGTGACTAAATGTCATTATAGGTGGTATATAATGAATAAAAACGTATTTCTTCCGCCCAAGTGAAGTGGTTACATACCTCGGTGTAGGGGTAGGTACGGGCCTAAATACCTCGCCTCACTTGGACTATCTGACGACAAGGGTGACCCAAACCGTCAATGGTCTGAGTCGTGTGGGAGGTGCATTCTGGGGGCTCAGAAACCCGACCACTATGAATATCTATAGAGGAATAGTGGAAAGTATCCTGAGTTACGCATCACCCTTCTGGAACCACAACCTCTCACTGCGACAAAGGAAAAGGCTGGCTTCAACCCAGAGAATGGCTCTGCTGCGGATCACTAGAGCCTACAAGACAACGTCTCATGAAGCGATGCAAGTATGTACTTGCAGGAGCGGTACCTCTCGACCTCCTCCTGCAAGAAACAATCATAAAATATAAATACAAGAGAGAGGGCTCAAGAGGACTTCCAGAGGAACTTCAAACGAGGATTGGGAATGGGCCAAACAAGTGGAAAAAGATAATCCGGGATGACACGATTGAGAAGTGGAGCTTGCGGTGGATAACAACCCCGAGCGGGAGTACTCTGAAAAAATATTTTCCCTCTGTAAAATCGCGGCTATCCGCTAGGTGGGTCCTCCCGGACTATTGGGTTTCCCAATTCCTCACTGGTCATGGAGGATTTTGAGCCAAACTCCACAGTCTTGGCGTGGATGTCGAGCCTCTATGCGTAACATATGGTGTTCCCGAAACTGTAGAACACGTGATCACGTCCTGCACCGCGTTTGAGGCGATAAGGGCCAAACTGATGCGATCCTTAGGGATCTACTGCCTCACTGAGGAAGAATTTCCTCAATTCGTTACTGAGGAGAATTTTCCTCAGTTTAAACGATTCATTAATGAATGGAAAACGATCGAGGGGCCTGCACACTTTAACATAGGAGCCCGAGGAAGAAGACGAGGGCAGCCACCGAGAAGACCACCAAAAGATGAAGTCCGCCCTGGGCAGATGGTGACGGAGTGATAGAGGAAGAAGGAGTGAAGAAAAAGATACAAAAGAGAACCATGGTATCAGCGACGCTAAGCGTTTTAGCTTAGTGCCTCTGTTGCCGAAACCCGTATGGCCATTAGGCCAGGTAGGGATGGAAATAAATAAATAAGTAAATGATCTTTCTTCCGCATCATAAAAAAAAATTATGCATTTTAAACCAAAAATTAACGGAAAATTTTCATTAAAACTAGTTAAAGTGAATTTGATTATTTTAAATAACGTAATCAAAGGTGTTATATAAAATCTAATAATATATATTTTTCTCCTCATTCATCTTAACTGAATTAATTAACTACCAAACAAGACGGTAAAAAACTATGGAAGAAACGTGTATAGATATAAAAGGATAATATTAATGGAACGTGGGGATTCGAAGATTTTTTTTTCGTTGTTTAAGTTATTCTGAAAAATTTAACAAAGATAGAAATACTATTTTCTTTATTTTTTTAGTTTCTAAATTTAAATTAATGTCATGTTCTACGGGATATATATACCTATTTTTTTTTTTAGTATTTTTTTTTTTTTTTTGTATTCTTGAAATAAACCGTATTGCGTGGGAAATAAATATTTTAAAAACTAAAGAGTGTAATCTTATCGTGTTATCTTTAATATTAGATGGTAAAATGCCTCAGTCAAGTAAGAAGCAATTTTAAATGATAAGATGGATGAAGAGCGAAATTACTTGTAAAAAAAAATGTAATGTAATTACTAGTGGTGCGGGAGTTCCGAATGGTAGCATACTTGTGGAACCATTATTTTTCAACTTTTGACAGGGCAGACTTGCTCGAGGACCTTCAGACTTTACGAGCAACAAACGCTTATCACAATGTACAAAAAAAAAAAAAAAAAAAAAGAAAAAACCCTCAAATATCTTCTTCTACCCTGCAGAACTATCTAAATGTTATTTTCGGGTTGGACAACCAGGTTGATGGTAAAAATGAATAGGAGGAAGGGTGTTTTATCAACCTTCACTCTTAATCATAGTTTAAGCCTTCTCGGGTACTTTTATAAGACTCCAATTCCCGAATCTCAGGAAGTATGATATTTGGGACTTCACCGCGACAAGAGACTAACATGAAGAATCCTTACCGGACTAAAAAGGAAACAACAAAGGTTTTGGATGAATGTCCATGTTACTCGACAGATTCTCTATTTTCAAAGTACTTCTAAAACCTTTATGAATATACGGGATAGAGCTATGTGGCGGGCACTTATGAAATAATCAAATATTCATCAAGAATTCAAGCGTCCAGTCTAAAGTATTGGGTAGAATAGTGGAAGCACCTTTCCACGCGAACAATGATTGGACATCCGACCAGTATTGGACACAGCAACACAATCTTACATCCACCACGTACTGACACATCAATTTTAGCACAAAAACAGAAATCAATCACAAATCCACACATCCCAACCCGATGAATTCCATTCCAGAGGAAAGACTTGCTAATTTAACAACTACTCAATGAGAGAAAAATAAATGAATGGTAAAATAAATAAATCTTTAACGTTATTAACCTCTTAAATTCTGGATTAAATTCTGAAAATTTTAAGTAAATGAAAAAAGAAATTGTTTAGTTGCTTAATTTATTGATCAATAAACATGCCGAGAATGTAAAAAATAGCTCAAGTAAGAAAAGTAAACAAACAGGAAAAGAACAAAGAATACAGGAATAACTTCCCTACAACCTCAGTCTATTTTAAATATTTACAATACGTGACTAATCTACCATTGATGTTTCCTTCTAATTCGCCGTAAACTCTCTTCCGAATTCTCGTTCTTCCGCTAACCGCTGCTTAGAGTGGATCAATGAGTAGGTTGTGTTACTAAAAAGGTGTTTGAGGAATTCGAATCTTAAAATATAAAGTTGCGACAGTCCGAGGAATGTAGAAGAATTTATATTTTATTATATATTAGTGGGTCTAAATGATTTTTTTATTTATAAAAATTATAATTCATAAATCCAAATAAGCAATAAATTATTAACAACGTTATAAAAAGTAATTACACAAAAGTAATCATATGCTTCGATGTACAGAGCAAGACTCAGCCTCTAGTCCATCGTCTCTTATATTTATTCCGAAATCAAACATTTTAAGAGGACGTAAAAAATTCTCGAAACATTCAGAACATGTACCTACCTACTAGAACAGTTACGTAAATATTAAAAAAAAAGTCCAGAACTCTGCTCAATGTAATATACAAAATAATTTGTTTTTCACGTAATTCAGCTTATAATTTGATTTGAGGATGTGGTTCTATTTGCGACGGAATAAGGGGTATTTAGGATTGGATGCGAGAGCAAATTAATGTCTCAGGGACTCTTTAACACGTTCACACATAACAATTTGGCTGCCATGTCACCTGAAATCGAGTAACTGTTCTCTTGTCACAGAATTGAATATTGACATTTTGTAGAAACGAGAGCATGGCTCGCAGGTATTCTTTTTCGGCAGTCAAAGTGTTAAAGATCTAATTATTTGGCAGAGGCAGCATTCTAGCGTGAGCCACCGGTGGTACACGCCGTCCGATGAGGCAATCAAGTGTGAGCCTCCGGTGGTACGGTGGTGTGCTAGAAAGTGTTAGGAAAGTAGAAATAATTTCTACTACTAAATAGCTGAAAATTAAAATAATGAAAATTTAATGTAAATCCATTTATTTTTATATTTATTTGTATTTATTTACATTTATATTCATATACTTATAAACGTATAAACATTTATTTTTTAATAACAATTATAATTAATATCGTATTATAAACATAAATAGTATTAAGTAAGTTAGATAGTATTTTTTATTGTTGGAATGCTAGTACTGCATAATGCCCTGGAATAGCTCCCGTCCAATAGAGCGAACAGCATTTCCGGCGTGAACTAATTCCTAAGTAAGTCCAAATAGGTCTCGTTACTGTATGTACATAATACAGGAGTATTTTATGGGATTGCAATCCCATAATTTATTTGTATATTTAGTCGTGAAATATTCGATTTTCTTTCAAAAAAATTTCTAAATAAGGATTCTTCTTTCGATTCCAAGCCGTATACAACTTTTACAGTAATTAATTAATTCTTCTTTCGAATCCGAGCCATATATTACTTTTACTGTAATTAATTAAATCTAGTGCAAAGTTAGAAAAAAAACACATAAAAAATTATAGCGAAAAAAATTAATTAAATTAAGTAAACAGTGTTTATTTGCTGAGCTGACGCACACGTTCCTCAGAAGTAATAATTACCTATTGATAATATTATTATTATTACGGGTAATTAACAGTAAAGATATCCTTGGAACAATAGTTAGAGATAAAGGCAAACACGAACAAGTATTAAGGTATTAACGCAAGAATGACGACTGTTGTGTTATGATAAATGACTTGACGAGCTATTGAACACGTGTATTATGTTGACAATGATTTGCAGGCCGGCGTTAGGAATCGGTAATGACCTTATTAGCATATTGGCTCAAGGGGCTTTGCCCGCTGAAACATCCTCGGCAGGCCAGATTACAGAATCGCATATTTTTGAGTTTTGTCTATAGTACTTACCAAAGATATATTACAAAACATGGAAGCTCTTGGTTTCAGTACATTTTAAGGGAGTACGTTCATTGTTTAACACGGAGGGGTTATTTAAAAAAAAAAACAGCCTATTTAAATTTATCACAATGGTGAAATGGAGGTTGGGAAATTACTTGTACGTGAGGCCGAAGTTTAGACCCGAGTTTCAGATCTTTATCAGGGCTGGCACATTGGGGAAGGTGGGGTAAGATATGATTAAGCTATCATGTTTTTTTTTTACCGCTCTGAATGAATGAGAGAACTGAAAATGTAATGAAAAGTTTGTAAATATATTACCTGATGCAAACCTTGCTTAAAATTGTGTTATTAAAGTTCAATGAGAACATCCAAATTTTTTTTTGAAAAAGTTATTATTCGTCATCTGTCACAGTAGCGGATCCAGGGGGGGGGGCGCGGGTGACCCCCCCCCTGAGAGGTGAAGAAACTCAAAAAGTATTGCAATTTCTATATAAAATGAGCTATATTTAGTCATTTTTCAAGTCCACTAATTGAAAATGAATTGTATTTAAACATTTACAGTAATTTACGTCATTATGTATTTTAAATTAGGGCCTTCATTACTCATGAAATGTAAAAAAAAAAGTGCGCCCACCCAGAAAATTTCTGGATCGGCCACTGCCCGGTCATGGGGTAAGATGAACAAAAAATTCTTTGATTTTTTCAATTCGAACACATTGAAAACTATCTTCATTTAAAAATGAAACATTGAAACAACAAACTTTATTTTAAACATTAATTATAAAAATATTATTATATATTTATTAGCACAAAAGTCAGAATTGTAGGGTGTTTGGGCGGCTTGCTCTTGATCCCAATCTAAGCATTCGGCGTGAGCCCATTTGAGGGACTTAAAACAGTTGTGCCTTACTTCATCTTTTCCCTCTTCCCCTCATATGATACAGAAATTATCTTCATCGAAAACATCGAAATCCATATTGTCATCAGTGTCTACATAAGGACTCGTCATCATAAGATGAAAAGCAGAAAAATAGACCTCTAGTCTTGATTTTGGTTCCTTTCTTTTTCTTTCCTTTCTCTGCCAACTTTTTCTGTCTTTTCTGCTCTTTATCTTCTTGCACTTTCCCATTGCACCGTTATTCGAGATTCAGATTTTATATCTTTACCAAGAATTATATAATCTTTCTTATATATAATATTTATATTAGATATTTTCATGTGCTACTTAGGTATATCTTTTTATTTAGCTGAAACTATAAAATTATATCGTATAAATGAAATTAGTCAACCTGGTGAGAGGGCTCAACCTTTTACTAAACACATTTTGTAATCCACACGAGTTGATTTCAAGGACTTTTTAAATAGTTATTTTTAATTATTATTTTAATACAATTATTATTTAATACATTTGTTAGGGGGAGGAAAATATATGGGGGGACATTTATTGAAATATATTTATTATTTTATTGAAAACAAAGAAACAAGACAAGGATGGATTCATAGGCTATCAACACCGAATCGTGATCTTTGATGTTATTTCGTTTCTTTCATCCTACTCCTTTTTAACTTCTGAATCCTTTAATTACCTGGAAGTGCCATCATAGAGCTTTTCTTAGTTTTGAGGACTACAATGTTACCTTTCGATACAAAGGATATCGAATAATACTTAGAACCGTTTTGGGGGCTGAGGCTGTCTCGCTGAGGTAAACTTTAATTAAAGGTGCAACTCGATGGAGGCTTCATAACTGATGCCTATTGTTAATCGCCTCTGCCCTTCCCCTCTCACGGAACCTAATTATAAACTTCATCGAATTCTCTCAGGCTAATTTTATAGCACCCAACATCCTGTTCCTTAGCAGTTCGCTCAAGAATCGTATTGTATATAAAATAAATAAATAAATGGCTAAGAGAATCCGAATGTTCTGTGCCAGACCTACATCCAGAGACATCGACAAAATATTATTGTCAATCCAAGATCGGTTAGCCCAATTAAGTTTCGTTCTGATCCTCGGGAATTAACCGGTTGGATCCTGTGTTAGCAGCTTCTCAGTTCTTGTAATTTAAGATCAATTCATACTAATTTTATACGCTACAAAGTGTATCAATTATATTAATCATATGCAGTTATTGAAATTTTTCCATTTTTTATTAAATTAAATACGTTAGGAAGATTAGAAATTGTATTTGTGAATATTACAACGTTTGTTCAGTTTTTATTTACTATATAATATAAACAAGCTTACTTTACAAGCAATCTATTGCATGAAATTATCTGGCAGACAATTCGCTTTACCGTAAAATGTTTTGTTATTTTCAAATTGGATTATTTTTTCCTTTCAATAAACATTATTACTATTACATATGCAGGTATTGAAACTTTTCCATTTTTATTAAATTAAATACGTTAGGAAGATTAGAAATTGTATTTGTGAATATTACAACGTTTGTTCAGTTTTTATTTACTATATAATATAAACAAGCTTACTTTACAAGCAATCTATTGCATGAAATTATCTGTCAGACAAATCGCTTTACCGTAAAATGTTTTGTTATTTTCAAATTGGATTATTTTTTCCTTTCAATAAACATTATTACTATTACATATGCAGGTATTGAAATTTTTCCATATTTATTAAATTAAATACGTTAGGAAGATTAGAAATTGTAGTTGTGAATATTACAACGTTTGTTCAGTTTTTATTTACTATATAATATAAACAAGCTTACTTTACAAGCAATATATTGCATGAAATTATCTGGCAGACAATTCGCTTTACCGTAAAATGTTTTGTTATTTTCTAATTGGATTATTTTTTCCTTTCAATAAACATTATTACTATTACATATGCAGGTATTGAAACTTTTCCATTTTTATTAAATTAAATACGTTAGGAAGATTAGAAATTGTGTTTGTGAATATTACAACGTTTGTTCAGTTTTTATTTACTATATAATATAAACAAGCTTACTTTACAAGCAATCTATTGCATGAAATTATCTGTCAGACAAATCGCTTTACCGTAAAATGTTTTGTTATTTTCAAATTGGATTATTTTTTCCTTTCAATAAACATTATTACTATTACATATGCAGTTATTGAAATTTTTCCATTTTTTATTATATTAAATACGTTAGGAAGATTAGAAATTGTATTTGTGAATATTACAACGTTTGTTCAGTTTTTATTTACTATATAATATAAACAAGCTTACTTTACAAGCAATCTATTGCATGAAATTATCTGGCAGACAATTCGCTTTACCGTAAAATGTTTTGTTATTTTCAAATTGGATTATTTTTTCCTTTCAATAAACATTATTACTATTACATATGCAGATATTGAAATATTAAAATAACCACATTAGCTTAATTACTGCGTAACATTACAGCCCGGGATGGACTTTGGCTTTCCTCACAACATTGCACTATAAATCCGGATGTATGCGGTCATTAGTTCATTAGTCTCTTCTTGACTTATCTACGACCTCATTGGTAATATACGAAGTTATTTCTTCTAAATTTCTTTTTTATTTTTCCATGTAATAAATGAAAAATAAGGATCTTGTTTCAAGAATCAATTTTAGCTTTGTTGTATTGAGGTTCGGAAAATTGGAAAAAAAATATTAAGCATAAACCTTTATGGCTACATTTTAATCTATTTAACAACTATCGAACCGAATAAATGTATAATTATTTATTTATGACCAATGGTTCAGAAACTCACAAATTTATAAGTTCTCTGATGGTTGAGAGAAAAAAAAAAAGATTTACCTTTTTCTTTACTGATAACACCGATTAATCCGGCGAGTCGTTAAAGCGAGAGCCGGTCAAGCGGGAGTCTACTGTATTTAAGTGCCTAATGTGATAGTTTTAAATGGTTCTGTGGATTTTTAAAGTATTTTTGCATGGAAAAGCAATGAGCGTTTTCATATAAATAGCTCACCTCTGTTATGGGCTTGGCTGGGTCGGAATCGTCCAGACTTAAACCTCTCTTGTTGTTGTTGTTGTTCTGGTGCAGCGGGGGTGAGGGGGTTTGGCTCTTCACCACCCCGCCTAGCCCTGAAACAAAAATAGGTCATTCTAAAAAATAATAATAACAGGAAATCATTAATAATTTTTAAGTCACAATCTTTTTCGTTGATTTTATTCAAGAATCCAATCAGCTATATTTTCTAAAATCTCTAATGTTTCCAGCATAAAAAAAATCCTATAATGATACGTCACGCATGGGAAGGATTGGGTACCCCTTGTCTGGCTTGTTTCAGTTACGTGTAACATTTTATTTTATTAACCGACTTCGAAAGAGGAGGTTACTCAATTCGATACGTATGTGCCTAACATAACATGTTATAAAACATGTTATTTTATTTTAATTTTAATATTTACATGTAAACATGAAACATGTTATATTATTTTAAAATATGTATCATGCTTTGTATATGTCTTCAATGGTCAATCAATAGAAGGAAAAATGGTCTCCCTCCTAAAATTGTTCAAAGCAATATTTTATTTCACACTAAATAAAACTTTCCTGTTTCCAATTGATGTCTAAAGGAAACAGAAAATATTTGAGAGACCTTGTGATCAGATAATACAATAACCAGACTAAAAAAACACCAACTAAAAAACAGGTAATCGAGTGGTTGTGTTTTCTCTGACAATGATCTCAATTCACGTTATCTTCCTTTTAGTTGTAATAAAAAGATAACATCCAGACGTTATTGGTAGAATACCTTTGGCCTGATCCTGAAAGTAAGCACATTGAGGGGCTAAATCGAATAACAATATATTTAATGATATATGAGAAACATGCAGTTATTTATGATATTAATTGAATATTCACTTAATTTGAATAATATTTCTAAATGTGAAATCCCAATATGTCAACTTGTATAACAAAAACTCCAACGGCTAATGAGTTCTCATTAAAATTTCAAACAGATATTTCAGTCCTTTGTTAAATTCGACATAATGAGAAATTAAACAATGATAATTATGAAATGATAATCACCATTTTCATTTACAAATTAGAAAACAATGAAAATAAATGTAAGTATTCAAATTTTTTTATATCTCCCTTAATAAATTATTTAGGCACCAAATATAGTTTTATATATTGAACAATTTACATAGCTAAGAAAATCTGTGCTGCAATACAATAATAATATTACGAATTATGTAGATATTTCAAGTAAGATAAATGTCACGAATTATATTTGTTATTTAATTTTATCAAATTGAGTGATATTCTTCGTTTCCAATCCGATCTTCAGTGAAACTCGTGGAAAAAGTTCATAAAAATAATATAGTTACTCTATAATAGCAACTGCTCGACATTTTCATCCATAAGCCACAACCATCGATTTCATTCCGATGAAAGATTAGACAAGTTAGTTTCTTCAAAACGACCTTTTCAACGTCGATTAAATCAGGACAAAATTGACCTGGCCGTTGTAGAACTTTGACCACATCCGATACATATTGTCAGCTATTTCATGCTTGACTCAATCTTGAAAAACTTGACGTAATGGGAAAATAGAAATTTGTGATGTAAAGATAAGATAAGATAATAGTCTAGAGTTATCAACAATATTCTTTACCTTTTTATAATGTATTAGGATTTCATTCTGAAATCAAACATTATTTTCCCGACAGTGGTTGAGCTAGCATCTGTCATAAGTAATTATATCTTACTTTCACTAGCTGGTTCCTGATCACATCTTGCCTTATTTGAATAAATAATTTTCTTTAAATACCTTTATTGATTGAATTATTGACTTTTCTTGCCATAATCGGTTGGATCGATGAAAAATTTGAAATTGCAGAGACATGTTTGATTTACAAATCGCCAAAGCTCTCAATGTAAAACATTACGCCCAATCGATTCTCAGGATAAAATTCAAATGACCTTTAAGGTCGCCATGCTCAGTTTAAAACGCCTTCACCCTTTTCGTCACATTATTCCAGACTATTAAACTGGATTCCGTATAGACCACTCCATTATCCAGCAATGTCATTGTGTGGTGGACGTTGTCTCGTCTGGTTTGGAACGCGGAATGCACTGTCTATGGTCTTTCGACGTAGAAAAAGCATTTGACCGAGTTCAGCACCAATGTTTGCTGTAAATTTCTACCTCTTACATGCTTTCTTATTACCCGCTCCTACCATTCAGAGAGATTATTCAAAGTAAATCTGCTAGTGTTCCTCAATCCTAGGTCCCACACTCTACAGAGTTAATACAGCTGGCATCAACACATGTGTACTTTTTGTTAATAATGACCCAATCACATTTCTCGAGGAATGATGTCGAAGGAGAAAAAAATCAATCCCAACATATCCCATCAAATAACATTTACTCTACATCGTAAACCTACGACTATCTGTCCTAAATTTTCTTCGATACTCAACTTATCCCTATCGAACAGATCCGAAACTTAAGACTCCACGTTGAAAACCTCACATATGACTGAAACGAGAAGAAACTGCACCGCTCTAACGACTACTTCAGCACTTATTATACAAAAGTTTCATTTTTATGACATAGATAAGATATATTTGGACTTTCGAACCATCAAATTGCTCTCGGTTCCAGTTCTTAGAATTAGAAATCCTTAATGCTCTTTTTTTTTTTTTTTTTTTTTTTACCAATAAAATCATCCACATTGACCTTAATCTTCCATATGCCGCCGATTTGGCCAGATACAGGTACCAGACCTTTCTTAAAAAGTTCCCGAACCATACTAGCCCATAGGTTTTCAATTTTGCTTCCTCCTCTCTCCCTGACAATCCTCCTCGACATCTGAAAATATTGCCTTGTGACCTTCCTTTTCATGTCATCATTTGTCCTTATTTCATAGCGAACACATTAATAGATGCATTTTAACGTACAGTCTTAAATTTAAAAAAAAAAAAAAATTTAGCCATCACTTTGAACTCTAAAACTTTGGTTCTAAGCAACTTTTTAGAAATAATCTATTCAGAAATAATAAGCCATAACTTTTTCAAATGCCAGTGGTTGAGAGATGATTTTTATCCCTAAAATCGTGTTGGGCCCAAACAAAAATATGTAGGTATGTTAAGTTCCATTCTAATCGGTGAGTGTCAGTTGGGTAGTGTTACTTGTAAGTGTAGATTTTCTATGTATATCCTCCATAGATGGCTCGGTGTTCTCTTAAAACTTTAATACAGTTTTATTGATTTTTTTGAAAATTAAGATGTTGCGATAGTGATATTAAAACATCAATTAAAAACGTTGATAAAAAC
Source organism: Aelia acuminata (assembly GCA_911387785.2). Lineage (NCBI taxonomy): Eukaryota > Metazoa > Arthropoda > Insecta > Hemiptera > Pentatomidae > Aelia > Aelia acuminata. The sequence goes on along the minus strand of OU426983.1, from coordinate 71,065,084 downwards.
CTAAATTATGTAAAAAGGATTTAAAAAGATTAAAATTAACACGTTTTGTTAACTACAGTGATAATAATGTTTTATTCCGTTCCATGCTCTTTCCAGTATTAATAAGTGAACAAAAAATACTTAATTGATCATAAAAATGAAGAAAAAAAATCAATTATATTGCTTCTATATCCAATGTATTGTAAAGGATGGATAGCTGATGTTGGAGATCAGGGGGGCAAGCATTCGTTGTGACTTATTATGCCAACGACCAGCAGGACTTGGGGTGAAATAAATAAATAAGTTACATGTTATGTGAATGTAATTTGAATAATGGATGACGCTACAATTGGACCTGTTGATAGAGCACAGTACTTGCAGGCTGGATGCTGGTGGCTATTATAGAGAGCGGAAGGGTAAGCCGAGGTAACGACCACTATCGATTCCGGCTAATCTTGCCCAATTAAAACCCGGGGCAGGCTAAGTCGTCTTGTTATACAAACATTTTGAGGGGCTACCACAGCTATATTCCTACCTGTCTTGTGAGCTGTACCATGTTAAAATAAGTTTATGGATTCGTAATATATAATATAACGGCTCGGTTATGCAAAAATCAAACCCGTGAACCTAGATTATTGAAAGTATTCGCAATGTAAGTAATTGGTGAAGAATTCCTTTTTGCAAAAAAAAAAAAAAAGCTATTTTCTTGAACCTAGTGTTGTGATGATGTGCGTACCTTACTACTGAGTCATATAAACATGATTGAAGTTTCAAACGGAGAGGTCCATTTAGCAAAATTTCGTTGCGGCAAGGAAAAACTTCATCTTAGCTATCTAGTATTGTGCTATTGACCAATATAAAATTAGATTGAAATTAAAAAATAATTTCCTTACTATTTCGCTTGATTTGTAATTTATATTGGAAATATATTAGTATGTTTTTATTAAAAAAAAATTTATTTAGAAAAACAATAATACTGTATTTGATACTATAACTTGAATAAAAAGTTGTCCTTTTTTTTTAAAAAGCCAAGTTGTTTGAATGTTATTTTAAGAAGTTTCTCGAGTATTTTTTTATTAAATGATTCAATACTTGGCTACTGTTAGATGAAATAAACTGATGGAAAATAAGTAACTTGATTTTTTTATATTCCTTCCTAGAATTGTTTAAAAACAACGATACTCATATATATACACACACACACACACACACACACACACACACACTGTTCAATAGGGCGTTAATATTAAAAATAATGATGAAGGAGAATAATAAAAAAAAAGAAAGAACGGTGAAATTACAGAGAGAGAAAAACAAAACTTTTATTCTTAAGGAAAATTACAATTAATAAACAGCTCGAGCATTAGATAAAATGAAATAAAATAAAGCTGAACCATATGACACTTCTAATAACAACAATAACTTAAAAGGTTATGAATGAATAAAGATGAAGAAAAAAAGAAACTAGAATTCTTGAAATTAAATGAAACTTAGCACTAACAATTTTACAATGAATTAAGGCCTTAGAGCATGTTAAGATATGATCATGAAACATTTAAGAAAATTAAACAGAGATAAAGAAAACCAGACTAATTGACAGAGCTCTGTATTCTAATCCACTCCTGGTGATTAAAATAATTAGCTGTTAAATACGGCGAACAAACCCACTAGTGTTTCTGAAGGCGAACTTCCGGTGAACTGAAACTCATAGAGATATGCTTGGGTTGCACAATCTCCAACGTTGACCTCTCTTCTGCTCTGAGTCAATTCTTTGAAGAAAAATGGCAATTGCATATAGTAAGATCTTACTTACGTGGTCGACTAGCAATCTGACCAAAGATAACACCTGCGTCGTGATGGCGGCCGGTGGCAGGATGGTTGAGAGATGGAGATCTTAACGTGACGGCGGTCGACAGCAGAGTGAGGCGGAGTGGGGATGACGCACGTGGCGGTAGACATCCGACAGCTGATCTTCATGGCCTTCTTAACTTGCACTTAAGCTACGCACTTACAATAAGTTAGGAGGCATTGGATGGCGGGAAACATTGTTTTTAAATTCAAACAGTCTGAGACTGAACATCCCCCCCCCCCCATGGCGCGGATGCGGCATTATTGAGAGGGTAAGGGGCATAGGCGATTAACGGGACGTTTAAGCAAGCCTGAAGGGGTTAAGATGCTGGCCACTCGGGCTACATTGTCAGTACCTGGAAACAGCTCGACGACCCGGGCGAGAGGCCAGTAAAGGGGAGGCAGATTGTCCGTTTTGACCAGAACGAGAGCACCCGGAGCTAATTCAGGAGAGGAGTCCGTCCAGCGGGAACGCTGTTGAAGAGTGTGCAGATACTCTACCGTCCACCGTTTCCAGAATGATTGGTGAAGTTTATCGACTAGTTTCCATCTTGTTAACCGATTAACCGGGGTGTCGGAGACATCGCGACTAGGTGGGGCGTTAAGAGGTCGGTGAATGAGAAAATGGCCAGGGGTTAAGGCTTCTAAGTCTTGAGGATCCGGAGAGAGAGCGCACAAGGGGCGACTATTGAGAACGGCCTCTATTTGAGTCAAGAGAGTAGAAAATTCCTCGAAAGACAGAATCTGGGAACCCATAACAGTACGGAGATGTCGCTTGGTGGATTTGACTGCAGCCTCCCAAAGACCTCCGAAATGGGGAGCACTAGGCGGGATAAAATGCCATTGAATTCCCAGGGCGGATGAGCGTTGTGATATTGCCTCGCGGGTATCAGCGTGTCGCAGGAAACGCCCAATTTCGTTCAGCTGGCGACTAGCCCCTACAAAATTAGTACCGTTGTCACTATAGATGTCAGAGGGAACGCCGCGGCGACTGCAGAACCGAGCGAAAGCGGCAAGAAATGCGGGGATGGAGAGCTCGGAGGCGAGTTCTAGATGCACAGCTTTGGTGGAAAAGCAGACAAAGGCGCAGATATAGGCTTTAGTGACGCGGCATCCCCGAATGCGGGCAGAAGAAACCGAGAAGGGACCGGCGTAGTCGACTCCTACTTTAAGAAAAGCATACGTGGATGAAACACGGTCTTTAGGGAGCGAACCCATGGTGGGAATGAGTGGTTGGGGGTTGACTTGAAAACATCGGTTACACTTTGCTAGGCGATGGCGAACAACGTTCTTTCCGTCTAAAATCCAAAATCTCTGGCGAATGAATGAATGAGTAGCAGATGGACCGGCGTGTAAGTTGGTAAGATGAGCATTATCGATTATTAAGTGAGTGAGGGGGTGATCCTTAGGAAGTAATGCCGGGTGTTTAGCATCAAACGGGCGAGGAGCAAGATGAAGACGACCGCCTACGCGCAAAAGGCCGTGGGAATCGATGAACAATTGTAAAATGCGTTTAATGCGCAACTTGGAGGCGGGTTCTGACGCGGCTTTATATTCATCTGCTAGCGCGACTTGTTGGACTCCGCGGACTAGGGTATCAAGTGCCATGTTTAGTTCAACGGCGGAAAGAAACCCGGTGTATCGGCGATCAGGATTCCTACAGTTGTGGGCGAAGCGGAGGCACCAGGCGGTGATTCTCTGGAGTTGAGTCAGGGAAGAATATCGACTTTCCAAGTCGAGGGAAGTTAGGGCGACACAAGTGATGATTTCTTTGGAGATTCGACGCTCCTTGTTAACGGCGTCAGGCGGGGAATCTATGTGCGATTTTGGCCATTGACTAGGCGGTTTTGATAACCAGGAGGGACCTGTCCACCACAGAGGATGACGGGTGAATTCATTGGGGAATAGCCCCCGAGAGGCACAATCGGCGGGGTTTTCCTTACCGTCAATGTGACGCCATTGAGAAGGGGAGATAACTTCCTGTATTTCAGTGACGCGATTGGCCACGAAAGTTTTCCATCGGTGCGGCTCGCCGCGAATACAGGTGAGGGCTACCGCGGAATCCGAGAAAGCAACGATATCTTCAAATGGTTGAGGGAACATACCGAGAATTTTAGTGGTTAATTTTGCTAAAAGGTGAGCTCCGCATAATTCTAACCTTGGAAGGGATACCCTTTTGAGGGGAGCTACTCGGGACTTAGCTATGAGGAGATGAACCGCGATTTCACCGGCGGATGAGGTAGAGTGGAGATAAATGGTGGCAGCGTATCCTAATTCTGAAGCGTCGCAGAAGGCGACCAGTCGTTGACTGCTGCGGGATTCCTGATAGAAGGGGAAACGGCGAGGGATGGATATCTTTGATACAGATTCAAGTTCGTTTTGAAAAATGTCCCAGTCGCGGGTAACATCGGCGGGGGCAGGTTCATCCCAATCGGAGTGTCCAATCCACAGGCGTTGAATCAACAGCTTGGCGGTGAATGTAACAGGAACTAACCATCCAGGCGGGTCATAAATGCGAGCCAGTTTAGATAATATCAACCGCTTGGTAGCCGGTAGTTTATTGGAACAGAACCGGTATGAGAAGGCATCGGTATCGGCAGACCATATTAACCCTAGAATTTTAATGGTGGGCTCATCAGTCGTGTCAAAATCAAAGGCGTGGGGTCCGATACGACAATGGTCAGCGGGTAAATTGGCGAGGATATCGGGATGATTGGCGGCCCATTTTCTTAGTTCAAATCCCCCGGCGTGCAAAAGAGCTATTAAATTATCCCTTAACTGAATGGTTTCGGCGAGTGAGGAGGCTCCGGTGATTATATCGTCCACATAGGTGTCATCGCGTAGAACCGGGGCGGCACTAGGGAAACGGTCCCCTTCATCTTGAGCTAATTGGTGAAGTGTCCGAATGGCTAGGTATGGAGAAGAACTAACCCCGTAAGTGACCGTGCGGAGGCGGTAAGAGCGCACAGGCTCTTCGGGTGAAAAACGCCATATGATTCTTTGAAGGTCTTGGTGTTCCGGGGGAACTAAAATTTGGCGATACATTTGCCTAATGTCCGCGGTGAATATATATCGGTGAGTACGTGAGCGGGTGATAAGGGTAACAATGTCCGTTTGAAGCTTGGGCCCGGTGTAAGAAATGTCATTGAGGGATTTTCCATTAGATGATTGTGAGGAAGCGTTGAATACCACCCTAATTTTAGACGGGGGGTCATCAGGTCGGTGAACAGGGTGATGAGGAAGATAATAGGTGGCACCGCGGGCGTCATCAGGATCCGGAACTAAGGACATATGGCCGAGGTCAAGATATTCGCGCATAAAGGCGACATAGGCCTCCCGGAGAATAGGTTCGCGTTGGAGGCGGGCTTCGAGACGGTGAAATTGTTTTAGAGCTCGGTAATAAGATTCTCCTAAGTCAACAGATTTTAGTGGTAGAGGGATGATGTAGCGACCCTCAGAGTTCCGGGAGACGGACCTTAGAAATAGATCCTCACATAACTGTTCTTCAGCAGAGAACTTGGGGGAAATGGCGGACACTTCTTCGAGATCCCAGAATTTTTTCAACTCTTTATTGAGTTGGAGGTTGGTGAGCGCATTAAAGGCTCTTAGTGCTTCTGGAGGACTGGGAATTGCAGGAGAGAGATCTTTGGCAAGTGAAGTAGTCAGGCTATCAGCCTTGGGTGCAGGCGGAAAATGATGAGAACGGCGGCGAGGAGGTGGGCGATAGGTCTTACCTTCGTTGTCGATCACGTCTTTCGACCATGTAATACGGCGTTGGTTGGCTGGGGGGCGACAGTTCCCCATTATACACCAGCCAAATACAGTTTCAAGGGCGATGGGTCCGCCCTGAGATACGGGAGCGATCCCCAGAATGATGAGGGGAAGGACGTCTATACCTAACAGGAGGTCAATCTCCCCTGGTTGACACAAGGAAGGGTCGGCGAGTGGCAACTGGGTAATATGCGGCCAAGGGGACAAATCTACATGCGAAGTAGGAAGAGTGTCGGTTATTTTCTTAATAACAAAGAGCCGTACCCTAAGTGACGAGGAGTTCGGGACTTCTAGAGAGGCGGTAGTATACCCTGGGCAAGAAATGTTTGAAGGGCCCCCAAGAACATTAACTCCGACGGGCGAGGGTGTGACAGGCAGCCCTAGGCGAGAGGCGGAATCGGCGGTGATGAAGCTTACCTGGCTTCCGGAGTCAAGAAGGGCGCGAAGAAGCTTGGGAGGATAAATAGGACGTCGAACCGCAATCTGCGCAGTTGGAAGGAGAGCAGGCGAAAAATTCCCAAAGGAACCTAATAACGTTAACGGCGGAAAGGATTTGGTGCTTACATCAGGAGACGGCGAGCGGCACTGGCGAATAGGACAGCGGCTGGGGGACGGCGAAGAAGCATGATGGTTGAATGGCGCGTCACTCCTACTCGATGAGCGGTGGACAGGGTTAGCAATGGTTATCGGCGAGGGTTGATCATCTGGGCGAGTAGGAGCGAGAGCGGGAGTGTCGGCGGCGGTAGGTAGTCAATTATCGTGACCGGCGGCCCCTAATGTAGGTGATCGGCGAGCAGGTGAGGTTCCATGCGGTGGAGAAGGCCCCCGCGAAGATTCATTGTGATAGGGGCGGAAGGACCCCCCCGGATGGTGATAAGAAACGGGGGCAGCGAACGGCGAAGGCGGCGAATTTTCATAGGACCTTCGGGCATGATCATGGGAATTAGGCGAACGTCTTTGTGAGCCCCGTGGAGGAAATGGCGGTGCCGCGTGGAACACCGGTAGAGGCGGCGAGGAGCGAGGTCCTTGCGAACGGACCGGGGGGCGTTGGGCCGAATAGCGGCGCGGCTGAGAAGTTCGGACGGTGGGAGAAGCTGACCGGGGTGAACTAGGCGGAGAGCGCGGACCCGCCTCTGAGCGCGAGGATTCCGAAAACCCCCTATGTAACAAGGTATGATGGAATTCCTGACAGTTATGACAACGCTGGCTAGACTGACATTGATGTTGTGAATGGGCCCCCAAACAGTTATAACATAGCCCTGATCGGCGAATAAATTGTAATCGGTCCCGGCCGGAGAGTTCCTTGAATTCACGACAGTGGTAGATGTTATGGGCCTCTCGACAGTAAGGACATTGAATACTGGAGGCGAAGGCACGCGCTACGCGATTGACAGGGCGCGGTGGTTGGCGAATAGGCGAAGCTTCCCGTTTCCTAGGGGGAGGTGATCCGGAAACGGAAGTGGACGCTATTTGGAGACGGTTGATGTAACCCAACAAATCGGTGAGGGTAGGAAAGTCTTCGGGATGGTGAAATTTGAATTCCTTCTGCGTGACCGGATCTAGACTGCGGAACGCCATGAAATATAATAAATAATCGCTTAGATTCGGAATAGCCATTGATTTTAATTGTTGCCCCAATTCAGAATAGATCTTTAAATATTTCTCAAGAGCTTCGGGAGATGGGCGTGAAATCGGCGGGAAATTCAACATATCCGTCAGGATACGGGCGGCGAGAGTCGATGCGTTATCGTAACGCTTGGTCAATGCGTCCCAGGCAATAGCATAATTGGAATCTAAATTGTCTAAATGACCTATGACGGATAGAGCCTCGCCCGATAGACAACTCTTTAAATAAGTAAGCTTCATCCCATCACTTAAACTATCATTATGGTGAACGATAGGGAGGTAAGTAGTTTTAAAAATTTGGAATTGAGAAATATCCCCGTTAAAAGTGGGCAAATTGAGTAAGGGCAGTCGCATTTCCGTGAACCGGTGAGCTGAGGGAGGAACTGGTGACGCGGATGCCGATCGGTCAGGCACTCTAGACTCTAATTCTATGATATCTAATTGCGCTTGTATGAATTGTTCCTCCACATCGTCGGGAACCCCTCGATCTAAATTGAAACATTCCTCGACAAGGGAGTTGAAAGTTACTCGCATCTCTTCTATTAATTGATTTAATTTTTTAATGAAAACCTTTGATACTTGGAAATCCCGGCGATCCAATGCCTCTTTACATTTTTCGGAAAAGGTAAAAAATTGTTCTAATGATTTTATCAGAATGGCCTTACGGGCACTCACCCCTAAATTATTTGATTTACGGCGATTTCCCATGATTACAATTACAATATACAAAAGAAAACGGGGTGCTGAAAAGAATTACAATGTTAGAGATAATATAAGAATTAAAGTAATAAAAATGATAATAATAGTAACAATAGAAAATAATAGAGCTAAGAAGAATGAGAACTTATCTTAATACTCAGAACACAATGACTCACAAAGAAACAGAACAACAATGATGATTCAGCTTTACCAGGAATGACTCTAGACAATGGCGAAACAAGTTTTCTGAAATGTAAACAAGTCTCTCAGCGGTTAAATAATATTTAATTTTATTAATTAAATTCTTCCTTAAGCAAAATGTTCAATAGGGCGTTAATATTAAAAATAATGATGAAGGAGAATAATAAAAAAAAAGAAAGAACGGTGAAATTACAGAGAGAGAAAAACAAAACTTTTATTCTTAAGGAAAATTACAATTAATAAACAGCTCGAGCATTAGATAAAATGAAATAAAATAAAGCTGAACCATATGACACTTCTAATAACAACAATAACTTAAAAGGTTATGAATGAATAAAGATGAAGAAAAAAAGAAACTAGAATTCTTGAAATTAAATGAAACTTAGCACTAACAATTTTACAATGAATTAAGGCCTTAGAGCATGTTAAGATATGATCATGAAACATTTAAGAAAATTAAACAGAGATAAAGAAAACCAGACTAATTGACAGAGCTCTGTATTCTAATCCACTCCTGGTGATTAAAATAATTAGCTGTTAAATACGGCGAACAAACCCACTAGTGTTTCTGAAGGCGAACTTCCGGTGAACTGAAACTCATAGAGATATGCTTGGGTTGCACAATCTCCAACGTTGACCTCTCTTCTGCTCTGAGTCAATTCTTTGAAGAAAAATGGCAATTGCATATAGTAAGATCTTACTTACGTGGTCGACTAGCAATCTGACCAAAGATAACACCTGCGTCGTGATGGCGGCCGGTGGCAGGATGGTTGAGAGATGGAGATCTTAACGTGACGGCGGTCGACAGCAGAGTGAGGCGGAGTGGGGATGACGCACGTGGCGGTAGACATCCGACAGCTGATCTTCATGGCCTTCTTAACTTGCACTTAAGCTACGCACTTACAATAAGTTAGGAGGCATTGGATGGCGGGAAACATTGTTTTTAAATTCAAACAGTCTGAGACTGAACACACACACACACACACACACACACACACACACACACACACACACACACACACACACACACACACACACACACACACACACACACACACACACACACACACACACACACACATATATATATATATATATATATATATATATATGCTTCACACCTTCTTCAAATCACTTTCCGTAGACGAGGTAGTTGCATATTAATGGTGCAAAAAGAAGCAATGTCTGGAATGTTGAAATTTAAAAAATTAATCTAGTTGGAGAATGCATCAACATTGATGGAGAACACATTAACAAGGTAAAAAAATAAATTATATTAAACTAAATAATTAATAATAAATTAAAAAGGCTTGTTTTAAAATAAAGGTAAATGGTTCGGTGGCCGTGCGGGTCAACTCGCTGAAATAAGCGATATTCCTGATAACCACATGAACAACCCTGATAATATGAAGTTAACGAGTTCATCTTCTGACAGCCGGGGGCTTTGGACAACACATCATAAATTTGCTCTCCTTCCCCCACCATGGCCCGCAGCAAAACCTTTATGTAACCTAAAAGGCTAGAAATGGGAGGGAAAAAAAAATTGAAAATAACTATATATATTTGTTTTAACCTCAACTTTTGGATGAAAAATCCATATTGACGATTTTATAAAATCCTTTATTTAATATGATACCAAATCCCCGAACGAGTAACTAGTATGCTGTCCGTGTGTGTCCCAAAAAATGTGTCACAAAAACTATCCATGAATAAAAATATAGGAATACAGAAAGTTTCTAGGTAGGAAAAAGAAAGAAAGAGAAGGCTTGGAAGGGGATATGTAAATGTGGGGCTGGAAAAACCAACCTTCGCCTCAATACTAGGTCCAATCTGCGTGTCATATATTCCATAGCTTTGGCGCAATTCACAAAAAGTTATGTATATGAAAAAAGGTATAATTTAGCCGAAATATGACTATTTTCAATACTATTATGTAAAATAAAAAATCCTCTTTAAGCACCATGAACAGTAAACATCAATATTCCCCGGGAGAGACATTCCATTAACGGATCGAGCCCCCCTCCCCCTTAAATATTAATTTTTATTATAAATTTTATAATATGGTACACGTGAAATAATGAAATAAAGAGATGCTGTAAATGGAAACTTAAAATAAAAAACATAATATTTCCAAAAAGTTATTATCATTAAATAGATAAGCATTCTTGAGTATAATTCAAATTAAAAATATTACATCACATCTTTTAATTATTATTGATATCGGGATCTGCGACGAGTGCAAACTGTTTTTGAGGAATGAAAAGTTCAAATGGATAATACAAGTAACACAATATATGAACAAGGTTCGAAAATAAACACACATATAGATTATTAATTCAAAGCAATAAAAATCCGTGCTTCAATAAATAAATTTGAAAAATAGGCCGTCACGAGAAGCTCGGCACAAAGTTGGTTGTATTTAAAATCGATGTAATTTTCTTATTATTCTAATAAAAAGAATTAAAATATTTGGCCCGTGACCGAAAAGTGTTTCAATTTTGGTAGAATGAGACGGTAAAAATACGAATTTATAATTCGACGTACTTATCTTCTTCAAAGCAATTTACTCTAGAATTCGCGTAAAGTTGTTGACGGACTAGAAACTAGACCTTGGAACTAATCGATTCAGGTGTATTATCATAACTCCATTGATAAGGTCTGTTTACGCTCTGAGATAGAATGGCCCTCCTATCTACTTCCAGGAACTTTATGCGTAGTCGTCTTCAAAATAAAAATAAAAAAAAAAAAAAAATTATCATCACTATAAAATAATTCTAGTACTAATAAAGTGTTATATGACCAGATTACAAGCATTCAATTAAGTGCGAAAGGTAGTTGATAAATGATAGTTTAATTCCCATATTTGGATATCTATATTTTATATTTATACTAATGTAAGTTTAATATTTGGTTGATATATCATGTTAGCTAAATACTATTATAATAAAATTATTAGCTTGTAAATTAAGTGTGCCCTTAATCAACAAAGAACATTTTTAATAGACCATGAATGAAAATCATGTCCGTAGATTAATGTAACAATATTAAAATGAGTAAATATTTTAATTTTAACCTGAGTAATTTTATATGCCAAGCTTATTTTTTCTTCTCTTTTTTTGGGGGTGAAGGGATAAAACCAGACTTCAACCGGCAAAAAAGTGACTACAACTCAGTAGTTTGTGATTTAAATTGAAGTAAACTCATTTTAGTAATAAATAAGTAATATTAGGGCCGGGATGGCCGAGCGTGTTGGAGCGCGACCCGCTTTAGCACGCTCGAGTCGAACGACGGCGGTTCGAATCCGCCCTGGGAGGCTTGACTTTTATTTCGTGGAGGCCCCACGGAATAAATCTCGACCTACCCACCATAGTTAGAATAGGATAGTTACACCTCTAGAGTAACCCCTGTATGCCACACATGGCCGAAAAAAAAAGAAGTAATATTAATCATTTGAGTAACACGCAAAAAATTATTTTAATGTAGTGGGATTTAATTCTTATTCAAATTTATCCTGCCTGTCAAATTCCGAGAAATTATGGGGTGTTGTTCGAAATTGTCTTTCTTTAATGTTTGATTACTATTTATTAAAATTAGAGTTTCAAACAGTTGAAAGAATATGGTAATTGATTTCTATGATATTCATGATGAGTATTTACATATGAAGGGCATAGGAGAAAAAACCCGTCATTCATAAAAAGATAACTTGGATAAAAAAACATGTTTTCCATTTCAAGGAAGCTAAAAAGATTACCATTCAGTTTCTATCATAATCATGGAACATATATATTAGTCCTTGAGTTTTAGTATGAAGTATCATCTAATGACCCTTTAATAATTATTTCTTGCCAATAAAAGAAAAATCTTGCTGTAGTATAAGTTCCCACTATGACTAACAGGATTTTTACCAAGTATTCCTGTTTTCAACATTTCAGCTAACTTATGGGGTTTAGTATAAATATGATAGGCTATTCCAAAATTATACTTCAGCAAACACTCGCTAGGTGGCACCGTTATTACATTTCCTTAAGAAAAAATGATTGAGGGTTTTCCCCTTTACCCTTCAAATCAATGAGGGTTCAATGTCTCGGATAGCGAGCCATGCGTTATGCATACTAAAAGCGCCTGAAAGAACAAAAATTGTTTTCTAAACCTTATAGAAAACCGAAGACTAATCTAATTGCGGAAGAATATTAGATTCTTCAAAACGAGTTGGGTGTTTTTACTGTTAATGTGAAATACAAGCTCCCTGGTCCATTACATTCTTTTTTTTTTTTTTTTTGTGCTTCATTGTAATCTGCAATGGTGCAATATTTTTGGCAAGATTTATTTCTGTGGCAATTATTCAGCCAAAACCCCACCAATAACTGGCCTTAAAACCACAAATAATTGACCTAAAACTAATAAATGATGTCAACCCTCCATTAATCCCATAAAGGGCCAAAAGATAAAGGATGGTCGCCCGCTTTATAACAGAGCTTTCTGAATAGGTAGGGGACCATTAGCTTGCCTTCCCGTCACCTCTGAAAGGGTTTGAGGAGAGGAAAGTCATGATTGATAGTACCGCCGTGTTTCCCCAATCTGGCTTTTTATATATCCTATTAATTAATTTATTTCTTGTACATGGGTTCTTAAATAAATATAAGATAAAGCAAGGGAAAATTTTTAGGCACGTTAAAGTTTTATGAAAAGTTAAATTGGTTCTTACAAACACCAATTTAGTAGACCAGATATGTTTAGTGCTCAGAATTCGTTTTCTTTTTATTGTTGATTTTGACATGGATACGTATACGGATGTTCAAAAATACTTTTATGCTCCATAGAGTGCATTTTTAGATTTTATAAGTTAGTTGAGGAATCTTTCCAAAAGAAATCTGTCAGTAATTTTGTAGAACTCTGTACATGTCTCTAGTTAGAGTCGAGTCTAGTTAACTATCTCAGAAGCATATTTCAAGTTTAAAAATACTTATTTAATTATATTATATCTTTATATAAATATTAGTATACTTACATAATTAATTTAAAAAAGTTCAAATTCATTTAAAATCCCACCAAAAAGTAATAGATGTTAAAAAGATTAATATCCTGCAATCGATTTCTTCTCCACCTTTAAATACCTTTCAAAAAGTTTAGAAATACCTTTCGATCGTTAGTTAATTTTTTTAATTGAAACTTACAACTGTAAATATATTGAAAAATACACAAATTAAATATAATAGTTACGCAACAAGAAAAACATGTCAAGATTCTCCTGTAGACGGACTAACCGTTTGTAGGAGACTAACATTTCTAACCTTCTTTTCGGATTCCCTTTGTTCTGCGTTAAATAAACGTAGAGTTGTCATAAGTAATAATAAAAAGAGTTATAACTAGGGTTGCCAGACGTCCCATATTTTAGGCTTAGTTTAAAATGTCCCGGCGGGACTGACTCTGTCTCGTTTTTTATTATTAAATCCATCGATCTACGCTAGACAAAAATACTCACGCAAGCAACGTTCGCATACACATCAACTCGGATTAAGGAAGATCGAGAGAATTTATGGTTTAATTATTCACTTTAATCTATATAAATAAAGATGAAATTTTGTTTGTTTGTTCTTTATAGAAATCCATACCGTTTGTCCTAAATTCTCCAAATTTCGCTCAGTGGTTCATTGATACCAGGTGCGAACACCTGTCCATATTAAAATTGCATAACTTCAGCCAATCTCTAGGATATTCTTTATTGTTATAAAAATCGTTTTGATCTCGCTTCACATTGGTTTTTACAAAATCGAACGTTTGAGTCGATAAAAGTTTCACTTTATAGGTTTAAAATATGAAATTCTCCGGGTGAAACCGGTATATACGGCTAGTTGTTAATAATTTTAAATAATGATCGATAATATAGGCACTATGTTCCAAATAATCGGAAAAAGCCTGAATATTGTTAATACAACTTCTGATTGCAAGAGTGTGGGAGCGATTGAAACTTGGAAGAGTCAGTCTTTGAAGTCATCAAAGGGTTTTCCAGTACCGAAATCCCTAACATTTTCCGAATTTTATCCTTCGTTTTTAGTATACCTAGCCCAAACTGTTTTGTGGAAAGGGTTTTTTTCACAGGCACTTAAGTGGACTGATGGAAGAAATTAATGCACCCCTAATTTAATTGAAAGCGAGTCGATAGCCGTTTTTAATTACGATTATAATTGTATTGATTTTTATAAATATATTAAAACCAATAAAAATATGTTAAAACTGACTTGCTCCTCGGAGAAATATAAAAAAAAATTAAGAATGCCACTATATAATGTTGTTTTTAATTAGTCCAGGGTAAAAAACAAAATTCCCGTATTTTTTTGCCTGTTTAAGCATTTGCCCCTTATAGGCTTAAAAAAAATTGGCAACCCTAGTTATAAGTTTCGTGAAAATTTCATAATTCTCTTTAGCGATAAAAGCTGTGGACATAATACTGTAAGCCAGTTTTATATTATGATTTTTATTCTTCTTGAAAAACTTTAATACCTTTGTATTTTAACAGGTTTATGAGTCTAGTATAGTTCTGGATGGCATGGTAGTCATTCGGATCCATCTTGGTCATAACCAGTGAAACGCCGCCAGAGTTTACGAGTTACCTGAACTTAAGTCCAGAGGCACCTGGAGACAGGAAACCATGCAATGAAGCCGGGATCAGTTCATATTGGAGCGACGGGTCCAATAGATGATGACGTCATATGCTTATCGCATCCAGAATTATTTTGAGACATCGCAGCAATTGCGTAGAGCTCGGGGTGCGGGTGCGAACTCAAAAACACTAAAAAGAAGGCTTGCTCAATGTACGAGTAATTAACAAACATGCTCAAGGATTTTTTAATTCTTTAAAGCTTATTATTAAAAAATAATTAGTGTTGCTTTATTACTTGTTTAAAATAGTGTTGATTTTACTTCCTAATTTTTTCCCCTTTATTTGTGGTTTCCCAAAACATGTCATGTAATATTTATGTAAAATAATTTTCTCCTGTTGGAAAAAAGAAATAACGACAAAATTCTACGAGTGGCGATGTTTATTTTAGCATCGATGTAGCTTCTGTCACAGTTGAAAGATAAAATAAGTATATAGAACCGACGAGGAAAAAATAAAACACAATACGCTTCAGGGATAAATGCTCATGTATCAGACTAAGCAGATCAACTAGCTATTTGAACATAGCGCTCTCTAAGTAGATTACTTCAACATTTATCTCCATTCATATACATATACATACATCCGCGCTCAAAATACGTAAGGTCCATTAGGGTCTAGTTTAGAGTTTTGAGTGCAGTGGACATGTCTGATGGTCACAACCGAATTCAAAGAGGGGATAGCGTAGAGTGCCTATTTGTGATAATTGCCACTAATTGGTTTAATTAGCTGGGAGGGGTGCGTGGCGGCGCATTTGGGTCAGTCTGTGCTAGGCACTTAAGTGTTATTTGTGCTACCGCTGGGTGCAATTGGTTACTACTCCTCCCATCTGTTTCAATGAGTGTCATGTTACACAGATGTGGACGCTACCATCGGTAGATTCCTCTTAACTGGATCTGCTTGTTATGATCAACATCAACTAGCCAGCTTCATAATCAGTAGCGTACTACCTATACGTGGGGGGATCTGCCCCGCGTCTCGATTACAATGAGACCGTGGGATTTAAACTTATTTTTGAAATAATAGGACGAAAAATACTGTACTCAGGTGAGGGAATGGGCCAACAAAGGTGGTAAGGCAACGAACTGTCAACTCAATGTCCGGATTAAGAATCTGGAAATGGCAAAATTCCCTATTCTACCACTGAATATCTCTGTAGTCGTGAAACCCAGTTAGGGGAAACCCAGCCTCTATACAGTTGGTAACCTTTTTTAAATAATTTATCAAGGAGAAAACACTATAGTGGGATCACGGTCAAATCACCTTGCATGACCTCAGCGGTGACATGAAACAGTACAATGCTCTGAACCAAAAACCCCCATGCATGGCAAGTTTTTAGAAATTATTTAAATAAATTTTAAGCAATTTTTTTTTTTTTTTTTTTTTTTTTTTTTTTTTTTTTTTTTTTTATAAAAAATGATTTTGAACCATGATAGACTAGAATTTCATGTTTCTTTGATGGTTTTGTAAAAATAGCCATATGTCTCAAGAACTGGAAGAAGCCATTTAGATGAATTGGGTATCATAAAATTATGATCAATATCTAGCCCATTAATATATAGGCATGTATGCAAATGAGTATAAACCTGTAAAAAAAACAATTTCAGTGATCTAAATTTTCAATTGGTCATTATTGTCCATCTCTTCTACTATGCGGGATTTCATCTCTTCTTCCAAGTGATGTCTCTCGGAAAGCACGTAAAATAGAGAACATGAGCCTGTACGATGTCAAGTTCTCGTTAAAGATCCCTATCCTAATTAAACAGGATAGGCAAAGGATAGGGCTACTATTGTAGTCCATCATCCAATTAGCTTTAGTGGAGTAAAGTGACGTTAAACAAACATTTGATAGAATATGTCATTCTAAATAAACTAAAAAAAAAAAAAAAAAGATCTGACAAGACTTATAAAAAACATAGGTACTCACAAACGAAAGGTAGGTCTTTACAAAACCAATCAGCATTGGTCACTGCATTTAAAACAGTCATATTTTTCAACCTTGGAATAAAATTGACCTAAATGATTTAGAAAAAGGCTGATAGCCACCCAAGTGACAAGTGATAGTGGTTAAATTATAATCCTTCGCGTTCATAGATCCTAAAATCATGCATGACATTTATTTTTCCCAGCTAAAATTATATGTTTTAACTTAATTATATGTTATCTATGTGCTGCGATTCACAAATAAGAAGATTATGTTATATTTTTTGTTGATATTTCTCTCTACACAAATTTATTTAGTTTAAAACTTTTATGACAGATTTAAAAAATACATCTTTAATACTTTTTTGGTATATATTTAAGGTCATAGAAATACATTATTAAGAAGATCACTAAAAGAGGAACCATTATACAGATACTTTAGTATCAGTTCTCATGATTTGATTATTTTTTCAAGCCTCATTGAATTTTTTTGGTTAGATTTATTGCGAACATAATAATACGATCATATTTATCAATGCTTTTACGATATATGCAACTGCTCAAGGGTGTACTCAGCTTTCCTATTGGGGGGGGGCAGGACCATGGGCGGATCTAGCTGATCGTAAAGGGGAGGGCTGCGGTCCTAAAGGGGGGGCTGCAGCCCCACGGCCCTTAATTTGGATCTGCTAATCAGCTTTTTTACCTTTATGTTCCTTAGTTGTTCTTTAGCTTGTTTCCTTACATTAAGGAAAGTCAAATTCTATCTTTAAATGACGAAAACGGTTTGTTTTGATTCTTTGGCGTCTTGAATTATAATTTTCTGCGAATAAAAATTATATAAACATTATATTGTTAATAGTGTTACAATAATATACTCATTGTAAGTCATTCAGTTTTAATACAATATCTTTCTATATGAAACACATTGTATAAACTTTTAAAACTATTAAAAAATTTATATTTTCCCCAAATCATTTATACATCCCCTTTGGGGAAGCGACAACTGCACCAAAGCGCAACTGAATAATTATTCAACAGCTATGTCTAAGACTACGAGTCTTGCTATTGGCAGACAGTTTTCAAGACTCTCTGGGTTAAATGCGGTCTCCATAATTGGTATAAATTTTCATAATGTGTAAAAGTGTTTAAGGTCGCTTTTCTAGACTAAATTTACGATTGACTCGTATGTTTTATACTGTCCAAAAAATTAACTAATTACATTTACTAATGACAGTATCGTTCATTCGGTAACAGAAATAGTTGTATTAATTAAATATATTTACAAATGAAATTTATTAAACAAAAAACAACCCTAAGTGGGTACGATAGCATATGTTCAACAACAGTTAAAAAACTTAAAGGCAAAATACGTTGACATTTTAACTGCTAGCCACAATTAGTGTTGTCAACGGCAGACGAGGCAGCTGAACGTCTATTTGAATATTATGCAAATCTCAATGTCCTCAGGAACAATGTCATCTATTTCGGTACGGCTCTAAGCTGCGCACAGTCTCCGCACGAGGTTCTGGTTGTGAAGGGATCCTCCGGTGTAAGCAGGGGGTAACGTGACGCATTGTCACAACGTTATAGAAAATCGATACCACCTGATAACATGGTGGCAAACGTGGTTTTGATTTCGTGTAATACTATTCCATTTAATCGTTTAATAGTTCACATTTCTTCAACTAATGTTCCGTTAGTTACAAACTAACTTGGTTTTCAACCACTCAACCTTTCCATATGTAAGGAGTTCAGAAATGTATGAATTTTCCATTCCGAATATGGCTTCCTTTTTACCCCACTCCTCTCATGTTGTAACCACTTCTTTTCATTCCATATATATGCCCGAAGATAGCATTGACTTGATGGGTCGAACATGCGTAGAGTGTTGTTTATGCTTATTTTCCTGTAACTTTAATAAACTAATAATATCAAAGAAATTTGGTATTCAAAGGTGCATTGGAAGATTACACCATGGAGCCAAAAGTTACTCAAAACATTAACCAATAAAACTGATTTATCGACGTTTCGCTTATAACAGAACATCCTCAAGACTGAGAAATATATAACCGATAAAATATGCAGAGATAATTGAAAGAGGTGATAACTGATTGCTAAATAACCGCATATTTAATGTTTTATCAATTTTGTCATTGTAAAGGTTACATCTAATACCATTAGCTGTCTAATAATATAGATACATATATGACACGATGCTGTGGCTCAGTAGCTATAATTCGTTAAATTAATTATATCCTATTATTTTTAACATTAACATCAAAATGCACTGATAAAAACATTTCACCTAATCTAAAAGTCAACGGGATTTAAAATAGTACTTTACGCCAAATTTAATATTGTTTTGTAAGGAATTTAGAAGGGTTTAAAGTTTGTATTTTTTACATCTCATATTTGACTATCGTATGTATTAATGATCCATTCATTTAGCACATACTGGATTATTTCAGCAAAGGCGAGATTAAATATGAATAACACAAATGTAAAAGGAACTAATAAAGAATATAATTGGAATAGGGTTTAGTATACTCGCAATAGACAGTTAGGAAAAATTGTACCAAATGAATATTTTGCTATAATACATATTAATTAAATTCAGAATATAACATATGATGATATGAGATATCGTATCAGGAGGTTATACTAATAGGTGAACAATGATTTTGGTTAACCTGTCTTTTGCTAAAACAAATAGTTTCGATGTTTTTCTCAAACGTGAAAAGGAGACACATAATTGCCCATGAGAAAAACGATTTTGCAAGTCCAAGCTGTAAAAAATAGATTTGGCTACTGGATGCTTACCCACTCACTCTATATATCTAAAGAAAATGAAGTGTTGTGTTAATGAATCAACTTACACTACCATCTGTAGGGAATTTACAGAACATATAAATAATCACATTCGGTTACAGTATAATAAGCATATAATTTGCAGTAAAAGAAATATTGAGAACAATAATCGCGATAAAAGCTATCCTATCTTTCAAGTTGAACAAAGCTACACACAATGAGCCAAATTTCATCAAAATCGGTTGAGTAGTTTATGATTTTACCTCCGACAAACATCGGGAAACGAAATTTTTATACATTTACAAGATTAACGAAACTTTTAACTTAAAACTATTTTTAGTAACTTTTTTTTGAGTATTAGATATTAGTTATCGAGCATTGGCCCGCATATGTTTTAAAAACAGGAGCATGAGCTAAAAAAACGTTATTTTTATAGTTAGATAAAGACCCACTATGTTTTTGTAAGGAGGTCAAGGACGCCAATAATAGTCCTGTAACTACTGTAGCTACAAAAATATTTTGCGTTTGTGGTACTAATTTGAGATTTATCACTATTTATAAATATGGTACGAATATTGAAGGTCATACTCCAAAATTAATGAAGTAAGTATAATACAGATCTATCGTGGGAATCCTCTGTTATACCATAATCTATTTATATATCGAAACTTTTGTAAATTATTCTTTACAAAAGGATCCAGAGGTGCGAGTATTATGCAAAAGTTCCGTATCGTATCGTCAGCTCAGAGCAAACACTGTTTTTTTTCACAGTTCATGTTTTATCTTACATCCAATATATTTTATCGCTGAATAAATATTTAATTATGCTAAACGTATGAAATGCAAATTTATTCATTGTTCTTAAACGTGATTTTCGCAATAAAATTTACAAACCTCGAATTTAAACAATACTGGTTTATAAAAATATCTTAGCTAATCAGACATACATAATTTACAAAAGAAATCAGAGATATTTTTTTTTTTTTTTTAATAGATAACAGTCAAGTTCTTAATTCAGCTTCTTTATATCATTAATAGTATGAACTTTAATACTATTTAAAAATATTTCTGATGTTAAAAAAGTGAACCGAGTGCCTACTTAGAAATAAAAATAATTAATAAAAACTTTTTCATTAATATTTTATTTTAGATAGGTAATGTAGGAACAATGACAAAACAAAGCAATATTTTGAAAATATTAAATTAATAACAGAATAAGTATCCTTCATGAAATTCAGAATTTGTTTTTCCTATTAAAATATATTTTTTTTATTCTAAAGCATTTTTCTAAATGGTCTATGCTTCTAATAAATGATTAGCCCCCCCCCCTTTTTTTGTTAATGTAAATTGTTGCATTAAATGAAACGTATTTTAATTTAATTAAAAATGGAAAAATCATTTTTTGAAAATTTAAGAAAAATTACTACAAACTTTCCAATTTCGTTACATTGTATTCACATATATTCCACAAAATGATATTAACATAGACAAATATAGCTAGAATTTCGATTAGTTCTTTCATTGTCCAAATTTAAAGACAAACCCCTTGGGTTTTAGAATGTTTATAAAGATAAATCAAAAAGACATATAAAATGAAAACAGAGCAGAAGAAATTCGAAAAAAAAAAGTCATTAAATAATGTTTCAAGGAGCCAATCGACAATAGTGAGATATATCATAAAAATTGACGTAAATCTTTATATTATTAGAGAAATAATAAATACATTAATATTAACTAACCATTACGATAGATATAAGGCACAAACATATAATATCGATACGTGAGGTGGATTTAATCATCTTCTGTCGATATCTATAAACCTTATGTACTAAGTTGTATAAATATATATAAGCACTTTTTATCAGGGATTGTAGCTAAGGCAGCGTAAACCCGATTCCACCGGGGATTAGCCAAGTTATTGTGAAAATAAAAATGTGATATGTTGCTAAGCCTGGGTCATAAAATGGAGTAGTTCGCTCATATAATAAGCCATATAAAATATGGCCTCGTAAAAAGTTTAACTGTACATGAGGAGCATGGTACAGAATGTGATGTGGAATTCCTGGTTCTTATTCAATGGGGACGATAACTCTTGTGGAAAATCGTGAAGACTCCAATCCAACAAACTACCAAGGGAAACAACAACAGCGGATAAAAGTTGAGCATCAACTCATCAACTCAAGAATCATGCCATTTTTAGTTGAAAATATTAGCTTATTCCATTTAAATGAAACAAGCATAAAAGTGATAGTTTTCACAAAATTAAGTGGATTTTGGGCCATGAAAAATTTTCCCGAAGGAAATTTTGTTAATAAAACTAGGTTTTTCCATTCTAGCCTAGCTATATTCAAATTTGAAGAAAATCTTTTACCTTACCTGTTTCGAATTGTCCATATTTGGTTTTAAACGTTTTTCATGAATATTATTATTATGAATTTTTTGTTTAACGCCACTTTATGCCACTAAGGCTAATCGGACGATGCTACAGTGGAAGTCCTAAATTTTGCCTAACCAGGTATAATTAAAGAGTACCTGGCATCGTACAGGCTCGGGAACTTCATTTTACGTCCTATCCGAGGGATAGCATAGCCACGAATTTTTTATTCCCTTTAAAGAATCCTAGGGCCACTACGGGACACGAACTCGGTACCTTTACTATTGTAGGTTGGCATGCTAACCACGACACCACGGGTGACCCCTACTAAAAAGATTTAAAAAGCCACGATAAAACTTTTTTTCAAATAATGTTGTTTTTTCTTGAAGTTGAATAACACGGTTATGAAGGGTTCAACTATATATACTTTGGAAATTGTAAAAGATAAAGAAAATTAGGACTTAATCGCTTTATTAAAATCCAATCCAGTTTCGAGAGGTAAGCATTGATAAGAATTGAAAAGGATATGGGAAGCGATTGAAATAATACACATCTATGCTTACCTCTCGAAACTGAATTGGATCTTAATAAATTTTTATTTATTAAATTTTTTAATAAAAATTTATTAAAATTCAATTCATTTAATAAATTTTTATTTATTAATTTTTTTAATAAAAATTTATTAAAATCCAATTCAGTTTCCATAGGTGAGCATTGATGTGTATCATTTAAATCGCTTCTCATATGCTTTCAATTCTGTTTGAAATTCGGGTATAAGAAGACACCTGTTTTCTTCTCTAATTTTTTTCTACCTTTAAAGTTTTGGAACATATAAAATGGCATCTATTTTATCAGGCATCTTATTTTTATCTATTTACTTTTCTACAACTATCTATTACAACAAAATCTTCCTGTTTATCCGGTAAAAAATAAATAAATTAAGTTTTCAGTCGTATGTGGGTCAGTATGCGGGAGATCCAATGGAACATTCCAGTAATGTAAGAGGCCCACTATTCACTAATCCGTTTAAACACTGGGTTTCCCCATTAGGGAAAAAGCTGGGATTTCGCAGTTAGCATTAAATGCTCATTTTAATGGACCTAGTCTATTTATCCTATTTTTTTCTTTTTAAATCCATCAAGAGAGGGACTTGGGTTTTGCCCGATTGTTGTACAAATAGGATTTCAGTTCAGTTTGAAAGCCTTTAAATCAAGTCGTAGGTAAACTGACAAGCTGATTTAAATATAAATTAAATATATTGTGAATTTAAAGCCGTAAAATAAATAAACAATACGTTTAATGAACAATTTTTTTGCTGGCATATTTTAGTTATAAGCTCTCCCTAAAAAGGAATAAAAAATAAAATAAAAAACAGTTTTCTTTTGTCACACATATATATTATCTCTTCATAGTGCGATTTAAATGTTAGATTTTTCAACCTTAAACTTGTGGAGCATGAAAAATTTGGAATGTTTGGTTAGAACTTTGTTGAGAAAAGAAGGTTTAGAAAAAGATCAGAGGAATATTTTTGCTAATAAAAAATAATAAGTAGAAGTAGAATAAGACAGTATGCCATGGCCTAACTTTAATTATTGTATAGTTTGAGTATTTAAAAAAAAATTACATCTTAGTTATCGTTTCAATATCACTGAATACTAAGAAATAAATCTATATAAATAAAGATGAAATTCTGTTTGTTTGTTCTTTAGAGAAATCCATACCATTTGTCCTAAATTCTCCAAATTTCTCTCAGTGGTTCTTTCAGACCAGGTGCGAACAACTGTCCATATTAAAACTGCATAACTTCAGCCGATCTTCAGCTAATATTCTTTATAGTTATAAAAATCATAATGATCTCGCTTTACAATGTTTTTTACGAAACAGACCGTTTCTTTAGAAAAATGGAATTCCCCATGTGAAACCGGGATATACAGCTTTAATCTATGTATATAAAGATGAAATTCTGTTTGTTTTATAGAAATCCATACCGTTTGTCCTAAATTCTCCAAATTTCGCTCAGTGGTTCTTTCATACCAGGTGCGAACACCTGTCCATATTAAAATTGCATAACTTCAGCCAATCTCTGGGTATATTCTTTATTGTTATAAAAATCGTTTTGATCTCGCTTCACATCGGTTTTTACGAACTCGACCGTTTGAGTCTATAAAAGTCTCAATTTATAAATTTAAAAAAATGAAATTCTCCGGGTGAAACCGGTATATACAGCTAGTACACAATAAAGACATGTGACAATGCATTTAGAATTTGAAATTGTGAATTTGGGTATTAAAATAGTAATATTACTAAACGAATGTGGATAGAACTAATAGAAAAAAAATGAATTATTTTTCATACACAGTCAACTTCATTTTGAACTGAACGGTTTATTTATTGAGCATGACATACTTCTTTGACTCCTGGTTGAATATCTATACCTTCCTGAGTCAGAAAAAAAATTTTGGTTGAATCGGAATCGAATCTTCGCGCTTGGCAGCAAATTCAACGCAACATATATGCTACCACCTTACACATCAAGAAGTAAAATGGCAAGATCTTCCATTCGAATACATTTGAATCCATGAATACCAAAAGAGGCTCGTAAATTTGCGTAACATGAGGATGTACTAATGTATATATGTGTACTGTTACAATAATGAAAAATATCTGTGCGCATTATACAACTTTCACATTGCAGTCCCCGTTGAATAATTGTTTCGACTATAAAGTTAAATTATCGCTGAAAATCACCAAACAGAACGTATTTATGTATATTTTTTCATGCGTTCATTACATTGATGATCGGCAGAGCTCGCGTTTCTTATCTGTTTTTCGTTCTATAGAATTTCCATACCAACTGGAACCTTTTACAAGTCAACTGTATCCTTCCAATAATCAAATGAAACACTTTTCAAGTCAGAAGCAACCATTTCCAAGTCAAACCTAGCCCTTTCCAAATGGGCTGTAACCCTTTCTAAAGCAAATGCAATTCTTAGCAACTCAATCGTCGCCTATTGTATATTAATTGTAAAAGTTTCTATTTTGATGGACAGCCTTAAAAAAAAAATTGATCCTGGACAAAATCCTAAGGCCCCGACTTCACCAATTGCTCAGAACCTTAATTTTTTTTTTAGGGTAAAGATTAAGTTGTATAGGGTTACATTTGCTTTGGAAAGGGCTAATTTTAAATTGAAAAGGGTTTACTTTGATTTGTGAAAGGTTACAGTTGACTTGGAAAAGGTTCAAATAGCCTTGAAAGTGCTGTATTTTATCAGCCCTTGTTTCTCATTTATTGTTATTCATATTATATTATTATTCCTAAATTTCATTTAACAATTTTTTGTTTTTATTAAAAACTAGCTGACCCATGCGAAGCATTCGCACTCTAACCTACTTAAATCCCATTTAATTAAAGTACACACCGTATATTCGGTGTTCCTTAATAGTGCGTGTTAAGTGCTTCATGGGCATAGGCGAGGGTTGTAGTAGTAAAGAATAGATGTGTTTAAATTGTAGATTATTTATTTTTTGAAACATAAGTTTAAGGTATTAGGCGTAACCTAAGGGCTTAACCCTTCCATGGCTCCAGACGAGATATCTCGCGAAACATAGTCGATCCCCACACGCTAATGACGAGATAACTCGTCAAAGGCTACCGGTCCCCACACGCTTATGACGAGATATCTGAAGAAATGGTTTTCCACTTATTTACCGTCCTCAGCTTCACAAGAGATAAGTTTTGGTGACTGAGGCACATCCTAGCGGATCCACGGAAACTTAATCCCTAATAAAAATATAACATTAATTTTTTTTTAAATTAAATATAAAAGTATTTAAAAAAATATAACATTAAATTTTTTTTTTGAAAATAGTTTAAAATTATTAAAAAAATGTCAAATTAAAATAAAAATTTTTGAAATGAATATAAAATTATAAAACAAATATAAAATTTAAAAAAAATATTTTGACTTATTCGTAACTATTTTTTCTTGAAGGTTTACAAATACATATAAAAAATGACAAAAAAAAAATTCCTAATTCTGCCGGTGGCGGTCCAAAAGCCCGCATCTAAAAAGACGATGGGGAAGTTTTTTATCCATCTAAACATTGATAAATTATTAAAATATTACATTAAATTAAAAAAAAATATTACTTATTAAAAATTAATTAAATTAAAAAAATATATATCAAGTATTAACATTATTATATTATTGTTCATTATTACCTTCTTGTATCACGTAATTTCTTATTGCAATCGGTAATCTAGCATTTTAATTCATTGAAATAATGATAAAGGTATTATAGAATCATAAAAAATAAATAAAACATAAATAAATAGTCGGTGAAGGTTATGAGGAGTTGAAGAAGTTGAAGCAGTCAGCGGAGGAGAGTGGCCTGCAGGCCTTAGCGTGGGGAGTGAAAAGCCTGCAGACCCGCTCAGCGCCTCAGTGCAACTGTCGTTCCGAGTGCTTAGCGCTTAAAGGGTTAATTAAAGCCTAAATAAAGGCTTAAAGGGCTTTAGGTTAGGTAGTAGGCGTACCGACAAAAAAAAAGGCTTTGAGAAATAATATATTATATGATATGATTGACTGAAATCCCATGTTTTTGCTTGTGACTTGAAAACTGTTTGTCTCGAAAAACTGAAAAAAATGACTCCTTCGATAAAACCCTGCGACCATTTTGAAATTTCTGATTAGAATTGCAGTTTTTCGCTTTCAACTCGCAAACTAAGAGGTTAATCGAAAAAAATGTTTATGACCGAAAATGTTCTTGAAAGCCTGAAAAGATTGATACCATTTAGAAACCTCTAGGACCATTTTGATTTTCTCGAACCGCGGTTTGGCGCTTATAACTCTCAATCGAAGGCGAAATGAGAGATTTGTGTATTTTTCCGGTGTAGTGGTTAAGGAAAGCTTTAAAATGATGCCTCATTCATGAAATTTGATGAAGTATTCAGGGAGTTATGGCGTACTGGCACAAAAAAAAAAAAAAAGGCTCTTAGAAATAAATATATGATATGATGCAAACGAAGGGTTTGATCGAAAAAATGTATATGACCAAAAATGTTCTCCTTGAAAACCTGATATTTCAATATAAAGATATTGAATATTGAATTACAGATCCGGAGGAATTTTCGTTTTTTTACCATTATTGCGACATTGATTTTGACTTGGGGGCCTGTATAGGGACTTTTCGGACAGGTTAAAATTCTAAATTCGGAAATGTTAAAATTTTCTTGAAGATAGTTAAAAACTATTAGTTGAATTTTTTTAGATTACTTTCCCTAACTGTATATTTAATCTCTATATTTTTACGTGAAAAGGAGGAAATAATTCATCATTTAATAGCTATTAAATAAAATGTAAGACTTCATTGAGGACAATTAACAGAGGGGCTGGATATTGAAGGGGTGCCTGGATAGCCATCGACACCTCGATATCCACTCTAGTGATTGAGGGCCTAACATTCAGCTCGTCAATTGGTAGAGTAAGTTCAATTGACGAAACCGATCAGGGTAAATTGACTTCCTTTTTCATTTTTCACCCCCTAGCTCTCTGCGATGTGTATATATTATATATAAAATTATTTTAAATCCAAGTACATACACATTCCTTAAAATTTTAGTTAAGGACTGGTAAAGAAATTCTTTTCTACCCTTGAAATGAAATAGCTTAGTTAGTACCTAGAGTTAGCCATTATCATAGCCTGAGTCCTAGGTTCTCGCATAGAAAAGTTTATTAACTAGTGATAAACAATTATTAGAATCAATTAACAATAATATTTTTAAAAAGTCAGATTCGCCGTTCTACACAAATATAAAAATGAAGGTTCTTCATATAAATATAAAGGATGAAGGTTCTTTATAGACCTAAGCGACTAGTAACATATATTTACATATTTTGTCCTTTTTCTTAGTGTGATAAAATTAGTAACTGTAATATTTGTATACTTAACTTCAATCGTAGGGACTTGTGATGCGGCCATAAGCACAGTTTGTCTCAATCAAGATCAACATAAACTGTTTATATAAGTATAAAGGAAGAAGAGTTTATGTAAAAAAATTTGCAGCCTTCATAAAAATGCGAAACCATGCCTAAAAGCAATTTGAATAGAGGCGTATAATGTGAAATATGATTCAGAAAATCACGGACAATAATATCTAAGTAAACAAGTACGGCCATACAGCGTATTTCGATATATTCCAATAATAGGAAAATTGATAAAAAGATTTTGGCTGAACATTGTATTGTTATGCATATTATATTTAGCATGAATTATAAGATTTGCTTGAGCAAATTTGAGATGTTTGCATGATTTTTTTAATGATATTCATGAAATATCAATCTTCCGAATATATGTAAAAATCATTATTTGCTTAGTAATATATTCATTTAATACTCTTGTTTGCACATTTTTACTGACTGCACCTTCAGTTTACTGTGTTATCAACTCAGTTACTGATAATATGCTGATTATTGGTTTATAGTTTTCATAATTTTACCTAGCACAACCAGATTACTGCTGATTCAATAATTTTGTCATTTCATTATTCTCGGGGTGTTCAATATCCCAGGATAAATTACGAAAAATTCATTCCAATTCGATAAATCTGATCAGTAATTGCACCTCCATATCTAATATCTTTTCCACTTTTATAAGTTAAAATTACTGGATAAAGACAGAAAAAAAAAAAAGGACGAAGGAAAGCTTAGTTAATTAAATAGATAATAATAACACTTAATCAAAATATTATTAAAATATAATTAATTAATAAACAACATCAAACGAGGATTAGAAGAAGGGCAATATTTTTGTTTATTTTGCAGTAATTGAGCAGCAATGATTATTGTTGTAGGATTTATTATTCGTAGGTATTTCGTAAAGGAGGAGTAAAGGCTACATATGGACCTATTAAGTCGTCATGTTGTATTGTATACGAGATTCAAAAATAAGTAAGATTCTGAACTGTGCGAAGTGTTTAGAATGGAGAGGATTAAAAAAGAGAGATTTTTACCGTAAACGATATAATATTCGTGTTTTCTTGGGGACAAAAAATATCTACTTGACATGAAACTGCTTAAAAACTTACGATTATGTACTCATATCCATATATCCTAGGGGAGCATATAAAGATGCGGCTCGATACACTTACCGGCAGACAGACATCGTCTCCACTTGTAGACCAAAGACAGGCCGAGGCAGTACACAGTGAGTAACATCACAGACTGAGCCTTCCACTATCTAACGCATCTGACGTACTGCCCCCTCCCCCCGTCTCTCTTATCAGCTACTTAACTCACATGTGTACTTAATAACTCTATCTGTATAACATACAGGTATATATTACATGGTAACATATTTGCGGGGAGTAAAGGAAAAATCAGACGAATTATACTTCAATACACTCGCAAATAGTTAAGGATATTTCGACCTCAAGTGAAAACATAAATAAAATATGGTTTTTTAAGCTTACACGACTTTCTTTGCATCTTCTTATTCGAACTCCAATAGAAAAATTGTATGATGCATCTTATCTAATATGTATTAGGGAACTAAATATAAAAAGAAAAAAAAATGTTACAGTGCAAACCCAAAATTAGTTTTTTTTATTTAGAATATTTTTTTCTTTATCTTCGCCTCTACCCTAGAAGGTCATAGGCCGAGTGTTCAATTATATTCTGTTGTAGTGCGTTATTTCTTTTAAGTATTTGAACAAAGTATCTATATTTTATTCATCGTCTTTTAACAGCTTGCTTATTGTTTTTTCTATTTTCAATTTTTTCCGGACATCTTTGAATTTCACACAGTTTATTAAAAGGTGTTTCGCCGTTTGGGGTAAATTATCACATTCTTGGCATGTGGGTGCTTCAAGTCCTTTGAGCAGATATTCATGTGTGAATTGGCAATGCCCAATTCTGATACGACATAATATAACTTCTTCTGTTCTCGAGATTCTCGAGCTTGTGGTCAACTTTTTGCATTCTAGTTTTATTTCTGATAGTTTGGACTGTTCAGACCTCCACCTCAACTCCGAAATCGGGTTTTGATTTTTCTTCAATTGGTGCAGCCAGTCCTCCTTTGCGACATCTTTTTGTATTGTCACATTCTCGAATTTCTCTCAGTCTAGCTATATTTGCTGCTTGATCGGCTGCCTCGTTCCCCTTTAATCCTTTGTGGGATGATACCCAAATGAATAATACTTTTTTTGCCATCGATTCCAGTTCCCACCATATGATGATTATCTCTCGATTAAGAGAGCTACTGGGGTTCCGATTGCCGATTTGGGAGTCCGTAATGATCGTTGATCGTTTATTTCTGATTCTGCTAACAAATTCAGGGCTATCATAATTTTATATTAAAAAAAAAATATATACATACATATATATATATATATATATATATATATATATATATATATATATATCTTTTTTTCATGCATAGCAACAGTATGCATGAAAAAAAGAATGTACATGTAGGTTTCGAATATAAAAAACTTTTTCAATTGATTGGTTTTGATATCCGACCCTTCTTAATATTAGATTATTTTGCACAGTTTCGCCAAATAAGCCACTAATTGCATACTTAGTTTCTACGCCTCTATCCTGACAATGCTATTATCTAAAAATAAGGAGGCTTCATAATTTTCTAAATTAGAGACAATATTTGAATGCGATTATGCCTTTTCTCGTAATTACTCAAATTATATCACATTTACTATTTGTATTGTTAGTCATACAGTTGTACATTTCAATAAAAAAATATATTGCATAAATATATATTTAGCATTTTATAATAGGGTCAAATATTCTTCGTTATGCAGAGAGAGGGTTGATCTCTAGTTGAAAGATATGAATATATATTGACTTTTGAAATAAATTAAAATAAGAATTTTCCTCGATGTAAAAAAAAAAAAAATAAATAAAATAAAGCCATTATCCAGAGAGTATGGTAAATTATCGATAGCTCAATAAACGATCATTGCCCAATTTAAAAAAAAGAAGATAATTATTGATTATTTCATCGGTCGTGATAATTTTTCACGGTATATAAAAACTCTCCAATAAAATTATTAGAATGTTTCTATTAATAGTAACAAAACTTCATTAGTTTTTTAAATATGTTTTTAAGAGTTAATACAGTCAACCTAAACAGACGGGTTGAAATATTCGTAGCGGACACACTGAAAAAACCCTGCGATTGGCAATATCTATAAAATTATCCCCGCATGCCAGGACATGTCCAGGTAGTGGTATAGTAAGTTGGTGATAAAAAAAAACAGGTCTCGAAATATAATAATTAACAAAATAATTAAGGAAGGCAAGTACATTAACAGTAGTTTCATTATCTTAAATCTCACTTATAGCCTTCTTCCTGCTCACTCGAGGTAAACTCTTTGTTTGAGCTCTTCTCTCTTGCTAGTGTAATCTGTAGGGTTTAAACATGGTTCCGATTTGCTTATTACGTCTTTCTTTAAGTTCCGCTTTCTTTTACTATTAGCTGAGGCCGCTGAGTTGTAATGGTAGAGATAAAAAATACTTCCTTCTCTAATGTATAAAATTTAATAAAGGGAGGATCCATGGTGTTGTATTTTTCCAATTCCAGAAATAGTTTAATCGTTTTGACATCGTCGGAAATATTGGAATGTACAGCATTTTTATTTATTTATTTTTTTAAGAGAAAGGCCTAGGGCGGGATTCGGACCAGGTCTCTCGAATTAGTATGCGCAGCGCTGAAACTTTCGCCACTAGAGGCCATATCCAATCCAAGCCGATCATCTCTCTTTACTAATATTTAAATAATTTTAATATCGATACTTTTCATATAATATGAAAAATTATCACAGCCGAAGAAATATTTAGGAATCACGATTTTTTAAAAAAAATAAAATAAGGTTAATTTTTAAACCATTAACTGCCTACACACTCCATTCAGGTTAATACCCTTAGGCTTTTTCAACAACGTTCTTAATGCTGAATCTCGAGAAGTACTATTAGGACTTCGCCTGGAGAAGAGAGCTTCGTTAAAAATCCCCAAGGGTCTAAGAATATATTAACCTGAAGTAGGTTTTGGCCTATTTCCAGGTTTTTTGACTTACTCTCCAAACTATCCCAGACTGACTTACAAACCCTATTTTTAACATGTAGCGTATGAGCGAAATATAAGAACCCCCCAAAAAATACAGATATTTCAATCTTTACAATCCTAATATTAGGAGAAGAACAGAGGATGCACCTTTCTAAGCTATACATGACATTCAATTTTTTTTATGTTGAGATAACATCAAAAACTTTTATCAGAGACCGACTTACAGCATACTAGAATAATAGAACAAAACTCTGCCAAATATGATATCTATAGCAATCGATGCACTTGAAAGTCGTCCATATAATCTTGCCCCCAACGATTATCAAAGGAGCGAGGGATCAATATTAAAATTGTTATTGTTGAATTTTAAGTTAAAAATATCCTACTCAGCCAAGGACATCATCGTTGTCTCTACTCTGCCTCGATGACTTCTAATCCTGTGGCCAGAGTTTGATAAAAACCACTTTGAGCATAGTTTGCTTAATACTACTTTTCAGATGGAAAATTAGTGCTCAGAAAAAATAATGTTATAATATTAAAAAAATGATTTTATAATAAAATTGAATTAGTTTTTACCTTTGTCTGTATTACAGGTATGGAAATAGATTTTCGAGATCTGAAGAATATCGACGATATATTCCATCCATCGGGTCTATTTTCAACAGTAAATCCAGAGTAGGGGGGGGGGGGCGAGGGGGATGGCGAAGTATAAAAGTAAGAAGCCGTCTTGATGAGGAGATAAGATCGATATAGATGGCAGAGGATGGTCTTTGAAGTTGCGTGGTTATCCAACTCAGATCTCTTTGAGAGCAAGCTTATAAATAAATATTTATGTTAATTCGATACATCATCCATAAAGATAAAGAACTAGGCAATGATTTATTTTCATAATTTTAACAGTACCACATCATCCTTATTTTTAGTCTTTTTATTTTTTTTTTAGAAGAATTCTTTTTATTGATTTCATGGAAACAGCTTTAATAATTTGGTACCTAGTTGGTTTGTTTTTAAATAAATAATTAAAGATAAAAAATAAAACAAGTAACCAAATCAAGGGAATTAATTAGTAGTGCTCTAAGTCTTCATTTACACTACATAAAACAGAGAATACCTTTTTTTGCTCACCTAAAATTACCGATTTTCACATTCGACATTTTGACTTGGTTAACTTGATTTGATTCCATATTGCGACGATACGTACAGAAATTTCAGGTTTTTACTTTACTCGTAAATCCGATCCCTTATGATAAGGATCGTTTTAAGGAAAATAAAACAAAATAAATAAAGATCGTTGATTTATGATGGAGTAAAAGTTAATAATAGGAAAACTATTAAAAAAAATGTAATTTTTGAAGATGCCAAGTCGTATCTCTGCAAGAACCACATGAGATAGTTGATGAAGAAGAAGAAGAATTTGAACCATGTTTAAATGCACGCATTGGTTACCAGCGGATTGCACGCCTCTAAACGAAGCAAATAAAATAAAAAATGTAACCGGTAAGCTATTTTTCTTTTAATATTTTTTTTATTGAAAACGTCGCGAACTTCAATTGATCCGATTGATTTATCGGAGAGTGATGTATGTTTGAATATAAAGAGTGAATACGAAGTTCATAGTTTTTAGGCAACTATGGTACCAGAAAGAAACAAATTAATTTAGTATAAGTTGTGAGATTACGCAATCCAGTAATTATAATAACGGAATCTGGAACATAACACGGATGACTCACTGTTATCACGCGATACATGGAGACCTGATAAGGGTGACTAACCCCTCATTGTGTTAGCTATAGCGTAGGTGGTAGTGGCGTAAAATTGAGTCACCACACTGTAGTTCATCAAAGGTAATAATAATATTTAAAATTTTACAACAGTAATAAAGTTAAGTAATACCCCGATTCTTTGTAAAATGCCTAAAAAATCAAAAAACAATTGAAATACTAACTAGATAATGATTTTTTCTAATGCTACTTACTTACTTTTCTAAGTTAGCGAAATATTGCCAAGTGTATATTACTATATACACTACGCGACAAAATGATAGGCCACCCCACAATTTTTCAGTTACAAGAACTAGTAAATAATTGAAAAGAATGTAATTATACTTATTTTACGTCTTTGGCAAGTAGATTATTATATCAATGTATAAATTCCCCCTAAGTTATCATTTTAATCCTTTATCTTCTTATAAGGCTTTTTCATGTGCGACAAAAACATAGGCCACTCAGTGTTTTATTAAATCCCCAGTCAAACTATTCGTGCTATTGAATTAATTTTTTGTTTTTTAATTACTGAAGTGTTTAGAAATAAATTTAAAACAATTGAAATTCCTAGAGATAATGTGCTGTGAAATAGGTGAAATTAAATCCTTACGCGGAAAAATTGAACAATTTCAATAATTATTAGAGCTCAATACCGGTGCAGGCACGTGATTACAAATTATTTAAATATGGGAGGTAAAGATGACACAAAGAAATGCCCTGACAGTCTAAGGGGTTACCCTATGCAAGAAAAAAGGAGAATATTTTGCGAAGCATCCAACTCTGCAGGAGCTTCAAGACACATCGCTTTGTTAGCTGCAGTGATCACTAATATCCGAAAAGTGCAAAAAATCCTTCTGAGTGCAGAACACTTGAAACGGCAGAGGATTCAGAAAAAAAACATCAGTTTCACAACAACGCTAAGTCGAGTATAAAAAAGTTTGTGCAGGATCATATTGGTTGTTAGAAAAGTTTGAGAAAAGTTATATTCACTACCAAAAACCGGTAAATTTATATTGTTTATAGATGCCCTCAAATACTATTTTCATGACCACCAAGAAACCAAAGCATTTTAAGTCGCTGGCAAATGGGTGATGGTGGCGTCATGATTTGGGTCAGTAATAATTATCGTGGCGAAGTCAGATAAAATTTTTACTTTAGAGACTAATGCTAACAAGTATTGGGAAACATAAGAGACCCAGTAGTGGAGCATATAAACGAGTTCATCAAAGAAAGGTCCGTTGCCCGACAAGACAACGCTCCAGCCCACACGGCTTGGTTGGTAAAAAAATATTTTGAATAGAATAATATTTCACTTTTGCCTCGGAAAGCTTGCTCTTTTGATCTCAACTGCATCGAAAACTGTTTGGTACAATTGAGTAGGGCAGTATTCGCTGCAGGAAGCCAATTCACTTCTCTGGACGAACTCAGAGCTCAGCATTCAAACTTAGTAGTTTAATTTAGGCACAGATATATACAAACCTCTTTAAATCCCTTCAAAATAGAATGATTAACGTTATAGAAAAATAAGGGGGCTCAATAAATATTAATAATGATAAAAATACACATAATTTTAAAAGTGGCCTATAATTTTGTCGCAATCAATTTTCGTTTATTTTCTTGTTTTCATGTAAATATTTTTAATTATTGGATTATTAGCCTATATTTATTTGTCAAACTTCTATTATGATTATTACATACAATGAAAAAGATAAAAAGTTGAAGATTTCTTATGAAATTTTAAAATGAATGGGGTGGCCTATGATTTTGTCGAGGAGTGTATATCATTCATAAAACCTTATTTAAACTTTTATTATTATTATTATTATTATTTATCATTTAAGGAACATATATAAATCACGAAAAAAT
This sequence comes from Aelia acuminata, assembly GCA_911387785.2. Taxonomy (NCBI): domain Eukaryota; kingdom Metazoa; phylum Arthropoda; class Insecta; order Hemiptera; family Pentatomidae; genus Aelia; species Aelia acuminata. The sequence continues at coordinate 71,029,485 of OU426983.1, read as the reverse complement.
GGGTGAAAGTTATTCAAAATTATTGTTATTCCTTATTATGAATTTTTTAAAATGTGTTAAATTTCGAATTTAAATCTGTCCTTTTTCGAGTCCAAAAATACTTCGGATGTCCCAAAAAAGTAAATAAATAAAGGTATTGTAACACTGACACAAAAAGCAAAAAAGGAATCTCCGACGCCATTCAATACTTTGCAATAGTTCAAGTATTTCTGGAAAATAAGACTTAAATTATAGTCACGTTTTACTACAGTGAAAGCGAAGTGAACATTGCTACATTTAAATAACGATATTAGGTCATGACTTGGAGTTGTACTCTGAAGCTTGAATAGAATCCCTCTTGAAATAAAATATTAATTATTAATAAAACTCTTTTCGAAAATCATCATGGCTTCAAAATTTTGACCCAAATAAAAATGGCCCACAAGCTGCTTACATTGTTCTAACAAATTTCTATCCTAGCTTAATTAACTATAAAACTGGGATAAGCGTAAAAAAAAAAAGATTACCTCTACCTCTAGATCTGCTATGAAGCCTTTGCTGAACTAAAACAAAAGAGTCATTTTTCTACATGCCTCAGTCATTTTATTATACCAAAGTTCACAGCTACTTGCTTTTTATATATTTTAATACTAATAAACTAAAAGAAAAAATCGAAGTAAGTATTGTGTATTAAAATAACTAGGTGCCCCAGGGATAATAATCAACAATTGTTTTTAATTCCAAGCTGGATTGGGAAAGACATACAAGAATTACAGTTCTGTTTGTTCTCTACTTCTGTTTACCGCCATGAACTGTAATTCAGACCCAGGCCATCACAAGCTGAGTTATGGACTTGAGAGCTCATCCGCTGTCGTGGGTGGTCCCAGTTATTTATTCAGAGAACTCGGCAGCTGTAGCATCATGTAGTCCCAGTTCTCGGGCACTTGTCATTAATTCGTGATTAGAGCATGTCACAAATTCAGTATAAAATAATGATATGTCACTGCTTAGCACCCTTCAAGGTTTTATTAATGGGATTCACTTCCACCTTTGCCACACCAGATAGGGTGCAAGGCGCAACCTGAGTAATCAGGTCATAATAATTAATTAATGACAGAAGCAATGATAAAAAAGGGAATCATTGAAAAAAGGGTAATGTTAGTAAGTTATAATAAATAAAGTTGAATTTTACAAAAATAAATAAATTTGATTTCTTTTGGTAACTAAAGGGAGCGGGGTAGCCCACTGGTAAGGCAGTGGACTGCTGTGCTTAAGGTCCCGAGTTCGAATCTGACATGGCATATGATATCTTTATTATTTGCCACAGTTCGTCTCGTGGGCCGAGAGACCCTCCTGGGGCAAACCCAGCCTCTATAAAGTGGGTACCCTTAATTAAAAAATTAAGGGGAAAAACCTGGCGGTTGAGCGTGATCACGGTCAAATCACCTCCTTGCACGACCGCTGACCAAGAAACAGTACTCTTCCTTACATAGTACTGCACCCAAGACCCTTTATGGGTTGTAGTGGTACAGGTTTTTTGGTAACTAAAAGCAGACCAAAAATGTTTGCGGAAAGGGTAGCTAGCCAACTAATATGACATCCCCCCCCCCTACATCAACGCTTGTTAGGTTGCTTTTGTGTTTATTAACACATGAATTAAAATCATAAAACACTTTATGGACAATTCATTTTGAAAAAGTTTATTCATCATAGGATATTAACTAATTTGCTATAATTAATGGCATAATTGACAATATGCAGAAAATAACAATTAAATGTTAATATAAAGACATTCCTCAATTAAGGGCATAATAGATTACGGAATAAATAGGCCTTTTATGTAACAATAGTTTTGTAGCAACTTTTCCTAACTCATTAGGTTTTTTTCAATTGGTGATGTAAATCCAAAGAAATACACAACGTAAATCTGATTGGGTTCACTGCTAACAGAAGCCGAGGTTCGACCCGAGTTATTACCATAGAGGCCTATGAATCCATCAACAGTTAAACAATTGCTTGAGGCGGACACACAAGGCAACAATGTCGGTCAACAATGCGGCACCTCATCAACAAGACTGCATTATGCAACAAGGGCCGCTCTGCTTCCAGTCGGCGCTACGCCCTAGTTCTTGCCCTTCTCTCCTCTACTTAATTTCTTAATTGGCTCCAGTGAGTACTAGACTACAATTCCAGTTTGTAGTTTACTATTCCTACACTGATTTGTAAACTGAGTTGAACAGTTAGACATCTATTACGTCAGGTGATTTAATCATTTAAGCTTCGAAAAAGTTTCTGGTTTCATGCTTGCAAACAATTAAACGCTTCTATATGAAAAAACTATCATATCAAATGCATCTCAAGCTATATGGGGAACATAAAAAAAGGAAATTTGAATATAATTATATGTGTAATTATTATTTTCTATGTTTCTAGTTGAAATATTTTGTTCATTGTATCATTGTCCTATAATATATTTTAAAGAAATATCAGATTACAAAGCGCATAAGGTTTATTTAAATTTTTCAAAAAAATAAGCAAAATGAAGACATGAAAACAGCTAGAGGTGGATGATATTTTGATATTCCAGATAGTATTCCTGGGCTCTGAAGTAACTCCCTCGGCAATAAAGAAGAACTAAACCTTATAGAATCTTTCGAATATAAATTTTAATACCACTCATAAAATTTTGGAAGCTTCATAAATGTTTAGGATACATAAATATGATGGCATTTAAAAAGTTTCAAATTTGCAATTCCAATCAATAGCTATCTTCTTTTATCAATTAGCTTTTCTTCCCGGTTATATTCTACAAGACCATTTATATTTCTTATTAATGAAATAAAATAAACGCAACTAAATATACGTTAATAAGCCGGCCAAAACGGCCTGATACAAAGACTAGCACCAAATATCTGACCATAGATATGGACCATGGAATAACTATCTAACCGTTTATAGAGATAATCCCTTATTAATAACCAATGTGTAAAATTTACATTTCATCTTAACTATTTAAAGCAACATAACTACAGCCTACCAATACATAATTCATAAAACAATTTTTTTTTTTATAATATATAAGCCTACGTTGAATCGGCTCAATATGAAACCTATTAAAATAATGTAATAAACCCAATCGACAAAATATAATGCTCTGATGTACTACCGTCGAATATTTTTGTGATCCTACATCATTATTTCGTCGTTTTGTACAATAGTTAGTCTCTCATTCAATCAACCATATTGTCTCTAATCAATGAGTTAGCCTCTTTTTTCGGATTTGTTTTTGCTTTCACTTACCTATATATGAAATATATAGTAAGTGGAAGTATTGCGATCGTGAAAAATTTCGACTTCCGGTTATCAACGGAAATACACGTTTTGGGACCCCCTGAGTCGAAATAACCAAGTCCCGCGAAATGGTCTGTGTGTGTGCGTGTGTGTGTGTGTGTGTGTGTGGGTGTGTGTGTGTGGGTGTGAACAGACTAGCTCAAAAACTATAACCCGTGGGAACCTGAAATTGGGTATTTAGTGTAGGTATATGCCCGCGATGTGACAGCAAAAATTTTATCAAAATTGCTCAAAGGGAGGGGGTACTTTATTTAATAACTTTTTACGTTTTTTTTCGATTTTCTCAAAAACGGCTCTAACGATTTTTATCAAATTCGTCATGTTTAATGAAAATTAGGTTTTCTTTAATATCAGGTAAGCTTTATCATTATTAAAATGTTCTGAGGGGGCTTTTTTTTTTGGGTGGGGGCTTTTTTGTTTGTTTGTTTCTTATAAAGTACCTTTGTTTTTTTTTACATGGAGAAATTAACTGTCTCTCGTTTCGCCTAAAAATAAGAAATGGCTAAATATGAGATATGATAAAAATAAATAAAACATAAAGAGGAGAAAAAAAAAAAAATATTCAGTCAACTCATAAAACTCGTGAAGCCCACGCATACGGAGTAGGCCTTTAATGACAGACCATTGTTCATAATTAAAGCCGTTCTGTTCTTTTGAGAAGTGGCAATTAACAAAACGCATTAATTTCTAATCTAAGTAAGTTGGTAAGTGAAAGTTGTGTGTTGCGAGCACGGACCAGATTTTTTTATTATATATTTGAATACAGTTAAATTTCCCCTTTGATTAATATTATGGGCATTAATAAGCTATAAATCATTATAAGTTAAAAACTATATATTTTTATACTTGTACGCGACGAGAAAAGGTTGCTCATATCCGGGGCGGTGAAACGGGTTTCCCGGGTTAGAGTTAGATACTAAGGTAAGGCGCATATTGAGACACAGGCGACACAGAGCAGAGCAGTTTTTTCAATACGTGAGGTAGATAGGAAACTGCACTGCCCTGCTCTGCGTCCCAATGTGCGCAATACCTTTCTATTTCACAAAAACTGCTCTGCTCTGCTCTGCGTCGCCAGGGTCTCATGTGCACTCGGCCTAACCCGGACAACCATGTCACCGCCCTGCACTCTGAATGCGGGTGCGCTGGTTAGAGTCCCAGCCATGTCCAATGTTTTCTTTCACATCAAATTATTTTAAGACGATTAAAAAATTACAAACAACTTCATTCAAAAGTATATAACACACATAATGTAAATAAGGCTTCAGCGCAATGCTATTGCTGTGTTAGTTCCTACAACATATGCAAATGACGAAATAATAGACCTATCTGATACATGAAATATATCTTTTTATAATTATAATTTAAAATTTTTGGGGTAAAATTTTAAATAAAGAAAATTGTCCATAATAAAACATGACATAAACATTAGTTATACATATTCTTTTGATAATAATCTTGCATCAACAAATTAATTCGTTGATTAGAATAGCTTCGACCTTGTCAGGAATCTCATCACTTAATGGTAGCAACAAACACGCGAGTTTATTCTACCTGGAAAGCACAATTCCCCTTCACCGAGGAGTTTCACAACGCTATGCTTCGGGTTCTTGTTAATCCGTTTATAAATTAATTAATAAATAAGTTTACGATTATAATTTATTTACATTAAATTTTATACGAAACATTAAATTAATATAATGATCTGAAATTAATCTAATGAATAAACGCATTCGAACGGAAATACGTGGACAAAAGTCATCATTCTTTTTTTATGATCTGAAACGCAATTACTTCACAATTAATGAATCTGATTTTTTTGCCTTTTATTTTAAAAATGAATATCTCGGAAACTACAATAATTCTCTTTAAGGAGCACTTCAGCAGTTTTTTTTCTTTTGATCTATTTTTGTTAGAGCGTAACAATGTAAAAGTAGGTAAAAAAAAAATAAAAATACTGTTCTATGAAAGCCCAAGAAGGGATGTTGGTTCAGATCTTTGTTAGGGCTGTTAATTAGGGTGTTAAGACACGGTACTGTGTTAGTCAACAGTCTTGTAAAAAGGTGAATCGACCGACATAAGCTCAACCGCTAATTTTTCACCCTTATAATTTATTTAATAAAGGCATAACTTTATAGCGACTGAGTGTAGCGACTTTCAGCAGAAAAAAAACATCGCTAGGCTCAAACCTGGAATCTAGTTCATGATAGATGAGGTAAGTAAATTTCAAAAAATTAAAGAAAATCGTATTAATTAAATAAATAAAGAATAAGATAAATGTTTATATGAAAAAATATTGTTTCCAAAGTAATTATTAAGAAATGAAAAATAAATGTTGGTTGAGGATTGGGGCACACTCCATATTTCGTTTGCGTATTTATTCGCTAATATAGGTGAAAAGTGAAATCTCCTGGTGTCCGTCAATGATTACTGTGAATGAATTTACAAAAACTAAAAAAAAATTGGAATAGTTTTTTCAAGCCCATAATCATATGAAAGATTTCGATAATTAAGAATAAATATTATTATTAAATGATATTCTTGTTAACAATACGAACAATATACCGGTTTCTTACCATGTTCCGTTCAAGGTAGATAAAATCAAATTATATAGAAAAAGGGGAAAAAAGAAGTAAAATGCTTAGGCTTCACCCACAATTGTATGCAGATTTCTGCGCATGAACTAAACACTCCACGTTTTCTGAAAGCTTCAAAGTGTATTATCTAGTCACAATAATTGTAGTCTTTTAGTGAAAATATAAGAAAATTAAGATGAAATTAATGTACGAAAAAAAAAAAAAACAATATAAAACCCAGATCCTTCATTAGTTCTAGTACTAATTTTGCCGGATTTCGGACAAATGTTATTTAAGTTACTAGAGCATTTTTACACACCTGATATAAATCAGGTTGATTTTGATCAAAGTTGACAACGTTTTAAATACTTTAGGCTTATTCCAATTTCCAATTATATCTTAGATTCACTTTGATGTACTCCACATAATTATAAATATTATTAAATATAAGAAATATTAATAATACTTTATTTTAATAAATTTTTTTTTTTTTTATACATAAGAAATTGTTCCTTATACATTTGGAAGAATTTAGGTTACTTAATTCATCAAAATTACAATAAGACAATATGTTTATTTTTAAAGGATCAAGGAAATTGAAGAATCAGGTTCCATAATTCTATTGACATCATTGATTTTTTTTCTTTTTCTTCAAGCAGATGCAGACGTCAAGAGGGAAAGAAACATGCCGAGGAAAGTAATTATACGCCTTACGCCCCTTTTACATTTATTTACAAAGTGAATTATATTTTTTTTAAAATTCATTTACATAATTTTATTTTAAATAAACATGCCGTAGAAATAATTATACGCTTGAAGTTCGCCCATTTTACATCTATTTAACAAGTGAATTATAATTTTTAAAAAATTCATATACATAAGTTTTTTAAAATAAACATGCCCCAGAAAGTAATTATACGCTTAATGTTTGCCCCTTTTGTATCTACTTAAGAAGTGAATAATAATCTTTTAACAATTTATATACATTTTTAAAAAAATAAATATTAAAATCAAAACACTGCAGTAGCAATGATGGTCAAGGTATCATCGTTTTTATGTTGTTCGATATATTATCGATATTATATGGAAGGAAAAATACGGCACTTGGGCGCGATTTCGGTCAAATTATTATTATGTTCTTGAAATATCTCTGATCAAGCTTCCTTACTAAAAAAGTGTGAGATTGCTATTAAAAGCCAAGAATGTTTGGAGGATTTCAGTTTTTTTTGTAACACTCCGTCGAAAGGTATTTGATCCACGTAAAAAAGTTCTTGCTAAGGCGCATAAGGAGACGAGAAAAAAGTTTTTATACATTTTTATTAATTTTTTGTATTTTTTCTTTTTGCTGTGAATGGACTTCTGTGTCATTACATGCCAATCAATTTGTTTTAATATTGTTTAAAATAAGGAGATAACACTGCCGATTGTATTTATGGTGTTTCATTCGACAAGAAATGAAGAAAAACAAGTAGTAATGTAGGTATGTAAATGAAAAAAGGAAAAAGTTAGTCACTTTAGTTTTAGGACATTTTGTAGAAACAAAATATATAAATTTTCGGGCATAATTTTTCTTGAGAATTCTTCAAACGTTTTTATTAATTTACTCTATGTGTATTTTTATGATTTCTTTTTAGAAGTAGGGATCATGCCTTCTTGTTTAGCACAAAGTCATAAATGTTTATTTTTCCATGGCTATATGTTAGGTAGTAGGCTATAGGCTATAAGTGTCAAATACGAATATTAATAATTTTTTATAAAAATATATTTTCCCCTGTTCACTTCCTTGATCGGTACAATTAGATTCCATATTCTACCAATATCATAGCTATATGCGAAAATTAATTTTTTAAATTTTTTGTTCCAGTTTCATCTAAAAGCTATAATTCCTTTTATTTTTTTTTTTGTATCAGACTGTATGAACCCATAACAATATTAACTCTGACTCCTACAGTTTACCTCAACACTTCAGGTATTTTTCATCTACAATCCTCCATCGAGAACGTTGATATAATATATCACGAATACTGAGACTGTTGTAATAGAGATGTACTTAGATACAAAGAAACAGGGACATGTTAATGGAAAGATGATGAGAATGATTCGACAAGGTCACATTCTAAGCAATTTGAAACGGTTCATTCACTGAATTGCTAGGCTCCGACTACTCTAAACAACAACGCATGCTACTGAATAAACGCTCCTTGAATTTAAATATGTATTTACTCATAGGCTGTAAATAAGATTAAAACACGCACATATAAAGATTAAATACGGCTAGTTCACATTTCCCAAAAGCATGAAAAATAAATGTACATAATCATTACACCAAAAATTTTAAAATTAATCGAGAACATTCAACCCACAGGAAAAGAATAGTAAAGTTGGAGGTATAAACATATTTTATTAATCATTCTGAAATCATAATTATGACATTCTATTTTAATTAACAGTCTATTTTAATTCCATCAAGCAAAGATGGAAATTAATTGAAAATTTAATTTTGACTAAGAACCTGTAAATTTTCCACCTATACCTACATATTCAATTGCAGTTTACCTTCATAAACAATTATACATCATGAAATTATTAGATCAGAATGGAAAAAAAAAGAATGAATGTCTATTTTTGCATAATAGGCCAACTTTCGACAGTGCCAGTAAATAACCATGGCAGTAAATTTGCATAATTTAAAAGTAAAATATAAATTACTTTTTTTTAGTGGCGTATTTTAAGTGACTGAAGATATTCAAATTTAAAAAAATCCCATTATTTTTATTGCCGCTTTGTTGAAAATTGTATATATATACTAGCATTTTAACGCTATTCAATTATTATTGCAAGCAGATAAATAAACGAAAGAATTTGATTTAGCCTTTTTCACTAATTTTATTAATAGCTGATTCAGTTTATAAGAATATATTTATTCTAATACATGTAAACAGATTATTTAAAATGCATTCTATAAATAAGATGTCATATATTAATACCCCAGCATTTATCAGAGAAAAACTTTATTAATTTTTCATTAGCTCCCTATTTTTAATCCGAGGTGGGTTTTCTGTAATTAGTAGGTATAAAAGTTCACTTAAATATCTCATTGTAAATATCAAATTATTATATCTGAATATAGAATGGGTATATCAGGGATAAAGTATAAGACAAGGGGGCGCGATTATAAGACAATGGACAACCCCGATGATGCATATGAAAGAAAAAATATAGATATGTGAGAGTATTTTAGAAACATGAAAGGATATTTATATAATTACTATACTGTATATGTAACTCACACATTCCTATATCTAAGACAACATATGTGGTGCTGCCTGGCTTTCTCATAGTCTCCATGCTCCCTCAACGAGCACTGGACACAGACTAATCCGCCGTAGCGGGAGTGGTGACGTACCCTCTTCGTGTTTACATCGGGAGAGGACGCAGCCTGGAGACACAGGTGTGAGTCATGTGCGTCAGGGGGGCTTATGTTTGGAATGCAATGTTTGCTAACAATTATCACACCGCAGGAAAACCACTGTACCCAGATAATCAAGCTATTTCAGTAACTGGTGGCAAAATTTCGTGGCCACCAAACTGAGCAAACAGAGAGCTGATGAAATTGCTTTGTTGCCTCAGCTGCCATCGTTCGTGCATCGATTGTTGTACATTGAATCATGTCTGTCGAACAATACTTCGAGTTTTGGAAACAAGCGAAATAAAAATAAAGTAATTCTCTTTGGAGATATAGCAATAATTATAATTGAATGACTTACGTGCTCATGAATCACCAAGAACTCAATTTAATATTACCTATATTTATATTCTAATATTTGGCTTCTTTGTGCAATTTTATTCATATATTTTTATTTTATATATTTCAATTTATAACAAAGAAATTTCCAGATCAATAAATTATAAACAGATGAACTAATTAATATTCCAGACAGTCACATAAGCCGAAATTGATCTAATGTTTGACAAACATTAAATATACATAATAATAATATGTTTTTATAAGTATTTGTAAGGGTTCAGTACTTTCTATAGTACATACGGTACCATGTTAGAGGTCGTTGAAAGGAGATTTAACTGTGACTACCCACAACCATCAGGTTCAATTACTCAATACAATGTTAAAAATAACGGCCAATGTTTTTGTTATTGTGCTAAATATCAATTTATTAGTCTTTTAATTTCAGTTAAGATTTTTTAATTATTTTACTTTCTTAAAAATGTGATGTTTGTTTGTTTTAACGTCACTTTATGCTACTAAGGCTAATCGGTCGATGCTACAGTGGGAGTCCTAAATTTTGCTTATCCAGGTATAATTAGGATAGGGATCTTTAAAGAGTACCTGACATCGTACAGGCTCGGGACCTCCATTTTACATCCTATCCGAGGGACGGCGTAGACAATGATTTTTTACTCCCATTAAACAATCCTAGGGACACCTCGGGATGCGAACCCCACGACCTTTTGTATTGTAGGCTGCTATGCTAACCACTACACCACAGGTGACCCCCAAAAATATGAAATGTGTCAAGAAATCCATCACGGCTTAAACTCTATAAAAATATCGTAAATGATATCCAAAGTGGTATTGTTCATGCAGCCTTTTGAATTTATAATTGATACATATATTTATTTATTAAACTAATTTTTAAAGTAAAGAATCTCGACTTGATAATAAATAATAAAAACTGATTACGTATTAAGAAGATAAGTTTTGGATACATTTTGGGAAAAAAAGTATATTTTATTATTATACTTTAAAAGTTTTGAAAGATATTTAATTATGGGTTCACAACGCAAGCATGAAACTTAAAAATCACTAACAAAACTATTAAAGTACTGACCGATAGCCATTGTTCGTTAAACATGATCGCAAACACGCACTGTCACGAAACAAACACGCATCGAGAAAATTCACAAGCTTGTAGAAAACTACTGACTGATGGAAATAATTGGATTTCCTTTACTTTCATGAAATGGCACTCAGATATACCTGAGAATGATTTGGCGGACAAGGCTGCAAAAGCTGATTAATATTTTCTATTTAACTTGACCACCTGCTTCTTATTGTTATGTTTCATAAGGTTTATTTTATTTTATTGTAGTTTGCTTATTGTTTTAAAAATAATATTATCTGTATAAAGCTATAACTAAAATACGTCTCATGTAATATGTGTCGTTGTTGATGCTACAGAGGTCTATGCACCGGTATCGCTGCAGGCGGCTCTCTACGGTACCACCGGCGACACAACTAACATGTACATTGTATACAGAAATGTATGGTATGTACAGTATACTACCTTAATAATAAAATAAATAAATAAAATAAACTCCCTTCTGGGAGGGTTACTGTTAGAAGGAAAATATAAAAAAAAACGCAAGCATGCAAAATAATGTGCAAGCGTCAGTTCTATAAAAAAATAAAGAAAGGAAAAGAACTTGAACAAAGAAAAGGAAAAACTATTGCAATACTAAAGTTCAATATATTTCTCTGTTTGCTAACTCCCCTCGTTGACTTGTTTACAATGTTCCCCGCGAGGTGTGTACACAGCTAATCAACTTGCTATTTATTTCTAAAGACAATGTTTGCCTAGCCCTGGCCAGCCAAGACAGCTTAGACATTAAAAGAAGGATAAGAGTCTATTTATTGTTATTTTTATTTCAACAATGTTAAATATTTATATCTTTAAACTATTTAGAAATAATCTCTGATATATTTTAGCATAATTAAAATTTTTATTTAAAAATGAGATCTTGAGCTAATCAATCGTGATTATTGCCTCGACCAGTTGTAAAGCTTTGATTAATTAAAACTTGACAATTATATCAAATCCTATATTTTGCCGATTTAAGTACTACCAATCAATAACAAATCACTTTAAACCTACTTGAGGGGGGCCAAAGAGAGGGAAAAAAGAAAAACAATTAGTAAGTGATTGGAACAGATTGAGGTGGAGGGAATCATAGTGTTTGAAAGGGAATCTGACCGAAGAGTTGAAATTATTCATTGGAGAACCTTTAGAACTGAGTTGGACGAACGATACAGAAAAAATTATAAATTTAAAAGATGAAATATTTTTATTAAAAAATTTCAAACGACGGATATAATAACAAATAACTCTTTTACTGATTTCTAGCTAACGGAATTTAAAAACTCTTCAGAATGAGTTCATCAAAATATAAGCACCGACTAGTCTGACGACAGTTTGACCCCTTAAAAATATTAGGAGAAAAAATCTCATTATTGGACACTGACAATTCATTTTATAAAAATAAGTATTATCTAAAACTAAGTGTTACTTGATTCAAATTATATCTCGGTTCTAATGTAATGTAAAAATAAAATAAAAAATAATGCAGATGAAACGAAAGTTTATTTTCTTTTGTTCTTAATATAATCATAAATTTACAAAATAGTGCAAATAATTTTTTTAAAACTTTATTTATACATTCACGCCTGTCTTAACGTAAATACAATAATGAATTTGCTGTAATTAGAAGATAATTTTGGCATGATAGGCATAGGGAAGATTTACGCTCTGCAGCACCTCTTCTCGTCGTGATTAACACACAGGCAAATAGCAGTGCAAATAATAAAACAAAAATATTAATAATTAATATTGCTCACTCTTGAACTATAAAAAAAAACAACAACATAAAAATGTAAATATTGTCAGGCAAATATGCATGCTTATGCCTCGTATTGTTAAATGTACTACTACTATTATTTATTATTATTGTTATACTTAGGAAATCAAGCTAGAGAAAATCTTTCGCTATTGTTTTGCTAGTGCCTCTTCTGTTATTTTCATTATTTATCTATATTATAAAAACGTTAATTATTACCTCAGATAATGTTAATTTATATATGTACGCATATGTATATTTATATTTGTTTAGTTTATGTATACTATACTGATACCACTAGCACTGAACAGGCTAGACTACATGGCTAAAGCGATATATGTATTAGCCAATAAACTGTCTATCTATTTATCTATTTCCCGTGGTTTATTTTCTACATGTTGAGGCTAAACTATTGTGATTATAGTTTATTGAATAGCCTGGCGTGAGGTAACTACATGCCACCGTCACAAGTAACTATATTTGTTAACATTTAGGGAGATAAAATATAAAACGCCGGGACAACCCTTCATATTCCAAACCAAAATTATATAAACATTCCTCCGGCATTCATTCGGTAGGCGTACAATAAAAAATTATCACATATCATCATTGAAGAAGGTGGCAGTAATGATTCTAATGAATCAAAACACCCACAATATAAAATTAAAAATTATATATATTAAGTTATTTGAAAAATAGTCTAAAAAGCTAGTGTGGTGTTGACGGTTTTGAAATAATTATGTCTCTTATTACAATGATGAGATTCCTTTTTTCTCAGCGAATACAGTGTTTAAATAAGCTCATAGGAAACCTATGCAATATCCCACCTCAATCAGAAATTTTTTTGTTGAGAATCTGCGGTGAACTCTACGGATATAGCCCTGATGAAGGGTCAATAACTTAGGTCAAACGCCAGCACACGTAAAATAAATGCTCTCATTTGTTTATTTCATTTCATCCTAACGGCACTCTCAAATTGATTTCCCATCCAATCAGTTCCGCGCTAAACGTATAACTCATTATTATATTGCCTATTTTATAGTTTGTCCTTTACAATTACAATTACAGCAGGAAAGATGTTAAATTACATTCATTATAACTTCCATCGATTTCTCTATGTTATTTCTTAATTAAATTTTAGTATGCACTATTAATATGCAGTTAATTTTTTCGAACTGCATATGAACTAATATAGCAGTTACTTTATACAGTTAAATGTATTATAGCGTTCCATAAGCAATATTAACAGTTTCTCGAAATGAGACAGAACGTAATAATACCAATAAAGATTTGTATTCTAAAAAAAATGTATTATATTTACAAGTAAATATAATAAATTTATTTGCAGTAACAAAGATTCTGTTTTTATTTTTGGGTTTCTTTTCCAGTAACTGCTGCTTATTCACTTTCTAGTCACAATTTGTCCCTTTTATTTACGAAACAATCACCTCAAAGCCCAGGGGTAATTCGTCATAGCAGCAGATCCTTCCTCCCTCATCGCCAGTAAAGTACGTGCTTGCAGCTTTGTTCAAACGATCAATCCCCTCTGCTTTGGATTTACTAAACGGTTTCATCCTGTTTGCATACCATATTCCCTTTCCTATTTATAGTCGCTGATATAAAAGTGAACAGGTAATCCATCAATCATTTATATCATCGAAACACATAAAATAAAACAAAATCTATATTGATAAAAAATCACACCAAGCCATGGAATCACAAGCTGAAAAAAAAAAGAGGTTACATCACATCAGCTTATATTCTGACAGCTGTTCTAATAAAAGGAGACAAAGTAAAAATATTGTAATTTCATTTATTTGTTTCTTATTGTGTAGTTTTACTAAAGACTCTCTATAAATGAATTGTCAAACTCAAAGAATTCTTTAATTTGCTTTGATATTCGTTGCCTGCTTTATCCGAAGAAAAAGATAAAAAAAAGGACAATATAAAAAAAGGAATAATATCATCATAATCACTACCACAGTTCATAAGCGGTCTTACACACAGATGATAGAGGGAAATTGCTAGATAAATCGTGAAAAAAAATGCGATTTTGAGGTAGACCAGTTTTACATAGGTCGAGTGATTTACGTGTAGATACCAGTGTATCCACAGGATTACCGAAAGGAGATATCCTATTAATGCTAAGTAAGAGAGTCATAGGTCATGACACACACCGTAAACCAGCCCTGAAGCACTAATAAGGGCTTTCACGAAGGGAGCCCCGTTGAGTCATACTTAAGGGCCCTTCTACGATTTATTGAACGAGGAGCAATCGATTTATGACTAGTGAAACCAAGATGACAGCACTTTATAAGTAATTACACCTTTATTATATTATACATTATATTTTATTTAAATTTCACCTCTCCAGGTATACGTTGGATAGGGATCTTTAACGAGTTTACCTGACGTCACACAGGATCGGGATCTCCATTTTACGTCTAATACTACGGCATAGCCAAGGATGTTTCAATTCCTTTGAAAAATACTAGGGCCACCTGGCGGGCTACGAGCCCGCGACCTATTGTACAGTAGTTGGCTAAGCTAACCACGAGACCACAGGTGCCCCCCGGAAAAGTGGTCTAAATTAAATAAATAGTTGTCTAGTTGGCGACTGGACGTGGTATTTCACAATCCCAAAAATCCCAAAACGTTTACTAACTGTAAATGAACTTAACTTTCTTATTAATAGTCTGATTTCCTTTTTTTTTTTCTAATAAAATGGAATGGAGAAACCTTTCAATTTTAGTTTATTCAATTGAAAAAAAAATGGATGGTTATTTGCTAATAAATTAACGTCATTTGTCATTGTCAGCTCTATGACATATATCGCTTCCGAACTTCTACAAGCAAATGCGATTTAGAATATTAGGAAAGCACAAGGGTACTAGAGAGAATCTCACTATAAGATTCTAAGTTGACTAAGTATTTTAGGATTTGACGTTAATCTGTAAACTTTGACTTGTTAAATGAGACAAACTGAGGCGAAAGCCATGCCAAGTTTGCTAAGTCCGATGTAATAAAGGGAAGCTTGTTCGATCACTTCGTAGCGACAATAGCTACTTCATTAATGACATTTTCCTCCGCTCTGCTCGGCTATAAGTGTACATTGTCTAAGTCAAAGCTAGATCTAAGATACATGTATTGGAAATGTAGTAGAAAGTCTCATGGCGTTATAGTATATTGAAATAGTTCGGGGACAGAACTAATGGTTATTATTTTATTGTTAATTTATTTCTTATTTTAATTTCATCTAATTTTGATTTCACAGTTCATAAGTACTACATAGATAAAATTTGCCTATATGAAAGTGTAAGATTTTAGATTTTTTAATTTAAATATTCCCAAACCATGAACCAGTTTACACATCACTATAGCTGCAATAATTCTTCACCATTCATAAGGTATCCTGTAGGCATTTCAGATTAGATCGAGTACATGATCATGTATAATCTCAGTTAAAACTGTTCTTTTTAACACTCCTTAAGTCTCGCGATCTTATTTTATTGATATTAAGTTGGAAAATATGTCAGTTTAAGAACGGAATGCAGAGTAGATTGGAGACAATGAAAGATGTTCCGGGCGAGATGGGACGAGGATAAAGAGCCTAGTAAATAAAGTTATTTAAATTAACACATCAATTTTGGACTCCTGAAAATGGTCTCCGGAATTGGTAACAAATGTTGGCTGAAGTAAGACTGAACGTTCTTTATGGCATGGTTCAAGGAAATTAAGTTAAAACATTACCTAAAATTATACGCTTCATGGAAATTAGAATAACAAAAACCGCTTCGAATAATATTCCGATGAATTCTTAGATCTCTATATAGGACTTCAGCGAACACCGATTCCGTCCATTTCAGATAAAATGAAGGTCTTGATTAGCTTTATTAGATCAAAACAGACATCTGCTGTCTCGTAAGGGATAAAAAACCCTCAACAGGTACTTTTCAGTTGAAATCGAGTCAACCTAAACGGGTTTTCTTATTACTAGTGAGTTTTAGATTCCAACAGTCATTGTGAGCCAGCTAACTCACCAGTACCTTCAATAAATTAAACTCAAAAATAAGTAGTATCTAGTAAGGATTAGTATAGTCTTGTGACAATCTCATTTGATTCCTAAGTTCTATATAACGTAAAAAGAATAACCGGTATCAGGTAATAATTTTTATAAAACATATTATTTAATCAAGAAAGTCTACTTTAAGCAACAAAAAACAACTTCAGTTACTTTAACACTACTGTTCGTATAGTTCGATCAATTGCTGAACGGATACTGACCTACGATTGGAAGTATATAAATAATTATGATTATTTATAATGTTCTGATTGCCTCTCGGACCACCTACTCGTATTAAATCAAACGACCTGAGGGAACATGACCAAACATCAATATGTAGTTAGCGAGAACACGTGCGGCAGGGGAAGCGTTGAAGTTGACTTGATGATCGATTCCAACTTGGTTCGGAGCGCTGATAGCGAATTTCCTAACTTGCTCATTCGAACTAATTATTAATGAGAGTCTAAATAGTTTGGCTAAACATCATTAGTTAAAATTATACGCTTCATGTTAATTAGAATAACAAGAACCGCTTTGAATAATATTCCGTTTAATTTCAAGAGAATTCAATTGCATAAATATGAACAAAAGTTTTTTCTTTTTCAATTTAATTAATTAGTAGATAAACTATAAAAATATTTGATGATATGAAGAGGTGAGATGCAAAACTCGTTCGTTCCACCTGAACACATTTTTCAGGAAACTCAAAAAACTTACCACGTCTTGTAGAGTAACCAGATAAAGATGATTTTTTTTGCCTTCGAAAGGTGCAGTGTTCCACCCTGTGGAAGTGAGCTAGGAATAATTTTTTTACTGATTTCGAGGTAACAAAAAAAGAGTAACAAATTTGAAATGAGAAAGTTTTGCAACAAAATGTTGAAAGAAAAGACTTTTGCTACTCACCACATTGGTACGAACGAGTTTTAATTCACACAGCGTAAGTTGATCTTCTTAATAAGTAATATTAATTTAGATTCACAACCATTTTATGAGAATTCGGGACCATTTTACAAAATAATATCACTCACTGACTTAAAACATATTTTTACTTTCACTTACCTATATATGAAATATATAGTAAGTGGAAGTATTGCGATCGTGAAAAATTTCGACTTCCGGTTTTCAACGGAAATACACGTTTTGGGGTCCCCTGAGTCCAATTAACCAAGTCCCGCGAAATGGTCTGTGTGTGTGTGTGTGTGTCTGTGTGTGTGTGTGTGTGTGTGTGTGTGTGTGTGTGTGTGTGTGTGAACAGACTAGCTCAAAAACTATAAACCGTGCGAACCTGAGATTGGGTATTTAGTGTATGTATATGCCCGCGATGTGACAGCAAAAATTTCATCAAAATTGCTCAAAGGGAGGGGGTACTTTATTTAATAACTTTTTAAGTTTTTTTCGATTTTCTCAAAAACGGCTCTAACGATTTTGATTAAACTGAGTATTTGATCTATTTATATGCCCGAGATATGACTGTAAAAATCAATCAATCAAAATTGATCAACCGGAGGGGGGACTTTACTTAATAAATTTTGTATCATTTTCACGTGTTTTTTTTTTATTTACTCAAAAACGGCTTCCACGATTTTGATCAAACTGGGTATTTGATGTATGTATATGCCAAGGATGTGATAGCCAACATTTCATCAAAATTTATCAACCGGAGGGGGACTTTACTTAATAAATTTTGTATCTTTTTCACGTGTTTTTTTTTTATTTACTCAAAAACGGTTTTCACGATTTTGATCAAACTGGGTATTTGATGTATGTATATGCCAAAGATGTGATAGCCAACATTTCATTAAAATTGATCAACCGGAGGGGGGACTTTACTTAATAAATTTTGTATCAATTTCACGTGTTTTTTTTATTTACTCAAAAACGGCTTTCACGATTTTGATCAAACTGGGTATTTATGTATATATATGCCAAAGATTGATTAACCGAAGGGGACACTTTATTTCATAACTTTTTTTCTAATTTTTAGATTATCTCAAAAACGGCTTTAACGATTTTCTTCATATTCGTCATGTTTAATGAAAATTGAGTGTTATTTAATATCAGGTAAGCGTTATCATTATTAAAATGTTCTGAGGGGTTTATAGAGCAAATGAAACCAACATAAGAAATGAATGTGGAAAATGTGTAACTTTGAGAAGTGGCATTAACAAAACGCATTAATTTTTTATCTAAGTAAGTTGGTAAGTGAAAGTTGTGTGTTGCGCGCACGCACCAGATTTTTTTTTTTTTTTTTTTTTACGAAGTTTTCAAAAATATCAGCGTATTGATATAAAACATCTGACTCCAAAAAATTTACAAAAAGACTAGATCCTAAGGCTATCGTCTTCTTCAACAATAGCGACTTCATCATCCTGTTGATTCCCTCGTCTGTGGCAGATATATTGAGAACTCGTGTGTAATACATCAATGAATCATTGGCCTTCCACTCGTCACCAAAATGGTTTTTCAGCAGATTATCAAAGTCTTTCAGCTTGTTGGAGCCATTGAAAAATCAATTATTAATATAGCTAGGTAAGAAGACTCAAGTATAAACTGACATGAAACACGCGAGTTTAAGGAGCTTTCGATATTTTGTTCAGAAAGAGTAACAGAAACTGCTGAAGTGAACGAATGGGATGGGTGCAAAGTGAGAAGTGATTATTGGAACGAAAGAGTTTTGCATCAAAACGAGTTACGAACCAGTTTTGAAACACAATGGGCTACGAAACGAATCAGTTCTGCAACAAACCGCTATTTCTTATAGCAAAAATCCATAAGAAATAATAAGTTTTGCTTCAATCTGATATGTTGAAAGAGCATTAAAATATCTTTTAGAATCCACTGCCATCTCAATTTTTCAAAAAAATGGAACGAACGAGTTTTGTACCTCACCTCCTCATATTAATTTATGAAGATAATTATATTTTTCAAAGCATATATAATACTCTACGAAACATAAGCTTTTAAGATTAAAAGATAGAAGGAACTATAACATATATATTTTATATATCCTTAGTAACAGTTAAACATATAAAATTGGTGTATTGTGGAATGATATTAGTATAAAACAAAACGGTACTTGTGAGTTAGCTTCGGCTTTCACGTAACCTGGCCTCTGATCCAGGCCCTATTACAAATCTCAGCCGAGTTACTTGTGTACTTAACTTGTGCCGTATTGTTTTTTAAAAATTATTTTTGTTAATAAGAGTGACCTATTTTCATATGGATCTCTATTTATGACTTTAGCGAACTCCAATTCCGTCCATTTCAGTTAAAATGCGGGTCTTCATTAGCTTTAGTAGATCAAAACTTTTGACTTCTGCTGGCTCTGAAGGCATTAAAAAAACTTTCATCGGGTCCTTTTCAGTTGATATCGGGTTATTTTAATAGTGATTTTAAGATTATAACAGTCATTGTGGGCCACCTGACTCACAGATACCATCAAAATAATTAAATTAATATAAATATATTTACAACACTCCTCATAAATGAGTAGAGCCTAATAAGGATTACTATACTCATGAGGCAATCTCATTAGATTACTAAGATCTTTATTCCTAAAACATAAAAAGTAGGGGAGAGCGGGGTTGGTTGGCAACAGTTTTCACTTTTTTGATTGTTGAGTCTTTCCTGTTAATATAATCAAAATATGGCTGATACCACTGTAAACTCCAGGTATTAGAGTACTTCAAGTATTTTTTTCAACACATAATATTTAATACTAAGATCATAGAATATTGAAGAATTCGTCAATCCAGCGTATGCCAATTAACCCCCTATGTGGGGCAGGTTGGCCTAGAAGGTGGGGTTGTTTAGCCATCTCATTCAAGTACTGCCTGACATATATTATTGTTATTAAAAGCTGCACTATAATGGTATAATAATTTTGAATTGGTTTTTAACAGCCTTTAAGGGAAAATAGAATGACAATAGAAGAAGATAGAAGTTTAGACTGTCGTTACTTTCTTCATAGGAAATATTGCTCTCATCCTCCTCGCCGGAACCAAAGGCATTTGGTAGTTTCACCTTTGTTTATGTTTACCTAGCTTTTGTAAATTGCTATTGCGCCAACAAACCCCAGTTGAAGAGAGCCATCTAACCCCATAGGAGAGATCATATGAAAGATGGCTGCCAGGACAGGGGAGAACAATCAAACAAGAAACTGGTTAGTCGAAAGGTTAGGTTTTTCAAAGGTGTTTGGAGCTATGTGAACAGAATCGGAGTCAAATGTTTTGACATCCCTTTAAACCAAATTTACTGAAAATATAAAAATTTACTCACATGTTGTAAAATCAATCAATGAAGCACACTCTTATTTTTTTTTTTTTTTTTTTTATTTATTTTTTTTTTTTTTTGGGGACTTTAAGGCTTCCAGTGAAGCCCTATACTGCCCATACTAACACCCATGGCACTGGGTGATACTTCTCCTACGAAAGAAAAGCACCACCCAGGGCGGGACTCGAACCCGCAACTCCGGCATGGGAGTACGGCGCTTTACCGCACAGCCACGCCGGGCCCCACACTCTTATCTACACTGTTAGCATTGGATTGAAAACTCAGGACAAGACTCCCGAGGTCGAGCGGGTCACATGGTACAATGGTGGGGCCTTCACAACAGGTGTGACGGAAACTATAAGCCAATGGCCAACCTACCCCCTATGCCAACTAACCCCGCTCTCCCCTATAACCGATATAACTCATTTTTACAAAACATATTATTTAATGAAGAACGTATACTAGTTAATTAAGCCGAATATATAGAGGTAATCACGAATATGCTGAAATAAGATTTTAATTAATATATTTTTCTGATATTAAAATGCTCATAACGACTAATACAAAACCGTAAAGTCTTATAATGTTAGTTTTTCTACGACTTTTTGTTACATTTAGACCGCAATAAGTAAAATTTACATTAAGTAATGATCAAACTCTCATATCGGCTTGTATAAACAAACATAAATAACACAAGAGTCATGTAATATCATTCCTTTTTACTTTCGTTATGGGGACTTTAAACTACTATTAACTTATTCAGGCAATACATTACTGAATATACTTAGAGTTAACTTAACTAATGATTAGATGAACTTCGGAAATAATGTATGTATTTTTCCTTCGATCACTTAAAGGAATTTCTTATGAGCCTTTCAGTAGACAGAATGACTAACTACAATTTCGACATTTTTGAAGAAAGCACTTTTAATTATAAATCTTACCTTTTTATTTTGTCATAACAATTTAAAAATAAGAGTTTACTAAAACATGCATACAAAGGAATGAACTTTAAATTATATTTCTCTTTAGAAAATTATTACCTTATTATGTTATATGCATATTTTAGTAAACTGTTATTGTTTTAATATTTCTGTCATAAAAAGGTAAGAATTATAATTGAAAGTTAGCCTTTCCCTAAACTGATAAGCACATATAAGATTCCTTTGATTGATTGGAGTGGATTTAAAAAGCCCTTCGTTCCATTGCTAAACCGCACCTTCCCAAAATTTATAGTATAAGGGCATATGATATAGGTCGTAAGGGCCATAAAACTGTGAAAGAGAGTTTATAAACGTTTTAACTATGGTATTTGGCTACTGTGACATCTTATCTCTTAAGAGTTATAAAGACCGATAAATTTTAATGTGCAATTTTATCTATCGATATTTTCTAGAATCTCTTATTCAAATAAATCAAGGAGGCAGCTGATTTATAAAAAATATGAAGTCAACCAAGTTTTCCTTTGTTCTCAGTGGTCCCAGAATAGTTTCTGAGTTATTTTCGTACTCACCAACACGTTATTATGGTTTTCCATGGGAATAATCCAAGATTCAAATTAAATTAAGCGTATCCAAATTTAATGAGTTTCCAGTGCTTGGAAAGGTGGAGGCATCAAATTTTGTTTATTTTAATATTATGAACCAAAATGAAATAGTGGGGAGCTTATGATGTGCCATACTTGGCATATTTTATTTCACATTAAATATTTTACGAAGTGAAATAAAGGTTAGAAAATAATAAAAATAGGAAAATAATAAATAATTTGTAAAGGATCAAAATGACATGGGTTTGTTATATCAAGTGCTATAGGCACCATCTCATCATACCGAACCCCCATTCAACATGGCTCATATGACGGGAATATATTCTTCATTAATCGCCCTCTATATTGACAGCCTTCATGAGCTGATGGAATCCTTAATGAAATTTACCCTACTTCCTCCCGCCATCACCGAATAAATATTTAGCGACGAGGGAACTTTAGGCTGCGCGGCGGTTTGCTCCCCAGAGTTCGGTATGCAGCCAAAACACTAACATAGGGAGAAAGGTATTGCATAATTTACTAGCGGTAGGAATAATGTATGTACTTCCGGCCGACTTTCGCTTGGAATAATGGGAAGCAATGGAAAAAAAGTGGTTTCCAAATACACATCTATTCTATTTCTATTGTTCTTTTCGATATTTTTTATTGACTATGCATATTAATTTGTGCCAATCATTAAACATTTGAAACAGCCTTCCTATTTCGGATTTGCATCGTTTAAAAAAATAGTTTCTAAGTTTTGGGCAAACATACTTTTTTATTTTCTTCATAACGTTTTCCCTCTGTTTAGTGATGCGTGGGGGCTCTGAATATTTTTCGGTAGTGGAGACGAAGATTCCAATCACAAACAGTCTTTCGCTTGAGAATAAACGTATAAAAAAATCTTTTTATTGAAGATGGAGTAACCTTTGAATTTCGCATTTAATTGTTTAACGAGTAAAAAAAGTTGAAAGTGATCTTCGATCTCCAAAGTGTTTGCTACTTAATAAAAATAGCTGTCAAAAAGGATCAATGGACCACAAATGAAGCTAAACGTGTTTTTGAATAAATAACAGCCAAAACTGCTGCCAACTCACGACGGCCAAGATTACGTTTGTTGGCAGAGGCTGTCGGGTGAGATGTCCAACCTCCCTCAGGTGCAAGCGCCACCTCATGCACTCACCTTCCACTATCTATGCGCAAGAAAGATCTTTAGTTACGAAAAATAAAAAGCATTTATATCTCACTAAACATTAGGAGAACAGTACTACACAACAATGATACACCTGATTGTAATTATTTGGAAATTTTATGTCGTTATAGGATTCGAACGACATATGTAGGTCATATTAAGTGATACTTAATTAATAATTAAATATAAGTGCCACTGATAACACACGCTTATATAATTGGTAACACTATCAATGGTAATACTGTTTTTTTATTTTATTTATTTCAGAACAATGAAGCGGAATCGATGAACCGGGATATTAGATCCTAATCGGGATATTAAATATAAATGTAATGCTAAGTGGATGAAGGAGGAATGTAAATTTAAAAAAAAAATCCAGAATTGCTCTGTAAATGAAATGGTCATGTGGTTAACTTTATTATATAAAATGCATTTCAACTGAGATATATCAGTGATATACAAAAGAGTAAAGAAAGGAAGTGAAAAAAGAAGTATGAAACATCTATGTGCACAAACCTCTTTCTTCCACTCAAGCCTGGAGAAATTCAATAGATATTTACGATAATAAAGATTAGAACTCAAATAATAAAAAAAAAATAATGGAACAAGTTGTTTGTTTGTTTGTTTTAACGTCACTTTATGCCACTAAGGCTAATTGGTCGATGCTAAATTGAGAGACTTAAATTTTGCCTATCCAGGTATAATTAGGATAGGGATCTTTAACGAGTACTTGACATCGTACAGGCTCGGGACCTCCATTTTTCGTCTTATCCGAGGGACGGAATAGAAAAGGATTTTTTACTCTCATTAAAAAATCCTAGGGCCACCTCGAGACGCCAACCCGTTACCTTTAAAGAAACAAGTAATACGCATGTTTATTGTATATTCTTAAGGAAAATGGTATCAAAAAAATTGCTTGATGATGTTTTGGACGTATTAAGATAAATCTAGGACTGCGAAACTGTTTCATAAATGTAATTTATTGTTATCATGTCCCTACTGCATTATTATATCGTTCCAAGAGATTCGTATTATCAAACAATTGTCTTAGGGGAGATGTAATAGCAGCGTTTAAAACTGAAGGCTGAGAGGTTTATTTGCAGTTGAAATGGTTGAATGGGAAATCAAGACATTTAAGAAAGATGATTTATCGTCTAAGATTTTTTTTTTTTCAAATTATGCTTCCAAACTGCTTAGATAGCATTGTGAAAATTGTTACCTTTAAATTCTTACGATGTAAATGATCATAATATAGTCATAATATACTGTCATAATATACCATATTTTACTTTTACTTACCTATATATGAAATATATAGGTAAGTGAAAGTATTATTATGAATGTAGTATTATTATAATTATTATACACCTATTTTCCTATTTCCACATATCGTCGAAAAACACGATCGTTCAGTCTAAACATAGATTCTTGTCTTTAATTCCCCTCAAAGAATACTCATATAAATAAATTCAAACGAATCCCCTGCAAGTACGGAGTCCCATGAGTAAGTGGAGCCAACTTCATTCTTTAAGTAGATACTCTGTAAAGTACTGACGATGGTATCCTTTTACCATTAGAATAAACAAAAAAATTCTCATTGAGGAAAAAAGTTTTGTGTTCCCTATTCCTATACATATAAGTACGCCATTTTCTGAATATATTGTCTAAGAAAGAGGTTCTTTTTTGTTCTGCGCGCACTGAACCAATTTTTTTTTTTTTATATTCAAGAACGCCCAAATCGATTCGTAATTCACTGTAAATCAACAGGCGATTATTGTTATCATGTCCCTACTGCATAATTATACATCAGAATATTTCAATCGGAGATGTACTCCATTATTCTTATAGTACTAATACTTTCTACGTCAGCATTTACCAATTAAATTAAATAAATGTCAGTGTAGACATTTGTTATGCATTCTAATGTTTTTTTTTTTTTTTTTTCTAATGATACTTATGCCCATTAAAAAAAAAAAAAATCGATTTCTAGTCAAATTAAGGGGGTGGTAAGTAAATATTGTTTTTTGATGGACGTACTGCACCAGATTGTTTCATATCTTAATTTTGATTTACATTACTATCCTTTATTATCTGAATAGACACAAAAAAATTATGTTATTTGTAATACCGACGCAACGGGAAACCTTTTAGTCTCTTCAATAATTGCTACAGTTGATATATGAGGATTTTTCAAGAAAACCAAGCCTAATTACAAGTACCCAGCCGTGAATTCGGTATCGGTTTTGGTCATAGATTTCAATTGAATTATTGAAAATTAAATAAACTAATATGGAAAGTAGACTTCCATTCTTTATATGTTTTACTAATTTTAGTAAACACTGTTTCATAATCGTACCTAAAAAACAGAACGTGATTTGCTGTGATAGAATTAGTGCTATTGTTTTAATTTTTTTTTATTGCCGTTAAAATTATTTACTGCATTCATTTCACATTAATTTCAATAAATGATAGGAGTAATCTAGGAATGCTGACTAACGTTTTGATATCCGGAGCAGACATCACTTTGCAGTTTGTTACTCAGAACAATGAAATAACTCGTAAAAGTTCCATTAAGAGGTCAATAAAATAGTTCCACAAAGAATTAAATTGATAATTTACACATGGCTTTGATTCACCTGGCCATCATGTTTACCAACGCCTCCACACTTGACACAAATCCCTATAAGCGAAGCCTGCAACGATGGCAAGGTATTCGCGGGGGCGGACAGTTCGTAATCCCTATCCAAACTGTTTGTTTGTGGCACTTGTCGCTTTGATATGTTTTTTATTGTTGGGTGTTACAGTTCGTTGTTATTTGTGAGTGTCAATGTTTTAATCCCTTTAAGATAGATAGTGAAACGGAAAAGCCTTCGTAAATATTTTTTTTTATTATTAAATCATTTGTATTGGAATCAAGTGGAGCCTTTTATCAATGTAGGTTTTTTTTTTTTTTTTTTTTTTTTTTTTTTTTTTTTTTTTTTTTTTTTTTTAAGATCTAAATACGGAAATAATGATTTAGATTTTAATCATAATTTATTTTTATTGTATGAATGTGATGAACAAGAAAATAAAAAATTAAACTTTATTTAAAAAGGATAGATGTTTTAAAATAAATTTAACGAACAGATTTCGTAATTAAATCCATGAAACATCGCGTGATGGGTAAACAATGTCAATTTACAGAAATACATTCAACTTCAAATTTTATTTTTAAATTTTAGGAACGGCTGCTGTTTGAAAAATATCCGAAATGGAAGAAGGGTGTGTTGGTGAATAACAGAAGACTGTCCACAGCAGCTACACCACATTTAAAGATGAATCACGTTTCGGGAACTCATATGTTTGAAACATTGATTAACATAACAGCGTAGGTTAGCGCATTTCTACAGCAGCTACACCATACTTAAAGATGAATCACGTTTCGGGCACTCATATGTTTGAATCATTGAGGCTACAAATAGGTCAGTCAATGAAAATCCGTCAACTACTGCCCGCCAACATCTGACTGTTCTTAAGCCATCTATGGAAACAATACACAGTCATCTCATTCAACTGGAAGAAATTTTAGGAGTTGCCGATTATTGACCCATAATTTTACAGCAACCCTAGCCCAACTTCAAGTAGAAATATGTTGACAAATGCAAAACAATTATAAAACCGCTAATAGACGAATATTAATAAACGAACAGAGAATAGTGACTTCTGATGAAAAATTGATTCTTTTACCACAGTCCTTATATACACCAGCAGTGGTTAAAACCAGGGTAGCTACCGAAATCTGTTTAGTGGAATATGGCCTGGAATAGGTTCCTGATGGTCTTGCTATATAATCCAGAACTTTATTTTCACCCACCGGAATGGGTGTATATAATTCCGGTTCAATAATATCCTAGCATTGTACGGTAGGGAGTTCTTGTACATCAAGTAAAGACTCACTGGAGTACTTTGAGGATTGGGCTGTATTGTATTGTAGAAACGCCTACTTCTGTGTCATCCTCTGTGATAGAAATTCTCTTATGGACAATTGACCGAAACAACTACAAGCCTTGGACATGTAATGAAACAGCAAGACCTAGCTTACTCTAAGTGATAAAGAAAGAACAGACAGAGAGCCTTTGTGAAAAGTTGTTACCTCCGACAGCCGGGCAAAGCCTTTGATCCAGCCCCGTGAGCTGGGCAAACACCGCCTTCTAATTCCCATACCAGTGCCTTCATCAGGCCTCATTTGGATCAAGGAGTATCCCACAGAAGTGCGGTGAGGGCTTCCTTTCAAGTGGAAAAGAGGGCAACAATGTTAACAACAGTAGTTGCGCCGGTGCAAACGTAGGGACCCGAGTTACAAAGCGGGCGGTCCCTACTTGATACAGAATTTTACAATTATTTAAAAAGATTATATCACACTTCGGCAAGAAGGTGGTTACAATTAAAATTTATAAATTTTGAGTTATGCATACCTTAGGAATCATTTTTATATTTATATGATTTACATCAATATAGATATTTCTAATACTTGTAGCATGACTATAACGAAAAACTTAGGTTACCAGCAAGGGCGTACCCAGGATCAAAACTAGGGGGGGCAAGCTATGGTTTGTAACATCTTACCGCGGAAAAGGTGAATGAATCTTTGAATACGACAGGAATCTGATCAAAAAGCCACTTTGATGTTATCAACTTATATGACATAGAAAATGAGAGAAACACTAAGAAATTAATTTATGATGCACAATCATGGCCTTACCCAAAGCGAGATTAGAAAGTTTCTTTAGCAAGAATATTAATAAAAAAGCAAGATACTAGGAGTACCCGTAGTACCGTAGTACCCGACAGTCAACGTGACAAAAATGTTTCATATGGTCAAAAGAATATCTTGTGGGTTGACACAGTACTAAGCAAACAAATAACGTTTGGAAAAAAATCTATATATTTCGGAAATCAGTTAAGAATAGTATACTCTATAAATTAGAATGATTGAGGAGGGAAAAAATTCTATTTATTTCCTTATGATTACTATTTGAAATCAAGTAATTCAAATTTAAATCTTCTTTCTTATAATTTGAGATTCCGTTTCTATTTCGAATTAAGGGTGTCAAAACTCGGTTATTATTTAAAGCCACTGAATTTTTTTTAAACCAAAGAAAATCCAAATATAAAACGGATATGCCCAAGGTTTAACTGGTTAGTTTGATGTTTTTCAATGACCATTGGCATCTAAGGTCACTGTAAATTCGTTCATGATATTTCTTTGAAATACATATAAGATAGATACTCAATTGTAATAAATTTCATTTTCTTGTTTGTTTTTCTAAATTCAAATATTTACAGCTCTTAGAATCCAAAAAAACACGTGATATCGTAAAATCTATAAAAAAAAAAAAAAAAAAAAGTACCTTAATAATTAAGTAAAGGTTTTCGCTTTTTATCCCAAAAATTTTGTTTAGCGAAAATTCCATATAACTTCCAATTATATTCTAATACATTTACTATTACAATCATTATCAATAAGTTTTTTTTTTGGAGCTAAGGCTAAAGAACATGAATTGTATATATGTGTCGACAGAATAATGTTATTTAGACTTTTAAAACATGTGAAGGCACCGAATAGCCTGTGATTGAGCACTTAACTGCAATCCGCTCATCCGATTCCCAGAGCGACAGCGATAACCGGTCCCTTTGATGATGATTCCGCAATGCCCTTCTGAGTGGCACAGTCCGACACTTGTGCTCTATGGCAGTGACTGATCGGCCTAGATCTGTGGACCTTTGCTGATAGAGCTCGGAAGGCCGTCTGGCATGTTGTATATCCTTCCCCGCGGCGGAACATTTAACTTTTTCTTTCATCCTGTTTTTAAGGGGAAAATGAGAGTGAAAATGTTTTATTGTGTAATAGTACTTACTCTCTCGCTCAAGGTCAATAATCTATTGAATAATTCAAGGTTATTTATATTACTAACCTGTTAATGTAATACATACATTATAAAATTGTTATGGCAAAAAATCCATATTAGAACCATAATAGGAGGTATCAAAAAAAGGAGAATGCCTAAAAATAAGAAAATAAAACACATTTATTAATACGGAAATACGTAAGAGGCAGAAATCCGAAAATATAGCTTGATTGAGAGATTAGTAAAGTGAACATAGCATAAATTCCTAAAGCATGAATTTCGGTTTGGTGTCGAACGTGGAATTCAAAATGAGATTCCACGGATATGCAACCCACGGATATCGTTCCAGCCAGCCTCACGCTTTGTCGGTATGCCGCTGCTAACCAAATACCATCATTAATTTGCACAAGAGATCAATGAGCTAATCACTTTTATTTTATTTATTTATTAACAAACCTTTGCAATTAAAGATGGATTCTTGAGGAGGGGTGAAAAAAGTGTTAAGTTTAAATGTCAACTTGATATCAAGAGTTTTGACATTAAATAACTGTGTTTGTGCTGGGTGGCGAAATGGCGGAGTGGGCAAACGCGTTAAAAAATACGCGTTGCCCATGGCAACGTATGATTGAGAACCGAAAGATAGCAAGTTCAAAACCCGGAGCCAGGGGAAAATTTAATAATACCCGGCATCAATCCCCCACCCTCTTCCCTGAACCCCGTATAGCCTACAAGGCGAGGAAGGGAAGGACAAAAAAAACAAATAAATAAAAAAAAAAAACTGTGTTTGTGTTTGTTATAGCATCATTTTAAAAAAATTATACTGAAACCTAATCAGAGTTTCATTCATTTGTTTAAATAATGTTACACTCTTTCTTAATAGTAATAACCATCTGGAAATATAAATGAATAAATATATTACAAGAAAAGAAAAACTTTTATTATTTATCAATCTCAATCTCATAACCCTCTCTTATTTTTCAATTCGGTCAAAACGTACAATTTATATTCATGAACTAGTTAAGTAGTAAATAACTAAAAAGAATATTTACTCAATAGTAATACACGGACATTTCAACCGACAATAAAAGTCCTGGCAACAACTGACATACCAATTAATAGTATATTTAAAAGATTTTAGAAGAGAGATATCCTTCGTTAACAACCCACAAAAAATCAACAGTGGATAAATTGAAGTAATTAACAAGCCCCTTAGGTATGTAGATACGGAACCAACTTTGTTCCTTGATGTCTAAAAGCTAGATTATTTTTTGTTTTCGGTACCCCTACCTGACCATGAGTGGAATACGGGGGGTTATATCTAGAGGTGTAACCAATCTATTCTAACCAAGGTGGGTAGGTCGAGATTTATTCCGTGGGGCCTCCACGAAATAAAAATCACCACCCCCCTTTAGAACCGCCGCCGTTCTAAAATAAAACCTAAATGTATACAAAACCTTTTTAGCTGATTGTGAGGCAGCCAATACCTAATTTGACATATTTTACCCATACCACTCCAGCCCATGGGATTAATCGGATTTCTCCCTTAATCAATTAAACACTTAATTAAGAGTGCCAAATTCATAGACGCTGGGTATGTTCCATGAGAATCTCCCTACCCCAGCATCGCTCCAATAAAATCAAGTTTTATTATAACAGGATAGAAAAGTATTCTTTCAGCCAGGCTTGAACTTGGGGCTAAGCGTAGTATCAGGATGATTTATATACTGAGCTATCCCTCTCCACTTATATGTTAAAAATATATATAATTGGTATCAATTAATAAAGTAAGGTTGATTAGTCGCAACGTATTGTCTTAACAAAGCTCATGAGACCGAATTCTCTCTTGCCGAAGACAAACCATAGCTGAGAAAGGAATTCGAGGATTAATTGGATTTGAGAGGTGTTAATTGCGAGCTGTTGATTCTCGCCTAGTCTGCATCGTCCTTGTTGATTACTGTATTCAACAAGCTACGTCACGCAAGTTTGAAAGTGACTATATTATTATTTTTTTGTCAATATTGTGTAGACCAATATTAGGATATGGATCTTTAAAATAAAATGAATATACATTTTTTTATTTCTTATTTTGTTACTATCATTTTTGAACATTAATGCAAATCAGATACTTAATATATGTGGTGTTATTCAAATAAATTTTTTTTTTGGCCCGGCAGAAGATCTACAATTTCATATGCAATACTCATTAAGAATTCAATTTATTAGACTTTTATTTCGCACTCTTTTATTATTTAATTAACACTTAAAAAGATAAGTTCCATAAAAATCGAAACCAGGAAAATTCACAGCGAAAATCTATCGTTGAACAATTTCTATTTGCAATAAATAATAATAATTAAATGATAAAGGCTTATTCAACTCGCACGACAAATTTCTCCCTACACGCCTCCATCCACCACCCCCTCCTTCCAATCCCAACTCAAAGTCAGCCCTCAATGAATCCTCCCACCTTTGTCTCGGTCTTCCTCTCGGATATTTTCTAGGCATTAAAGAGCTTATTAATCTTTTAGGTATTCTAGGTAGGTACTCAAAAATTCGATTATATTACCCGGGTAAAGCCCAGGCAATTCGGTATTGCTTGGTCTAAATTATCCGGTTGATGTATTCCTCTTCGTTTAAAATATTCTATGCGTCACTTTATTTTCCAAGACCTTGGGAGTTGTTCAACCTTTTACGTAAGCGGCCATGTTTCGCATCCGTAAATGAATGTATTAATATTATTATTATAGTTAAGTATTATGGTTTTGTAAATTCTAGTTTTTACTAATCGTGAGCCAAAATATTTAAATTTCTCTACGGCTTCGAAAGTTTTCTCTACTATCGTAATCTCGCACAAATCGCCGACGTTGAGCGGCTAATTGGTAGTATACTTGCAGCCGAAGTTCTTGATTTTTATTTGTACTTCCTTTAATAGGATTTTTTAAAAAAAAACGCCTGATCCATATAACTTCATATTATCACAGATGTGGGTCAAGACCGACTAAATAATCGAATCGGAATGAGACGTCAGTGAGTGGTCTGATCCACACAACACGACACTGTAATGCCGTTCTAAAATTGAACGGACCGGAATGCACATAAACAATCCCGGTACCGATAGTTCTGTTATCAAACCCTCTCCTCTAAATATAGCTACTCCAGTTCTAATTTTAAGTGAATTTAATGAATAGTACTGGGGGAGGAATATGTCGTACACGGATGCTTGCGAGGCACAGAAAAAATTGCTGTTTGCTTGAAGAGTAATAATGATTCCTAGCATAAGGTTAAACCAGTTTCGGTAAACAAGAGACATGATTTAAAAATAGACATTATATAATTGTTAATAAATGTTAGCCATTTTAACTAGAAAACGACACAATATATATCTCGAAAGGGCCTTGGCACATCTTACGCAAAGCTAACGAAATGCTAATAATACCAGTTTTTGTTTTGTTAAAGAAACAACACTATACATTCAAGTGGAGATCAGAATTCAACCTTTATTTTATAGTTGAGAGGGTTCCAATTTGCCTGACTTTTTTGTGCTACGGACGGTATCTGGGATCGCGAGACCCTCTTCGGGCCACATCCAGCCACTAAAAATTGTAAAATTATAGTGGAAAACCTAGCGGTCGAGCTTATATACGGTATGTAAACTAGAATATCCCTTTTACCATGGATATCATATCGATCTTATTTTTGATCCTAATAAAAATAGACAAATCGATATACGTATTTTAATAGAACGATTGTAAAACATTTCTTGTGGAAATGATTATTTAACTGTATATCAGAAATCAGAAGGATCTCTTCTTGTGTACCATATAAACATTTGAAAAAAAAATGTTATAAAATCCAAATAAACTCTGATTTTCAATTTATTTTATACGAGGGTCATTCAATAAGTAAAGAGACAAATTCTATAATTTTAAAACTATTCAATGAATGTTTACAATCTTTTCAGGGGTGTTAGTTAGCAACCTTGGGATATGCTGTGATCAGCTGTGTCATCATTTTATGTCAACATAACCTCAAAATGTTCAATTCACCATGGCAAGTCCACTAGAAGATTGCACCTTAGAAGAGCAGCGCTTAGTCATTAGATTTTAAAGAATAGTGACCAGCGAAGAGGTCTGATGGATCCATCACTACGACCCTGAGACCAAAAGGCAGAGTATAGAGTGGAAACACACTAGCTCTCCAGTTCGCAAAAAATTCCAGGTTCAACATTCCGCCGGTAAAGTGATGCTGACCATCTTTTTGGACTCACAGGGTCCAGTCTATAGCGATTTCCTTGGAGATCAGCGAACTATCAATAGCCTATACTACTGTGAGATGCTAGAACACAAAGTTAGACCAGCTATCAGGAGCAAACGGCGTGGACTCTTGTCAAAAGGAGCCATTCTTCAGCACGATAACGCCCGCCCTCACACTGCCCAGCTGACCCGTGATAAGCTTCAAGACTTGGGTTGGGAGGTCTTACCTCATCCTGCCTACAGTCCCGACCTCGCCCCATCTGATTTTTACCTGTTTGGACCACTCAACGTGAAAAAGATTTGCTAACAATGAGAAAGTTAAGGAAGCGGTTCAAAAGTTGCTTCGGGGAAGGAATTAGGAACCTGCAAGAAAGATGGGACAAGTGCACAACTGTGGGGGGGGGGGAGTGATTATGTTGAAAAATAGTCTTAATTTTGAAAGATTGAAATAAACCGTTTTTGAGCTATAGCCATTTGTCTCTTTACTTATTGAATGACCCTCGTACGTGGCAGATTTTTATAAAGTTTAAGTGAAAAAATGTGAAAATATTTTTGTCACTCTTAACGCTATCGTTTTAATTTATTTCAATTTAAATTCTTATCTCGGATTGATACGTTTACAATACTTCCAGGATTCTATAAGGAATAAACTGTCTTTGGGCAAATGTCCTTTATTCATCCTTTATGTACATTATCTTAAATTATCTTTATTATTTAAGTATCGTACATTATTTTTATGATTGCTCTATTCAGTTATTATTGCAACACAGTTGTTTTGCTCACATGATGAAACATCAACGCAGACCAATCTGTATTGAGATTTTAAAGAATGGGAAAATAATCGAGCAATTTAATTTATAAAGATTCATTTATACATATATTTTAGAGTGGAAGGTTACTTAAAATTCACCAAACTGACTAAAGCTTCAATCTAACTTAAATACTTTTAGCAGGAGGTCTTGT
Organism: Aelia acuminata; assembly: GCA_911387785.2. Lineage (NCBI taxonomy): Eukaryota > Metazoa > Arthropoda > Insecta > Hemiptera > Pentatomidae > Aelia > Aelia acuminata. Next base: position 70,994,793 of record OU426983.1, on the reverse strand, counting down.
ACATTCGTGTTGTGATTCACAACCGTAAAGAACTGTTAGAAGTACTACAGTTTTCAAGTTTAGGGATGGCAGGCACGAGCTAAGTAATTTTGCAAACGAAAAATTATAAGCATTTCCCGCCTTTAATCTAGCTTTTACTACCATTCCAATAAAGTTTTTCTAGTAATCGTAGATTCTAAATATCTTATAAAATGGACACCTATTAATTCTACAGATATTTGTTCTAAAGATAATTATAATACAACTAAGTGTTAAAGGAAATTTCTTTTCTGAAACTACTAATTTTTTATAACTAAATAGAGTTGGATCTAAAATATGATATTGCTTATGTACAACTTTTATTTGTTGCATTTCAACTAGCTTTTTTTCTGGTCCTCCAAACGAAAATACTCGAAAGCTGAAATATTAGAAAGAGATTTTTCTATATATTTGATATTTGGAAGATATCAAGAGCAAGAAGTACATCGACTCACGGAGGATGTGCAGAAGAACGTCCTCGAAGGAGGGCCAGGCTATTATCCCCCTGACGATACCCTTCAGGCTTCCCATCATCTTGCACTCCTTCACCTCTCGGGACCGCACCACATACTGAACCCAATCGGCTCTAAATATACCCCGCTTTGGCTTCAGCTTCAGGAGTACCTTATGGAGGGGGTATTTTGGCCATCAGGTGGTTAGCCTAGGTCTAGGTTACTACGTAAGGTCGAACCGGTTACGTTTAACACAACACATACGATATTACGCTGAAACATGTAGAAAATAATATTTTTATAATGAGATGTTTATTTCATCTTTTTGTTGATTGAAGATATCACTAATGATTGTTTTTGGAACATGGAGGAACATTAAAGAGTTAATGTACAGACAATTAAACATCTTACTACGATGTTAGGCATACCAAAGCCCAGAATTTAACTCAGTATTTTGAGAATTTGCTTGAGTTAAGTTGTCCCTCTTGGACCGGGCTTCTTATCAATTTTCTATTCAGTTCGTTATCAGAACACGAAGTTCTACTCAAAGCTCTGCCTTTGTTATCGCGTAAGTACTGCGAAATCATTTTATCATTAACGGATGGGATTATCAATGCTCACTACAGATGCTTACCCAAGGAAATGATTGGTTTTAATATTGTTGAAAAATAATACTTCTCATTTATATGATTTGGGCTGTTAACCCGGTTACTAGACATAAGTTCCATATTATTATTTTTTTTTTCTCCATATAACTTAATGATTTACTTTCAACACATAATTAATTTTTCCTCTATGTGCTCAAAATAACCGGCAATTTTGAAATGGGGTGGGAGACTTGTACCTGTTATCTTCTTTAGGGTATCGCTCCTCCCAACACTTTGAATGTCTCAAAAACACGAAAAATTCAATGATCTAAAACATTGAAAAGAATAATGGTTCCACATTTCTGGGCCACAAACGCCTTGCTACACAAGGTATATGCCGTCTCAAAGTCTCAGTCTCTGTAACAATCTAGCATCAAGAAGGACAAAAATCAAAATCTGTAGCTTACATTTTCTTCAAAATGGGTGTTTATTACTGCGCACAGTGGTTCAAAATCGACTATTTTCGGAAAAAATCTTGTCAAACCTGATCTGTAAGCCGCAAAATAATAAAGTTGATATTATCATAACCACGATTAAATTTCCTACAAAATATACAGGTTAGAGCACCGCTTAACCGGCTATTCGGATTAACCGGCGCACAGTGGTTCAAAAGCCACAATATGTAAAGCTCTGCAGTCCTCCAACATTACCTTCCAAACTTCTCAGGATCGATATGAACACCAGAATTTATTGCTTGCAGAATGACTGAAAACCGATTTATCAGCTCTTCGCTTACCCCAGTAATATCAGAAGTTAGTTTTGGGTTAGCAAAAAATCTTCGTGAGGTATTTCCGTCATTAGTTGAACCCATTCCCTGTTTAATTATATCCAATTTTAAACCAATTGTTCGAAAAAAATCATCTTGAATCTTCTTTTTTGTTTCTTCTTTTTGTTTTTTCGTGTTAGAATTTGTTCTCCATTGTTGAAATGAACTGTTGTACGCAATATGGAGAATGCACTCCATAAAATTAATTCGAGTATGCAAAGGTGACATTCCCAGATTAAGAAGATGGACATTTTCAGGTTTAGATCTAATAGTGTCTAAGTTGTACATCTCGGACGGTTTCGAAGTATCTGGTTGAAGATGTTCTGGTGTTCTTCCAATGCACTTGTGACATGTTTCCTTTTTCATGTAAATGAAGAGGAACTAACGATGTCAAAAATATATTCGCGTCCGAAATATCATCTTCCTTAAACGTTTGCTTAGATTCACTATGCCCCAATGATCCGTCACATCCCCAATTAGAACTCAACGTTAATTCTAGAGCCATTGATGACAATTGTTCTTCACTTTTTGTTTCAAAAATTCTCGTAGTGGTGTGATCTAACAATTTCTGTAGATTCATACTTGCCCCACATTCATTAATTTCAACATCCGAAGGATAGCATTCTTTCTTTGCTTCTAATATTTTGCGGTACAATGGAAAAATGTCATACCCAAACTCCAAAGTAGGTTTTCTAATTTGGTACTGATTTTTAGATAAAGATGCATCTATTATTAAACTTAAAGCTTTGTCTGGTGTAAATTTTTCAGGTTTTAAACAATTCTGATTTTTTTCTAGCCGCCGAAGAAATCAACTCTTCTGAAAAAGTTTCACGCATTTTTTGTATTTTCATACGTTTTGTCCTATCACAGCAGTGGTCGAAAGGTTTTTCTTTGCGCCCAGCATGATTGAAGGTCCTGGTACGATGCCCATCGGCGTCACTCGTGACTCCAGTTCGACTGAAAACGTTCCTTTTAGCCAGATGTCATTCTGTTTAAAAAATCTTTCGTTATTACGTATTTTAAGCTCAATTCGCTCTATCAAATCATCAGACATCCCGGGATATTTGTTAATAATAATTTCAACACACTTTGAAGTTTCCCGATTGTTTGAAATTAGTATTTCAACTAATTTCATTTATGAAATCACAAATTTTTCCATTTTAATTTAATGTTATTACCCAATATTTAAAACACACGATAGTATAACGATTAGCCGGAAATCTAAACTGAGCTTGTCCTCTCCCAAATAATAACTGGAATGAAAAATGCTTACAATCTTGGTGTTTGTAAGTAGCGAATATAAAATAAAAACATCTGCCTCCACAACAGTCGCAGGTGGTCGCAGCTAAAACGCTTTTTTTTTATTTACAAGAAGGATTAAAATATTTATCTACACAATCTTCAGCCCACCGGAAGCCGCCGATAAAAGTAAATTCATCAATATTTTCCATTATATTTTTTGTAATTAATTTTTTTTTCATTTCAGATAGTTCTTAGTTTTGATCAATTTTTAATTTTTAATTCCAGTGAAATATGTATGCTAGAGGTGTGAAAAACCCATCGGATATTACTTTTATTACATTTAAGTTCCTATTATCGAACGTATGAATTAAAACTAAATTTTTAAGGGCACGTCTAAAAAAATTAAAAACATAGTTGTATAACGTTCTTGGCCTATTTTTGTTCATAAGCGATTTTTTTTTCAAATATTTCTTATGGAGCACGTTAGTATACCTCAAGGGATAAGTAATTACACATGAAATATTTTCTATGTTCAAACATTAAAATGGCTATTTTTTCCACCCTTGAACCACTGTGCTTCGTATTGTTTAGAAAATAAATCATGAAAAATCATTTTTGAGCCAATCTTTTCTCCTCCTTTTTAGAACGGAAAGCTTTGATTTAACTATCATAATAAATATTGAAATTATGTCACTTTATTCTTAACATAAAATTAAAAACAAAAAGGATTAAAACGGTAAGGAAATCTACAAAGAGAAACACTAAAATGAATTATTAGAATTACTGAATAACCTTTAGCAGTTTTTATCCAATTCAATTAGGAAAAAAAACTGAAAATACTTTGGCCTGAAGTTTTATTAGAGTTTTTATAATTTGAAAGTAAGCTCTGGGACTGAAAGTAATTAAAACGGGGCGGCTCTCAAACGTTCCTTGAAGTTCCATTCAGTAAACTTTCTGACTTAACGATTAATAACTTTTAGGATATTTCCACGATATCCTGCAGGCCACTCAATAACGAATTTCAAGATTTTCTTTTTATTGATGAATAATATTTCTTACTCGAACTAATCATTGTATTAAATATTAAGGTACATTTTTAAATGTCATTTTATTGTTATACATCACTATTTTCGGAATTTCTTCATTCAATAATCTATTTATGAATTGTTTTATTAATAGATTGAAACAGTTCTACAATGTAACTAAAATCCATAATTTGGTTGGGGACTTGCTATGAAAATCCTTCTGGCCAACTGGACTAGGCGATAAAATATCAATCAGAGAGCACAGCAGACAAAATAGGTTATTTTGAAAGTAATTTATTAACTGAATAGATTGGATTGACTTACCGTTCTTCATTTTACAGTTAGTGATCAGATCGTTCATTATCTCCTTGTTTTTCTGAAAAGCAAATTAAATATAACAATTATTGAATTAAATAATTAATAGGCAATTGATAAAAATTAAATGAGATATAAATATTCACCAATTTAATTTTGACAAAAGCTGTAACTGTGCGACTAAATATTAGAAACGTTTAGTTTACAAATATTAAAGATTATTACGAAAGTAAATGATTGAAGGTGAATGGAAAATTCGAAAAAAATATCTACACAAGTCTTTTAGGCTTATTAAGAAAAATATTGCTGAAATTGAAGAAAAAATCTCATAAGTCATAAATTATTACAACAGAATACAAATTACCATGAGAAAAGAGTGTAAAATGAGAGAAAAGTTATAAAATTATCATAAATGTGCACCTTAATATTAGAAACTATCATCATATAATCTTTAAAGTAAAATAAATTATTGAATACTCTGCAAGGTGAATAGAAAATTCGAAAAAATTATATACACAAGTCTTTTAGGCATATTAAGAAAAATATTGAATAAATAAACCTCATAAGACATGAATTATCACAACTGAATACAAATTATCACGAGGGTCCCGTGAGCCACGGGGCTGGAGCAGAAAAAAAAACCAGAAATTAAAAATGAAAAAACCATTTCAAAATATGTATTTATCATTATCAAGACGGAATTATTAACCGTAAAAAAATAAATAAATAAAGGATTTTATTTAATATATCTTTATTTATGCATTCCTTGAGTGGTGGTGGTATCGTATGCCATTAATATCAGAATTTAATCGGTAATAATGAATTAATTCCGGTAATAGCAAACTACACTTAATATAAGTACATTTATATTTTAATTTTTACTCAACAGGGCGACAGGTGTTACACATCATAGCAGTGCCGCCCTATTTTTTGCATTTGGCACACATTAATGTTTGCTTATTTATTTTTATCTTTTTATTTATTTATTTTTTAAGTACCTGGCCTCCAATTCTTTCTGACCCTTTTTTCTTCTGTTTTTATAACGAGTATGATTAATTATAGCTATTTCTTATTATGAAGAGTAGGGATAGGGGCGATAAGTAACGATTTGTAATATGATGTTAAGCCATACAAATTTTTTTTTAAATTTCGATTCGCATGTGCAAGGTTCCCAAAGTACATCCCTGGTAGGTAAGGTGTTACTAGTAATCAAGTCCACACTAAAACACTTACCCCTGCTACAAAAAAGAAATGTAAATCACAAGGCAAATCTCTTTTTACTTTCACTTACCTATATATGAAATATATAGTAAGTGGAAGTATTGCGATCGTGAAAATTTTCGACTTCCGGTTTTCAACCGAAATACTCGTTTTGGGGTCCCCTGAGTCAAAATAACCAAGTCCCGCGAAATGGTCTGTGTGTGTGTGTGTGTGTGTGTCTGTGTGTGTGTGTGTGAACAGACTAGCTCAAAAACTATAAACCGTGCGAACCTGAAATTGGGTATTTAGAGTATGGATATGCCCGCGATGTGACAGCAAAGTTTTTATCAAATTTGCTCAAAGGGAGGGGGTACTTTATTTAATAACTTTTTAAGTTTTTTTGGATTTTCTCAAAAACGGCTCTAACGATTTTGATTAAACTCAGTATTTGATCTATTTATATTTCTGAGATATGACTGTAAAAATTTCATCAAAATTGATTAACCGGAAGGGGGACTTTACTTCATAAATTTTGTATCATTTTCATGTGTTTTTTTATAGACTCAAAAACGGTTTTAACGATTTTGATCAAACTTGGTATTTGATGTATTTATATGCCCGAGATATGACTGTAAAAATTTCATCGAAAATGGTCAAACGGATGTGGCACTTTATTTCATAATTTTATTTCAATTTTTACCTTTTTTTATCGATTATCTCAAAAACGGCTTTAACGATTTTTATCAAATTCGTCATGTTTAATGAAAATTAGTTGTTCTTTAATATCAGGTAAGCTTTATCATTATTAAAATATTCTGAGGGGGCTTAAATGGGGTAGGGGCTTTTTTTGTTTGTTTGTTTTTTGTTTCCTATAAAGTACCTTTGTTTTTGTTTATATGGAGAAATTAACTATCTCTCGTTCCGCCTAAAAATAAGAAATGGCTAAATATGAGATATGATAAAAATAAAGGAAACATATAGAGGAGAAAAAAAGAAAAATATTCAGTCAACTTATAAAACTCATGCGGAGGACGCCTTTAATGACAGACCATTGTTCATAATTAAAGTCGTTCTGTTCATTTGAGAAGTGGCAATTAACAAAACGCATTAATTTCTAATCTAAGTAAGTTGGTAAGTGAAAGTTGTGTGTTGCGAGCACGCACCAGATTTTTTACTCAATAACGGTTTTAACGATTTTGATCAAACTTGGTATTTGATGTATTTATATGCCCGAGATATGACTGTAAAAATGTCATCAAAATTGATCAACAGGAGGGGGGACTTTACTTAATAAATTTTGTCCGATTTTCACCTTTTTGATCGATTATCTCAAAAACGGCTTTAACGATTTTTATCAAATTCGCTTTGTTTAATGAAAATTAGTTGTTATTTAATATCAGGTAAGCTTTATTATTATTAAAATGTTCTGAGGGGGCTTAAATGGGGAAGGGGCTTTTTTTGTTTTTCTATAAAGTACCTTTGTTTTAGTTTAAATTGGGAAATTATCTGTCTCTCATCACGTTTAAAAATAAGAAACGGCTAAATATGATATATGAAGAAAATCAAGTAAACATATACAGGAGAAAAAAAGAAAAATATTCCGTCAACTCATATAACACCTTGAGCTCACGCATGCGCCGTACGCCTTTAATGACAAACCAATGCGTTATAATTAAACTGTTCTGTTCATTTGAGAAGTGGCAATTAACAAAACGCATTAATTTCTAATCTAAGTAAGTTGGTAAGTGAAAGTTGTGTGTTGCGCGCATGCACCAGATTTTTTCTATATTTTACCCATTGACTGACTAAATTAATTCACCACAAATTTCTGTAATTTCCAACAGTGATAATGTGCAGGCATATGGAACAGACATATAAAAAATGTTTGTATTGTCTATAATACTCGAAAAATAGAACTTTAAGGACTTTGAATCTGACAGGGTAGTCAATAACGCACCAAAAAAACCTGACCGAATCATGGACTAATAATTAACTAGGCTGGAACAATAAAATTAATTACCCTTATAAACTAATTAGACTTAAAATTCCATTAATTAGCAGACATTCATGGTGAACCACAACTACAACTACTGTAGTTGGGAAAAAGTAGTTGCATTTTTACAACTACAACTAGTAGTTGTAATTGTTATTATAGACGTGCAACTACAACAACTTTTGTTTGTAATGGACAGTTTTAATCGATATTAAATATAAATCGATATCAAGTATTTCAAATGGAATTCAGCTAATATATAAAACGCGAAGATTGATTAAGAACCTAATCTAAAACCGTCAGACTTCTGAAGTGTTGAGCCGATGGAGAGTCAGTCGGGAGAAGGCGTCATCCTTTTACTTTACCCACACCAGTTATTTTTTTATATTATAAGTGATTTATCATACCTTCCTTTAATAACACGTGTTTATTTAAAAAAAATCTGGTGCGTGCTCGCAACACACAACTTTCACTTACCAACTGACTTAGATTAGAAATTAATGCGTTTTGTTAATTGCCACTTCTCAAATGAACAGAACGGCTTTAATTTTGAACAATGGTCTGTCATTAAAGGCGTACTCCGCATGCGTGGGCTCAACGAGTTTTATGAGTTGACTGAATATTTTTCTTTTTTTCTCCTCTAAATGTTTTCTTTATTTTTATCATACCTCATATTTAGCCATTTCTTATTTTTAGGCGTAACGAGAGAGTTAATTTCTCCATATAAACAAAAACAAAGGTACCTACTTTATAGGAAACAAAAAAACAAACAAACAAAAAAAGCCCCTACCCCATTTAAGCCCCCTCAGAATATTTTAATAATGATAAAGCTTACCTGATATTAAAGAACAACTAATTTTCATTAAACATGACGAATTTGATAAAAAAAACCGTTAAAGCCGTTAAACCAAAAGGTAAAAATTGGAAAAAAATTATGAAATAAAGTCCCCCCTCCTGTTGATCAATTTTGATGAAATGTTTGCTATCACATCTTTGGCATATACATACATTAAATATCCAGTTTAATCAAAATCGTTAAAACCATTTTCGGGTAAATAAAAAAAACACGTAAAAATGATACAAAATTTAATAAGTAAAGTCCACCCTCCGGTTGATCAATTTTGATGAAATTTTTACAGTCATATCTCGGGCATATAAATAGATCAAATACTCAGTTTAATCAAATTCATTAGAGCCGTTTTTGAGAAAATCGAAAAAAACATAAAAAGTTATCAAATAAAGTACCCCCTCCCTTTGAGCAATTTTGATGAAATTTTTGCTGTCACATCGCGGGCATATAAAAACACTAAATACCCACTTTCAGGTTCGAATGGTTTTTAGTTTTTAAGCTAGTCTGTTCACATACACACACACACACACACACACACACACACACACACACACACACACACACACACACACACACACACACACACACACACACACACACACAGACCATTTCGCGGGACTCAGGGGACCCCAAAACGTGTATTTCCGTTGAAAACCGGAAGTCGAAATTTTTCACCATCGCAATACTTCCACTTACTATATATTTCATATACAGTCCATTCTTTTGTGGGGCAAGACCGATAGGGCCCACCCTATTACTCTTAATATTGAGGGAGAAAGGATAAATCCAAATGAGGTTGTAACCTACCTTGGTATCAAGTTTGGACAAAAATTCAATTTAACACCTCATTTGGAATACATAAGAAATAGGGTGGCCTTAGCTCTAAATGGGCTTTGTCGCATTGGGGGCGCCTTTTGGGGTCTTAGGTTCCCGGCCACACTGACCATCTACAAAGGAGTGATTCTGGGTATCCTGAGATATGCGTCCTGGAGTCAGCACCTCTCGCACCAACAGAACAAGAAGTTGGCAACGATTCAGCGGATGGCTCTGCTGCGAGTCACCAGGGCGTATAGAACAGTGTCTCACGAGGCAGTGCAGGTCTTAGCAGGAGCAATCCCAATTGACCTCCTCTTGCGAGAAGATTACTTCAGAAACAAAGTGATGAGGGAAGGCATTGCGGATCTACCGGTAAACCTTTGAGTGAGGATAGGTGAAGACCCACGAAGATGGAGAAGTATTATTCGGGAGAATACCATACAAAATTGGAGCCAGCGATGGGTGACGACAATAAAAGGGGATACCCTAAGGAAATACTTCCCCACCATTGATTCCAGACTAAAAGCCACATGGGTTGTCCCTGACTATTGGATCTCACAGTTCCTCACGGGGCATGGGGTTTTCCGAGCCAAGCTCGTAGAACATGGTAAGGACATTGATCCCCTATGCCCAACTTGTAGGGAACCGGAGACCGCTGAGCACGTTTTACTGACCTGTACTGCCTATGAGACACTGAGAGCCAAGCTGCTGAGAGAGACAGGGCTCTACATTCTGACTGCTAACGATCTCCCTCAGCTGATGGTGAAAGAGAACTACCCGTTCTTCAAATCCTTTGTATACGGGTGGAAGGAAGCAGTTGGCCAGGATCACTTCACCGGAAGACCGCCGGACTGAGGAGAAGATAGAATAACACACCAAGAAACAGAAGAACACACCAGTGAACAGAATGACACATCAGTGATTAAACTGCTATTTTATGCCACGTTGCGGCAGTGAGTTGATTCTCAGAATCTTCTCACTGCTGCAAATCCGTATTGCCTTAAGAGGCAAGGTAGGAAGAATAAATAAATAAATAATATAGGTAAGTGAAAGTAAAAATATATATGCATTAAGGAGGTTACCAACCTATTACCTTGTTAAAGTTGTTTTTGTTAACAATGAATTTGATAAAAGTGAGTAAGGTTCATAAATCAGAAGAAATGAAGTTTAAGACATTTCAACGGTTAGGAATATTACATTAAACACATTAATTTATACGCCCTGTAACCATTATCATGCGACAGAAGATACAAGAACGAGGATATATTTGATTGTATTTTAAAATCATTAAAAGCCTATTGGCCCCATACATGGATAATTCAACGAATTGTATACTAAATTATCAATTTCTTTACATTTCAGGCTTGTTAAATACATTTAAAATAAACATACGTTATTAAATAACGTAAATTATTAAATAAAAAAATATCTGGTGTGGGTAAAGTAAAAAAGACCCGAACATGACCCTCAGAGCAGCACTGAGTTGCTGGCTGTTATTCTAAATGCTATGGAAGGCAGTAATGTCGAAATTCTATCTTTAACTTAGCTCATTCACTTGAGCATATAAAATACAAATACGCATCCCGTTGATCAGAAAAGTCTAGCTTCATTATAGCACTTATCTATTTATTATCGTTTTTATCTGTTGTCCATTCATGTTTTATTTATAAGTAGTATTGATTTTTTCTTCGGTTGGTGGTTAGTAACCAGCTGGGCAATTACCATCGTTTGTAGCAGTGAGTCAGGGATGGTGTTACTATTGATTGATTATATATCACATTCTGATTAGTGAGTCACCCTCACTCTTATCACCGCGCCAGTCACTTTTTTCATAGGAATCTGCCGTTTGAAATAACTATATCCTCAATTCAATTGATAATATGAAAATTATCAGATTATAAGATGAAACTAAATCATATGATTTTGTGTGCTACCTTAAAAAAAGTTTTAAGCTTTTGTTGGAACAGTTACATATCCGTATTAGTACGGGACCGGATGTTTTCAAATGACCTAGACCTTACAGGGATGTTCCATTTTGGACTATACATAAAAAACGATTGATTAGGGGCTTAATTTGCTCTGAACATCGAAGCAATTTTTTGAGTCAATGTTCCGTCACTTGCAGTTACTTTATTTAACATATTAATTATACACATCATTAGACTTCCTATTATTTAGCTAACATTCTCAACCAATCTCATCACCTTATAACCCGTGTGATAATTGTTCGTTTGATTTTTTAATAATTACAGATGAATGAAAGTATTTTACAATAAGGTGTTACAATATCAAGATATACTTTTAAAATTGATTGCGTTGATGACTTCAAACGTTTTACGCCTCAAAACAACAACAAACAAACAAAAAAATATGTATAGAATGCAAGGCCTCAAAGTCTCGTATTATTTCAATAATACACTTAATCATGCAGATTACATGCCAAATTTTCGCCTATTCAGGCATCTTCAGGGCTACTACAGTTTCGCAAGCAAGCTAGAAACAGACATCAGACAGAATCTGTTTCTAGCTTGCTTGCGAAATTGTAGTAGCCCTGAAGATGCCTGAATAGGCGAAAATTTGGCATGTAATCTGCATGATTAAGTGCATTATTGAAATAATACGAGACTTTGAGGCCTTGCATTCTATATCTATAATTCTATAGTCTCTTCCTAAAAACTTGTTTACCAAAAAAATATGCTTTTTACTTACTTCGCCTGCTAAATAAATTAAAAACAGATAAAAAGAAATAGGAAAGATGTTACGAGGAGATGTGTTCAAAATAACATACAAAAAGACTATAACTACTTCATTGTAGCCAACGTGGATCCAAAGATACAGCTCTTCATTTAAATGCATTGAATGTCCTCAATAGCTCGTTGGTGAAGACCTGTATCTTTATACTGAAGTGTTGGCTACAATCTAAAAGGTAGTTACAAAATATTTGTAAATTCAATTGAATTGATATCTCTGAAATATATTTTTTTTTTTTTAGTAAATATATACACACACTATCGTTTTTAGACGAAATCAAGTATACTCACTAAGGCATAAGGCCTATCCATCAGAGAAAAGGACATTGAAGACCTTGATGACAGAAGAGCAAGCTCTACGAGTGTTCGAAAGTCGAATCGTGCATCGGATTTATGGAGTTCTCGTTGATAGAGAATGGAGAGTAAGTTCACTAGTAAGTGCCATTCATAGCCTAACCGAACTAAACCAGTTCATAGATTAAATCATGTTTAAATGATTGAAATGTAGTTAATTATATAATAACAACTAAACAATGTCGAAGACACCTAAAAAAAATAATTTGAATTTATCGAATGAACAGAAAGTGAAAAATAAATTCATGAAGCTTGCATGGAAGTCTAGCAAAGTGAGACCGTGATGTGGAATTGAATTGAGTCCATATAATAGCGCTTATTTCCGAATCTATCCGCCCACGCCTTCAGGGAACTCTCTCACAAGAATATCTTCCTTCCCTCATCTCGCCTCCATCAGATATTCTACATCCGTACTATGTAAATACCACGGCTCATTTCAAGGAATATGGGATTGAGGGAACAAAGTTTATAGTTAATAAGAACATTGTTTAAGGTAATGAAAATAATAAATTATGTTTTTCATTATCGATTTTCACCTATGAGCAAGATACTGACAATCAGGAAATGGGATTAGGAAAATTTACCCAGCAGCACTCCTTCTTGGCTTGATTCAATTAATTACCAGGTTGTTAAAGAGAGATCTCTAATCCTTTTTAGTCTCCTCCCCGTTCTCCGGCGTGGGAGCGCCATGTTCCTTATTAAGCTGTATGCCTATCCGTCACCACTCTCCGTTTCAACAATGTCCATCTTATTGAGTTACCTCCCCAACTCCCGCACTGCACTCAACCATCTGAGTTGAGGAAGGGACCACACCTTCGGTTTAAATTCCACCTCTCAAGAATTCTTCCATCACTTAATTACCTCATTAGGACAAAAAATCCTCAAATAGAGTACACCAAAGATTCTTATTTCCGTTCAATAACTTTTATTTTTAAATGGAAAAATTTGAGATTTTTTCTAAAATATTAAGTAATTGTTTTTAAATTTTATTTATTACAATATAGATGATCGTGAAAGGTAAATTTAGTAAAAATTATTGGATTACTTACTTCAGCGAGAGCCTTTAGGTCCTGGTGAGTGAGCCTGAGGAGTTCACACGATGTCCTGGTGATAACGGTGCTGTCCCTCGGGAGGTCCTGCAGGACACCCTCCCCGAAGGACCCCCCTACACCGAGGGTGCACAGCGTTACCATGCTCTGAAAATGAAAGGAACAGTAAGTCATGGCTAGGAAGAAGAAAAGAAAGTACATTAGAAATCTCAATGCAACATTAACATAAGTATTAAATAATGTTACTACATTATCCTGTTTCGGCAAAAAACGATGAACTAAAATAATACCATCTCTAGACCTCTTTAAGGTTACCAATTAATAAAAATAATTAAGAATTGTACGGTTAAACTATGTTATCCCATGAAAGCTGCGAGTTCGAGCCCCGCCGTGGGAGATGCTTTTCTTTGCCATATGGGTATTTAAAAGGGGTTGCGATCCATAGACAGTGGTCATGAAGAAGAAAAATAAATAAAATATTATTTTTCCTGACATTGCTTGCAGTTTATTTTATATATTAGGTTCGTTCATTTTTCTTTTGGAATATTGTTTGAATACAATATTTATTTATTGTTTTGTTTCCAAATCTTTTTAAATCATATTTTTTGAAATTTTTTCCTACTTTATTGGTTAGGCCTTCAATATATGTTACTCCAAAATATTTGCTTAGGTGTGGCCTGTGCTTGGTTTGTTTATTATTGTGACCTGTATGCTTAGTGCCTATTTTCTCATAATTAGTTTTTGTAAATTATTTTGAACATTGAAGAAGTTAGTGATCAAATTTCTATTGTTTTTTTTTTTTATTAAGTACCTATTTAATTCTTACATATTTCACCGTGATTGTACTTAAGTCGTTTCTATTTTCTTAATTTTTTTCATCATCCTTCAACTTTTTTTTTGTAGCATAATTTATTTATAAGCCTTATGGGATGGCAATCATCTATTAGAATTCCATGTGTTTGTACCATCATCAGGTATTGATTTAGGATTTTTGCGGAGCCGATTTATTATTCTATTTCTAGTTCTATTCTATTCTTTTGCAACAGGATGTATTTAAAAGGCTTATCTCATTTCATGAATATTGATATATAAAATAAGATCATTCACTAGAATATTTATTGCTCATGATAAGGGGGGATTGAATGGAAGGATATAGTCAGCTAGTTCAATAATTAAAAGCTTTCAAGAGATTAAATTTTTCAAATATTTATTAAAAGAGGAAAAGGATCTTTTTCAAAATTGCAAACTGACAATCCCTCCGTGAACTGTCAGGAGATAATCCGTTGGAGTGGCCTATCGCCAAGGTAAGTAGTGTTATCGAGCCGCTAGCTAACGTAATCACTTAGCGGCTCAAATTCTAAAAGCCCCTACCCCTCATAACCAGCCCCCCCCCCCTCCCGGCCCTCCTTCTTGAGGCTTATCTCTTGCCCGTTTTGTGGTTGTCACAGCAACTTGTAGGTCTCTATCTCTTTTAGCTTTGTAGATGTATTTATAAAGTTTATAATTTCAACTTTGTACTTAATAATGTTAACTTAATATATACATTTTAAACTTATAATATATTTTAACGTGAAACAAACTCATATTGTACATTGATAAGAGTTCTTGAATTTGTGTTGGAACAGTGATATACCTGTGCTAGTACGTGTTCTGGACGTTACGAGAATGTTCTACAACCTTCTGGAGGTTTCGACTTCGGACTAAATATAAGAAGCAATGGATTAGGCTAGGCGCACATTAAGGCCGAGCGCACATTGAGACGCAGGCGACGCAGAGCAGAGCAAAGCAGTTGTTGTGAAACGTGAATTAGGCTAGGCGCACATTGAGACACGAGACGCAGAGCAGATTAGAGCAGTTTTTGTAATACATGTGGTAGATAGGAAACTGCGCTGCCCTGCTCTGCATCCCAATGTGTGTTGTATGGTTCCTATCTAATTCACTTTCCACAAAAACTGCTCTGCTCTGCTCTGCGTCGCGAGTGTCTCAATGTGCGCCTATCCTTAGAAAGGAAACGCTCTGACCAATGTCCACGGAAAACTGTGCGACGCAGTTTTTTTTCGTGCCCTGATCGGTGTGTATATGCCCTGGATTGCTTAAGTTACTTTTTGTAACGCTGCTAATAATTTGAGCTTTTAATATTTCTTTGACGTTGTGGATTATATTTTTTTGTAAATAAAAAGTATTTCAAATCAACATTCGTGATACAGTATTAGTAAATTTACAACCTCTCTAAGATTTTAAAAATTATTTTAATTAAGTAGAGTAGATTCTTTAACTGCCAATGAAAAGCTTTGTGTCAATATTGATCTGTACCGAATGAACTATGGAACACTTAATTTTGTTATTTAGTCCGACTTAAATTTAATTTAGCTCTCTGTCAAAAAACTGACTAATTCCATTTTTTTTTAATTTAATTTATGGGACTTCACCTGGACAAACGCCTTACTTGGAATCCTCACACAAGTCTCAAACGACAAGGAACTGTTTGTCGTTACCGACTAACTCAACACTTACTTGACAAACGCTCAAAACTCCCCATCAACTAAAAAGACTCATTTATATGACAATAATAAGACCGATTCGGACTTATGGAATCGAGCTCTGGGGCTCCACCAAACCATCAAACTCCAATCCCTACCATCCAAAATCCTTAATGCTCCTTATTTTGTCACTAATAAACTTATTCATAAAGACCTTGATGTTCAGATGAACTGATTTCACAATAAAATCCCTAATCATCCCAACCCTCTTTTCTCTGTCCTAGCTTTCTCCTCAATTCCTGACAACCCTCCGAGGCGTCTGAAAAGAAGATGGCCTCGGGACCTTCTAATTTAGAATTATTATTAGAGAGCTACCAATGGGTAATTTATCTACAAGTCACTTTTTATCTTGTATTCACATTTACTGAATGTATTATTTTATATACTGTTGTATATATCAATAAATGCTCTAAAAAAAATAATTTTACATAGCATTGAAGGCTAATATTGTTAAATGTAATGCAATAATTTGATGATCAGGAGGTACTTTAAGGTTTTTAAGATTAGGCTGGCTTCTTTGTGGGGCTATGAATTTTTAGGTCGAACCGTTTCTTTAGGTTGCTGTGTTGTCACAAATTCAGCGAGTAGGTTGGAGAAGTCCAAGAAGCTGTTGGTAATATGTTAGATTAGTGTATCTATTTCTTAGCAAGGCTTTTAGGGGAAATTCCTTCGAAGTACGAATCTATGGAGGCATTGAGGCATGGTTTTGTTATTTGAACAGGTGACTAAATCAAATATTTTCCCAATTTTTTTTTATCGGTTTCGCCAATCCAGTGAGAAAAGAGAATCTTAGATCGGGGAAGTCCGAGCTCTTAGCAGTTTCCTTCACTGCTAATCTTGTTATTTCTTTACATGCAACATATATAATCATATAAATATTTTCCAAAGGTAATGACTTATTTGATAAAAAAAAATGGAATATAAAAGTAATCAAATTTGAATCCGAAAATAAAAATATTTCATGTAAAATTCGGGACATTAAACAAAAAGAAAACAACCAAAAAATTCAACATTTATTTATTATTATTTCTAAAACGTGTTTTTCGTCGACACAACAGAACTTTCAAGTCCAAAGATTGAATCATTATTTTAATAATAATCCTTCTCCTCTACAGAAAAAACAGCATTACTGAAGAAATAATTAAATAAGGAAAACTAGAGAAACTAAAAAAAATATCAAATTAGAAGATTATTGACAAAGTTACATTATATTGGTTTGGTAAATATTTATCTTTGTTAATAATAATGATTATTATTAATAATAATGAACTATTGCAATAGAAAAAAAAAAGAATTTTTTATTATTAAATTATATTTAGAACTGACTTATATTTTATCTTACAAAAAGGGGAATATGTTTTCGAAATAGGTCAAAGGGCTTCAACGTCACAAATTAAATTAAAGAAGATGTTAATGTATAAAATAAATATGTTTTCCTATATTGCTAAAAGATGTGTGTTAATTAAAAAAACGTATGAATTATTTAATATACAATAATCTGCATGTTAGAATAGAATGGAACACAGAGCCCCTTCAAAATATCAGAATGTTGTACCGCAAGACCGAACTGACATGCGGTTCCTGTGTGCTACTGACGGCAGGGGCAGTATCTCACTCCTGAAAATCATTTGCTTTACATTGTCTCTTAGATAATATTCAATACCATTAATGCAACCGTCTTCTAAGACCTATAAATAGTAGATTATAATGTAGATTATGATATAAAATACTTAAACATTTTTTACTCACTAATCGCACCCGCAAAATTAGTAACAATATCGCATCTAAATTTGCCTAAAAATTATCTTCCTCAAATAAATTAATGTGTTTAATGAAATAAAAATACACATCAAGAAAGTAAATGTTTCACAAGAACGAAATTTAACGATTATATTTTTCAAATGCCAGATATTTTTTTTTTCAATTGAATAAGCCATTATGCTTGGCAAGTATCACTGAACAAATTAACACCTTTTCCTCTAGCTAAGTACTCCATTTTTAACGAACAGATGAAAAAAAAAAATAGAATAAAACAGGAACATTGTAAATTGTTTGTTAAAATAAAATACGATTCTGATATACTAACTAAATATTATAAAAACACATGTTTTCTTGTTGGATATATTGTTGTTTTTTTATATATAGATTACAAAGCCGAACTAAATAAAGTTTTTTTGACAAAATAAATCTAAAAGACAATATTAAATGATAGTTAAAATGACTAACAGATTTGACCATACAATTAATCGGTATATTAAAGCGATCAAAGAAAACTAATATTTTATTTTTAATTATATTTTAAAAAATCTTGACATCTCAGCTAAAATCCTGCTCAGTAAGTGAAAGTTCGAAGCGAATAAACTTTAGCAAAGTAGAGGAAAAATTCATTATGTGAGTAACGAGTTGGAGAACTTAAACACAATGAAAGTTTTAATATTGCCATTGTAAAACTCCTTTCTTCATGCTAAATTTAACATTCTTCGCTAAAGGATATCCAAACTATTTTAATTTATATGGAATAATTAATAAGTAGAATGATGGAATCAAGAATTCTATGAATATAAACATATTACATGAATAAAAATTAACAGTAATTGTATACAAAATAATTGTGAATAATGACGTTATAGTTATGACCTTTTATTTTTTTTCCAATCGACTTGCACCATTTAACAAATGCTGAAAATCAGATGGCTATTATGATATTTAAGCTATAGGGACAGATAGTACCCATCAGTACCCGTCCTGCTTTGATTCAAATCATAAAATATAAGGAGATCTCACATACAGCTCCTTTGTACACTCAACCATATAACCTGGTGGTGTGTTCCATACCTCACATCAAACTTTTTAAATGTCCGTTCAAATCACGACAAATTAAAATAGTATGCTAGTTTTTTTCCAAATTGTAAAATTTCAAAATCGGCCAACGGGCTTTATAAAGGAACGTGATTAGTAAAAAAGAAGCTCAAGATGTAAGTACTCATCAATAGAACAAATACCTTGGAAAAAATACTATTAGAAAAATATTTTTTGGTACATCAAAGAACTTGTAAATTTATCTACAATATACAAATATATATACAATATATAAACATATCTACCGACACCTGTATGGAGATACGCTTCCTAAATTTATGATTCAGCAAAAGCTTTGTGGCCAGCAAAGTTTGTTAAACATTCAAAAACTATAAGTTTTTCATTCCAAAACTTAATGAAAAATAACTGACGAAGCTTGGCACGTTTCAAACAACATTCCACATACCGATAAAATATCGACAAAAGTATGCGGAATATTTTTTTTTGCTATCATATTAAATCGCACGCCCATAACAACTGACATGACTTACAAGAGACGACTGAAAAGGATTTGATGAGGAGGATGAGATCTTCTTTCCTTAATCAAGACCCACAGCATATGCTGCTGTGTATAAACTTTACTCATGCCTGAAAATGCCGGATGTAATTATATAAGCCCTCAAACTTGCAGATAGTAAATAAACTTAAACAAACAACAAAAAGTGCATTGTATAAGATATTTTTATTATAAATTATAACTAATACTGTGTATATATATATATATATATATGTATATAATCGTTCGCTCGCCTAAAGAAGATAAAAGCGAATCCATCCAAATGACACCCAAGGGATTGGAAGCGTTTAGCTGAGGCTTTCTTGAGCAATGGGGGACCAGTTAGCTCTTTTCAATACTAATTGACGGCTGTCCACCATCCACCACAGCCAATTTCCTAAGGATCTTTTCACCATCCCAGCAAGCGTCTGGGAAAATATTCTCAATATTACTCATTATTTAACAAATGTTTAAGATTTTATATGTTTATTTATTTTTTTTTGGCAAACAGCAGAATGGTATACTGAATGTTTTACTAGCTGGGTAGACAGAGGTATTAAATTATAAATTCTATTCAGAGGACAAGCCGTCGTATTTTAGGCAATAAAACCAATATGAGATAGCGAAATTTGAAAAAATGGTAATATCCGATAAATGAGTTCTTAGAGGTGTATGAAATAAGGCAGCTTGTAAAGAATACAATGAAAGAATGAGATATAACGGTAAAATTCAACCGTACTTTTATATGAATAGTTTATTTTGAATGGCGTCTATTAAAAAAAAAGAGATTTCTAGTAATTTATGATTCATTTAGGGTAACCCTTTCATTTATTAATTTGTGAATGACACCAAGCAACAACGTAAAGATGGAAAAATTATTGTTCCTTAGAAAAATTAACCTTTATTACATAATTTAATTGTATTTTCATAGTATCAATTTTTTGTTTGTTTTCCTGATCTCATTTCCTGTAAATTTCATAAGTTTTTATTTATAATTTTTGTTCTCTTCTATTTTATCAAATAGTTTCTAATGTAACATTTCAACGTGGCTATATATCTACGTCTTGATCATTTTTATATATATACAAATTACGTATATTATGAATATATATAAATAGAAAAATAAATCGGGAGAAAATGCTGTTACAAAAATTGGTTTTTATCAAATCAACAGACAAGTTTTAATCGACAATTTTTTATTTTACATTAAGCATTTGGGAATTTTAACGATAAGGGAAATAAAACGAGTTGGAAAACAGTGTTTAACAGATGAACGAGCAATGTTTTGACGGCTCAATAATTTTATTTTTTTTAATGAAGAAAGAAAAACAGAATAAAAAGAGGAAAACCAACAGATCGGAGTTAAAACAAAAACACCATTTTATGATTCAGCTGATCCTTCTTTTTTATTAAAAATATCGTATAGAGGTATGTTAAATTTTTATGTTTTATTTAAATTTTCGATTTTTCTTCTTTTTTAATTTATTCATTTTTATTTATGTTAATAATTTTAGTTAAATATCTCAATTAAGAGTTTTCTTCTTCCCACTTTTTTCTAAATCCTCAAAATTAAGACTGAGACAAAAACTAAATACGTACACATACTTACTTAAACCTACATGGATATACGGTTCACAGATTTACGGCATTGTTAAAAAAATACATTTACAAAAACTTAAGACCTTTCGGTCAAAATTATTACGACTCATTTCAAAAGCACCTTGGTACGTGACAAATCAAACCTTACATACTGACTTCCACATGCCAACAGTCGACCAGCACATCACGACTCTTTACAAACGTTTCCACACTAACCTACGCGGACAAATAAACCTACTAATAAGAGATATGGCCACAGATGAAATGCCCATAAATGTGAGGAGGAAATTAAAAAGGCGTTGGATGAGAGATCTCCTTCTTTAACCGACCTGAATAACTGAATCAACTCTGGGAAGAGGTACTGTTGGGTGCCATCCTTCCCCATGCCTGCCTGACATGTCATCATCTGCAATTTTATACGGCCATCGAATCTGCTGATTGTCTATCTATTGCTGACAGGCTCGGATATACGAAAGAAGTGAAAAAAAAAAGTATTTTATTTATTTGTGATTGCGTTCATCACTAGGTAATACCTAATTTTAAAAAACTAAAAATGTAATAAACTCAATATTATTAGACATCGAAGTTCTTTATTTTCATAAAGATAATGATAAAAATAAAAATTTCACCTTTTATTAATATTTTAAGGGTACAGCATTTCCTGATATAGTTTAGATAAGAATATTATCAAGTAGGCAACGTTTAACTGATAAGCACTGATACACCGTGATGTTTAAAAGTGCAGATCTAAGCTACTTTTATTTGTATTTTTTAAGAAGGAACCTCCATGCTGAAAATGTAGAGGTCTTCTACTGTTTGTTGTTTTTCATCAGCATTAAGTTATAGCAGATAACTGTTGTTGCAGATAAATATACTATTATTGGTTGCCACCGCACATTACTAACAGTAGCGATACCAGAACACGGATACAGTTACAGTTAAACAGTTCCGGTTATGTTAGCTCCTCGAGAAGTCATGTATGTAGCCGAGGACAAAGGTTTCCGTTCCCAACTGGAAGGAAGGTCTTAGCTCAGGACGTGCCTGGGCAAGCTGATGCCGCTCCAGGCAATCCTATTAGTCCCACTTATTTTTTTCCATGTCCGTTCCCGGCGGTTACCGCGTTAGGTCGCGCTCGACTAAAGAAACAAAAGAATAAAATGAAGATAATATTATTAAGAAGATATAACAAATAATGAATTGTGCAACTTTATAAAATATAAAACTGTAAGGTGAAACAAAAAATAAAATAAAATACAAAACATAAGATTTAAAAGATTTCTAGACTTTTTGGAACAAACTGTTCTTGTACATATTTGTGACTGTTCTCTAGTACATGTTCATGACTGTTCGAAAAGGCTTCGAGACTTGTCGGGAACCTTCTGATTCAGACTAAATATAAGGGGCGTTGTTCTGAAGCTCGAATCATTTGGTTATTTTTGTGTTACAAATAGTGTAATGCAGAGATACAATGTATCGTTACAAGTTGATACTTGTAACCTTGTTCATTAATGGGGTTTATATTGTTTGTATGATATTTTAAATTATTATTTTTACTTTCACTTACCTATATATGAAATATATAGTAAGTGGAAGTATTGCGATCGTGAAAAATTTCGACTTCCGGTTTTCAACGGAAATACACGTTTTGGGGTCCCCTGAGTCCAATTAACCAAGTCCCGCGAAATGGTCTGTGTGTGTGTGTGTGTGTCTGTGTGTGTGTGTGTGTGTGTGTGTGTGTGAACAGACTAGCTCAAAAATTATAAACCGTGCGAACCTGAAATTGGGTATTTAGTGTATGTATATGCCCGCGATGTGACAGCAAAAATTTCATAAAAATTGGTCAAACGGAGGGGGTACTTTATTTAATAACTTTTTAAGTATTTTTCGATTTTCTCAAAAACGGCTCTAACGATTTTGATTAAACTGAGTATTTGATCTATTTATATGCCCGAGATACGACTGTAAAAATTTCATCAAAATTTATCAACCGGAGGGGGTACTTTACTTAATAAATTGTGTCCCACTTTTATGTGTTTTTTTTCATTTACACAAAAACGGCTTTAATGATTTCGATAAAACTTGGTATTTAGTATATGTATGTGCCCGCGATGTGACAGTAAAAATTTCATAAAAATTGATCAATTGGAGGGGGCACTTTACTGAATAAATGTTGTCTCATTTTCATGTGTTTTTTTTATTTACTCAAAAACGGTTTTCACGATTTTGATCAAACTGAGTATTTGATGTAATAATATGCCCGAGATATGACTGTAAAAATTTCATCAACATTGATCAAATGGAGGGGGTAATTTACTTAATAAATTTTGTATCATTTTCACGTGTGTTTTAAATTACTCATAAAAGGAAAAAATAAGAAATGAATGTGGAAAGATTTGTGACTTTGTGAAGTGGCAATTAACAAAACACGTCAATTTCTAATCTAAATAAGTTGGTAAGTGAAAGTTGTGTGTTGCGCGCACGCACCAGATTTTCTTCAAATCAAATTATTTAAACCCACGTAAGTGTTACAATACTATTCTCATACTATTCACAACTAACGGTTAATTTTGAAATATTCTTTTAGATTTGGTTAATCCGTATCTTCACTTAGGTTTTAGGCTTCAATACATGCTTTGGCCAATAGCGATGGCGCAATAGATCAAGACGTCAATGGATGAGGAAGTGTCCAACTTTTACATAACAATATAAGCATAGGAAAAGAAGAGTCGACAAATCAAAGAGGGTCGTCCGTCAACCCACGTTATGTAGGAGGTCTTCAAATTAATACAAGTAAGTGATTGATCTCTTATTCTCCTCAGATCAAATAAATTAAGATTAAAAAATAGGTTTAATTAAGATTAAAAATAGGTTTAACGTTCTCAATAGATTAAAAAAAATGTAAGTATATATTTTACATCACACTGCAACTGATTTAGAAGATTACTTTACAAATTACTCTACAAACAATATATATATATATATATATATATATATATATATATATATATATATATATATATATATATATATATATATATTTAGATTATTTATATAGATATATATGAAGAGTCCACGGAAGAAAGGGGGATGTCATTTGGAATGCTTTCCGAGAAAATCGAGTTTTTAGGTTTGGATCTTTAATTACTTAAGTATCTTATATCATTTTTCTTCAATTTTTTTATATGGCCTTTTCCTTCTTGTTTTGCTTGTCAAAATAATAAATTTGCCCGAAACAGACATAACACGCTCTAAAAAAAATGTTTTAGTAAAAAAAAAACAATTTAAACATAAAAGAAAGGGGGATAGTCCTGGACGCTCCCCCTTTCTTCCCTGTTTTATTGATGAAATGATGATATTAATACACAATCGATATAACTTCTAACATGACTCTCCCCCATTCTAGGTTGTTCTTTTCATCCGGTGTAACCAACCGACTGTCAGTTTTTCTGACCATTTCTTTTCACCAACATATTCTACTTAACTAGACGAACAATTATATATATATATATATATATATATATATATATATATATATATATATAACTAAAATTCGGAAAAAAATGGACTCTCCCCCTTTCTTCCGTGGACTCTTCATATATATGTATATATATATATATATATATATATATATACTGACATTTATCATATTTTCTATATTATTATTTATTACACAAGCCTATTTTTAACCGACTTCAAACGAAAGAGGAGGTTACTCAATTCGATACGTATGTGACTTTTTTTTTTTGTGCCTTTTTTTTTTTTTTTTTTTTTTTTTCTATGTATGTTCACCGATTACTCAGAGATGGGTGGACCAATTGGAATGAAACCTTTTGCATCTTGTAGAGTATTTTTCCAAGGGTTCCCATTTAAACCTTTTTGGGGTTCCTAATTTATTTATGAAGTTATCGGGAAAAAACATGAAAATAATTATTTAATTATCGCTCAAATTGTTTACTTATTGGAAAAACATATGGCATATATAACATAAGGTATGCTCCAACAAGCTATTAAAACTAATTGATAACTAACAAATCCAAATATTGTATTACTGCTGGATGAATCAAATGGGAAAAACAACCAATCAAATTCAGAATCAAAAGAGTGGGGGGAGAACATGAGCAGTCTGTTAGTTATCGATGTGTTTTACGTGCTTGTTGGAACAAACCTATACATAACCTTAACTAATTTTTCAACATTAGATTTAAATGAAGATATAAATGTCAGCAGAATATAATATCGCTGTCGTTTTCTGTAGCGATATTAGCATAAATATTAGATAGATGTATATTCACTGATAACAGTAAACCTTCTTTATTTAGATCTAATCAACGTTTGGACACCATAATCATAAGACAACAAAATTCGTGGAATTCCAGGAAAGACTGAGTATTGGTAATCGTTTTAAAGCAGAATTTAAGACTTCTTCAAGCTCCCGAAGGATCGTTTAAATTTAAAATCGTAGCTATTATTGATTTAAATTAGATTTTGATTTCTATCTTTTATTAACTATGCACATTAAAAAAGAATACAATAATTCCTGGAAAAGCTCATTTTCAGTTGACTTAATAAAGGATTCAGATACCTCTGTCTTCCGGATACACTCGGTTACTGTTGAATATCTTGCCGGAGGTCTTGTGCCGATCCTTTATGGGTGACACTTCTGTTATGTTATCCGGATTACTAGTATCGGTTTTTAAATTTGTTTCTACAACTATCGAGGCTTTTGCTGGTGTTCATCCATCAATAAAAACTACAAAATAAAACTTGATAACTACCCGAAAACAACCTCATTGTATGAAAGTCCCCTCAGCAAAAATTTGGCAGTCATGAAAATGATTGTTTAAAAAGATGATAAATGCTACGCCACAAGAATTGAAGCAACATTGTTTAGCAATTTATTTTCTGAATAATGTTTTATTACGAAGGATATAATTCATAGTACTTCGGTAATAAATTTAGTCAAAAATTCATCGAAAGGAATTACGAACATAATTGAATCAACCTTTGGAATTAAGTCAGTAGTCTAATACGGAGAATAATAATATCCTTCGTAATAATAAATTAACCATATGTGAGTCCCAAACCCTGTTGCTTCTATCCTAGCGAGACAGTCTTTTTGATATCGATAAATTTTATGGTTGCCCCTTTTTTGCAGGGACTTCTATCCAATGATGTAATCCAATGAAGTCGTGTTTAATATCGCCATAGTTTTTAGAAGGATATTCAAGCAATCAAAATTTAAAAATTACTTTCAAATTTACTATAGGTCATATTAGCATCCTCATCGATTCTCCATTAACGATATCTTGTCTAAAACCTGCCGAATTCTCGACTGTTCAGTGACTTATCTACTTCATCTTGGAATGGCCGGATTTATGATATATGTATATTTAACTCGACACATCTCGGAACACTGATTCTCTACGTAAATGACAAGTACTGACGACATTTAGCAAAGGAAAAATATTGTCATTGTGGAAAAATATTTTATGTGTTCCCTTCCTAATTGAACATTGATCTTTTTTTAAAAAAAAAAAAATCCATTTATAATCATAAACGTAGTGTGTTGAAAGTTGTATAATACACGCACCGCTTTCCCACTTTTCTGTGTGTATTCATAAAATTGAAAAGGTAAAGTGTATTTCATAATAATTTTATACAATTATTGTATAATAAAAAGACCTGGGAAAGACAAACGTGTTAGAGCGTAAAAAGATTTCGAAATTTTTAAACTAACGTTTATTTTATCAACGACCAATTACCAACGAAATTTTTAAACCAACGTACGGTTTTCTACATTTGTTATCTTCTCCAACTAAAAATTGTTAAATAAAAAACATTTTGTAAAAAAATATTAAACCGACTTCGAAACCTAGGAACCAGTAAAAATAAATTCACTGAAAAGTATGAAATAATTACCTTCTGATTTTTATGAATACACAGCAAAATTGAAAATGGTATAAAAAGTGGAAAAGTGCAATAAGACGAATAATTTTATTTTGATTTGTACAAATACACACTAATTGTTAATAAAAATTATTAAATTTAAATATTAAATACTATGTTCAATACAACACAATCTTTTCGGAGGCGGCGCAAAATTTAAAATTTTTTACACTAGACATTATGAAAATCTTCTAAATGGATCTTCTCTTCCCAGCTATTGATTTCAATGCCTACTAATGGAATTGTATCAGTAACATGTTATTTCTATTTTGCGCCGCCTCCGAAAAGATTGTGTTGTATTGAACATAGTATTTAATATTTAAATTTAATAATTTTTATTATCAATTAGTGTGTATTTGTACAAATCAAAATAAAATTATTCGTCTTATTGCACTTTTCCACTTTTTATACCATTTTCAATTTTGCTGTGTATTCATAAAAATCAGAAGGTAATTATTTCATACTTTTCAGTGAATTTATTTTTACTGGTTCCTAGGTTTCGAAGTCGGTTTAATATTTTTTTACAAAATGTTTTTTATATTTTATTTATTTAAAAACACCGATTCATTTTATTTATAATTTTATTAAGCGTTTTGCGATTATCACTTAAAATACTTTTCAGATTTAAGTAGTTGTGAATTAAATTGTGAGGCCCGGAGACAAAATTTTTCACTACCGCAATACTTAGCATTATTATATCCTTCATATTAATGTAAATAAGAGTAAAAATTGGAAATATTATAAAAACACACCGTAAAGAAAAAAAAATGAAAAATACAATAAATAAAAATTTAGTTCACCCTTTTCAAAATTTTAATTTCACAAGTGGACATAAAAGTTACATTTAGTTATGATACAATATTTTTACAAGATATCTTTTTGATGTTAGTTAACCTAAGTACAGAAGGATAATCTCATAATCTTATTAGATTAAGAGCTTAATGTTCACCATTAGTGTCTTAACGAATACTACACACTCTAATTACGAAGTTGTTTGCAATACCGACATAAAAAGTTATTATTCTAAAAGAACTCCTGGAATGGTAGAGGGAAAAAAACGAAAGAAATTAAAGTTGAACACACTTAGGTGGTTCTAAATTGGTTTCTTTGATGTTGAAATAAAAGTAAAAAAAACGTACAGGAAAACTGTATAAAAAGGCTTTAATCGACTACTTCACATGGCTAGAGCCTGTGTTCCAAGTAATATAATTCTGAGCCATCTACTGAATAAAATAAAACTACGTAATTTATTCATATAGGAATAGTTGGGTTAATGTTTCAAAAGAAGTTTTTTATTTTTGGCAGATTGTCAGTGTGGTCTTATAAAGTGATATGTATTGTAGTATGATTATGTTATTATTGTATATTTTTAATAATGTAGTTTATATCACTATTTCTCGGGTTGCATTTCATATATCATAATTTTCTTTATATATTTCGTAATAAGGGGTTTATTATGACATAAAGGCATACTAATAAAAACGTGTGTTTGAAATATTAGGAAACATATTCATAAACCTTGATCAATAATTCTTCAGTTTTACTACTTCTCCCACTTTATAAATTGAGTGTATTTATAATTAGCCATTTTTTTAAAGCTAGTATATCATTTAATTGATAGCTATATTAATTTCATTCCCAAAAACGTAAGATTTGTTTTGAACTTTCGAAAGATTAAAAAACAAATATATGCAGACCGAATTCAATTGACTTCTACCAATGGGTAGTTTCTCTAACACTTTATTTTTAAATTTTTTAACGATCACATTTACTAGATGTA
Organism: Aelia acuminata; assembly: GCA_911387785.2. NCBI lineage: Eukaryota > Metazoa > Arthropoda > Insecta > Hemiptera > Pentatomidae > Aelia > Aelia acuminata. The sequence continues at coordinate 70,966,096 of OU426983.1, read as the reverse complement.
ATATTGCAAATACAGTTGTAAATTTCAATAAATAAATATTTGAAAAATATGCCTTTACTAAAAGACAAGAAAACACGAAAAGTCATCCTAGACATGTTTTGAGATTAAAAAGAAAACCTATTTAAACACACACTAATCAGATAAGCTAATAAAATATTAATTGATGCAGTGAGTAAATATAAAACAATCATTAAATAGATATCCTTTAATTAGAATCTATGGCCACTTAGATATATATTTATTAATTAATTCATAACCCATAATATACGACAGTATTGGTAAACCGGTATAACAGATATATATATATAGATATATATATATATATATATATATATATATATATAATCTGATTTTTTAATAAAAGATTATTTTTTAGTGAACGAAATAAGAAGAAACTACTCTATTCCATTTCGGGAAGGAACTTTTAGAGTTGAGAAAAGTCAAAACGTGCTATTGTTACCACGCCTAAGTCCGTCCACCCCTAATAAGATTCTTTCGGGAGGTATCGCTTGGTCAATGAAAGAAAGGTCTCAAAATCGCTTATTTTTAGCTTTTTATTTCACGAATTATCTTTCAATTCTCCTCTACTACATTTGTGCAAGACTACTTATAGGCCGCTATAGTGAAGATTCGTAAAGCAGTTTAACAATAACTTAATTGACTTTCCTGAAAAATGCTTTTTTTTTTAAGGCAGACCAATCTTGTATTGAACGCTTGAGCGCTATGTAAGAGAGTCGGTTTCTCTCTCGGCTCACGTTTTTTATTCTTTCTTTTTGGCTAATTTACTCTGCGACGCTAAAGTAACCATTGTTTACAGAGTCCTCCTCTCAGCTTGCTCAGCCGGATCTGCTGAATTAATAATCCAGCTAAAGAGGCTTCACAATTGTGATGAAGGCTTGCAGAGGAATGCCTTTGATCTCGGCAGGCGCTCCCCCGGCTCAGATCTTCAAGTAGCGCAGCTACTCTTCGGCGGGGGTTAGGCGTGGGTTAACGAGTTTGCAAAGTAAATAAAAGAAGTTGGAGCTGAGGAAACTAACGACGTGAAACTGTAACGAAGAAAAAGAATCTCGCGTAATAGGAAGTGTGATATAATACATCACCGATGGTCAGTCTTTTGGTTTAAATTTTATCCATTTAGAATATTGTTACATAATCAACGCTACTACTGTTTTGGCAGCGGTTTTCTAGGAGTCGATATGATGAAGATCACTCTGTTCTTTAAACGGATTTTTGGTAGGGGTTATTAGTAGCATAGTTAGAGGAAATTCATGAAAAATATATGCAAGGAAAGTTATATTTCAAATGGTGGGAAATGAAATGTCTGTTTCGTACATGATGTGAGAATGACCCTTATACAGAATTCATCTAGAAATATATTAGCCTCCCCTTATTTTATATAGCTCCTTTAATTTAATTTAAGCCATCAAAGCCGGGGAAATAAGAAAAGTTTAAAAGAAATGCCACTCGTGTTATCCGTACAAAGTAGTTCCCTCCAGTTCCCCTTACCGAGCTGGATAAAGTATGCCACCAATCTCTTTTACAATCTCTTCCACGGTCCCTCTTTGATAAATTGTATCAACTTCTCGAGGGAATGAGGTAAAAGCCTGACTTTGCAATAAAACGAAGAAGAAGGATCTATTAAGTATGATCCTCATAAAATATTCTATTGATCAATATTAGATCAGATTAGAAATAAATATTTAAAAGTTAAAAAAAAAAAATCAAATATGACTTTATCATATAAATTTAAGAAACATTTTCATCACGTTGCTTAGTAATTTTGCCATTAAACACTCAAATAGGATGTTATTGTTACTATAAATTACGAAAAATATATTTATTATTTTCATGATTAAACAATGATCACAATTCCTATATTCAGGTCCCAATACAAATTAGAAAATTCTATAAGTCTTTTCTTTAAAATGATTAGAGGTCATTGGCAGCAGAGTTGGGCATAAATTTATATTTATAACATTTATTAAAGTATTTAATATTTAAACATTAATAAAGGGTAAATAACATTTCTCGTTATTTTATTTATTGGCTTGCCATAATCCATAAGTTATATTTGTTTAACGAGAGGAAAAGTTAATAATATTGTTACCTTGCTGGTTATACGAATACTTGCTGAATGGACCGCTTTACCAGCTATTCATTTAATAACTATAGAGTTTATTTAATAAAGTAAAGTGTAGTATTGGAAGACTGTTTTAAAGAGTACAATGTTTCTTTTAAATAAAAAGTTGCCATTTAATAAAAAAAAATCTTTACAATAATACAAAAGTATAACAACAATTTTGATACACACGGGAGTACACGATTGAGAGAAGTAAATCGAAAAAGCAAGTTGAAGCGGAATTAACTAGGCAATTAGTAAAGAGAGGAGTGAGGCAGGGATCGAGTGAACAGCGGCACTAGAAGTCGGGACAATGAGGGTGCTAACAATTGGAGGCACTAATTAGTAAAGTGCCTGCTCTGTCTATAGTGCGCTAAAGCACAAGCACTTTTTCCCAACAAGCATTTGTCATAGCCGAGGATAGTCTCTCAGTTGCTTGTCGATTCATCAGACATCCTTACAAGTCAGCAACAGAGTAATAGCGAGTATGTTTCAAATCGTATCCTTTGAGAAATCACAACATAAAAGCTAGTACACACTTCATTCATTTACCACGCGTTTGGGCTGATTAATATACTAAGCTAATATCGAATTTCATTTATCATTAAATAATATACTTATGAACCGTTTATATTAATAGTTGATTTCTTTCGTCTTTTTTTTTTTTTTTTTTTGACGAGTTAAATCTCACGCAAAGTACGAAGTATGTCCATTTTGGGATGTATTGTATTAGATACTGATTTCATAGTACAGTAATCGAAATACCGATTTTTTCGAATAACTTCACATTTCATTCTTGTAACAGTTTTTACAAGGTTATTTTTTTCCATTCAGACAAACAATGCGTATTATTTATCAAGATAAGCCCTGGATTTTGCAACTAATCTGCTTACCATGTTTTGCTATTCTACTGATTTGGCTGGACGGACACGAATAGGAAATAAGCATTAAGTCTTTCAGAAGTTAAACAGTAGTTTTTCCAACTAACTTAAGTATGTACTGTCTACACAATCTAACAACTTCTTTCTTGAATTTTTGCATTAGCGGTTTCTTCTTTCCAGTAAAACTCTAGAAAACCATTCAGTAAACTGTATTGAAAACCGAGCTAACTGAATGTAATCACAAACATATGAACATGAAATAATCCTATTTTTTCAATGGATAAATATAATCAGTGTGTACCTCAAAAACTAAAACAATATGAACAAAAGACATCCATTGCCCACATAATCTAACTTATTGAAAAAAAAAAAAAGTTTTTCAATAATTAAATAAATAAAAAATGAGAAACTAACTGATAAAGTTCATATATTTAATGAACTTTAAAATATTTTATTTTATCCAGAATTAGGTTATTAAGCTTGAGGGTGAACTAAAAAAAAAAAAAAAAAAAAAAAAAAAGCATCTATGATGTAATCCAACATTTGAATTCTTATAGAACTGATTTTCTATTCATGAAAAGAGAAATAGTGGATAAGGTTGTCGAACTGGTTGATGCAAATGCTCTTAGGCAGCGTATTGAGTCAAAGACAGCTTCTCTTAGCATCAAGCATCACTCTAGGGCTGTCTTAGAAAGTATATACAAGATGGAAAGAGAAAGCAATCAATATTATTTCCACAATCTCAGTTTATAAAAGCATTCCATTTATCATCCACATGTGAAACGCTAAAAATAAGTTCTCAAAAACAATTCCTTAAAGTTGTAAAAGGATTAAAATTAGCAAAACAAAAAGTTTTATAAATTCATACAAAAATGTGCTATCATTATCTATTTTCACATAGAATAGGCATTTGTAGATAGAAACACAAGCGGTACTAGACGAAATAGAGAGTGCTTTTAGGAGGTAATGGTTATTACGAGTTGAATAAAAACAATGTTTTTTTTGCTTTTTAAGGTTTGAGAGCCTGAAACATCATAGGGTAATGAGGAAAAGGGAAGTAAAAAACAAAAACAAATAGCTGTGGATATAATGTTGACCGTAGTAATGAATTGTTGAGTTGCTTGTGGAGTCATACAGTAAATATTTATGTGTACATTATTGGTTTCGTCCACATTTATGGTCAATGTAAATATTTATATCAAACAGGTGGAAAGAGTTCGACTTGATATTTTAAAAAACTTCAATTAAGTTACCGTTTTTTAAGTTGTTTGTTCGTTTAGATCGATTCATTCTCCTGATTTTATTAAAATGTGAACAACAACTACACGTTAACTGATATGCGATTTTTACATTTTCTTAAGTGTATAACGGATAGACCTTCTTCTAAATATTTTTTAAAAATAAAATGAATACCTGAGATACTTTGAACACTTCTATGCATGTAAAAACCACTAAAATCCTTTAAAATTAAATTTTTGGCATCCCAGTGAATAGAGTTCAGTCTAAACCTACGGTAACGGTAAACAATGGAGTTACGTAACATAAAATGGATCCAAAGCAATTAATGATTGGCACTTTTATTAATTTATTTTGAAAAAATTATAGAAAAAATATTTTAGTTAAATACTTTGATTTATTAATTCGTATGTATGTTACACAAGAAATATGTTTAACGGTGAAAGACAGAGTATGAAATCTATAAATTAAAAAATCAAAGTCGATCAAAATTTTTATATAGCATTTTAAGGATCATTTAATGATTTTTGTTAAGAGTAATTTCAGTTTTGGCCAAAAATTTACTATAAACGATAAAAATATTGTCGACTAATACTTTTTGTAAATCCAAAATTTAATTTTTTCCTATACTATCAATGATATATTCAGAAATTGCAGTAGTAGATGAACAATATCATAAAATTTTAGCGAGATATCATTTTTACTTCTAAAATACACCAGGAATTTCGGCATACAAAAATTACAAAAAAATTATAATTCCAAAATCAGAACTTCTCTGAGGGGGAGGGATTCGTTAATTTGGAGAGATATTAAGCCGTAGGCGTGTTTATTTCTTTCTATCAACTTTTATGCCTACATATATTCGTTTTCATAGGTGATCTTTAGAATTCAAAGTGTTAAAATGTTTCAACACGATTTATAGGACAGACTTTCGACAGAAGAATGACCATGTGATACTGTTCTCACTGTTTTTATACGACGTTCCAAATTAAAACCAAGAAAAAAGCTATTTTATTATTTTGTTTTCTCGTCTTGACATTTAACATTCAAGTCAAATATAAGTTCTGAACTGTAATTCATGCTCCTCCCCCATTGGCGGCTTGCTTTAATGATGTTCGCTCTATCGGATGGGAGTTATTCAAGGGCATTATGCAGTATTGACAATCCAACAATAATAAAATAAACAATGCAATCCTACCTGTGTCCGATGCGGCAGTCTAGTGCGGAGCACCGGTGTTACACACCGGCGTGAACGTGTTAAACAGCTCACTGAATTATTAGTTATTGAAAATAATCGGAGTGGAAAGAAAAAAAAAACCAAATAAATTCATACGTCGTATATTTCAACGAAAACGTGTGAAGGGGTATGATAGGAGGTATAAGTAACTCATAAATATAAAAATATTATATAATAATAATAAGATATTTAGTATTCACTACCAAAGGCTATTACCACATAGCATAGGCAAATATACTTGTAGAAAATATCAAATATACATTTGTAAATTAGCAATATCAATTTTACATTTATATCAATATTACGTACATTTATATCAATATTACATACAGATTTTACTTTATTAAGCATTGTACTGATTTGGATCTAAAAATTCATAAATGAAAGATACTAAAGATGATATTAGGTTTCCCATCGACGGCTGGCCGCGATGAGATATGTTCCAGTTATAACGAAGCAGCTGTTCCGATTATCCGAGTACAGTTACGTATGATAATAACAAACCGCTACTTACGGCATCATTCTGTATTAATTAACGGAACTAGTAAAGAGCTTGCTAAACCATATTTCATAATTCTATATCAGGTTAGAAAAGTGATAGTTAAGGAAAGACTGTAAAAATATAGTCTATATGACGAAGTAATTGGGTAGTTATTACCAAGGCCCTGATTTTGTTAGAAAAATTGTAGCAGGCGTCGTAAAAAATCTACGGAACGGTTTTAATTATACATTTGATTTTATTAAAAATATTTAGTTCACGAATTTTAAGATTATAAAATCTACTTACATTACACGCTTTTGTAGTAATATTAAATGAAATAGTTTAATGTTTTTTTTCAGCATATTGTCCAAGAACATGATTTTTGCTCATTAGAGATACCTATAAATATTTTGTCAGAGGGAGCAGACCATTAATTAGGATACAGAAATGACTTTTATGGCATCTAGGACGACATTTAGGAAGATCGAAAAAGTTATTTAATCCTAGAAGATGTTAAATAAGAACTTTGGGCAGGTAGTTAGAAAGTTTCATTAGTTTTTAAAACTTTTTCGAAGGTAGGTTACCTACTAATTAGGACTTATTTATTTTTAAAGGCATAAGGTTAACTTCAATGCCCTTGTTTACACTCGTGTATTGACCCCGGTCTTCTGCATACCGCCGCAGAGCTCTTACCATTGTGCTAACCGTGGGGCATTCCTAGCCACGCTAACCTTCCCTCTTCAAAGATTCTATAAGTTATGTACTGCCAAATATATTTATTGTCTTGCAATTAACATTAATGATGTGTAAATGCATTTCTGCGACTAAATGGGCTAATGTAGTTGTGTGAGAATACCTTAATGAGGCCTTATATAAGGTTTTATGATCACTTTGAAACCAATGAAACATTTTAAGAAGATGATTTGAGATTGTTATATTTATAATTCAAGACACGCAGGTTTATCAGAAGGAGCCTAATATGATACTTTTTGTTTTAAGATGGATTTATTTTTTTAATAAATGTATTTTAAAAAATGAACCCCTCGGCTTATAATAATAATAATAATTGATAATAATAAAAAAAGAAAAAGGAAGACATAGTAAAAATGGTATGGAACAGTCCGAAATAAAGGAAATAACGAAAACAGAAGGGCTGGGAGGTGACATTGACCCGAAGGTGAGGAGAGCTGCTGAGATGTCAATAACCGCAACTCCCGTGTTTTACACCTTCATCCTGAATCCTCTGCTGGTTATAAAGTTATCTTGGATAATAAAAACAATGATAACAAATATTTCTATATTTTTCAGAACGACAAGATGGAATAGCTAGAAATATATTATTACAATACCATTTTGTTACCATTTTGTCGACTTTTCTAAATTTATAGTGATAAACGCTAAAGGAAAAGGAATCAGAGCCAAACGAATCACATATCATTTTACATGTAATATAATTTTAAAATTATGAGCTCGTTCCACCCATAATTTAACGTTTAACTACTTTTATTTGCAACATCTTTCATTTGGAGTTGCAGGCAGTTCATTCACAAGACCGCCATTTTGTAATCCATCGGCCAATGATAATAAACATTTATTTATTTTTCAGAACGATAAGATGGAACAGGTAGAAAAATATTTATACAATTGTCGATTTTCCTAAATTTATCGTGATAACCGCTAAAGGAAAATGAATCAGACCCAAACGAATCACATATCATTTATCATAACTTTTACATGTTATATAATTTTAAAATTATGAGCTCGCTCCACCCAGAATTTAATGTTTAACTACTTTTACGTCCAACATTTTTCATTTGGAATTGCAGGCGGTTCATTCACAAGGCCGCCATTTTATAATCCATCGGTGTGGTATCGGTTGCGTACGCTTAAGAAGCGTTTTACTTTTCACCTTATTATGAAATGAGACAGCTCTTTTGCCTCGGGCACCGGCTGGCTGTCAATGGCCATCAGATTGAAGAGTCCTCCTCCACATGGATGATTCATGTCCTTCGTCAAACGGAAAGGGAACACTTTGAATTAACAATATTTACATTTTATTTGCTCCTGTTATTGCCACCGGGGGCACTATTATTGCGCTCATTTAGCTCTGCTTATTTGTCAGTTCAAATCAGGAAGCTAAAAAGTAAGAGAGAGGAGAACTCCTGAATTCACGGGCCATTTTATGATAGAAGTAAATATGAATATAAAAAATTATAAGAAGAAACCAATTCCAAAACCAAGTAGAGGAAAACAAGATGGTCAGCATTTCAATTCAGATTATAAAAAATTTAAAACTTTAATTTGACGATTTTGAGAGAAGAATTGGTTGTCTCTTGTGTCTGAAGTGCTAGACTTAAAGGTTAGTCCTGGTTATCTATTGAAGCAGCATGAGTTTAACCTCTAGCATGTTAACAAAAAATGCTTGGTTCGAGGAACAGTGAATAAAGTCATAAAATAATGCACAGTATAAAGCAGGCTTCGAAAAAATGTTCACTTAGTGTAGTACTTTATAATACGCTTAAGTAAACGTAAGACTCAAGATGACGAAGAGGGGTAAAAAAAATCTCACGTGGATACTTCATTTGTTGTCAACGACCCTGGATTATAGGGGAAAACAACGTGCATTAAAATAATCACTTTGCAGCCAAAAACGATCTTACATTATCACATTTCTATTATTCTTCACTATTTTTTAATATACATTAAAATAGCTTTACAAAGTGAACGTTATCAAGAATGGAATCCTCCAGATTTAATTAATACTTTTTGAAAGGAATAATAAAAAGAAATTACTGCAAATTGCAGAATTGCAATTGGAGAAATTCCAGAAAGCTAAGAAGATAGCAAATTGCTAAGGGTAGGTTGGAAGGGACAATTGCCGATTGTAGGATATTCCTTCCAAGTTTGTGCCCGAGTAGTCGGACAACTTTGGAGTGGCTTGGTGTAATTACTTGCTCTAATGTTCAATAAAATTTAATCCGAGGAAAGATCATTTTCTAAAATTGGCTACTTATGTAAACTTGTGGCTCTGAAAGTGTTATATATGAGATATTCATGTGATCATCGATTTATGCATCATTTTTATTTCCCTCCTCATTCGCGCGTACCTTGTTATTCCTTATATGGAATTGCAAGAAATGAGAGTATGAATTTTGGGCGGATTGGAAATTTAATCTATGATAGCGGAGTTCTTTGAAGTTTGCTGCGCAAGATTAAAATTAATCATGGAGGTATGAAGAAGGGGGAGGCTTACATGACTAGCATCCTATGGAGTTGTTGCTAATTAACAAAGTTGGTTATAAAGTTCTTAACTGAGGAAAGCCGAGTGCGGCTAGCCCTACATTAACATAGCTTTCCTCGATTTACCTTCTGTAACATAGCACTCACCTGGATACTCTATATTAAGAAAATGAGTTGAGTAATGAGTAAGGTTATGCTAGTTAAAAAGTTAGTCTTAAGTTATTTTCTTATCTAGAGTATTCTATTATTAATATAAATAATAATAATATTAAATACATAATAAATAACTAAAGCAAAAACCATAACCTTCTAAGGCAAAGGCTAAAACGTACTACCTAACAAGGCTTGGACATTCCCAAGATTCTTAATGTTAATGGATCTTAACATTAACAGGCAGGAGTATTGCAAGGATCCATATTTGTATCCAAACTGTGTCCTTACCTATATATTATATATATTCTAGGGATAACTAACTCCTCCTAAACTCATACTGCTATGTATATACCCAACAACTTCACCAAAATCTTGCTTTAATTATTGGACTTGCCTCACTGACATTAGCATTTCCGGATGTTAACATACAAACGGATGTTTTAAGAGAAGGAAAATTATTTAGCTAGGAGGAGAGTGATATATGTAAAATTCATCTACTTCAAAACCAATCGATAATAAAATTTATTGCTTCGGAAAGTATTCAATTTCTTCAACATCAAACGCTAAAGATTCCTTTAGAAGAAACTCGTTAAAGAAAAATGATCGATTCTCTCCTAAGCGCGAGCCATTTTCCCATATGTGTACGGAAAACTAGATCCCGTTAAAATGTAATTTAAACTTAAATTAGAAAGCCTTTGTGGAACACTTTACACCGACGGAACGCGAACTCAAACATGGTGGGGGGCTCCCGACGAAATGCAAATTTTCTTTTACAGCCCTTATTAATATGCAAGAGCCTGGTTCCCTCGGGTGACCTCTGATTAGTGAGCCCGCTCTAGCCTCCTGTCGTCTTCTCACGGCTCTTTTTACTTCCTCTGTATCGATTAATTACTGGCAACAGCTGCGGAAATTCCTCGTTAATAATAAGCTTATATTAGTACAGTTAGACTGTTGTTCATTAAGAATTGCACATCGTAGCTTAATATAAATAATTAGATAAATAAATAGTACACGGTCAATAATAAAATCAATCAAAACCTTTTAAGACATACTTATCCATATCATTTTTATTAACTTAACCATGTTTTTTAAGTTTGAAAAACTTAAAGTGCATTAACGATGTTGTACACCTGTACTATTATAAAGAGCTGTTGAATGGGACAATATGTTGTTTTCCAAAACATAACTACACGGAAATACTCTATTTATCATAAATAATATCTTTTTCTTTCTTTCTCGGGCGTCTGAAAAGAATACGGCCTATGATCCAACTTTCAGTTAGTACTCCCAATCTATAAATGCCAGTTAGATAGATTGCCTTTTCTTATTAGCTCATCGTTACATTTAATTGATGTAGTAATTATTAATACGGTAGTTAATTACGATTAAAAAAAATCCCACCTAATTCGGTCATATGGTATCGTTAACAGCTTACATAGTATTGACTGGAAGCTAATTAGAAAATAAATTAGTGAGGGGTAGTCGCAGGAGGAGGGGGTTGGGGATCAATCTCCACCCGAATTTTCGTAGAATTTATTAAATAATTTGATAATTAATTGATTGTTTATTATAACTTCATATAAGAATAAATTTTATTAATAATAAAAAATACTAAAATTGTATATGATAATTTCCTCTTGGACGAGGGGGACCAGCCGTGCCTAGAAGCCAACCGGACTAAGGAAATGAAAACTTAAGTTCAAAATTACAAACTAAAAGTTTCTACAGCTGCTGTGGGATGCTATCCAGACATGGCTAACGTCCAACTGCTGGAAAACCCCGTATTGTCTCAGGAGGCAGAGTAGGGTGAAAATAAATAAATATGATAATTTTCCTATTTCGTTTCTTTTGTTTTGTATTAACATCACAGATTTTCAGCATATCAATGGTATCTCTCAATTATTCTAGAAAACACAATATTATCAAAAATCTCTAAATACTTGCCATTCTTGAATGCAAGCGTTCCTTTCACGTAGAACGAACTAGTAACGATCAACTTTTTAACAATGCTTTCTACCCCCTTACGTTGCCCCATTGTCGCCATCAAACCCACTTACGTCCCCATAACGCTTTACTTTCCTCTTTACTTCCGTATTTCTTGGGTTGTATGGAATTTTCGATTAGTACTCAATTTTTTTTTTATTTCAACTGCTCAACTTGCAATATATGTATGTAAAATTTATTATATTTCAATTGAAATGTAATATATGTAACTCTTCTTCTTTAAGCGTTCTTACATAAATAGCGCTAGGTGTAGTTTTCTATTTGTTTACCATTAGATAATTCAACATCAATAACTCCATAGTTTGGAATATTGTTTTTTCATAATAAAAAAATCTAAAATAAATTTTTTTTTGGAGGATGAGCTGCTAGATAATATTTTCCTTATGCCTGAGAAAGCTTCCTAATTTGCTGATTGTCTTTTAACTGCTACAGGAACAAATACAAATATGAAATTAAATAAATAATTGTTAATAATATATTGTGGGAGCGAAGGTAAATTAATAAATATTCATAATATTCAATATTGAAAATACTTTCTTAAAAAATATCTGCGTATCTAATAAAAAGTTAGTTAATTATTAATTATTATTTACCGACAACTAGGGTAATGGTGGCCGTTTTGAGGTAAAATTGTTCCTCCAAACTAAAAGAAATTGGACCTCATCTACAGTTAAAAAGAATTATGCCTAAGTTTAGTATTGAATACTTAAAAATAAACGTTCCATAAGTTTCTCAATACTAATAATAAAAAATAGTTTATAATCATTCTTTATCTTTAAATTTTACATTTTGGCTAATACGAGTAGTTATTCTTTATCGAATATTAGCCCAACAATGCCCTTCCTCTAATGAATTTAATTTTAGCCGATAAACACTTTTTAATTTAATATTTGATTCGGTTTCGGTTTGAATTCGTCCTAAGCGGTTTAAAGTTTATTACGCGGAGGACCCTCAGAAAAAATTTCGACCTTCCCACCATGGTTATAAGAGGTTAAAGCTTAATAAAAAGCAACCCCCAACCATTTATAACACACATGGCCGGTTAAGACTTGGGTGAATTTTCTTTTAATAGAATATATTTTATTTCATGTTTAGAATAAAAAAAATGTTATGTACTATGAAAATGGACATAAAATAAAACATAGATAACTGTTATTTCGATAATCACTATACTCTAATATACTTATCAACAGTACATTGTAATTATATCTCATTTGAATTGAATTTTTTACTGAGCGATTATAAAAAATTAAAAAAAAAAAACACTAATAAATCAGAGTAACGGAAGAGAAGGAGTGAGGAAATTAATAGGGAGTGAGCAATTACGAAGGGAATCGATAGCTGCAACAGGGGGCAGTAAATAATTTATTTGGTCAGCTGTGACAGTCGAAATAAATTATGACGAACGGTGACTGTAAATAACCGAACCCAGGAGGGTAAACAAGTTAGACAATGGATGGCGCCATTGTTGAAGCTCTAACTATATGTGAGGCAGTGCCATATAGGTGGCACTGGCTCCTTCTATTATGTCTCCTCAACAGACTTCTCCCTCACTTGTTTTCTTCCCCTTCGGGCCCACTTTGTCTCAAGCCCGTTCCTTTCCAGGCTTCCTATCTAAATAAATCCTTCGCTAATAGCAATTGCGACAACCTTCAACTTGCAAAGTATGTTCTAAGATATCTCTGTCATCTTTTGTAGAATGATCAGTAGAGGAGTTTTCCTTTTAAATAATATGTAATGTATAGAATAATAGTATCCGTTTTTAAAAAATGAAACTGACAAGTCTTCTCAACAAAACACCAGAACCAATTGTTATTACCAAAATCTCACCTCATAGCATTCAATATATATATATGTATATCAGTCCGAATACAATACGCCTACCTTCCCGAGGGGCAAACCAACAGGACTATTTCAGCTTCCCGTGGAAACCTCAAGCTCCCAAATCGCTCGTTGTGTGTTTTCCATTCTTGAATAATTTCGATTGATCCTTCTTTAGTTGTTCATTCAATTATCTCTTTTTATTAAGCTTTTATTTTCAAGGTATAAGTATGGGGAATCTGTAAACAATTACGGAAAATCGGAATGATTAGACAAATTGACAAGAAACAAATGCTCGTTTGTGAATTTTTAATGGGTTAAGTAATATTATTAAACGTTTTTTGAATTGCTTTATAAATGGAAATGCAGTTTAAACCTTGAATGAAAATACAAAGTAAAGTGTTTTTATAAATAAAAAGAGTGTCTAGTGGAAAAGGAGCTCTCTCTTGGACCCCAAACGCTCTATATACTTATAATACGCTAATATTCTTGTCGTAAGCCATATAAAAATATCCTATCTACAAGAAATAAAATGGCTAAAAGCGAAGATAAAGTGGCTGTAATACTTTATTTAGCTGACAAAATTTTGTAAAACACCTTCCGTTCATATGATCCATTGAACTATAAGAGCTGTAAAACTTTAAACAAATGATGAGTTTAAATTATTCATAGCTGATTAGAGTTGGATTCACTTGTTTTTTGTGAAATAATAGTTTCCCCTATACTAATTGTTATACTGAAGATATACATTAAAAATCTGGTGCGTGCTCGCAACACACAACTTTCACTTACCAACTTACTTAGATAAGAAATTAATGCGTTTTGTTAATGCCACTTCTCAAAGTTACACATTTTCCACATTCATTTCTTATTTTTGTTTTCATTTGCTCTATAAACCCCTCAGAACATTTTAATAAACGCTTACCTGATATTAAATAACACTCAATTTTCATTAAACATGACGAATATGAAGAAATCGTTAAAGCCGTTTTTGAGATAACCTAAAAATTAGAAAAAAAGCTATGAAATAAAGTGTCCGCTTCAGTTGATCAATCTTGATGAAATGTTGGCTATCATATCTTTGGCATATACATACATAAAAACCCAGTTTGATCAAATTCGTGAAAGCCGTTTTTGAGCAAATAAAAAAAACACGTAAAATTGATACAAAATTTATTAAGTAAAGTCCCCCCTCCGGTTGATCAATTTTGATAAAATGTTGGCTATCACATTTTTGGCATATACATACATCAAATACCCAGTTTGATCAAAATCGTGAAAACTGTTTTTAGGTAATTAAAAAAAACACGTGAAAATGATATAAAATTTATTAAGTAAAGTCCCCCCTCCGGTTGATCAATTTTGATGAAATGTTGGCTATCACATCATTGGCATATACTTACATCAAATACCCAGTTTGATCAAAATCGTGAAAGCCGTTTTTGAGAAAATCGAAAAAAATTTAAAAGTTATTAAATAAAGTACCCCCTCCCTTTGAGCAATTTTGATGAAATTTTTGCTGTCACATTGCGGGCATATACATACACTAAATACCCAATCTTAGGTTCGCACGGTTTATAGTTTTTGAGCTAGTCTGTTCACACACACACACACACACACATTGGTTAATTGGACTCAGGGGACCCCAAAACGTGTATTTCCGTTGAAAACCGGAAGTCGAAATTTTTCACGATCGCAATACTTCCACTTACTATATATTTCATATATAGGTAAGTGAAAGTAAAAATTTCCTATTGGTTTATTGATATTTTATTTAATCTTACTGTACACAAAACATATGGTTTGGAATAGTTATGGACTGTCAATGTGCATGTTTGTGACTACGATATTCGAACACATCTAAGCTGGCCTAGAACCTTCGAGGCTGTACTCTTTACCAGTAAATATAAGGATCGGTGGATTGGAGAGTTAGTCTGATGGTTATTTTTGTGTTACAAAGTGATAATTTTTGTAAGCTATTCAAATATTTGTGTTCTCATAACTTGTTATTTTCGTTCAATAAAAATTGTTTAACCCACATAAGTGTTACAATACTATATTAGAATAGATTATAGATAACGATAACGATTTAGATTTGTATTTGCATTTCTACAATAGTTAATATCGAAAAACTAGACCCTGATAATTGTTTTACACGCACAAAAAAGGAAAGTTCTTATTTATCGGTCTACAGTTTCATATCGCCTTAATTTTAATTGATTTATTAAAATACGAGAATTAAGTAGTTATTATCAGTTAGTATTTTATACACAGGTAATACAAGTGTGTCAGTACTTTTCAGATAGCGATTTACTTAATATTGTTTTATTTTAAATTCTTTTCAGCTAAATGTTGATCTTAATTTCAACGATTACGATTTCTGCTATTCCGTTGTTCTTTTAATTTGTATTATTGGTATTTTTTGACATATAACATTCATCTCGTGTCAAGAAAGGCCTCGATTCAATTCAGTTTCTAAACTCAATAATTAACCTTTTTTTCTCCATTTCTCTGAACATAACAATTACTAAAAGAACAACCTTGCTTCGAAAAAACTTTAAAATTTTAAAACTATAATGTAAATAAAAATCTTTCATATAAGCCAAGAAGAAGTATCGACCGGGTAAGACAGAGTGGATCGTAAATAAAAACGTGATAGCTGTTCTTATCAGCAAGGATGGAGGAGGGAGGGGGTTGGGGTTTCAGTTTAGTTTGCGCCCCTTTTTCACTACCGTTACAACGACTCTACTTTCGGTGTTGAAGTAAATTATGTTGAAGCAGTAGAATAAACAAGAAAAAAAAAAAAAGTGGGAGGAAAATCGGTAAAATAAAATCTTAGAAAAGTGTTTTTTTTTTTAAAGTTATTTTATTTAAAAACCTCTAGCCACTCCTAGAAGATAAAGCATTAATTATTATTCCGGATATAGTTAGTTTCAATTACTTGAATAATGATAACCCCTTAAACATTATATATTGTTACGGTCAATCAAAGAGGCGGCGGATATCAAAAGGACAAAGCTAGTAATAAAAGTTGAAGGAGCTTTAAAGTTTTAAGGGCGACAGAATGATGTCTGAGGCGTTAACATCAAAACAAGTCTAGATTCTTTAGACCTTATAATCCTTCATCACCTATATCAACAGTAAAACTGCTTTTTTCGGAATCAAATCAGTATCGGCCGATAAACTTGTGTTGTGTTATTCGGGCGCTAGTTGTATATTTATAGGACTTCAATTTATAAATATTGTAATTTAGATCAATTAGCGAGAGTTCGTAGTTTATTATAATTATTATTTTTATTCTATATGATATATTTGGGTGATTCTCATTTTAGGGGCAAGTTTTAGTCCATTTCAACTTTTACTCAAATTGTTAAGCCTAACCTGATTTTTTTTCCATTGCTATACGGTGAAGGGATATTTCTTCATAATAAAATATTAAAAATGAAAATATTAATGAGTAATATTTTATAATTACTTAAGCTACTAAAATGTCATTACCACGCACTGTCCCACTCTCGATTTTGTGGTAAACATGTATTTTTTCTCTTTTGAAACCTTTTTAATGATAGTGAAATTTATTTCCACTCATAAAGAATAACTGGAGCATTCTGAATTATATTTTTTATTAATTTTAGTTAACTGTAAGTATGTTTCAGTAGTTTCGAAACTTTGTCCCTTCACTTTGACGTCATTACCACTCACAAAACAAAATGGCAGAGATAAGCCTTGAAAAAGGAGGAATAGTGGGGAAATTTCTTTTGAGTATAGTGATCACCATGGAGTTTAAGGAAAACCACCTGTGGATTAACCGACTTCAGTTGGGAGCCGGCCTCCGCGCATGTGCCTCGTAAAAAAAGTCACGTACTTTTTTGTTGTCATTACCACCGCAATTATTAACACGCTTTCTTTACAATTTATTTCATTCTTTATATCATATTTGTTTGACTATCGTTTGTCTAAGTCAGTTGGCAAAAAAAATAATCTCAATTAATTACACAGCGGTTTTGGCTGAATAAAATAAGTGGAAATGTCATTACCAAGTGGAAAATTCGTGTCATTCCCACGCCAGAATATTAGCTCGGTAATGACATAAATTGTGCCGTAAATGTTTTTATGAAAATTGCCTATAATCTGAGAATCACCCATATATTGATTAGTTAAATAGGGTACAGAGTTTTGCTTAAATTATTCTTCAATGCCTTTTAAAACATTTTTTTTTTTTTTGGCTTCATGTTCCAATTTGCGCCTGTCAACAAATATAGACAATTAGCTAATGTGCGCTGTGCTATTGAAGTAAGGAAGGATGGCACCTAGCGGTACCTGGTAAATATATAAATATGATTTTATGTTTCAGAATTTTTCTCCCGTAATGAAAAATTATTATGGCAATTCTTATTGTATCATCCGATTCTGCATTAAAATATGGAATAAACTAAACAATAAATGCAATGAAGACAGTTTTACAATTAGTCATTGACGTATGTAACTGAAATCATTGCCGAGGCAATGAAATTATAGATTGAATTATCTTAATTTCAAGCTATGATCATGAACTGCTATTATACTATATTTGTTGTGGATGGGTCCAAATACATGTACATATTTTTTTAACCACACTAAAAAAGTTCCAAAATAAATTGTAAAAATTGCTCGTAGTTTGAGAATCACCCATATATATGATATACTGACTGACCAATACATAATACCTGACCATCAATTCGGTTTTAGTACTTCACACTCAACAACACAACAATTACATCGGGTAACAGACTACATTGCTGGAGCACCAAAAAGAAAAATGCGCTATTGGTGTATTTCCGAATGTCGCCGAATGTTTGATAAGGTCTGGCACCAGGGGCTTCTCTCGAAATTCAAAACCATACTGCCCCACACATACTATATCATACTCCAATTTTACCTCTCCGACCTATTTTCTCTATCCGAAAGGGCTCAGAGATTTTATACACACATGACATTCATACACACCCCGAAACTGAATTAACTGATACCTACGCAGACGATACAACAATTTTCACAAAACACCATGACCCTTAGAAAGGCTTCATTAAATTTACAAAATCACATTTGAAAAAATCTGGTGCGTGCGCGCAACACACAACTTTCACTTACCAACTTACTTAGATTAGAAATTAATGCGTTGTTGTGGTCCCCTCCGGTAAATCAATTTTGATGAAATGTTGGCTATCACATCTTTGGCATATACATACATCAAATACCCAGTTTGATCAAAATCTTTAAAGCCGTTTTTGAGTAAATAAAAAAAAACACATGAAAATGGTGCAAAATTTATTAAGTAAAGTCCCCCCTCCGGTTGGTCAATTTTGGTGAAATGTTGGCTATCACATCTTTGGCTTATACATACATAAAATACCCAGTTTGATCAAAATCGTGAAAGCCTTTCTTGAGTAAATAAAAAAACACGTGAAAATGTTACAAAATTTATTAAGTAAAGTCCCCCTTCCGGTTAATGAATTTTGATGAAATTTTTACAGTCATATCTCGGGCATATAAATAGATCAAATACTCAGTTTAATCAAAATCGTTACAGCCGTTTTTGAGAAAATCGAAAAAAACCTAAAACGTTATTAAGTAAAGTACCCCCTCCCTTAAAGTAATTTTGATGAAATTTATGCTGTCACATCGCGGGCATATACTTACACTAAATACCCAATTTCAGGATCACACGGTTTAGATTTTGAGCTAGTCTGTTCACACACACACACACACACACACACACACAAACACACACACACACACACACACACACACATACACACACACACACACACACACACACACACACACACACAGACACACACACACACACACACACACACAGACCATTTCGCGGGACTTGGTCATTTCGACTCAGGGGACCCCAAAACGTGTATTTCCGTTGAAAACCGGAAGTCGAAATTTTTCACGATCGCAATACTTCCACTTACTATATATTTCATATATAGGTAAGTGAAAGTAAAAATATAAATCACTTTGGATAATGAAATTGAACCATGACAAATCACAACACATAACATTCACACTCCGACAAGATACGTGTCCACCCGTTAATATTATGACCATCGAATTCCTCAAACAGTAAAAGTACAATACCCTGGACTAATATTTGACAGAAGGATGACTTGGGGCCCTCTTGTCAAAATGAAAAGACAGATATTAAACAAGCGACTGAAAATACTATATTCGATATTTTCAAAATCATCAAAATTGAAAATCAGACAGAAACTTACTTACATACACACATATGTACTGAAACCCGAATGGAATTACGGCTCACAAATTTATGGTACAGTTTTTGTTCAAAAACTACAAACCTTTCAATTCAAAATTTTACGACTAATAACGAACTCTCTTTACACATTAGTAACAAAACACTACATACGGACTTACAACTACCAACTATCGACGAACAAATAAGAACCCTCTATACTGGCTTTTATATAAAATTGCACGCACATAACAACAGACTTATTTATAACATGGCGACGAGTAACATGCCTTTTATGAGGCGACAGAAAAGGAGTTGGATGAGATACCTCCTCTCCTGGAACCCCCTTCCCTCATGCCTTACAATTCCAATATCTCATTTGCTGATTGTTGCTTAGTTGAGACAGGTGCAAATTAAAGTGTGGAGTAAAAAAAAATCTAAATATTAGTTAGACATTGATATTATTGTAAACCATTGCCTGCAACAAGACATCAATATTTGAATAAAAAGAAAGCAACTCCCATAAGTTGATGATGCAAAATGGTTTATCGTTCTTTAGTTACCGCTGGTATACATACCTGCTTCATTTAAAGATTAATCAAGAATGATAGCGCCAAACAAATTCACAACAGTGTTGAAGCCACTTACATACTTAAGCACGATTATGGTGAAGGAACATTTCACTTAAAAGAAACGTTCAACCCGTGACTAGTGCCTTGTGGATTGAGGAGAAAACAAATAACATCGGATTGATAAAAAATTTATTAGACGAGAAAAAATTCAATTTAGGAGGAATTAGATGATGATGATTAAAAATGAGGAGTTAGATGATGATGAAGCATAGAATGCTAGGACTGGGACTGCCTGGAGAGGAGAGACGTAATAACAGAAGAGGGGAAGATGGAGGAGAGCCGTGAAGCATTCAAGGGAGATGAATTAGCCATCACCAACCAGAGCCAGGCAGCTGGTCCCGCTCCCAGCCTCTGCTCATTTACTTCATTAACCAGGTGCTAACAGATTAAAATAGGTACTTACATTAATTATGAGCTAATAAATCTGGGATTATTGAATATCTGTAGTCTATATTAATCACAATTGACTAATTCCCTTCCAGGCTCGGTTCAGTTAAAGACAGTTTTTTCCTAAAACAATCTGGTGCGATGCGCTCAACACAACTTTCATATGCCAACTTACTTTTATTGTATATTGACGTGTTTTGATCACTATGTAATCCCAATTTACACATTTTCTACGTTCATTTACTTATTTTTGTTTGTATTTGCTCTCTAAAGTACACTAGATTTTTTTATAGTTAAATGAAAGTTATTACTTGGCAGTGTAAGCATAATATTCCGTCGCTTCTGATTTTATAATTCTATATGAAGTTGTTGAAAAATTCATTAAGTTACCATGGAAACATATAATGACCAATAAATATCTATGTTCCAAAACTCATTGACAACTCTTTCGCATGAACAGAACGCCTTTCCCTACACGATGGTTGTTCTGAGAACAAGCTTATGCCATCTAGTGGCAGGCATGGCAATTATGAGCCTTTAAAGAATGCCACTAGAATGCAGCACACATTTTTTGCCAATTTATGCCAGAATTGGCAAGAAGAGATTCCTGTATAAAAAAGCTAGGATACTGGGCCCAGACAATTTTCACCTGATGCCGCACTCCAAAATGCAGGAGTAGAACACTCAGCCGGCCCATGGGGGCGAGAGGAAGAGAGAGAGATGTTGCAGGACCGAAAACCTTCACAGTGAGTCTTCTCCTATGGCAATATGACATTTAGAGCTGTCTCCCCCATATAAACTTTTAACTTTGAATCAGCGTCAAGACAATTAAATTTTATTTTATTTTAGTGATTTCAAAATGGTTTTATTTTATTTATTTAACCAAGAGGTCTTTTATTTCACTTCACACATCAGTTGTAATTTTATTTTTAACAATACACCCTATTTTTCAGTCAGCTTAATTTCATTCATTATCCTATACAGTCCACTCATAAATTTCAAATAATAATCAATTTATGTGGGGTAGACCAGATGAAGCTGATACTCCACATAAAACAAATGGTCCTCCGGGCCGGATATTTAAACAAAATAGCTGAGTCTAAATTAACCCTTAATTTGATGCCATAAGCAATTAGACAGCTTTAATTGTTAATCACTTGTTGATTACTCTCTTGGTAATTTTACAATTTTACAACTGTTGTATTTAAAAGAAAGATTGTCATGTGTATCCATTTTAATTTCAGTTCAAATTTCCAAGATATGTTTAAATTAAAATATTTTGATGGTCACCTAAAGAATTTATTATTCTATATTCAAGATTTGGTTAATCATTTAATGCCTAATTTCATGAATTTATTGCTTCATTACTTATTGCAAGAAAGAGCATTAGCAATTGTCCATTAGTGTTTTAATTCAGTTTGCAATTAATTGGTCAAGATATTTCAACATTTCAATATTTCATTTCATTTATTCAACATTTAGCATCATTAATATGTATATTTATTAATATATCATTTAAGTGAATTAGTGTACAATATAGAACCATGTAAAGGCTACATTCTCATGTCAAGATACTGAATTCAATTATGGGTTATCATTTCTCAGTTTAATAGGTAATAAAACTTTGTTCTGCCTTTAATCTGAAAACCAAATCTCACCTTATTGCATTTAATTAGCTAATAAATAAAAGAAAGGCATTAAAACTGTTTAATCTAAACAAGGAACTTGATATGAACAATCTATTTTTTGGTAAGTTATACATCCATTTACTTATACATATATCACATAAAGGCATAATATGATCCCAATAGCTTCTTCAGTGGGTTTATCGATAACAGGTGCATCACATTAATGTAATTTTATAGAGAAAATTCACAAAAGCCCTTGCCATATTCATCACTGTAAACATATCAGATATAAATTGTGGGAAGGTTACCAGTGAGGTAGAAACCTCCGGCATTCGATTTCTATAATGTTACAAAAGATAAACCTACAGTAATGTCATTTTGGGAAATTTCACTCAATCCATTAATCAGTCCATGTGATTATTATTTAGTGAAGTTGTTCATAGTAATAATAAGTAATTGTTAATTTGAATTAATTCATTTCATATGATCATTTAAATTAAATGGGGCAATTTCAAGCGTTTAACAATCCATTTATGCATTCATTTATTAAATCTTATTTTTATCAGCGTTCATGTATTTTCCCAGTTCCTACTTCTTGGTTGTATATTCATTTTACCATCATTTCATCTCTGCTATTCACCTTTTATTGCCTATCCTATTCATTCGTTCTTTGCCAATTGTTCATTTATTATTTTATTTTTCTTTCCTTTCTTTCATCCTATTTATTTTTTTCTCTTTCCTTTTTTTTCTCTCTTGATCATCTCATATCAACGATGTCCTGCCTCATGTTACTTCTCTCTCTCTTACTACTTTCCCGCGGGTTAGCTGTTAGAATATCAGCATATTATCATAAATTATTTTAATATGCCTCCCAAAGAGCCTAATTACGCTGCTAAGGCAGCCTCTCTCGAGCGCCAGCTAAAATCGCTCCAGCGAGACATAATTTTTATTTCTGATAGTGACATCGAGCACTTAGAGGGTGATGCCATCTTCCTCTTTCAATCAAAGGCTGCATCTGCCAAACAGTGTTGGGCGGAATTCAAATCCAAGTGGGAAGAACGAGATGATTTACAGCAACAAATTGGCGAAGCTCAACCATTTCCCACTGACGACTGGTTCTCGCTGCGTGATGCCCTCCGCGACGAGATTATTAAGGCCGATAGCATACTTCTGAAGCTTCAAAAGGCATCGGAGGCATCTCATTCCTTCAGCCAGTCGTTCAACACAACCCTTGGTTGTGCCAGCAAACCTTCGCTCCCCAAGCTCCAAATCCCTACCTTTAGTGGGGATCTTCTTCAGTTTGCGCATTTTAAAGACACTTTCTGCTCCATGGTACACAACTAACCTGGACTTTCCAATGTAGAAAAATTTCACTATTTGTTGACTTCACTCAAAGGCGAGGCGGCTTCCTTGATAGCAGGCTTCCCTGTGGAGGAGCAATCGTATCTCCAGGCTTGGAGGAAGGTTCTTTCCACCTATGATAACCCGAGGGTTTTAGCCAGCCTTTTGATAAACCGGATTTTGGATTTTGACATCAGCAAATATAGAGGCGAACAGCAACGTTATGATGCGTTTCTAACCAACGTTGCCGACAGCGTCGAGGCATTTAACAGTATTAAGTTGGTGGATCCTTGCGGATTTGTCTTCGCATCGTTGGCACTTCGATCCCTCGACTCCGAGACTCGAAAAGAGTTTGAGCTGTCACTTAAATCATCCCAAGATTTCCAAAGATTTTTCTGCTCCCTACCGCCTTCGGCATGGTTGTAACAGGAAAGTTCAACCAACACTCCGCTGATCCAACCTCTACTTCGTGTCATTCCTTCTTCTTGGAATCGAAATCCGAAGTCGAGTCTCAGCTCCAAAGGTTCTGGGACATAGAAGAACCCATTCCTGCCGACAAAAGTGATCCTGAAGAGTGTATTGTGAGGAGCACTTTGTCAAAACTCACACCAGGGATCCCGAAGGAAGATACATGGTCAGGTTACCGTTCAAGCTCAGTCACAGTCCCTTAGGTACAAACAGAGGCACTGTATCACGCCGTCTTCAGGCATTAGAGGGAAAATTGAGGAAGAATCAGACGTTTTCTCTTCAGTACCAGGAATTCATGGCAGAGTACATTAACCTAGGCCACATGTCCCCTTGCCAGAACCCCGTGGACTATCTAATCCCTCATCACGGAATATGGCAGGAAGGTCCTAAGGGGACAAAGCTACGCGTCGTCTTCGACGCCTCATGCCCATCCACCGCTGGCAGTCTGAATGACGCACTGCTTGCTGGTCCCAAGCTCCAGGAGGACCTTTGTCAGATTCTAATTCGATTTAGATTGTACGCAATCGCTCTTTGCACGGACGTGGTAAAAATGTACCGCCAGATCTTGGTGCACCCGGATGATCGCGGTTACCAACACATTCTCTGGAGAAAAGATCCACTGGGCGCCGTGACCGAATATGAACTGAATACCGTGACCTACGGGGTAAAATCAAGCGCCTTCCTAGCTTTAAGAGTTATCAAGCAACTCCTTGCTGACGAGGGATCATCCTTTCCTCTGGCGGCCAGCCGAGTGTCAACTGACATGTACGTCGACGATCTCGTCAGCGGAGCTGACTCCGTAGAAGAAGCCCTTCAGCTACATAATGAGTTGTGTGCTCTCTTCAAGAAAGGCGGATTTTCCTTGAGCAAATGGGCATCTACAGTTCCCGAGCTGATTTCTTCGCCCAATGACCAGGTGGACTGCGTTTCTATAAACCCCAAGTACGATGACTTCGTTAAGATTCTCGGGCTCATTTGGAGGTCACCCAAGGATTTGCTGTCATACTCAGTCACGCAACCACCATCCGAGCATGTTACGAAGCGCTCAATGCTGTCAGCGGTTGCCAAAATTTTTGACCCGTTGGGTTTATTATCGCCTGTTACATTAATGGCCAAGTCCCTCATCCAAGAGGTATGGAAGGCAGGCCTGAATTGGGACGACCCTCTTCCGTCGCACATAGCGTTGAAATGGCGTGAGGTCACTCAAAACTGGAACTCATTGACGCATGTTTCCATTCCTCGGTATATAACATTTCTACAGGCCACACATATTATCGTGGGGTATTGTGATGCCTCCACCCAGGGGTATTCGGCTGCTGTATATCTTCGCGCAGCAAGCCCAGCTGGAGATATTAAGGTCACGCTCGTTAAGGCCAAAACCAAGGTGGCCCCACTTAAATACCTTTCCATTTCCCGCCTGGAACTTTGCGGAGCACTCCTACTGTCCCGGCTCGTGTCGTCGCTCCCACCATGGTTAGTCACCAATGTTGTATGCTTCACGGACTCACAAGTAGTACTCAGTTGGCTGCGCACACCCTGTCATCTCCTTCGCACCTTTGAGGCCAACAGAGTTGCCCAAATTGTCAGCATTCTACCAAATAATCGATGGGGTTATGTAGAGTCTGAAAAGAATCCTGCAGACCTGGCATCACGGGGATGCACTCCCGAGGCGCTTCTTGAGGACAAACTGTGGTGGAATGGACCCGACCTGTTGACATCTTCTACTGAATATTGGGCTCCGGATGCCTGGGACAGCGACCCCTACGTTGCAATGAGCAGCTTCGAGACACCTCGATATCAGAAAGAGAACGCTAATTGCGGGTGGTTCTCGCGGTTTTCTTCATACAGGAGTCTGGTGCGGAATGTTGCTCGGATATTGAGGTTCATAGAAAGTAAGACTACCTCCTTCACACGTTCAGGACCGATAACCGCTGAAGAATTCACCCATGCCGAGACACGCATAACCTTGCTCGTTCAGCGATCCTATTTGCCAAAGGAACTGTTCCTTGGCGGCTCCACACCCAAAGTTTACGCCAATCTTGCCCCGTTTAAGGACGAAGTGGGCATCATCCGGGTGGGCGGACGCTTGCACAACGCCCCTCTCGGCTTCTCGTCCAAGCATCCAGCGCTACTCCCAGCTAATTCTGCGATTGCGCGCCTAATCATAGAAGACATCCACCGCAGGCACTTCCACGCAGGTGGCACCCTTACACTCTCCCTCCTACGGACTAAGTTCTGGGTACCGAGAGCTGCTAAGTTAATTAGGAGCGTAATATCACGGTGCGTTCCCTGCAGGCTGAGAAACGCAAAACCTACGAACCCTTTCATGGTAACACTCCCTCCGGATAGATTCATGCAGTTCCGTGCGTTCAGCACAACTGGCGTGGATTATGCGGGCCCCTTTCAAATCCGGGAGTCCAGTCGCAGAAAGGCAGCCACGGGTAAAGGTTACCTTTGCTTATTCGTATGCATGGCCAGCAAGGCTCTTCACCTCGAACTGGTCTCATCCTTAAGCACTTCCGCATTCCTGGCTGCACTCGAAAGGTTCATTGCCAGAAGAGGTGTTCCGAATTGTATCTACTCTGATCATGGTATAAATTTCGTGGGAGCCTCGCGTTTCTTAAAGGATGTATACAAGTTCCACCAGAGCATCGAAGAGAGAGTAATCGAACACCTCACTCTTAAGGGCATCGAATGGAAATTCATCCCACCACGAGCTCCGCACTTCGGAGGCATATGGGAAGCCGGAGTAAAGCAAGTCAAGCGGCTTTTGGCCAGCAGCCTCGGAGGACATCCTCAAACATTTGAGGAACTTTATACTACGCTGGCAAGGATCGAAGGCATCTTGAATTCCAGGCCTTTATGCAGTCTTTCTGAGGACACAGAAAATTTTCAGTTCCTAACACCCGGCCATTTCCTTATCGGAGCTCCTCTGAACTCCCTTCCCGAGCCTTCCGAAGTATGTCATTCCAACCTATCCCGATGGCGCTTAGTTCAAACGCAGGTTGCCTCTGTGTGGAAGCGGTGGCGCAGGGACTATTTACACACCCTCCAGCAGAGAGCAAAGTGGACAGGTAAAGTCCCCAACATGAAGAAAGGGGAATTAGTAATATTAATAGAGCGTCGTTCGGTAGTATGGCAATGGCCCGTGGCCAGAGTAATTGAGACCGTTCCAGGCAGGGATGGAACTGTCCGCACCGTTGTTGTGCGCACCCCTTCTGGCAACACACTTACGAGAGCTGTGTCCTCTCTAGTTCCTTTGTTTTACTCGGACAATGCAGAACAATCAGACAAAATGCAACCTTAAGTAACCTTTTCTTTTGGTAACCTTTTATTCATTTGTCAGTTCAAGCTTATTACTTGTTTGAGTTTTATTTTTGTTTATCGTTTCTCTATTTTCTTTCTTTCATCTTCATTGCAGAGAATGAAGCCTAAAGGTACTTATAAGATAAAAGGCTGTTTTATTATAACATTCTTTGTTCTCGGCAAGCTCATGTTCTTTGTTTCTTTCTTTCTTTAGTTCTGTTCATTTTATAAGATACATTTCCTTTACCTTAAAGACAGCTCTAAGCTATAAGCCTGTTACTTTCGTCTGCCATTTCTCGAGTAACACGAACGCATCGAAGCTCCTCATGCAACAACAGCATTTAAATTAGCCCGGTCTAATTTAGGTGGGCGGTTTGTTCTGAGAACAAGCTTATGCCATCTAGTGGCAGGCATGGCAATTATGAGCCTTTAAAGAATGCCACTAGAATGCAGCACACATTTTTTGCCAATTTATGCCAGAATTGGCAAGAAGAGATTCCTGTATAAAAAAGCTAGGATACTGGGCCCAGACAATTTTCACCTGATGCCGCACTCCAAAATGCAGGAGTAGAACACTCAGCCGGCCCATGGGGGCGAGAGGAAGAGAGAGAGATGTTGCAGGACCGAAAACCTTCACAGTGAGTCTTCTCCTATGGCAATATGACATTTAGAGCTGTCTCCCCCATATAAACTTTTAACTTTGAATCAGCGTCAAGACAATTAAGTTTTATTTTATTTTAGTGATTTCAAAATGGTTTTATTTTATTTATTTAACCAAGAGGTCTTTTATTTCACTTCACACATCAGTTGTAATTTTATTTTTAACAATACACCCTATTTTTCAGTCAGCTTAATTTCATTCATTATCCTATACAGTCCACTCATAAATTTCAAATAATAATCAATTTATGTGGGGTAGACCAGATGAAGCTGATACTCCACATAAAACAATGGTGTAATTAAAGGCTAACTGCGCAGCCGGTGTTCAACAAGTTTTATGAGTTGTCGGAATTCTTTTTTTTTATTCCTTTTTTTTTTTTTCATATTTAGCCATTTCTTATTTTCAGGCATAACGAGAGACGGTTAATTTCTCTATATAAACAAAAAATTCCCTTTCCCCATTTAAGCCACCTCAGAACATTGAAATTATGATAAAACTTACCTAATAAAAAATTTGATTCTCATCAAATATGACGAGCCGTTTTTGAGAAAATCGGAAAAAAAACTTAAAAATGAGAAAAAAATTATTAAAAAAGTGCCCCATCCAATTTTAAATTTTAATTTAAGTAAAAACCAATTTTGATACAATTTTTGCTGTCACATCGCTTTATGATAGTTATTGTAGTTATTATAGCTATTGAGCTAGTCTGTTCACACACACACACACACACACACACACACACAGACTGTTCCAGGCTCGTATAACATATCTCTTTGGCTGCAGCACTTGAATATTTTCCCTCCTTGGGACTATGACTGGAGCCATTGTAAAAAAGGGCGTGCCCAATACATATGCACACGTACATTGGCACAGTGAATAAAACGCACATTATGTAGTAATTCCATCAACAGGCGGCCAGCAGGAGGCCCGAGAAGAGCAAGCAACTGATGAAGCAATGAAGAAAATCAAGCCAAAGATTTATTTCACCACAGATAATATTGTAAATATATAATTTATTTTTTTGAAGAGAAAAGATTTTAGTAGGTATCAGTGAAGAGGAAGGATTTGCTCTGCCTTGAGCCGAGCTCTGTGGTGTAGTGGTTAGCATCCTCGCATGTAACGCAGGAGACCCGGGTTCGACTCCCGGCGGAGCCAAATCTTTTCTCTTCAAAAAAATAAATTATTTAAAAATAATTTAAAATGGTGGTCAGCCACGAACTAAGATTGGATTAATTAAAATAATTTAAATATTGTAAATATAATATGTTCAATCATTATAATCTTCTCCAAATAATTTCTTTTATTTTCTTTACCAAATCAGATAATACAGTCCACTCTTCCAGAGACATTTAATTATTTTATTCTTATATTCTCAAAAATATTCAAGGTCCACATTTTATTCAGAGACCATTTCGTGTGCTTTGGTTATTTGGACTCAGGGGACCCCAAAACGTATATTCCGTTGAAAACCGGAAGTCGAAATTTTTCAGGATCGCAATACTTTCCCCAACTAGGTATATATTTCATAGGAAAGTGAAAGTTGGGTGGCGGTCTGGCCGAGTGGGCAAACGCGTTAAAAAATACGCGTTGCCCATGGCAACGTATGATTGGGAACCTGAAAGTAGCAAATCCCGGAGCCATTGGAAATTTAATAATACTCGGCATCAATCCCCCACCCTCTCCCCTTGCCCGGGAAACCCCGTATAGGCTATAAGGCGAGGTAGGGGTGGAAAAAAAGTGAAAGTAAAATATTAGGAACAGTAAAAGTATTAAACACATAAAAATACTTATCGCAAAACAATTATATTAAAAAAGTATTTTAATTAATGAAGATATATATGAACATAAGTCTAAATATAAGGTAAAAAAAATAAGACAAAAATATTGAAAGAGAAAAAATAAAATTTTTAAAACAAAATAAAAGTAAGGGAGATGAAACGGGGCATCACAGGGGTCGTAAAATGGTCATGAAGTATTTTATTTATTTTTTTACTGTTTTTCATCGCTACCCCTCAATATCAGAGGATCAGTTGTTACATAAACAGATAGTCGTTTACCAAACTTATTTCTTTTATCATTATTATATATCAGAGACCTTTTTTTTATTTTATCTTTCAGTATATTTTTCGCGTTTTTACTCGTATACTGTATTTTTCTCAAAATAAATAAAAATTATCTACTTGATAGGTTTCCCATTCTACACAATAAGCGGTTCTGCTAATTGTTGACACCAGTCCGCGGTAAGGGTGTTTGTTCCAGCAACCAGAGTTGGGCAAAAAGTAGTTCATCGACAAATTACACATTACATATACAGTAGTTGGAAAATAGTAGCAACTACAACTAATTTTGTAATTTGTAGTTGGCTGACCACTGCTACAACTACTGTAGTTTGAAAAAAGTAGTTGCATTTTTACAACTACAACTAGTAGTTGTAATTGTAGTTATAGACCTACAACTACAACTACTTTTATTGGTAATGGAGTTTTAATCGATATCAAATATAAATCGATTTCAAGTATTTCAAATGCAATTCAGCTAATATATTAAACACGAGGATTGAGAACCAAAGAATAAAAAAGCAATTGACTGCATGAAAATCATGAAAAAAAAAAATTGTATTACTTACTATTTAAAAACATATTATCATTCAAAATGAAACAAATTCCCATTTAAAATATAAAATAAACTTTTACTTTTAAATAAAAGTAACACATGGTTAACGCAGAATTATATTTTTCCCGAGACAGGTTATCACACTGAACTGAACGGGGGGAACCTCTACTCTTCCCATATTTTTGTATATTTTATGATATAAAAGAACATTTACAGGCAGGTGCTATACCGCCGCTTATATGTTTATGACTTTGAATTTTTCCTGCCAATTATAAGAACACATTCCTCCCACTTTTTTCCTAAGGCAGTATCACTTTGAAGGTAATGCTGCTTTGCTAGCCATAAATCAAATATTATCAAAAATAATTAGGATTCGACATGACATCTTCATCGCGCCCACCACTTCGAGAATCACTGTTATAGAGAATCACAGCGATTGTAAACTTCCAAACACTTACGATAACTTTGTACGGGTGCAAGTTTGGTTTAGAAAATATTTTGGTTGTTTATCTTTGTCCAGCTTTTGACTACAACGCCTTTTGTTGCGCAAAACAGCATAATGCGATTGAGAAATGGGTCGTTTTTATTAATTGTCAAAAGCATGGAACAGAGTTCATCCCGGCGATTTTTTAGGTATTCGTTTAATTGATGAGACTCACCCACTTTGCCAACGTGGATCTTTATTCAGTATTGGACCTCAGCTGGTCGGGGTCAACAATAGAATCGCCGCCACTGCCTTCCTTTTCGCAGTCCAAATCTCAAGAGCGAAACTTCAGGAACCCCCGCCCCAAAATGTATTCATTGATAGTCCCCCAACCCTACAATTCATTAAGTAAGGAGCATGACAACGAGAAGGACTAGGTTGCAATACATAGAAGGTTTCACCTGTGGAAATGATGCCTTGTCTTTTCCTATCAAATCATTGCAGGTTATTCGTTGCATTCATCAATGTAAGGAAAAATAAGATATTTTAGATTTTTTGTAGGTACTGTTTTTGAGAAACAAAGTTTCGAAGAATTAAAACAAAGAAAAGGTGTGTTTTTAAAACAGTTTTTGGGTTATATTCCAAAATCAATTTCAGCAAGAAAGCTGAAACAGGTGTCATATTTTTTATTATTCTCAGGTCCGTAAGGATGTTATAATGAGTATTTAAGACATGGTTTTTCTTTTAGTTTCGAGAAGTAAAAGTTTTGTCTGATTTCTTAGGTATCACAGAAGTTTCACGCATAAATAATACACTATTTCGATCATCCAATATATACGCTTTTGAATAAACCTAAAATATTCGTCCCTGGTTTGTATCACAAACCTGCTGACCTTTTTATTCTATTTTTGATTGCAAAGCTTGCCAAAAATAAAACAAATTGTGTTGGAATCATTTATAAAAGATTTTTTCGACAATTTTTTTTTTTTAAGGGAAAAATAACAACCTACTTATAATACGATTAGAAAGAGAGTGATTTAACTACTACGTGAATAGAAGAAAATGTATCAGAGGATTGATACAACTTCGGAGCGAATGTTAATCTTTTTTCCGATGACTGTTTACATATCGTTTACCTCGGGAACCAGAGTGAATAAAAAAAAAAAAAAAGGTACATTTGTCGAACATAAATGTTTATTAAAACAATTAACAAAATTAATGCTTCGATTTTTTTTTTTTTGTACCGTAGGGTTATAATTGGTAATTTATTTTACGTGTTTTGCATAATAAAAAGTAGTTATATTACAAAATTAAAATATTTAAAGTTGTGTATTTCATTGAGATCATTAAATTAATCCTAAAAACAAAATAAATGTTAGTGAAAACATGTGTTCAAATTAGACGTTGCTTAGCAAATGTAGTTGCAGGTCTAAATTACAATTACAACGACTAGTTGTAGTTGTAAAAATTAAACTACTTTTTTCCAACTACTGTAGTTGTAGTTGGAAACTACAACTACATAACTGGTAATTGCAAAATAGTAGTTGGGCGCTGGCAATTACAAACTACAAGTAGTTGTCTGGTTAGTTAATTACAAATATAGTTAACTTCTGCCCAACTCTGTCCAGCACTTTGTAGTTACTGCAAAAGATACTTTAAATAGTTTAAAGGTAAGAATCTTATGCTGGAAAATTGATTCATTACGTTACATACAATATATAAATTCTTTATTTGAATTGCTTTACCTTCTGTTTCAATTCAGGAAAATCGTAATATTGGTAGATATGAGCAAATTTACACCGTAATGACGAACACATAAATAAATAAAAACAAATAAATAACAAAAAAAATATTAAAGTAAATATTAAGTAAATTGAAATAGACATCTTAAACACATGCATACTATCAATAAATTTTCAGAAACAGACAAGGATCAAAGAAACAAGTTAAAGGATATACTAATGCATATCGAATCAAAATAATTACAATGTTCCCGAAAAAACGGAGGAATATAAATATTTAGCGGGTACCAGATACAAGATTGTAAGTAATGCTTATATGACAAGTAAATATTATATAGATGTTATTGGCTGCAGTGGTTTTCCATCTCGAATTTCCCACCCCTACATCCCGGTAAATTCCGATTGAGCTTATTTCCGAGGGACTGTCATAAATATAGTTGCGGGGCCCTCTAGTTTGATCCAATGCCGGCCCAATCCCGCCTGCCACCAGTATATGGATTTAAACTCCAATATATCCAATACAGAAACTGTTGGTAAATGAATTTCTTGTTTTTTATATTTTCACAAATCGTCTTAGATGTTTTTACAACTTCGATAAGAAGAACCAATGATATACCATATATTTCAATATCTGTAAATTTGTGGACTGAACATTTTTGGAATCGTCTAGCATTAAGCTATACTCTCATTTAAACTTGAATAATTTGTAGTTAATTGAAAAGGAGTGGAGATAGAAAATTCATTGTAAAATTTTATTGAAGTATTAATTTCATGCTCTTGAATAAGTTAGTATCGCATTTGAATTCTGTTAATGTAATAGCTCTTTGACAAATTAAGTATTCATATTTCATTCTCATCAGCAAATATGGTTTTCGCCATTAAAAAATAATTCATGAATAAAGTGCTACACGTGAACAAAGTGCTATGTAGTTCCTAAATCATCCATTTTTTAGAGACGTTGAATATCTCATTTGCTATATTTTTTTTTTTTACTTCTCTAGCAATTAAAATTGTCCGTACATTTATACCGTTCAATTATATCTAACAGAGATGTAATTAGTTGGAAAACCTAAAATAAAAATTCTTTCATAATGGAAATTTGAATAATTCGAATTAGAGTGGAACTTTTTTCCTCAGAAGTGAGGCATCCACTTTAAAGAAGCCCTGTCCCAGGAAGATTTATCAATATAAAAGTTGTCCAAGACAGATACAGCTGAAAATAAATTTCGTTGCAGCTAGATTCAACCCAGTTCCGAGGATTGTGATTACCTCTTTCAGTTTTTAAAAATTTATTTGCATTCGTCACTTGTGTAGAGGAGACTGTAAGGTTAAAAAAAAAAAAACCTGTGGTTTAAAAGTCCCACACCTTTTGTTGGAACGAACTAACAAACCGTAATATCGCGTGTTGTTGATTTGATGTTCTAGTACCATCTAAGCCGTTCCACGAGGTTCCAGACCATTCTCCTTACGGCTGTATATAAGAAGCGATTGACTGGACAGTTAGTCTTGTTCTGAAGCGCTAGTAATATGATTATCTTTGTGTCACGATATTTCTTAAAAAATTGAGTTTTTGTCGTTTGTTTGGCGTTGTGAATTATAATGTTCTTTCAATAAAAAGTATATAAACCTACATTAGTGTTGAAATATCGTATTATTACTGTAGTAATAGATTATTATACAGAAGTTATAAAGGAGATATTTACAACGTTGATATTTAGGATTATTTTCTTCAAAGATTACGTTGGGTAAACGTAAAATATAGAGAACACGTTCCAGCTCTCTGACTCCTCCTGCATGGCGGACTTATTTGACTATAAAACCGAATGTTTGCTTGTCACTCGCGGTGGTATAATTGTTCATCATCACTGAAGTCGACCTAAAGACTTTAAACTAAATAAAATTTAGATAAAAAAATAATTTTTCCAAACTTGTACTTTTATAATCAAGTACCCCAAAATATACAATTTGTCTAATAAATGTTTCTATCATTGAGTGGTAAGAGAGTGAGGAATGGTAAGAATGCTGGAAGAGAGTTATCATTAAAACCTTCTACTTCCTGCATTGGCTAAATTGGCTGGCGGTAAAACTGGACCAACAGGATATCCAAGAGTTCTTCTTGTCCTCGAAACCAAACCAACTATTAAATTTCCCTTTTTGATAAAAACATGCCAAAGGAATTTTTGTACTATACTCTAAACTGCTTTTAATTTTCACTAACTAAGCGATTCCGGATATTTTATTTGCATCTTCTAGCATGCATTTTATTCTTGATTATACATATTTAATCACTATGGGGTCATCTGTGGTATAGTGATTAGCATAGCCAACTGCAACACCCTACGTCACGGGTTCGTATAGCGATGTCAGGTACTCGTTAAAGATCCTTATCCAAAATTTACCTGGATAAACAAAATGTAATTCTCCCATTACAGCATCGTCCGATTAGCTATAACAGCATAAACTGACGTAAAATAAGCAAACAACAGAGTTAATAAATTTATTTTATATTATTCATAGTGAACCAAAAACAGTAAACAAAATTTACATTTTTACTTTACTTAAATTTTAGTATGTTATTAAATTAAATTTTTATTTTTCGTTTGGAATGTTCCCTCAAGATCAGAAAGAATAAATGCTCATTGAAATATTGGGAAATAAATGCATGCCGGAAAAGAGGAAATAAAATAAAATAAACAAATTAATAATATTAAGGGAAAGAGCAATTTAAAATTTGTTTTAACAACATAAATTTCGCTATATAAAAAAATATTATATTCCAGTGTATACATCATAATCAATTAGAGTTACATTTCAAATTAATTGCAACGTGTTACACTTTTATTAATTAATTGCTACTAGACTCTTTGGAAAGGTAAGTTTTGGCACCTCTCTAAACAAAAATGATAGAAAATTGTACATCTAAACAGGCATACAGACTATACTTTTCATTGGAATTAGACTCAATATTTATCTATCAAACACTTGTTATTGTTAATGTTACTCTGGGTTTTTAGGTTATTCCATGAAAATAATATTGTTTTTGGTATATAAATAAAATAGACGAATACTACTGATTGTATTAATTGATTTCGAAAGCATAATCAAATTTAAAAAAAAAAAAAAAGGAATTTTCTCCTTCTGCAAAGTACCACAATAAAATAATTTTGGTAAAAATTAATGAAAAAAGATAACAGATCTCTTTTAACCATCCATAAAATATGTTTATTTTTTCAGTATTCATAAATGACCTTCAAGCTTTCTTAACAAATCCTATACGGTTAATATCCATTTCCTTTAGGGTGCATAATTATTTAAAGGGTTTAAATATCAAATAATGCATTTTTATTTATATTTTTCAAGAAGATTCTGATCTCCTAAACCTTTATTGCATTAAATGTACTAAGGAGTGAGATCTTACTTTTGATGGAAAAACTTCGCTTTCCCCCCTTTATTTTGCGCATCAAAGAATGTGGGAATTAACATAACTTACAGTAATTTACTTTTTTAAAAATATCCGTGCTTCTTAATGTGTATGAAATAAAATTATGTTTTGTGCGCTTGTTGTTGGTTCTTAGTTTCACTGTATCTGCTATATCGCTTAGATTTATAAATAGTAAATGTAGAAATATATATTTAAATTTATAAAAGGTAAATAAATTTTATATTAATCTAATCTTAATTTCTGGGTGACAACCATTTTTAAATTATTTTTAAATAATTTATTTTTTTGAAGAGACCAGATTTGGCTTCGCCGGGAGTCGAACCCGGGTCTCCCCCGTGAAATGCGCGGATGCTAACCACTGCACCACAGAAGTGAAGCGCCGAGCGCCCCCAAGTAGTGAAGAGGAAGGATTGGCTCTACTTGGGGCTGAGCTCTGTGGTGCAGTGGTTAGCATCCGCGCATGTCACGCGGGAGACCCGGGTTCGACTCCCGGTGGAGCCAAATCTTTTCTCCTCAAAAAAATGATTAGTAAATCAATTTTATTTTCGATTACTATAAAATTTTGTAATAGTGTTTTGATCCTCCCCTCCCCACTTTATTTCTTCACAATAAAGGTATAAAAATCAACAAATTATTTCTATTGGTTGGAAGAGCAGTGTGTAATTTCCATTTTATTATTTAAATGTAAGTAACTATTACTCTCTAATCTTTCCTTGTTCGTAAATCCGAGTAAGGATGTACCCTGTATTATTGCATTTCCTTAAAATTTTGGTTTTGTACGGTCTACATTGTAAAATACCCATGCCTCAGATAACAGTCTTTAAGTGTGCTGCAAAACGAAGCTATGATTGGACCGTGGATGCAGTTACAAGAAGTGGGGCGATGCCGAAGTGTCTTCGAGTAACGGTTACTGGAAGCAAGGCGTGACTGCACTAGGTGAAGGTCGCTAAACCGCTGCCTGGTCCAGTTACCGCAGTACTTGCGATGTATCTTATATTGTTATCGTGTCACGTTTCCCATCATATTCATTACCGGTGTCATTGGAATTGAATAATTAACAATATTAGTTATTCTTAATTGTTACGATAGGTAAGTGGTGTGAGGACTTATCACCTGGTAATGAAAGATATGATTAGCCAAACCATGAAATATGATGAATTACCTAAATAAGCTTCTAATAAAATAAATATTCACGTGAAATAAAAAAAGCGTCAGATGTTATAATTGGGTTAAAAAAAAAGCCTATGACCCAGTGAGGTAGAGGCAAATTCAACAATAAATAAACAAATGGGGATATATGCGAAATCCAGAATACTTTGTCGTTAGTATGTTTATGTATTCGTAGAGTGGTGTAATTAAAATCTACAACATTTGATCACTGATGGATTCTAATGAATTCAAAACAGTCCACTGCACCAGTTCTACTACCAGCATGTATTCTGGGATTGAATTCTGATTTTCATCTAACGAACATTGATGTACAGAACTGATGAACTGTACTATCTCACACCTTCAAGTTCCTGCCCTATGTTATCAGAAGCTTTCAGGGAGTTTTCTTCAACTTGTTTCAAAGTAGTTAGATAAATTACATAGAAACACTAAATAACTTTTCTCTAGACACATTCGTAGATAGGACAAGTAAACAGTCTTAGATAGGACAAAGAAATTCTAGGAGAGTGCTCTTAAATCTACATTAAGAGAACGCCATAGATGGTTTTAGCTCTTACTTATCGAGAATATTATGAAATAGGACGGTTAACCAGTATTCCAACCACGATTAAAATCAAGAATCAAATATTTGGAGATAAGCTCTAAAATATTTCTTTTTATTGAACAATATATCTAACCGCATTAAGCGAAAGTCCTTCGAGGTATAGCAGATACAGTCCTATCATGTCATCAATATCACATCATCTAAGACTTTTATCTGATAAAACATATCTAGGTAACTTAACCCTTTTAGCAACAAATAAAGAGTCAACTAGGAGATAATGATCTATCTATTCCCCAAATAATCATGGAAGTTTAAAATGGCTATAACATCGAAAAAGTTTGTAAATATGCATAATTCAATAAAAGTATAAAAAAAAAAAAAAAAATATATTAGTTTGAAATTTAACAAAAAAGAATTTAGATATTAGAAAACCGTAAGGTATATTGTATGTATCGTTATCATTCATAAAGAAGAATTCCATCAAATGAATATTTTAGTCGGCCAATACAGCGCTAAAGCTATTGCAGTTATTGAAATACCGGGCAGTTTCTATTAACAATACAGAATACGTGTTTCCATACCATTTTTTCCCATCAGTGAAAATATTTTTCCAATATTTTTCTTTTTCTATTTTATTAGTTAAATTGCAATTATTATGCTCGTATAAATCTATATTTTTTCATTTAAAACTGACGGAATATAAAGGAGTCGGTGAAGAAGCGCTCTGCTAAATGTTAATTTATAACATCTCATGTTTATATGTTGCATGTTATTTTTTTAAATGAAAAAACATTTTATACATTATACGAACATAATAATTGCAATTTAACTAATAAAATAGAAAAAGAAAAATATTGAAAAAATATTTTAACTGATGGGAAAAAATGGTATGGAAACACGTATTCTGTATTGCTAATAGAAACTGCCCGGTATTTCAATAGCTTTAGCGCTGTATTGGCCGACTAAAATATTAATTTGATAGAATTCTTCTTTATGAATGATAACGATACATACTATATACCTTACGGTTTTCTAATATCTAAATTCTAAACAAGAAGAGAACACATAAAAGAGGTTGCCCTACCCACCTTTATCAACCAACCGCCGTTTAAAGGTCAGGTCACCCATAACCGCACCGCAGCACGGCCGTGTATCGGATCGATACAAAGATTCTAGGTCTATCGTATGATATCTTGTTTGTTTGTACATCACTTTATGCCGGTAAGGTTGGAGTCCTAAATATTACATATCGAGGTACAATTAAGATAGGGATCTTTAACGAGTAGCTGACATCGTACATCCTCGGGACTTCCATTTTACGTCCTATCCGAGGAGCGTACGGTATCCTTTTAGTGAACTGAATAGCTCTTGTTTAAAAAAAAAATTGAGAAATCATTATAATTCATTTTAAACTTATAATAAACATAAAAAAGAAGTTTTTTTACGTATGGCCTTAATCTATTTATTTCTTTTTTCAACTATGATTTTATTTTGAAACAAAACAAACAAAATGCAACAACACAAAGTCAGTTGAAACAAACAAAAAGTCAATGTTCATTAAGCTAATCAAACCCCTTTGCGGTTTTATCTATTTGATTCGAGAAACTTGATATATTGTTTATAGAACATAATTTCCAAGTCACTGAGACAAAGTCAGAGCGGAATTTAGGTTATTTCGTGCAGTTGGAAATCATCTTTGAATCGATTTTAAATTTAAATTTTCGGAACCGTCCAATGGACGGTAAACAATGACGGGGTACCGGTTTCCTGAACTGAAGAGTTGGGTAAACATTTGCCGACAAATTTCGAAAACAGCATGGACAAAAATACGGGAGCTTCAGCCTATAACAGTAATTTTACATATTATAACAGTAATGCAATAACGGTACTCCATATTAATTACGGACAGCCTTCAGGATCTAAAGGAAAGTAGAGAAGGAAGGACACAAGATAACTTCGTCAGGGTAACAGCGATATAAGAGGAAATACACTACCTTAAAACTAACTAACTAGGTGGTAATGTGAGCGCATCACACTATTTTCCATTGCCACTCTATTATGTATAGAATAAGCTATTGATCCCTAATGAAATAGGAGCACTAGTTTAATGATCAAAATGTGTTATGAGGCTAATCTGAATAAAGATTATCAATATAACAGCATCTGTGTTACAAACACGACCAATTCCACTTTGCAAATTTCCTATTTTGCAAGTAAAACGCTATTGATTGTAGCATATGTTTTAGGTGATTGAACATAAACCAACAACTTCTTCTTCGCTCTCATGCTTCATTCCCTTCTATCTGACAGAAGCAGATTTTTGTAACGAAGTCATCTCTTTGAAGGCGTTTTATCAGATTTATTGCCTGCGCTAAACAAAAAAAAAAAAAAAAGGAATAAACTAAATTAGCATTGCGTAAAGGTTTAATCCCTCTTATAAAACTTTTTTTTTTTTTGACAAATACGTAAGGCTTTCCTTCCCGTTGACAATTCTGCTTAAAATATTTTTTACTCTTTATTTTAGTTATCGTATTATTCACCTGCTTGCTTTGTATGTTTATGTATTTAACGGCACCATCTTGTGTCTTGTCACACATTACCGCAACGCAGGACGGGCGTATATCGGATCTGATTCATTTACGAAGAGTAGATAGTAACCGGTCTAAAATGCCCGACCGATCAGATCCGATACACGGCCGTGCTGCGGTGCGATTATTGGTGACTGACCTTTAAACGGCGGTTGGTGGATAAAGGTGGATAGGGCAACATCTTTTAATTAATGTTGGTGTTGCAGTGAACTTACGGTTTCGTTAAGCTTTTATTCAAATTAAACTATAAATATTTTTATTCTTTATTTTAAGCACGAAAATTCTGACCAATATGATTTACCTGTTGAACATGCAAGTTCTGTCAACAATATAAAAGACTTCAGTGTCGTAGGGTCGCGCTGCATTCTAACCAACAGTAGGCGGTTACACGACCTAACCGCCTTGCTTTGTTATTCGTTCCCTTTTGTAGTAACATTTTTTCACTCGTCCCTTTTCCCTTTTCTTTTGTTTATAAATATCATTATGAATAGATTAATAGTTATTTCGACGATAAGTGCTCATTTTATCTCCATCCGTGGCAATAAGTGACGTTGTGGGCAGTTATTTTTAGCTACATTCTTAAAATTAAAAGTAAATAATAACAAAATTATTTTCATAAATTTTATGAATATAATGTAACATTTATGTGGGTTAAGAAATATGTATTTAACAAAAATATACATTTAACAATGCCAACGAATCAATAAAACTTAAATACTTGAGCAGGTTACAGAAACGATGAACACACAATCATATGACTTGAGCTACACAGTCAAGACACAGACTTTATGAGAGACTTATACTAACTCTTTCAGTCACGCGCTCCTTATATATAATCGTAAATGGTTAGGCCTGGAATGTTCCAGAACAATCTGCACAGTTCTACGCCTTCGTGGACTAAGGAAAGATCTAGACCCAAACAGTTCGTTCCAACTGCTTATTTTCTTTCAACAAACGGTCTGGGAGTTTACGCCATATGTTTTTTGGTTTTTTATTTGCTTATCGATTTAACGTTACGATAATTTTAAGAATAATATTAATAATCAAATCATAAATATTCATATAATTTATATTCATCGAAATAAAGTAAATTTGACATTTCAATTATTCTATTATCTAAGAACATTTCAATTTATGTAGAACGCTTTGTTAGTATAATTGTCGATGGAGGACAAGGTCTATATATTTCGCTAGACTGGGATTGGGAATTAGAATTGGAAATTTCTCGCATAACACACCTTCAATATTCATGCAACGATTCCAATGAAACTTTAATTCTCTTCACTATTTGGCGCTACAATGCATTATTTTCTCCTTTGGAATTAAACGTTTTATATATATGTTTGTGTGTATGCTCATATGTTTAAGTGTGTTGTATAATTCAATTTTAGAAGTAACGAATTTCAGATCTACAAATTACTATAAATAAAATTAGAAACATACCTTTTTAATTTACTATTGCATAAGTTTACATTAGTTATTTTTGGATGATTTCAAACTCTGACTTACCTGCAACAGAAATAAAATAATATTAGACATTGAATAAAAATAATACAAAGTTATAGTTTTAATAGTTTGGCATTTTAATACAGAAGGGATGCAAAATAAAAAGAAATTAAAGGACTTTATGACTTCATAAACAATATAAGTAGAATTGATGTTCTAAGTAAATAAAGTTTCCAAAATTCTATATAAACCTGAGTAACATAAATAAAATCTTATTTCAATTTTGATGAAATTTTTAAGGAGTTGAAATCATTAATATAACGGATAACACTTTTTATGAAATGCAATTTAATATATTCGCATAAGCATGTGAAACCTTAATAACACTGGTCTGATTTGACCCAAATGTGGAAGAAATTGGGGAATTTAGTATTAACGGCAGAGTAACAGTTATTAAATACAGTATACCTACTTTGTGTTAAGCTGATATCAAAAGTTGAGCAGCAGGTTACAGAATTTTTTTAAGTCACA
The DNA here is from genome assembly GCA_911387785.2 of Aelia acuminata. NCBI lineage: Eukaryota > Metazoa > Arthropoda > Insecta > Hemiptera > Pentatomidae > Aelia > Aelia acuminata. The sequence goes on along the minus strand of OU426983.1, from coordinate 70,923,754 downwards.
GAGAAATTAGCAGTCTAAGGCAAGGACGGATCCACCCGGTTTTTAAGGGAGGGGCTGCAGTTCCAAGGGAGATGCGATCTGGATTTTCCTATCAGCACTTTTACCCCTTCCTTCTCCCACTACTGACAAGTTGCTCTTATTTATTTATTGGTTATTTGCGTAATTTTTAGTCAAGTTAAATTATGTCTTTAATTAACAAAATATTACCCGAAGGGGGGAACTGCAGCTCCTACAGCCGTCCCACTGGAACCGCCTATGGTCTAAAATAAGTTTTTAAATTTTGCCACTAAGATATTTTGAATTTACAACTACATACATAAAAATTTTTAAGACACCAATATCTTCAACAGGAGTTGTGGTTACTGATAAATATAAGTATGGCAAAAATGGTGTTTGGAGGAAAGATGGCGAATAATTTTTTTTTACCAGATATTTCTCCTCACTTGTAGTCTGATGATCGACAAGTTGGCTCATTCTGTGTCTTCCGAATGGGACTACTGTACATGCAACCTACTGGCCATATATGGACCTCTATAACTTCTTACATTCCAATTACCATGGTACTTTATTTAAAGGTTATGTTTGATTGTTTTCATTTAGTCGAAACCTTGAAATAAAGCACCATGGTAAATGAAATGAAAGAAGTTATAGAAGTCCATATGTGGCCAGTAGGTTGCAGCACATTACGGACCAACTGACAAGTACACTGATTGCCTAACCTGTTTTTTTTAAGGAGGAAAATTAAAAAACTAGAAAACAGGCTTGTCACAAAGTCACCCCATTAGTCACAATGTCACCCCATTTTACGGTAATAGTAATTATTATTATCATTAACTCATTCAAACAACACCAAAATACTTAAATAATAGATCTTCCACGAAACCATAAATTTAAACAATAGCTCTGTTTCATAAGTAATAAACAGGGCAGTTCTGATGAATCATCCATCAGCTCCTATACAAGAGGGCCGTATAGGGGAAGGCAATCCACGGGGGCTGCTCATTGGTGGGAGGGAAGAGCTATCAGCCAATCACCGCTAGTCTCTCTCTTCACAACACCTCTCTCTCTCTCTCTCTCTCTCTCTCTCTCTCTCTCCCTTCACAACAGGTCATCACGTTTCCAATTTCTGCCCGTCCAAATCACAAGGGCTTTTCTTGAGGAAACGAGTAAATAAAATAAAATAATTGTTTTTACAATAATAAATAGCTTCAATGAAATATTTGTAAGATGTATGAACATGCATTTCAAAATCAAAACTTTTTCTTTTTCATTTATAGATATCGATAAACAGACATCGTCGTATGAATATTCATAGAATTCACATTAATCAAAACAGAGTATAACTTAATTTATTTTACTTCAATTTTAGCTATACTTTAAAATAGAGGTATAACACTAATAAAAATAATAATATCCGCAAGAAATAATAATAAAGATAGAGGGAAAAATATAAAATCATATAAAAAAATCTATAATAGGCATATCGTTAGAATACAATAATAAGTAAATTCCAATAGAGTCTGATGTAAAAATGCTGGAAAAGTAAATTTAGTGTGAGAATTCAAATATAAGGTTTTAAAGTTATACAATATATTATTATTCATCAAAAGCGCAAAAAAAAAAAAGACGGGACATCACTCCATGGCAACCGAACACATCCCAAAGGTCTACAAAGGTAACAAAAGGTAAAAGCAGAGTAAGGTTATAATCAAACAACGGATCAGACCTGGGCATTATTTTAAATAAAAGTATTTTCATTTTAATTCTAAAATACTAAAATAAAAAAAAAGTATTTTCATTTGTATTTTAAATAATAAAATAAAATAATTCTTAAGTAGGTTGATTGAAGTTTAACAATTTTCGTAATACTGTATTGTAGTCCTTTGCACTAGAGCTGTCACTCCTAAATATTGAGCAAGTATATTTATTTCAGTTTGATGTTGCTGTTTTTTTTTTTTTGTTTTTATGGGAGGGGGGGGGGGGGGGCGCAATTATTAAGATTGTACCGCTTCATCCGATTTCAACAAATTTTGTCACATTGGTGGTTTTCGATTATCTAAGTATACTTCTAATGAATTCATTTCACATAAATGGTTTTATGCATAGGTTTTGGGGTGGAGGGTTAAATATTAACTTTTGACCCCCATATCCGATTGTCACGAAATATGTAACAAAGATTGTTCATAAGTCAAATAACAAGGCCAATTCCTCATCATTTTTATAAATAATAATAATTTTATAAAAAATAGGTTTCTTATGGGGGGGGGGGGGGGGGGAGTTAATTTTAGACTTTTTACCGGTTTATTCGAGAGTGAAAAAATCGAAAATTAAGTTAGAGCCATAAACGAAGGCATAAACAGGATCCCAATTTGGAAACAACAACAAAAGATCAAAAGAAAGTAAACTTAGTAAAAATGTTTATGACTGATACATTCAATAAAGTCGGTGATTATTTTTCCGGTTGAGGTTCGTTCGAAATTGGAGAGGAAATTCAGGCAAGATTTGAGGTAAGAAATTCTAGCGATTAACGAAATTACTTAGCTCACGGCTTCTTCCTTAAAACTTAAGAATTCGGGTTTACAAAAATATTATTCCTCCTGCGGTTCTTTAAGAATTCAAAACGTGCACGCTAACATTGAATGATGAGCAAGTGAGGTGATAGCAGACAGATGAATAAAATCGAAGTGTGAAATTGCAAAACAGTGGTCAACGAATTCCATAGAAATTAATGGCAGTGACTAATGGAAAACGTCCGAAAGAGGTAAGGGCTGAGAAGCAGTAGTTCGCGTTAGGGCTGATTTGCTGAAATTCTTATTAAACAGAGTTCGTTGCATGGTGTATGGGTAGCGAATAGTCTAATGGGTAGCCCAATTAGTTTAAATAGGTTCCGAATTAGATTGGTTCTGTGGAAAAAGAAATTTAATTTAATAATTTCAACAAAATGAAAGCCAAGATGATCTGAGTATCAGATACATTACACCAAGCAAAGACTACCCAAAAAAAAATATATAAAAACTGTCGATTTATTAATCAATGGCTATATTGAAAAAATAAATGTATTTATTAATCAATCGCAATGCACTAGCTAATAGGTTTTAAAAGTATTTTGTATTTTCATTTTAATTTTTTTTATTTAAAATACAAAATACTTTTTTTATTTTGCATTTGAAATAATTTTATCGAAAAGTATTTTAAATGATTTGAGGTTAAAATGCATTTTATTCAAATTTATTTTAAATACTTGCTATTTAAAATAAAGTATTTTAAAATAAAAATTGAAATACTTTTTGCCCAGCTGTGCAACGGATAATAATAATGTATGGCCGATATAATCAGTATAGAGATAAAATTGATGAAACAAATAATGCAGTAAAATATATAGTAAAAAAACAAAGAAAACTTACATTTTAATTTATTAAAAAAAATCATTTTCAGTTGTTTCGAAATTGCCCTCTGAACTCTTCGATAATCAGCTGTTTGATCATTGCTTTCCTCATCCGTTGTTTAACCTTACCATTTCTGCACTTAGTTTTGAATGGGCCTATCCGAGTTTTCTAGTTCGGTACAAGAAAAATATTCTGAACATAACCTATACTAGTGCTGCGGTGCGGATCCGGTGCATGTGTGGTCAGACCTTTATACTGGTTAGTTGCGGTTGTATGCTTACGGCTATGCATACACCTTTGTAAAATAACTTTACAATTGTTAGCTACCCCCCCCCCCAAAAAAAAAAAAAATCTTTTTAAATGTTAAATAGCTCGGTTTTTTTCCTTTTGAGAAATTACTTATAATTTTGTTACTAAAATTGTAAAATGAAATATCAGTAGCTTTTGACTCTCCTTTCAGATTATTTTCCATGAAATCCCCTAAAATTTTTTGTTACATCAAGCCAATGTCAAAGTATAAAAATAAGGCTGGAATTGATAAATTTCATTAATGACCAAAAATATATAAGTACTTTAGATTAAACCTTAAACTAGTTTTTCTTAATCTTAAGGTAAGAGCGTTTAGAAACTTGTCGAGCCAACGTACCGAGTTAAAGAAGTCGTTTATAAGGACTATTGTTTTGTAAAAATTTTTTTAAGAAAAAGGCTTTTGACTCAATTCTCACAAAAGGTTTTCAATCAATTCTTTTGATTTTTTAAGCCTGAAATAAAAACAAAACTAAATGATCGTCATCTCCAAAATCGCATTGCTGCCTAACGGACCCTAAATGGTTCGAGGCGGGGACTCGAAGACCATTGTGAGGACCTCACAAACGTGATTGTGCACTTTCGTTGATTTCACTCCCACTAACGAAATGAGTGAACCCCCAGCGAGGCTTCGAGGTTGACAATTGTAATACCAACAGAGAGAGCTGGGCTGAAGGGCCGGTGTAACAATGTTAATGTAACTACACTGAAGAGGCTAGTACCATGGCGGTCAAGAGGTCGGATAATAATTAGTTTACCACAGCTCATCATTATTTCACAGTTTAGTTTATCCACCCTGCAAAACTAGCGCTGCTATCTTCATAAGGAATAATAGTACCTACCTAGAGGTTGGAATTTTCTGAGGGGGCGCACAAATTTCCAAATAAGCGCATGGAAGGATGCCTACAGGATTAATGGATTGATTGGTAAAATGATTCAGAATGTTTCAGCCTCACAAGTCTCGAATATAAATTCTTATTTAGTAAGCTAAGTATAGCTGTTTGAATGTAATTTATTAAATAATAACTCATATCCTTGAACCGTACTAAACGACCGAGAAAAATGTCTATTCTGCGGTAGGATTTATGTTATATATCTAATTATGTTAATATAATTACTGTATTGTACAAAATTACTGTATGGTTTAAGGCCAAAAGCTAAAAATTTAATTTAAATTAATTAAAAAATGAAATTAATTTATTTAAAGCTAAATTAAAAAGCTATGTAAATGTCAAAAATTCTTAATAAAGTAAGTGTAAGTGATCAATTTAAATTTGTGCGTCTTAAAATAACTTAGTAAGATAGACGGTTTTAAGCGACAAACATTATACATTAATTTCGGTTTTTCATATACATCATATTTTTTTATTTTAATATTTTAGTCTCCTTCTATTAGTCGATTAGTCTCCTTCCTTCCTTCTCCAAATTATTTGAAAAAAGTTCTTCTTCATCGTTTAAATTCCCTCGAAATATTAAACGTTATTCCAAATCATCAGTTGGGATTCCAAAAAAATCATTCCACCATAAAGCAATGTCATCGTTTGGTGGACTACATTTCCAACGCGTTAGAATCGAAAAAGGATTATGTTATTCTATCATTGCTTTCCAAGCTCAAAATTTTGCTCCCTCCAACCTACTACTTAATATTACTTTCATACTTGACAGACATTTTACTGTAAAAGTACGCGACGAATTATCAACCATAAAACGTATTAGGGCAGGAGTCTACATGGCAGCGTATTTGGTACTTTGCATTGCAATGTTTACACTGCAGACTTACCCGAAACACGAACTCACTTTAGTAGCTACATTTGCTGACGACACTCCTCACATCCCACAAAACCCAGACGATGCGTGTTTGACTCTCCAAAATCATCCATACGATATTTCGGCCTGGGCGAAAAGATGGAGAGTGAAAATGAACGAATTAAAGAGTGTATTCATAGTCTTTACTCTCAATCACGGATTGTGTCCTGGGGTCAATTTTAATGATGTTCCGATACCTCCTTCCCAGGAAGTGCGATACTTGGGACTTCACCTGGACAAAAGACTGACATGGAAAACCCACATCACACCAATAAGAAAGCAACTAAACTAACGATATGGACTGTTATCAAGATTACTTGAAAGACGCTCTAAATTATCCCTAACCAACGTTCTTACAATATACAAAGTTATTGTACATTTGTACAAAATTAGACCCTTTTTGACTTATGGAATATAGTTATGGGGCACTGCAAAGTGCTCTAATATTTCAAAGGATCAAATCCTTTCAATCGAAAGTATTGAGAGGGATAGTAGATGAACCTTACTACGTGACTAATGACTTACTACACATCCAAACAGTAATCGATACAGCCACACTAAACTACTAAAACTATCATCAAAGACTGACTTTCAACAGCAGAAAGACTAGCAGACTAGCAGAAAGACATAAATCCACTCCGACGATTGTTTAGGCGGTGGCCTAGGAATTATTGTAATAATTAAGGCCAATGGATCAAACAAACGTGTAGAGCACAAATTTGCTGATTGCGAAAATTTACAGATAGCAAATTGAAAAAATGTCAGTCTTTTGTCCAAATAAATAATATCAAATACATATTTTAAAAAATGATTAAAATAATGGTACAGTATCAATCACTATTTCCGAAAACTCCCGAAAGGTTTTACCTTTATACAGAATACATTTATTGTATACAAATTGTAGAACCATACTAGAAGTTTACTGTTTAAGTATTCTGACAAAGATTGAAGGAAAAGTAGCAGGTGTTGGTGCAGGTGGCTCATGCTTTTATATAGTTACTTAAATTATACTTGATATATTAGCTCTTGAACATTACAAATACATCAAATTAAATAAGATCAGGATAGATTACCTTCCATTCTTGACTAGTAATAATTTTAAACAATTGATCGCTATCAATGCTGTCCAGTTTTTCTTTTATTGTTTTAGCAGATCAACTTATTGATCAAAGTGTACCAATATTTTTGAAGCCATTTATGGCATATTACTTAACAAGACGAACGAATTATATCTTTCTTTCTGTAAATATTTGGAATTTAAAAATCAAATTTATTTATTGAGTTGGCAGATAATATGCTTTTATATCTATATATGAATTATGTATCCGCAAATGCAGGCTAGTAGAAACGCGACAGTAATGCACAAACCATTCCTAAGCAAACACACAATGGGACAGTTAATGGACTCAGCAAACAGCTTTGTGCCCTCTATCATCAATCAATCCCTTCTCTCCCCTTAGCCATTCCCGATCACCATTATCCACCAATGTCGGATTTTATCCAATATTAAATATACATCATTCTTTTTTATTTTGATATTTAAAAAAAGTAATTGGAATAGTATCAATGTAAACTATTTTCAAAAATTCACGAAAGGTTTCATCTCAGAATCTAGGTACTATACAAAAAATTTATAATAACAAAAATGTTATTTTTAAAAGTTTTGCACGCAATGACCAGCAACATAGTTGAGTAGTTATTATTCTAGCTAGGAAGTTAAGATTTTTAATAAATTTAATTCTATATGAAAAAATAAAATAAGTGCATAGTAAACTGCAAGAATATTTTTGGTTATTTATATATATCTATCTAACCTAAAAAAAAAATACATGATAATGGTATGTCTTTTCGCTGTAAAAACTCAATTTTTTTAAACCATGAAAAACATTTTTTTGTGGATAATTTCAGGATATGAAGTACAGATATACGTTTTAACATCATACTATTTTTATTCAATTCAAGTGTTTCTTCATTTTAAGGTAGAATGGTCTGTTTTTTGTTTGTATGTTTAATAGGCGAGAATTAGCGCAAAAACTATTATTAGTTATTATAGTATTATTAGTATTATTAGTTATTATAGTATTATTAGTATTATTAGTTATTATAGTATTATTAGTACTATTATTATTAGTTTTAAGAAACAAACATTAGGTATTGGAGGTAGATATATACCTTCCGTGTAACTCCAAGTTTATCTTCAAAATTGAATAACTGGAATTGGCTCTTTATTTCATACATTTAATTCGATTTTTACGATTTTCTCATCAACAATCAAAACGGGGTTTTACGATTTCGATTAAACTTGTCATGATTAAACTTAATGAATCATCAAAATAGAAATTTTCTGAAGAGGCTTAAGTGGCAAATGAATAATTTTTCCTCTACAGTTCATTTGATTTTAAGTCCGCACTATTTGATTTTAAGCAATGTTATTACCCTCTTAACGTTATAAATTCTAAATACTAAAATGATAATAAAGAAGCAATAGTAAAACAGGAAATGTCGGATAAGGCAAGAGCCACTCCACTGTCCTCGATGAGAAAGACCAGGCCCTTGAAAGAGGATGCATGCCTTGTTCTAATGGCTCCACTTAAGATACAAGCGTGACATAATTGAAGTGAACATATTTTAAACAATGTAATGCAAATTAAAGATTCTTTTGCTATAAAAGTGTACTATTCATTAAAGGAAAAAAATTATTTATACAGATCTGTACCTAAATTTGTTGTATTATTAGTGTTCTCTTTATTGGATGAGAGCGATTGGACATGGTTGGCTAATTATTACTTCATTAAGGAAAAGGAAAGGGCGATCGAAAGTTATGCAAATAACATATTAATATTTTAATTAATAAGAATTATATATATCATACATTAATATGCAAAATTCTTAGTCCAGCTAATTAATCTATTCCCGGTTCGTAAAAGTTTCAGTCTCTATAGATTAATAACTATAATTGGAAATGGAAAACCTTTAATTCGTGAAGGAAGCATTGTGATGATTATGGATGATTTTTGTCAAATCGACTTTCCATACAAGGGTTGGACTAATAACAAAGCCTCTATACAAAATATATATGTAGCTCGCAGATGTCAACATTTAATTAACAACTCTAAAATAATTGTTTTTTTGTTTTTTCTAATATAAATGAAACAGTAACGAATCTTTCTAACTCTGATTATTGATTTATATCTAAGATCATTCAGGAACGAAAATAAAATCAGTGAACCCATATAAATAAATACTTATAATTTTGAAAGTAATTTTTTTTTTAACTTCATGCTGTTATTGGCACCTGTCACAACTTAGCGACAACCAGCAAATCAGATATAAACTCCTGTAATGATGGAATTTTTAGGTATGAGGGAAGATAGTGCCCGGTAGCACATCATCCTGGTCTTGTTTTAGAAGAGGAGGTCTCTCCTTCAACTCCTCTTCGGTCATCTTATAAAAGGCATTTCAGCCGTGACCATGACATTAATAAGACTTTGTTATGCCCAAAAGCAATTTTATATGAAAGCCAGAATAGAGGATTCTTATTTGTTCGTCGATAGTTGGTAACTGTAAGACGGTAGTTAATGTTTTGTTACTAACGTACGAAGTAGCGTTCGTTACTAGTCGTAAAATTTTGGATTGAAAGGTTTATATTTTTTGCTGAACCATAAATTTGTGAGCCATTTTTTCCAGATGGGTTTCAGTACGTATCTGTAAGGACCTATTGAGTTTCTGTCTGATTCTCAATTTAGATGATTAAGAAAATAGTGAGTACACAATTTTCAGTCGTTTGTTTAATGTCTAACCTTTCATTTTGACATGAGAAATTATTTTCTTATTTCTGATATTATTATGTTTGATTTAGTAATTTTTGGTAAATTGAATACCTTAAATCGCTTCTGATAGGCCGGACAAACTCACTATTCTATGTATTATCAATGAACTTATACTGAATCGTAAAACCTGTCTGAAGTATAACTTTTGATTTCCATTATCATTTGGTTTTGCTTGTCAGAACATCCAATATATTTTGGCAAAAACTCAATTGAATTTTGAAACAAGCGTTTTTTTCTATTTATTTTACTATGGTTGACATTTCTAGTTTTAGCCTCTCTTAGTTTTTCATACCAGCCGACCCATGGATCTCCTCTACTCTTTCTGGGAGCCTTTCTTTATTGTGGAGCTCATTCCACCTACTCAAGAAATGGGTTCTGCCAAATTTTTTAGGGTCTTCTTATAAGCAATAAAATCAATTTTATTATTTTAACTCAGTTGATATATATATATATATATATATATATATATATATATATATATATATATATATATATATATTATTATTATAGTTAATATTTGTACAAGAGTCTTACAAAATAAAATGGGGTCACCTGTGGTGTTGTGGTTAGCATGGCAACCTACATTACTAAAGATCGCGGGTTCAATTCCAGCGGTGGCCCTAGGTTTTTTAATGGGAGTAAAAAATCCTTAGCTATGCCGTCCCTCGGATAGGACGTAAAATGGAGGTCCCGAGCCTGTACGATGTCAGGTACTCGTTAAAGATCCCTATCCTAATTATACCTGGATTGGCAAAATTTAGGACTCCCACTGTAGCATCGTCCGATTAGCCTTAGTAGCATAAAAATGGACGTTAAACAAACAAAATAAAATCAGAGAAATTATGTGAACGCATGAGTATTAGTTTGGAAAAGGACATTGTCAGTCCTACCTGTACACTCTATTTAGTCAGCCTTGCGTTGGGGACAGAATCAACTAGAGTGCTATCTCAATATCAGAAGTGGAGGACTGGCTGAGGCGGCTCCCGATGGACCAAGACGTGACCAGAAGAAAGTGCTTCGTAATCCGGAAGGCTGCTCTTCCGGGCATTCATCTTCCGAAGTGAGGTCGGCTCACGTTCGTGGAAGCTGGTGTCTAATTGAGGGGATGGGTTACGACCGTCATGATGCATCACTCTTCACATGCTCATTTGTGGTACCGAACCTATAATTGAGCAAGTGAGATCTGCATTTCTTAATTGACAGCGGTTCAGTGATCTTCGTTGCCACATGCGAGGGTCTACTTTCTGCGGATGTTTCATGCAACGATATTTACACGTTCGGCATGTCATTGATAAAGAGAAAGCCACTAACGACTATCTAGGAGGTTGCCAGTAATCAATTGATTGGGGGAACCCAGAATCATTTACAGGGGCTTAGAGAGGAATCTGATCGGCAAAGATAGACGAAATTTGAAAATATTAATAGAAATTTAACGCTGAACTCGAATCTCAAGGAAGAAATAAAGTTTTTCCAATTTTTAAGCTGTACTTTCTTGACACGAAATATATTATTTCTTTATGTCATTTTTTATTAGGTTAACTCTCCAGAGTCATTGAGAATTAAATATATTAATTCTGTGTTTGATAATTTATTTATTAAATTTTGTTTACTGGCTCAACCTTTCAGGGACAGTGTTACCATCCCTAACCATCTATAATTTGGCACATATCATATTGTTTCGTAATAATTTTTTGTGCATTAATTTAATGTTTTCTGCCTAGCCTTTTTCTTTTTTTGGTCTTCGCTTCCATCTTTGAGCGTTTGGTCGTCGTTTTGATGTATTTACTTAATTGTAATATGATAACTCTTTTAGGTACTGACATAGATTAATTCTTTTTGTTTCGTTGTCTTTTAAGGTTTCACCAAGTGTCTTTTTCTATTTTTAGTTTGTTCCGATGGTCAAACTAAAATATGTGCTTTTGAAAACACTCTACTGAAACCGAAACTGAAAACAAACTAGTAAAATGTGCTATACTGTCAGAGTTACATTATTACATTTCTTTCATGTGGGTGCCTCTAGAGCTCTGAGAAGTTAACCATGGGTGAATTCAGAAACACTTGTTCTATGGGAGATGCGTTGGATCCCTGTGCCATGAACTTAGTACTACTAGTATTTATTTTGGTACTAGTTCTGAACAGTGGCTCCTGTGTTGTTTACTAAGGTGCCCTTCAAAGTAAGTCCCAATGCCCACTGAAAAGGACCCCATATTTATCTCTGAAGAGCTTGCGTAGCGAGCGGAAACTATTAAAGTTAATCAAAGCCCTTTTTTAACAGAAAAAAACGCGATGGGAGTCGATAACATCATGATCACATAACCTCTCAAAACAGGCCACTCCCAGGAACCACTCTTCAGAACTAGTACCTTTATTTTAATTAATTGTATATAATGGAGCATCAACCACCCACTTTCTGCCCTGGCCCGGGAAACCCTGCATAGCATACACTTCGAGGAAGGGGAGGAACAAAATATAAAAGTAATTTTTACTAAAAATTTAGAACAGATTCTATCACAGGGGGTTTTCCATAAAAGAATTGATTTTTAGAAATATTTAACAAATTTAGGTCGAATATTCTACAGATGATTTCTTAATTATTATTTTACTCAAACAATATATAAATATTTGTTGTAACCAAGTCCTTTACGAAAGTTGTATTTATTGAACCTGCTATAATAATATACCTACTGAAAACGTTGGCTAACCCACAATACAGGTTAGCAGCACAACTGACGAAATGAGGGTCGTCCAATCAAGTTGGACCTGATTATGAGTGGCGGCAGTGGGGTCAGGCTTGCATATTCCATAGCATTTTACATCCATGTTCCATACTGTCTGCAGCAATATTGACACAAAATGGCGGCACCGATACCATGCAGTCTACGCCATTCCAACGGCATATTCAGCATTGCAGAGCCCACGATTACATTAGCTGGTTATCGAATGAGGAATAGTCATAGAAGAAACCATGATTGGTGGAAGAATCTAGTTTCTAAAAGTTTATGAGATTTTATTAAGTTTTTTATTCAATTCACTAATTCCATAACAACACATATTATAAATTTTACACACATATTTTTGCTTTTTTATTATGTATTAAGCAAATCAACAATAAATTGTTTTACCGACAACAATACAATATTTCATACAATAAAAAAAATATGAGTTGTCACGTTCTAAAGTAACATTAGAAACTAAATAATTAGTATCCATTACGAAGTTCCTTAGAATCGATCTGATAATTTCGAATTTTTCTATTAATATTATTAGTATATAGATATTTTAATTGGTTATTTGATAATGAAGGCTGAATCGTTTTTTACCTAATTCAATTCACTGTGTTTAGAAACTTTAATTGTAAACCTATTATACGCCTTATCTTATGTTCTTTACTATTGCTTTCATACATGTTACGAACACTAGTGAAAAATTTGATATTATAATTGATTAATACACAAATATGACAGAAAACAGTAGGTATATCACCAAAATATGAATATCTAATATATATTACGATAACTTGCAACTGAATAAGGATGACTGGAAACTCCCATTAGTTTTTATATAAGAGCTTATTTTTTAAATTCCTTATCAAATGAAATTTATAAAAAAAAAGCTGTTCTCGAAGAAATTCAAAAATAGCTAAAGATATTTGAAATATAAATTGAAGTATACATATAAATATTTAAAAAGAGCATCTAGGGGATGTTATACTATAAAAATAAAAGATTGGGTGTGGCCCGATCTCTGCTGAAATGGACCCACGGGGGTAGGGTTATTTACCCCTGAAGCGCGGGCGAAGCGTGCGGGAGTCAGAAAATGGGATTAAATAAAGCTGATCAAGCTTCTTTCCCCCTAAAAGGACAAGGTGAAAGTTCGAAATATAACGGTTACATAACCCCTCGAATTAGTCCATGCCTATGAGTCGCTGTCCCAAAGTAGGATCCGCACTTCATTCACTGAAACTTATTGTAACAACATGTGGGCTATACTTTCACAACAGAACGATTATAAGTGAAACAATGTTAAATGAGGAACTTACTATTTTTAACCCTCTAATGGTAAGGCTAGGGTCAGAATGACCCAAGCCAGGTATAATGAAGCCGTGCCCATGCGCCTCTTCAACTACACCCACCAGATTCAAGATACCCTTTGCTTCAGTCCTCTTCTACCTGTCAACCAAGTTTCGTTACCCAGGTAAGTGGAATTTTTAACTTATGGATAATAATGTAGGACGTAGTCGAACTCTGGGTCAATTTGACCCACCCTTACCGTTTAGGTTAAACATTTTTTACTGTTTCAGCATTTTAATATTTACTTGTTTTTGAATTTTCAGTCTCGCAATGAATAGAGTGCTATTATTTAGAACTCCTGAAGAGGAGTTTCACGAAATGCGTCGCCAAGAAGAGGAATCAGAAAGTGAAGGTGATGGTATTGAAGATGACTCAAGTTCAGAGACAGAGGACGGACCAATACCAAATGATAATGACGTGAGTGATCTATTTGTCGCTGAAGATCTCGAAGAATCTGCAGATCCAGGTAATGACATAAATTTGGATTTGGGGAAAGATTGTGCAACTATTTGGGCAGATCAACTTTTGCAATTAAAATATTCTAGAACACCTTCTTGCAATAGAGTTACTCATCTCCCTGGGCTTAAGCATGAAGCTAAAGGGGAAATAAATGAATTGAAATTATTTTCCCTTTTTGTAACTGACGAGATGCTTGAAAAAATAGTAATTTTCACAAATGCTGAGATTGAAAGAGCACAAAAAAATACAATTCGGAGCAATGGTTTATACATCGTTCTGATGAGCTAGCATTTTCGCTTGCAAAACCACAAATGATTTTGAGACTGCAATGCAAGTTCCTTCCAAGAGAGCTTCGGACCACAATAATGAACATTACGAATACTGAACAGATGATTCCTAAAGAACTCGCACAAGGTTCAAAACGAAGGAGGTGTGATCTATGCGATAAAGGCAAAGATAGAAAGAGCGGCCAGTTCTGTAAAAATTGCCATAAATGCATTTGTGGGGAACATCAAATTACTTTATGCACAAATTGTTACTGTGAAGACTGAATAGTTACTATTATTTATTGTTTTATACTTTTAGTATGTATATATTAGCATTAAATTTTATGTTTCCTTATATTTTTTATTTTCTTACATTATTTTATTTATTGATGTATATTTTACTATGTCTTTATTTTTATTTTAAAAAACGGTGATCTAGTTTCTATACAATTTAAATAATCATTCACTTGCTATTTGGTTTTTTAGTTTTATGTTATCTAATATCCTGTTTTTACTATATAATTTTCAAAATGTGTATGAAAGAAAAAATTCCATTAATACTTGTCATAATAATTTTTATACTTTACTAAAGAATTTTATTTTACTTTTTGTTATATTTCTATACATAATGTATAATATGGATAAAAGGTTTTATGTTACCTGATATATTGTAGTTAATTATATATTTTAAGAGTTGTGAATGCAAAAAGTTCCTGTAAGACTTGTCAGAATAATAATTTTTTTATTATTTTTCTACTTTTGTAAAAAAAATTTCAATAATAGATATTCTAAAATATATTTTATTAGTTTTATTATCACAAAAATCTATTAAAAAGCACGAAAATTAAGATGAATTTCCTTTGGGTCAGAATGACCCAGCCTTACCATTTGTGTTTCACCCTCAAGCCTTACCATTAGAGGGTTAATTCAATATCATAAAATACATCAAAATTTCTCAGTTAATTAATAAATGCAAACCAATCGTAAAACTTTCGCCTTGTATATAATGTACACCGCTATAAAAATTTATGACTATTTTGCGTTTTGAACGGAAAGTGGGTAAGAGATGACACGTAATGAGGTTGTCAGCCGGATGAAAATTTTCGGTCAGTGAGTGAAATTACGTGCGTATGACGTAGCGACCCAAATCTCATTCCCACGCTATTGGAGAATATTGTGTGACGAATTCAACAATTCGTTCGCTAATCATGAAAATGAGAGATCCCTTGAATCTCTGTAACATAATCAATCGAAATAGGCTACGCCCAGAAGTAAGATAGGGCTTTACTGTAATTTATATATATATATATATATATATATATAAACATGAAAACAAGGTAAAAAAACCGTTTAACAAACACAACGAGCAAATGTATTAGTAACGAAAAAATCCACAAATAAGTTCTGTACAGTGAGTGATCTATTTTTAGTTTTAGCTACTAAAAGAAAACAAAATTTACGACTTTAAACAGTAGCAAAAATATGAATATCAGTTGTGCTATCAATCCAAATCTTTCCGCAAACTAATTTTGGTTACTATCAAACCAAACCGTGAGTAGACCGCTTCGTTCTCAAACTTAATGAAACATATCTGTTCATGTATTTCGCAACATTTAAGTTTACTTCGATTAAATATTTTGAAATGTATAGTTAACCATTCAATTATAAAATTAAGAATATAACAACTGTATATTGTAAGGTAAGCCTTACCTTATAATATTTTTTTTTTTTTATTATCATAAAGGAAACTAGAAATTACCGAAAATCCCCTTCTTTCCGCACCATTTGACAAGGTTCTTCAAAAGAGGTGACGGCACTGAGCGTTGTGGGAACGTTTCACTGAATCTCTCAATGAGACTTTTATTAGGACCTATTCATTTAATAACAGTTTTGGTTCCCAAGAGTGGGCAATGAAAATTTCTCTCAGAATTTGCTAAATAGGTCAGGAGTTCCTCTCAACAGACCTGAATTTCGTTATCGGGAACAGAGAATGGGTCAAATATTCATTTCGATAAGAAACACGTCGGATCAGTTGATCACCATTAGTTTCTAAAACGGTAAATTAAAAATAAAAAAAAGTATACATTTCAGTGTCTTAGATTTCAATGCTATCAAATATATCGAAAATCTGAACGTATTTAGCCCCAGTTGAAAATGCGCGTATAAGTGATAGAAAATAATTATTTGTGCGGCTTATATGCTATTTCAAAGGAAACTAAATTTATTTTATTTAATATGTCCCTATAATGGGTGCCTAAGTTTTTCGTATCCGTTTTATAATTGACTGTGAATTTATTGTTTTTTGTTATATGTATAGCCTCCAGTAATTTTATAGTTTTTGCATTACTTTCATTGTCCAATATTTTGGTTTTGTCAAAATTGAATTTATGTTGTAATTTAATACTATGGTAAGCTAGTGCTGATGTGTTTTACATTATTACAGTTTGATATATGTTGCTTTAACCTGGTCTTTAGTTTTTTTGAAGTTTCTAAAATGTATACCTTTTCACAATCCATGCAATCAAATTTATATATAACATTTTGCTTTTCATAATCATCTATTTTATCTTTCATATTAGTTAAATATTGATTAATTTTGTTACTATTATAGAATCCCAATTTTATGCTTTCTAGGTCGTATTCTTTTAGAGTCTTTTTTATCTTATCCGTTTACCCCGGGATGAATGATATTCTATAAAATTGCTTATATTGATATCCGCTATTTTTATTATTCAAATTTGTATTATTCCCATTGTCATCACTATCTGTTTTACTTTCCCTAATCGAGTCTTGATCATGATTATTATTTACATTGGTCATTACATTTTAATTAAAAACTGCATGATTAGTTTTTGTTTATTTTTTTTTGTTTTTTATTATTATTTTCTCACTTTCTATTTGTTTCTTGGATTTTTTATTTATCTTATTTTCTGTTTCTGTTTGTTTTTTATTATTTCTGCTATAATTAATTTCATTGGATAAAAGTTTTCCTTTACTTTTATCATATACCTCTGTTTTTATTGTTTTCATGAAATCTTTATCTGTCAACTTTACGGATCTGTATATTAAGTTTTTTGCCGTATTGATTATTTGTACCATTTAAACCATTACCATTTACCATTACTGCATGTTTCTTTTTTTGTCCAATTCGTGATTATTTTGTTGTTTTTCATGCACACCTCTTTATCCCAGAATCTGCTTCTTTTGTTCATGGCTCTTCCCATTGTAAATTTCAGTCTACTATTATAAACATTAAATACTATACTAATTTGATTAGTTATTTTAGAATTTCACGTAAAAAAAAAAAAAAAAAAATTAAAACCACATTGGAGTAAAAATCTCAATATTATATATGTTAATATATATAAATATTTTTACTAGTATTAATTAATATTTTTTATAGGTTTTTCTGCTCGATTCCCATAGATTAAACATTTACTTCCTCTTGGTTCTGGGCTTCTTAACTCAATTGGTAAATAAACATGTTTTCAAAACATATTAAATATTTTCATTTCCTTCCTCGAATTTCATGGTATTTTTCAAATCAAATATTAAGCTTTGAGATTCATTTTATTTTATTTTTTTGTTAAGGCCTAGAAGCTGCTTGTATGTTTCTAGCGTAAATATGAATCTTTAAGATATTAATTAAAAATTATTATAACCTTTACAACTCATTTCTGAACAGTCAGTCACTGGTGGTGTAGCGGTTCTTGGCCTATGATTTCTCTAAGTAGTAAAAAAATGTTTGATTATTCCATCCTTCCGAGGGAATCTAAAATGGTGGTCTCGAGTTTTTAACACTCTAGATCTCTATACAATTAAAGGGATAGGTAAAATGGATGGGCTAAATTTCCGACTCCTACTGTATCATCGTTCGTTTAACCGTATAGATCAACATATAACTCTAAATAAATAAACAAAAAAAAGGTTACTTATATCTCGGGTATCTTTATTTTGAAAATCACTAGCATATTAACTATTTATAAAATATTATTACGTAACCTACTTTTTTGTTTCAAAATAAGCAATAATATTACAATTAATCCAATCTTAAATTGTGGCTGACCACCAATTTTAAATTATTTTTAAATAATTTATTTTTTGAAGAGAAAAGATTTGGCTCCGCCGGGAGTCGAACCCGGGTCTCCTGCGTTACATGCGAGGATGCTAACCGCTACACCACAGAGCTCGGCTCAAGGCAGAGCAAATCAGTGAAGAGGAAGGATTTGCTCTGCCTTGAGCCGAGTTCTGTGGTGTAGCGGTTAGCATCCTCGCATGTAACGCAGGAGACCCGGGTTCGACTCCCGGCGGAGCCAAATCTTTTCTCTTCAAAAAATAAATTATTTAACAATAATATTACAATTTGGATTCATTAAAACCGTTTTACATTATACGAAGGTACTGTGGTTACATTTAACTTTCTAAATAGGACATCTAATAAAAATCATTATTTTGATTTCCAGTTATACTTGAGGCAAACATTTATAGGCACAAGAAGAAAAAAAAAAAAAAAAAGGAAAGATTATTTACGAAGGTATTTTAGGTATGACCTTTGAATGAGATTTATTATATATATTTTAATAAAGTTTATAAAGAATTATAGAGATTTCCATAATAAATTATGTTCCACTTAAGATAGAAAGTGCTGATAATCCTTGGTTAAGAGGTGACGAATAAATAAAAATTTGGAGGTAAATCACTATTATAGGATAATCCAGAGACTTAAATTTAATAAACAATTATAGAGAGAGGGGGATAAAGAATAAAAGTGTTAATCAGAGATTGTTGAGGGGAAGCATTGAGGAGGGTGATGGTGGGGAGGGGGCCAAATGGGAATTTTAGGGAGGGCGGGGATTTCCTTAGGCTCGGACCCTCTGCCACTCTGATTAGGGCTTATATACCTTCCTTCTCTCCTCCCCTTTGCTTTTTCTCTCTCTAGAAGAAATTCCTGTTATTACACAGTCCGAAAATACTATGCCAAAAAAATTATATTTTTGACAAATTATAAAAAAAAAAAAAAATTATTAACAGTGTTACAAAAAATTAATAAGTTCCATTTATCCGAGAAAAAAAAAATCATATGATAAAAGATATTATATAATATTGAGGTGAGCAAGAAAAAAGACCGTTTCAAGAATTTGTAATAGAATTTATTTTTTTCTTGGATAAAATTTCTTGAACGGTCTATAACGTTCTATGTGGTTAGCTGCCATCTGGGAGTTGCCAGCTGTTCGATCCCCTCTGCCGTTACTACTCTATGTGTTTCCTCTCCAAAGAATGTGTCTCCCTCAATATTTGAAATGTTTTCCCTCATAAAAGTTAGCCATTTTCCGGAAAATAGAAAAGTTAGAAAGCTGAACACAACTATGAATGAGGTGGGGTGCGGTAGAAGTTCGATGTTATCCATTTCAGTAAAGTTTTGATTCTTGTGTCGGAAAGTGCGCAGGCTTCGTCATCCGGCACCAAAACCTTCTTCTTGTTCACTAAAGGTGGGATAATTTACCCCTCCACGACTGCAAGCACACGTTGGTTCTGATAAAAATCTTAGAAAAGAAATATATCTTGGCTAAGGTAAATTCTGGATAAAAGACCTATGTCAAACCGATATATCAACTAATTTCCTCCCAAAAGCGGGGATTTTAATTACTGATAGATTTAAACCTACGTACCTTTATGAGCCCTAAAAATCAAAAATATGAAATGGAGGAGAGATACTTTACAGGTAGAAATTTATAGTCCAACAGGTAAATTTACAAGAATCTAGAAAACTTGTTTTGTAATGTTTTTTCAAATGGCCTTATATATAAGAAAATAAAAACAGCAACAAGAAAAGATCTGTAGAAGATCCTATAGTACAAGATGTTAGACTAACGGGAAAAGAGACATTGGAAGACCACAGAAAAGATGGAAATGGTTTTATGGGTTCGGAGCAGGCACCAGCATAATCCCTGTGAGAAATATGATGATGAGGTCCAAAAAAAAAAAAGAATATAAATATATTTACTGAATGATATTTCCAACGATTGAGTTGTGGAAATGAAAAAGGCTGTCAGCGTCAAACGGTAGATTTTGAGTTTAATAAAATAACTAGTATCTACTGTCAAATATGATTCTAAAGAAAAGAAAAAAATTAGGGACTTGTCCAATCATGTGATAAATAAAATATTGCGGTCTTTCTTCTAAAAAAAATCAATATTAGTTTGTCCCATCTCTCTTCGCTAATTCTCTCATTTTTTTTTATAAATATTGTTTTCGACGAGCATCTATACTTTATTTCTAATAATATCTATTTTCAATACTTTATGAAAAGTATCGTCCCTAGATTGTGGCACTTACAGCGTTAGCTACGGTAAAACCGTGAAACATACAGCGTTTCTAATATCATCTCATTGGCCTCTCTACGTCCAAAAATCTTCAAGATAGGCTGATTCCACTACATTCACTTTCATATTACATTTTCTTTTTTTCGATTTTCGGCACTTACGGACTTTTCCATTTACATACCTCAGTGAAATAAAGAACTAGGAAAATACTCGTAGATAACTTTGATAAAGTTATCATTAAAAATACATATCTATTCTTTCGAAAAAAAAATAATTGAGTAAAGGAAACAAGATCGGGTATAATTCCAAAAATATTTACTAAAAGGTAAGTGCCTACTTCAAATATTGGATTTTAATTTTTACCTTGGAGAAAAATAAAAACTCATCCAGCCTTGTTTGTTGCTTTGTGTTTTTCAAAATGAGTTTTTTTTTCTAAATATTTTGTTTTAATAAAAATAAAAATGGACTTTTCCGATTTTGAAAATAGATCTTCAATTCAAATAATTTTACCATTCCATAAAAATGGAAATAGCACGTACACCAAAGGTGACATTAATCAGAAGAATTTTATTCGAAATTCATGCAGATGATGGTACACGGCGGTTTTGGTGTCATTAACCTTTAGCCTTTGACGTTCACCGAAGCAGAGTCTAAAATCTGGCAGATCGATTATAATATGTCTACCCACAACAGCTAGGCAATATTACTAGTTGTGGCTAGACACAATGCGACACGACCCTAAAGGTCATGGAATCCTATTGTAGGTGAATTGAATATAACAGCTGTAGATTATTCAGTTATGATGATGTCAGAAATTTCAAAACATTCAACACTCTTTTTTTCTTCTTCTTTTTTTGTTCGGCCATCGTTGTATAAGTGCGCTTGGGGATTGGCAGCGCGAACACGTAAAGAAGTTTACTACGGTGAAGTAGCGAAGTCCCTATAAACTTTCACACTTAAGCTCAGTGAATGTAGATGGCTTTTTAACAACTGAGTCGACTTTTATCGCTCTTTCATTTTAGTATCGGCTCAATTTCGAAGCTATTATGACAATCATGATTCCGCTTCGAAATTACACTTCATTAGAGAGTACAAAGAGATTTATTTTTCGATTTGGAAGGAATGGGCTGGTTACCTTTGGGTTCAACCTGGCAATATAAACCAGTGACTAATGTTCATAAAACTGCCTCTATAATTGAATCGTTTGAGAAATCCGACATGAACACAAATTCAAATTATTGGAAAAGTGAAAAAAATGATTCTACTTCTGCATTACGAGATTTCCCTAACTTCCATTATTTTCTCCGGCACATATTCCTGCTTAGGTATATAATTTGATAAATATATGTTCAGTCGATAGATCTGAAAAATATATGTTTTTTTTAGACATGTAAGATTTATCCTAATTATGGAAGACAAGCGATTGTTACAAACCATATATTTAGGAAATTACTGTGAAAAAAAAAAAACATTTACATAATACTTTCTAATAAATGAATGTATGAATATGTGAGGTTGAAATGGGCAAGATTTAAATTTATGGTTCTTCATTTAAATCTTCTATTGTTTCATATACAGTGACAGGCTAAGCAAAATATTACACCAAAACGTCTTTACTGTTTTGGTTACAGGAAGATATTTTTCAATTTCCTAGATTTGTAGAATTTCTTCTAACAAAGATAATTTGTAATGGTCAATAAAAGCAGATAGATCAGCTGGGCTTGTAGGGTATCTCTTGAATTTGATGCCAAGACATGAATGGAGTTCAAAACTAAAATAAAACGAAAATTGATATTTTTGGACATGTCGGTTTCTCAAAAGACTGGTTCAATTAACTAAAAACAAATTCAAGGAAGTATTTATAACGATATTTAAATAAAAAACGAAAAATTTAATACAATAAAAAAATGGACTTAGTGTTGTTTACCCCCGGGGTATAGATGTATATACATATACATATATATCAGTATATAGTAAACCATAGTTTTAATCTCTTTTTACAAATGGTGAAAGTATAAACAGAAAGTAAGTACAAATGGTATGAGTGTGCTATTTGACACGGGTGGCAAACACACAAATACGTATTGAACGGATTTCCAAATCGTTGCTAATTACTCCAACTAATTGGTCTCGTCTTATCTATGGTCAAGTTTCCCACTTTATCAGCACAAGGTGGTAATTGCTCCCTAAATTATTGACCAACTTTAGCTTAATGGTGATATCCAATCTTCAGCATTAATTGGGAATAGGAAAAATAAAAAAAAGTAATAAAAAAAGGTAAAGAACGAAGTAAAAACCGTAGAAGTTATTTTGAAATTAAGGACTGAGTAATTAAGTACGATAAAAAAAAAAAATCTTGATTATTTCTTGATAAAACCTTGATTATTTCTTGATTCGAAACATGATAAAAACTGAAATTGAGTAGTCAGAACACCCTAAAAAAAACTTCTTATTTTTTAAATAAATTTTTCTTTAGTTCCGAATCCTGAAACCGGGAGTTGTTAAACCTGAAATGTTTCTGGTTGTAGGTCTCATTTCACCAAAACAATTACAGCCCATTAAAACAAAAAGAAACATTTTTTTCGTTTACTGTTTGTAACTACAGGCCACGAATATCGCACATATAAACTTTTCTGTACATTTTCCTGTGCTCCAACACTCCTTTTACAGTACTAAAAAGATGGTAAACTTTACCCCTTGAAATATGTAGGAAATCCAATCTTTCCTACCTTCTAGTAAATATTTAAACTACAATATATTCGTAAAAAATATTTTTTAAAGAAATCTCTTAAATTTATATTGAAGAGATATATTGAATATTGAGATAAAAACATGGCAGAAAGAATGTTTAATTAATAGCAAGACAAAACGGTATCTCGCCCTATTTAGTTATTACATATTTGTTAGGTGTGATGATCTATTTAAACACAACTAAATTGTACTTAATAAACAATTAAGTACAATTTATTGTTTGTAACTACAGGCTACGAATATCGCACATATGAACTTATCTGTACATTTGTCTGTGCTCCAACACACTTTATACCAACACTTGTTATACAACCAAAGTTTTATAACCCTAAAACATCTAGTGATAATAATCGTTTTAAACAAACGAAGAGAGGCGCTGAATGGTTGAAATTTATTCATATTTATTCAAGTGTGAGAATATTTATGGATCATGAAATTGAGATGAAATACAACACACAAAAAATATAACCCTAATACAATCATCAGATTTTTTTCATTATATCTATCTTAGCAATTTTATCTATGTCCCTAGCAATTCGATGTCCATGGAATTATATTTTAGCAATTATTTTTTATATTAAAACAAATTCATACATTCATACATATTTTGGCGTTATTATATATTGTATATAAAATAAAGTCATTGAATTGTTGGTGTTTATTTACATGTATGTATCTTTATGATAGATTTTTTATTCATAGCCCATGTTATAAACTGTAATATTTTTGTTTGACATACACAGCATGAGATTTTTTTCTTTATATTCCCATATTTATGTTTGCGATTTTACCTATATTCGAAGTCAGTTGGTATTTATTTTATTAAAACAAGGAGTTGTATTCACTCTGATCAGAAAAAATACATTCATGTAATCTATATAAATAAAGATGAAATTCTGTTTATTTGTTTATTTTTTTATTTGTTCTTTATAGAAATCCATACCGTTTGTCCTAAATTCTCCAAGTTTCGCTCAGTGGTTCTTTCAGACCAGGTGCGAACACCTGTCCATATTAAACTTGCATAACTTCAGCCGATCTTCAGCTGATAATCTTTATTGTTATAAAAATCATAATGATCTCGCATTACAATGATTTTTTTACGAAATCGACCGTATCATTAGAAAAATGAAATTCACCGAGTGAAACCGGGATATACGGCTACAATCTATGAATATAAAGATGAAATTCTGTTTGTTCTTTATAGAAATCCATACCGTTTGTCCTAAATTCTCCAAATTTCGCTCAGTGGTTCTTTCAGACCAGGTGCGAACACCTGTCGATATTAAAATTGCATAACTTCAGCCGATCTCTGGGTATATTCTTTCTTGTTGTAAAAATCGTTTTGATCTCGCTTTACATTGGTTTTTACGAGATCGACTGTTTGAGTCGATAAAAGTCTTAGTTTATAGATTTTATAAACTATAGATTTTATTTAAAAAATGAAATTCTCCGGGAGAAACCGGTATATACAGCTAGTTATACATATTTTGATTGTTATTGTCCATTATATATATATACTCTCTTAAATTGTTTGTGTTGATCTTAATGTAGATCTTTCTTCATCGTTTTTCATACATATTCATGTTAAAAAATAAATAAAATTTCGGTTTTACATGCTTCCAATTTTTTGTTAAATACCAGTGCAAGTAAAATATAGTATATAGTTAACTATTCAGCATGAAAATTTAAAATAACATTCACCTGATAATTAAATTAAAAAATAACTTTTTAAGCCAACTAATCATCGGGTGTTTATATGCTAGAAAATTCTACCTTGGCTATTGTAATGCAAAGATGAAAGATGAAAAATAAAAAGACTAAATAGATGAAAAATACTCGTATAAAATCGTGGGTGGCCCGTCTCTACATTGTATCTCTTGTTGTATATGAAAACCTTTGTAACTCATAACATGAGGTTCTGGGACTGTTTCGAAGGACAAAAGAGAAGGCAGATATAGAACTAGCAACAATACTCGCCTGGAGAACAATGACATGGGAATGTTTATTACAGCCTTGGTGACAAGAGCAATCTCACGTTTAATGACCTCAGGCTATCAGTACAGCTACGTCTTTACAGGTCTTAGCATATCTGCAGCTGATGGGTTCAGCTGGTTCAGCGAAGGGAAAGACACGCCTGCACATTCCTTTGGAAGAAGTCATCGCTTCATTGAATGGACACCATGGCTACAACGAAGTGTTCGGCAGGTTGAGCGTTATAATAATAAATAGAATGTTATAATTATACCAATTCATAAAATTATTGATAGTTCCTAAAATTAGCTGCATAGTTACTAAAACTCGACAGATGTAAATAATACTATAAATGGGTGATTCTAAAATTATGGTGATATTTGGCCCTTAATTTTTTAGGATTTTCAAAGTCATGTTTTCTTATGTTTCTGGTTCTTGATGGATTGGTCAAATGCTCCTTAGCAATGATGTTAAGTGTGCACACACTAATATTCATAGTTATAGAGATAATGATTTTCAAAGAAATTAATGTTCTTGGGAGTCACAAAATGTAACATATGACATTATATTAATTTAAATCTTTTATAAAATAATTCTCTAAATTATACAGTCTTCTATCGTCTGAATTATGTCTCGTTCTTATATGGGTACAATGAATAGGATCCAAGTTGTTATTAAAGAAATAACAGTTAACTATTTGACACTTAAAAAGATGTTCCAAAATAGGAACCATAAAAACAACTCATTTAGTTTTTTAGATGAAGCGATTCTCTAGTTCCTTAGCTTTCATTTCTTCTTCAGTCATTCTTTTTTTTCGATGTCATTTTTCTGAAAGGAGCCCTTGTGTTACTTACAGATTTATTCGGCAGTTTAAGGGGGGAAGAGGGATAGTTATGATATGGATACGTAACAGGGGCGGATCCAGCACGAAATGTTTTGGGTGGGTAGTAGCCTCCTGTCTCATAATCATGTGTCTGACAGCACCGTTTTTTAATGAGATTATTACCTTGGATGCGATCATGTATGCAAGAAGGACTGCATTTTAAACAAATGCAGGTTTACGGCATATTAACCAGCTAATTGCATTATTTCTTAAAAATATAAAAAAAAATTTAAAAACCAAAATATTTAGGGAGGGGGGGGGGGTCATGACCCCTGTCACCATAGTAACCAGCTAATTTTAATGAGATTATTACCTTGGATGCGATCATGTATGCAAGAAGGACTGCATTTTAAACAAATGCAGGTTTATGGCATATTAACCAGCTAATTGCATTATTTCTTAAAAATATAAAAAAAAATTTAAAAACCAAAATATTTAGGGGGGGGGGTCATGACCCCTGTCACCATAGTAACCAGCTAATTGCATTATTTGCTTAAAAATATAGAAGAAAAATTAAAAACAAAAATATTTCGGGGGGGGGGTCATGACCCATGTCACCCACCCCCCCTAGATCCGCCCTTGATACTTAAGAGAAACCTAACTTTCTGAACTGACACTGATTAGTAATGAACATAACCGAGTAACTAATTTCATCAAATGTCTCTCCCTGACCAAGATTGTCTCTCCCTAGCTAGAAACGAAATCAGTACTAGGCTAGGGAGAGACAGGCTAGGGAGGGACAAATCGGCTATTTATCATTAATTTTGGCAAAACTCTGACAAATATTTCTTAAAGGAGGTTGTGGCTGTATAGAGATTCGAAGGCTCTATAAAACTATGATAAAAAATATACATATATTGTTTACCATCATCATATTAAAAACGTATAGGGGAGGGACTCACCATAAAAATATTTTTCAGTTTTACACCTTCCTCCACGTCCTGAAAGCAACTGAGGGAACTTAGGGAAAAATGACATGAATGGACGTATAGTCAGGTTTATAGCAAGAGTACCCCGAATGTTCTCAACTCGAAATTTCCTTTTCAGAGGGGATTGGTGGGTGTATGAAAAACTAGCTAGGGAGTGACCTCACAACTGTGTGACAAAGGGAAAAACTGTTGTGGTACTTAGCCTGTACCCTTTGGAATCCTGGCTCAATTTTATTTTGCACCCTGAAAGTATGCTGATAAGATTAGTGCCTGATTTTTTAGAATTATTGTGATGGAAAAGTGTTTAATTATTTTTCAAAGTACATGACCTATACTTTGTGACAGGCTAGGGAGAGACAAAAAGAGCATTGTAATTGATTTTATGGAATGTTATCCTGTATTTAGGCACTTGAAAATGAGATAGCTGTAATCATAACCAATGAGGTAATAATTAGGAAAAAAAAATTGAAAAATCCTTCAGGCGGTTCTCGATATATCACGTTGTGACACAAATACCACCATAATTTTAGAATCACCCAAATGTCAAATTACAGACTTATTTTAAAATATAACCTAAATTTAAGATATTGATTAATATTTTATTGTTGATATGTCATTTTTATAAAATTCGAATGCTAAAGTAACACATCTGAAAATATGTAGTTCGAACATTAATACAAGTAGGTAGGTAGTGATTTTGGTTTTTTAAACTAAAATATTTGCTGTTCTAAACTTAAATAACTGCCTCACGAAGGGTTTATGAAATAAAATGAAAAACTTTATTGTTGTTATTTTCTCTGATGTAGGTTATTTGGAGGTATGATAGTATTACATTGCAGTTTTGATTATTGTTTTCTTGTAAAGATTAGATAAAGATAGACTTTGTAATCTTTGAGTTTTAAGACTGCAATCATTCAGTTTTATTAATGTTTTAATATATAAAATAGAAGAGAAAACATTAGGCTTGGCTGAAAATTGGCGGGAATCCGAGTCCCCGGCGTATCCTAGCATGGCCGGTGTGCTCCAGACAAGTCATTCCTTTCTCTTCACTGATCTCAATCCCCCTATCTTACAATTTTTTTGGTAGACTATTCGTATGTAGTAAAATCTATTGACATTTCGTCTATTTTTAATATAAATATATTAATTTGATTAGTTTCTTGCGCTTAACAACTTTTATTAATATTTATGAATTATTACGACTAAAGGAAAAATTTAAAACAACCGAAAACCATAAAAGAAATACTGAAAGATGAAGAATCTTCAGCCCTAAACTTATTCAAATTCCTAAAGGCAGTTAACTACTATAATACTCGTAGAATATAAAATGGAAAAATTGAAGCCAATGACCCTTATGAATAGAGGCTTTACAATAAATAAATAATTTTTTAACCTTTTTAAATATTTTTATCATCAAGAGAAAAGAATCCGGGTCTCCCACGTAACTACTATGATGTGTTCCATACACCAGAAATAAAGTTGTAGCGGCTTGAATAATCCACATCAGGGGACATTCTTGGCCACTCGCTGGACACTTTTCCAGTCCATGGCAGGTTCATTTCACAATTTTCCCAGCGTTATCTTTAGTTTAATCCTCTTTTGTAATCATTATTTTAGAAAAATTTAAGTTATTTCAGTTAAGGCTTGGAAAAACTACGTCCTAAAGACCCTGAATGTATTTTTATAATATAACAATTTATTTATTTTACTGAAATACATTCTACTAAATAGAAAAAAAGGTCATATTGTTGACAGAACAGATTCACACTCTATTTACAAAAAGTATAAAAAAATATAAGACTTTTAATTTGGTACTGCGGAAAGTTTACATAGGCTATAAATGTTTACGATTTTCCATTAAAAATATAAACTATGTCTGTTACTATAAACGCCAAGAAACCATAAATTCTAAAAAAAAAATCTAATGATAAGCAAAAAAAAATACGATAAAAAGACCACTATTGCAGAAATCAATTTATATTTTCATGTTCAATGTCTTCAGACGGTTGGCAAGAGATTAAATTAAAGAGGCAAATTAAAAAAACATAATAAGGGTCGGAAAGCAATTAATATGTGAAAACTTTTAAACGCCTTATAATTACGTGAATGTAATACGTATATAACAGTTTGAGTGTAAGAGAACTCAATGGTTATATATATATAAACATATATATATATATATATATATATATATATATATATATATATGTATATATATAGTATTGACACCTGATATTATGGGAAGATGCATCGATAGGATTAATAAATAATTTTTAAAACGAATTATTCAAACATACATAGATAACGAAAACATAGGTAATAAAAGATAGTTACAATAGCTGAAGGTATAGAGTGGTACTTGTGGTAATTCACAATGGTTTTAAGTGAGCTAACCCTCAATTTTCCATTTCCACTTACCCCGGTGTACCTTATAATTTTTTTAAATTGCCTCGTGTAATTTTTTTTGTATCATGCTTTTTTATATTTGAAAAATATAAAGGACAAATTGATTTATGTTGTACTTCAAAAGCTCAAACACAACCGTATTCGACGAAATGTGGACTCTGGAGGTTAGCTCACTTTGCCTTTAGACGGATGATATATCATTCATATTAAATATTGTTGTATGAACATTTAATTAAATTAAAATTTGATTTTTCATAAATATATTTATTGTGCAGTTAAAGTAGTAAGAGTGTAATAATGAATGTATAGAATCACTAATTACTAATGTTTCAAAATATAACTATAAAAAATTTATAATAAATATAAAATCACTAATCATTAATGTTTCAAAATATAACTGTATAATAGTAGTGTCAAGTAAAAAAATCTAGGCAGTATTCTTATAAGTCTATAAGCCATATGGGAGCACGTATTTGGGAATATATAATGTTTCCTATAAAACACTTCTGCAGCGTGTCTTGAACGTGTCAAAATGAGACATCTGCTGAAAAATTCACGCTCATGACTGTTAAAGTTTCTACTGTTAAAGATTAGAGCACGAGTAAGGCGAGATAATATATGCATTAAGATGCTGCAATTTTAGGGAAATAGTGTCCCGATCAAGAATTCTGTTTCATCACTAGGCTTCCTGAATACTCCATTCTTGGTAAAGCTGGGAAAACAAAAATATAGGAGCTATATTTCTACGTTTTTGAACTTCCCAAAATAATGACACAATTATACAAAATTCTAAGATTGCAATTAAATTAAAAGATTCCAGCGATCCTCTAAATTTAAAGTTATCGATATGTTTCCATACATTTTTTAATAAATTACTAAAAATATATTTAAGCCTGCTTCTAGATATCGATTAAGATATCGAGATCGATTAAGATCGATTACTAGGTTATTTGGGTCGTTAATTATGAAAATGATATCGATTTTGAGATTCCGCCGTCGGGTACCGATTTATTACCACTTACCCGATATAATTGATCTTGGGGTCGACTTTAGGGTTATCTGAGGTGCTGAATGTGAAAATAATATAGATTTTGAAATTCCGCCGTCAGGTATCGATTTGTTACAACTTACACGATATAATGTATCTTGGGGTCGACTTTGAGGTTTTCTGGGGTGCTGAATATGAAAATGATATCAATTTTGAGATAACTTTCTCTGTTATCGATTTATCACAGCTTACCTAATATTAACGCTATTGGGGTAGCTTTTTGCTTATTGATAGCGCTAACAATAAATGCTATCATTCGATTCCTAAGCGCATACTTTCAATCAATATTATTTGATAATCAGGGTCTTTTAAACATTCTTCATTGTTATCAGGTAAGTTGTCACAAAGCGATTACTGAATACTTCATCTGAAAATTGATACCATTTTCGTATTTTGCACTTTCTTTAAGCTGAAAGACTACCCTTATATCGAATGTGTCAAGTAGGTTCTTAGAAATCGATACCTGACGGCGGAATCTCAAAATCGATATAATTTTCATATTCAAAACCTTAGATAACCCTAAAGTTTACCCCAAGATCAATTATATCGCGTAAGTTGTAATAAATCGATACCTGACGGCGGAATCTCAAAATCGATATCATTTTCATAATTAGCGACCCAAATAATCTAGTAATCGATCTTAATCGATATCAGGTAATTTATTATGTGCTGGTGTGATTTCCGTAAAAAGGGTTAACCCTATAATGTATACCTAATATGGAGAAATCCGAAAAGAAATATAATAATTTATTCGGAAATAATGAATTTCTTAGAAGTTCACATCTCAATTTGTGAATTTTTCCATATTCACATCTTTATTTGTAAATACGGCCGAATTCACAGACTTAGATATAAATATTCACATTTTTTGTGAATATTCACAATTTTTCCTGCTAATTTATTTTTAATTAAAGAAAAATTTCTATAAATGAGTAAATTCGTATTCATACATGTGAATACGAATAAATTCGTATTCACACTTGTAAATACGAATTTATTTGTATTCGTATTCACAAATATTGTGATATAAATAAATTCATATTCATATTCACATTATTCGTATTTATAAATATAAATAGTAACTCTGGAGTAAACTAATAGCCGCGTAAGGGTGCCGCTGGGTACTGCTTTACCCCAAGCCTACCATGCCCTTTTATTTACTTATTTTATTATTATATTATTTTTGTTTCTTGTTTATGCCAGCTCATCTGCTGATTGTTGATAATTGTGATTAACAGGTGCGGATTTAAAAATAAAAGTGAAAAAAATAGCCTGCTACCGTGGTAGATTTGCAACTTCCGCCTCCGATATTTAAAACCCGTTTTCCCGTGAGAATATACATTTGTACCCAATTATAATTGGCACCATAAATATTCTGAATAATAAAAGCTTCCCTTACTTCTTTTTTACTATTTAAGTAACTTATATTTAAATTCTAATAAATTGTGTCTAAATAAAAAGAAACATTCAAGTATGTTAACTTCAGGCATAATTGCAAACCAAATTCTCAATATAATTTTTATTTTAAATTAATAGATCATTTAATTTACTGATCGGCTGAGAAGAAAAACTTTTGATTTAAGCATGATCACTGATTATTTTCATCAATAAGATCAGCTTTTAAAACTTTAAATATTATGGATACGATGAGAGTTCTCAGTTGTATCGTGTTAAAGGTGAGTGACAGTGAAAAATAGAGAAGGGCGTAATAGGGTTTCTTTACCGAGCCCCAAACTGATTTTTTCGGCTAAGGGTTGTTTGGGGACAAATAAATCTTCGGCTCGGTAAACTTAATCTCGCGTGTGAGGATTTATAGCAAGGCTTATATTTGAATAATATTTGGATCAGATTACAAAAAAAATTAAATACAACAATAATAAATTTTATTCTACCTTACTAAAAGGAATTAAATGATCAGTAAGCAATTGGTTATTTGGCTTTATAATCAAGATATTATATATCTATTAATACATTGAGAGTAAAAATGGCATTATTTATTACTAACGTATTAATTTATAAGATATCAATATTTTTGATTATTGATATATTGATGGTGGAAAAGAATAGTGACAAAATTCGACATTGTCATCACCAAAATTTATGATAAGTAAATTTAAAATTTTCATAGTCACAATATTTAGTTAGAGATAAAAGTCTGTAAAACCTTGATAATAATAATGTGTAATGATGAATATCTTAAATCACTGAATATGTTGTTTAGGGGTGAAAAACTGCAGCGGTCATCTATGCCCAAACTGACTATGTAAAAACTATGTTATTAATATAACTCCGTAATAGTAGTGTGATATTTTTTTAGTAAAATATCCTTGCCCTGTCCAAATAAAATAATCTTTATAATACTTTTACAACCCTTAACTTATAAAACAGCAAGAGTAATATGTAGAATACTTTTTAATAATAATTGTGTCAAACAATTAAGGTCTAATCGAATTAATAAATATATAAAAACTATGTTTTAAATACAGCTATGAAAAATAAAAATGATATTATTATAAATACAATTGAAAAATTTCCTTTACGATGCAAATAAAAAAAAATCTATGCAGTATTCTCACAAATTTGTGACTACAGTGTACTCCCTGCTCATCCTAACCCTCTTGTCACCAACCTTACTTCCTCATATCACAGGCAATCCTCCGAGGTGTCAGAAAAGAAGATGGCCTAGAGATCTAAAACAATATTAGAGTACTACCAGTGGGTAGTTTCTCCACACGTCTTTTCATGTCAATTATATATATTTACAAATTTACGTTGCATACAAATTTACTTATTGTATTGCATATATAGTCGTAAATTTCAATAAATAAATTATAAAAAAAAGTAAAATTTTCTCATAAGCATTATGGATGCTTGTATTTCCGGAATAAATAATTTTTCATATTAACTCATCAGCAGGCGTAACCTTCTACCAAGCGTAAAGATGAGAAATGTAATGAAATATACAACCTCTAGCTCAAAAGCTCTTGGCTGTTAAACTTTCTGCTGTTATAGATTAGTGCACGAGTAAGGCAAGATAGATAAATGTCTTTTATCATTGAGTATTGCAATAGTAAGAGCAGTGAATAGCATTGCTAATACAATTATGACACTTTCTTTGATTAAAATTTACAATATTACAGTTACATTGGCGCATATATCGAAATGAATATATTAAGTTGTGTCACTAATTTTACCGATCGGTGATCTATATCATTATATTATTTAATGCTAATGTATTTATTCTTTTAATAATTATACGTATTATCTATTAATAAATTAATACTTAATGGATTTTATTAAATAAAAGATAAATTTTAAACTAACTTTAAACACTTATTAAGCTGCCGAATATTTTGTTTATGCGCATTTCATAACTGCTTACCGTCTTCAATTGATCGAGGTGGCGGGTATGGGAAACAAATAACGAATTCGTTTAGTTAATAGCTTAAGCGTTAGTAATAAAATAGAGAGACGTGCGAAACTAAAAAAAGCAATGAAAAAACATGCTGAAATTTACTTTGATCGCTTTGTTATGATTAAAAACTATCAAATCTCAGTATCTTTGGTCAGGATGGTAGCAAAATAATTGTAATATTAAGGAATATCCAATAATTTTCAAACATCTGAGTTATAATTCACATAAAGACATTTCTTGTTATGCTTATCCCTCGAAAGCGTTACCTTCTTATTAAGCATTACCCACGAAGTATTGTCAAGTTCTATACTATCCGCGTTACTTTACTTAATTCGTAAATCTTGAACTGGCTAGATGCCTTCTCCATTTTCCTCTCTACTTTGACGAAGGAAGCGTGAAACGGCCAACTTTCCGATGAATTCAAAACAAGTCCAAGATGTCCCTAGTCGCACTAATATCCCTAGTTTTAGACCGAATTAGATAGAGTAGCTTTCTCCTTCTTTCCGGCGACAGTTTTCCATTCATTTTCATTTCTATTATAAAAGTAGCACAGAAAATTCATCTAACATTCAATCACACTTTTTCTATATCTACACCGATTCCATCTTACTTTACCGAGAGAGAGAGCTCTTATCGGAGGCCAATACAAAAATTTTCTGGGGGTCAATGCACTCTCGCAGCTAGTCAACTTCGGTTTTTTTAACTTTGCTAAAAACGCTTTAGTCAACTTGGCCATTTCGTATTTATATCGTAATTTAATGTATGACCTAAAAAATGTTATTATCATTTTTTTTTACTTTCACTTACCTATATATGAAATATATAGTAAGTGGAAGTATTGCGATCGTGAAAAATTTCGACTTCCGGTTTTCAACGGAAATACACGTTTTGGGGTCCCCTGAGTCGAAATAACCAAGTCCCGCGAAATGGTCTGTGTGTGTGTGTGTGAGAACAGACTAGCTCAAAAACTATAAACCGTGCGAACCTGAAATTGGGTATTTAATGTAGATATATGCCCGCAATGTGACAGCAAAAATTTCATCAAAATTGATCAACCGCAGGGGGGGACTTTATTTCATAACTTCTTTTTCAATTTTTACCCTTTTTTCGATTATCTCAAAAACGGCTTTAACGATTTTGATCAAACTGGGTATTTGATGTATGTATATGCCAAAGATCTAATAGCCAACATTTCATCAAAATTGATCAACCGGAGGGGGGACTTTACTTAATAAATTTTGTATCATTTTCACGTGTTTTTTTTATTTACTCAAAATCGGCTTTAACGATTTTGATCAAACTTGGTATTTTATGTATGTATATGCCAAAGATGTGATAGCTAACATTTCATCAAAATTGATCAACCGGAGGGGGGGACTTTTCATAACTTCTTTTTCAATTTTTACCCTTTTTTCGATTATCTCAAAAACGGCTTTAACAATTTTGATCAAACTGGGTATTTGATGTATGTATATGCCATATATGTGATAGCCAACATTTCATCAAAATTGGTTAAACTGAGGGGGCACTTTATTTCATAACTTTTTTTGCAATTTTTACCTTTTTTTCGATTATCTCAAAAAAGGCTTTAATGATTTTCATCAAATTCGTCATGTTTAATGAAAATTAGGTGTTCTTTAATATCAGGTAAGCTTTATCATTATAAGAAAGTTCTGTGGGGGCTTAAATGGGGTAGGGGCCTTTTTTGTTGGTTTGTTTTTGTTCCCTATGAAGTATCTTTGTTTTTGTTTATATGGAGAAATTAGCTGTCTCTCATTACGCCTAAAAATAAGAAATGGCTAAATATAAGATATGATAAAAAACCAAGTAAACATATAGAGTAGAAAAAAAGAAAAATATTCCGGCAACTCATAAAACACGTTGAGCCCACGCATGCGTTGTACGCCTTTAATGACAGATCATTGTTCATAATTAAAGCCGTTCTGTTCATTTAATGGAAATTATTAGTTCCATGGTAACTAAATGAAATTTTCAACAAATATATAGATAATTATAAAAACAGTCGACTTGGAGTATTATGCTTGCATTGCCGAATTATCCCAAGTAAAAACTTTTATTTAATAATAAAAGAAATTAGTGTTTCTTATAGAGCAAATGAAAACAAAAATAAGAAATGAATGTGGAAAAATGTGTAACTGAGTGAGAAGTGGCATTAACACAACGCATTAATTTCTAATCTAAGTTGGTAAGTGAAAGTTGTGTGTTGCGCGCACGCACCAGATATTTTCAATACTCGATCAAGCTCTGCGTGCCGATGGATAAGGGACGTTACTCAGTAGATAGAGCAACCTGTTTTAATCAAGAGATTCGTTCATCCCGTGGGTCTGCCAGGACCCTTGTAGGAACCATCGGGGCTCTCACGCTGGTAAAATATTATCGCCATAAAGGAGTTGACCCTAATTGGAGGGAAGTTGTGTGAGAATTGGCAAAAATCCTGGTTTCCGAGTTTATGGAAATATAGAGTGATGAACAATGTCGGACCCAGATGTCGAAGCAACTTCCTTTACGGGAATCGATCTCGAGACAAGAATGCAAATGAGCTGGCTGCTTTAACAGAGTTGAGGAGGTATCCAAGGACCGCCCGTTTAAAAGGAAGGAGACATTGACCCGATGTGTAGGCGGCTGCCCTGTGTGTCATGGCGGGGTGCTCAACCTCCGCAGTTCGGGAACGGAAGACTGAAAGAGGAAAAAGGGAAACTGGTTGGGTAGGACCCTTGGGCTACAGCTGCGAATTAGACGAGCTTTGCGTGGCATCCTACGAACTTCATTAAGAGAATATTTCTGAAAGATTCTCAGCCAAAGCCCAAAGTCTCCCGAAAAGAAAAAGATAAATACAGGTTCAGCCCGGAATACAAATTATGATCCTATTTTATATCATATGATATTGCTACATTTTTGGATATCTAATTTCAAGGTGGGTGGGGATACCAGAAAAAATCTAAAATATATCAATCTAGACTTTTAAAATATGTCTTTATTTTTTTCTGAATAGATCTGTTAAGTATATATAGTATGTTTAATAAGAATAAAAGGGATATCACATGTACCCCTTACTATTGTTTTTATGTAAACTAATTTTTTTATCATTTTTCACTAATTATTATATAATTTTATTAGAAGAGAAAATATTAGTCACGGCCAGGAATCGATCCCAGGTCTTTTGAAATGTCCGCTCTAACGATTGAGCTAACCGTAAGACTAATCCTAGCCTTGCCAAACTTTTATCTTCAACGATTCCACCCGGGAGGTCTCCCACATTCTTATTTTATTATTGAGGAATGTATAAGGTCAAGCCTCCTCTTAATAACTTTATATATGTAGTTTCATAATTTAAAAAAATAAAACATTTGAACAATACATATTGTAATACTAATGTGGGTTTAAATAGTTTTCATTTACGAAGAAAATATAATTTACAACGCCAAACCAACCATAAAAGCTCAATTTATTAACAACGTTATAAAAAGTAACTACTTGTGACACAAAAGTAACCTATGCTTCGATGTTCAGAGCAAGACTAAGACTCAAGTCCATTGCATCCTATTTTTTTAATCCAAAACCGAATATTCCAGAAGGGCATAAAACATTCTCGTAACATCTAGAACATGAACTATTACAGTTATGTAATTAAGTCTAGACCTCTTTTCAATGTAACGGACAAAATCACACGTTTTTGTTCCAATTTACAATATAATTAAATACATTTATGTACTTAGTAGAACTTATCAATTAAATTGTAACTATGCTGAATGTAGGAAAACGAGATAGCAATGACTAACAAAGGACTGTTTGTAATCAACTCAGACATTACTTAACAATATAATTACATAGGTTGATTAGCATTCTCCTACCGTTGTAAAAGCTTCCCGTTCCTTCCTATGGCAAATTTGCGATTATTCTGCTCCGTAAATTACAAATGGAAGTAGGCCGCAGGAGAAATAAATATGACTGAATGATATTCTTGTAGATATTATCTCCTGAATTGTAAGACGGATAAGCACGATTAATATTTAATGAAGCCCTTCCTATCCAATCATATCACGCCTGAACACTTCTACCATTTGTATTTACTTATTTTAATGATTTATTTCCTATTAAAAAATATTTAAATGGTTTGGTCTCAATGCTTCTGTCAACTCATATAATAGAGATTCAATGTTTGGGAAAGAAACCTTACTAATTAAGGAAAACTGCCGGCCGTCGTAGTCTAGAATTCGTTTTTTTTTTCAGTAGCAATTTTCGGGAGTACTACGACAGAGAAATAAGGGGGTCGATTTTTTCCCTAAGCTATGAAGCTTGGCGCAAATCTGATGCCATTTGAGGCATTATTTCTTTGGAAACAAACCAAGTCTTAGATTGGAATACGCTATAGATGAAAGCATGCGTTGTTCAGAAGTACTACCAGCAACCAGTGATCCTGTGACTCCATATATTATTAAAAAATATTGATGCTTTCCTTTCCATTTTCATATTTCATTTGATATTTTAAATTTATAACATTCTAAAGTAAATTTTCTGTTAATTCCAATCATCTGACCTTTCGGACTGTAACCTGTATCAGAAGCACAGGTTTTTTAAATTCACTTTGTAACTGACAACAAAGCATATTTCTTTTAGCACCTGTAAACAGCTATGTTAAAAAATACAAAACCATAACGGAAATGAAGTGACATAAAAGAGAGCACGACATCAAAGGAAATAACAAGATGTAATTTTTCAGCAACATTTGGAAAAAGATTGCGTGTGAGTTCGCTCCACAAGACATTTGTTTTGGTAAAACAAAAAAGTAATAATTATAGACATGTCACATTGTATAATATACTAGGGATTATTATTTAAAAATGAGGATAGTAAAATTTCATCCAAGGAATAAAGTTCAAACAACTCAATGATCATATGATGCAATTTCAATTTCGCATGATGTAATTTCAACAGCCGCACCTTAACTGATGCAATAGATGAGTAAAGTGGTTCGCAGTACACGGGATTTTGCATATGAAAGTTCGCTGTGCCTTTCAATTATTTTAAATTAATATTTGATTGGATTTGTATGCTTATTCAGTTCTGGATGTTCATTAAAACAGAAAAAAAAAACCTATTTGCAGTATTAAACAATAGAACTTTTTCAGGGTAATCCTGACTGTTTCGTTTTGTAGACCTTTTACTATGTTCTTTGGTTAGGATGGACCACAACTAAGCTACTATTGATTTTTTTTTTTTTTTTTTTTATCAGTCGTAAAAAATTTCAATTTTTCACTACAGTGAAGTGAAAATAATTTTATGTTTTAAAGAAACCCCGTTGTATTATTATTGTGTCAATCATTTGTCCACTTGGAATTAAAGTTACGAACTTCTTAAATAAGATTGATATCATGGACCCATATTTACATTTCCCAGACCCACAATATTTCTTTCGTTGACATATATCGCTTTCAAGGTATTACTGGCCTTTGCGCGCTTAGGGTATCAATAGGTATAAAAAAAACTTGTTACAAAAATATTATTCCAATAGATTATGCTTTTAGAAAACTACAGATATGGTATATTTTAAGTTAGATAAGGTTTTAAGGATATATTTTAAGGTTCAAATAAATCTCATGTAAATCGAAAATTTCCTGAAAAGAAAAAAAATGCTTTGACTAGAACATGGCAGATCACATCTGCATGCAACATTAAATAAATAACTCTTCCTCTTTTAAAAGGGTCCGCATCGGATAAGGAAAACTCACGGGTAATTTTTTTTTAAATTTATCTTGACTCTTATGTAAAATTAAGTAAAAAAAAAATTATTGTCAGTATCATAATCTTTAGAGCACATGTCATTATATCATTGACATTATTATATCCTTATCATTCAATGTCATTATTGAAAAAGAAAAACAAATAGTTGGTTTTGGTCGAGTTTGGTGCCCGGGATTGCCGGACAAACTCCCTACATTTCCATTCTCCAAATTCCTCCAACATACTTTCTTGTACCTACCTTTTAGGCCGAATATTAAAAGTTAATCATAAAAATGCCTATTCATCAGTCTGTTGGTATTCCTCAAGGTAGCATCCTCGGTCCCACCCTCTACATACTTTATACGGGTGGCATCCTTACCCATCCCAACACTGTTATCACCAGGTACGTCTATGACATATGTATGCTATCTATTAATAATTATCCAACGATTGCATCCCAAACTTTCTAATCTCACCTCACAATTCTTGAAGAATGGTGTCGAAACTAGAGAATTAAAATCAATCCTGACAAATCCCATCAAATTACCTTTACTCTTTGTCGTAAACTTGTGACCTTCTTTTCTACTGTATCCTTCAATAATACTCCACTTGTCCCTGTCGAATCGATCCATTACTTAGGACTCCACCAAGACAAACGTCTCACCTGGGATCCTCACACAAGACTGAAACGACAAGAAACTGTTCGGCGCTACCGACCACTGCAGCACTTACTAGACAAACGCCCAAAACTCCCGATCTATAATAAAAGGCTAATTTATATGATAGTAATACGACCGATTTGGACGTAAGGGGTTGAGCTAAGGGGCATCAACAAACCATCCAATTCTTCTCGAATCCACTCCTTACAATAAAAAATCCTTCACTAAATTGTTAACGCTCCTTATTCCGATACCAATAAAATCCTCTACAATGACCTTAACGTTCCATAAGTCGCCAATTTAGACTGATACAAGTACCAGACATTTTATAATAAGCTCCCGAACATTTCGAACCCACCTGATCCTAATCTTGATTCCTCCTCTAATCCTGATAGTCCTCCTAGGTTTATGAAAACAATATGGCCTCGTGACCTAAGCTAGAATGCTACCAATGGGTAGTTTCTCAT
This sequence comes from Aelia acuminata, assembly GCA_911387785.2. Classification (NCBI taxonomy): domain Eukaryota; kingdom Metazoa; phylum Arthropoda; class Insecta; order Hemiptera; family Pentatomidae; genus Aelia; species Aelia acuminata. The sequence continues at coordinate 70,883,037 of OU426983.1, read as the reverse complement.
GCCTAGTCATGGCATTATTTTCACTTATTTCTTAGCTAACACATTTACTGGATGTATTTTAATGAACAATTGTAAGCTCCAATAAAAAATAAAAATAAATCAAATGATTGTTTAAGGTCCTAAATAAGCAAACATTGATACATTAAGATGAACATTAATAAAATTTTAAAGAAAATGACAATGATATTTAATACATTATTTAATAATTTAATATATTATACAAAAAAAGATATGAAGCAAAATGGTGCTAAGCACTAAAAGCTTAACTATATAATGATATAAAAAAAGATAAAGGACAGTTTTAAAAAAGGGTAATCCTTATTCATTAAGAAAATAACAGTCTTCCCATCATATCAAATATATGAAGCTTAAACTGGCAAGAAAATTAAAAGGTAAAATGTGGCGAAAAACGAAAATAAATTTAAGAAAAAATAATTCATCAATCGGTGCAACAATATAGTAAATAATAAATTTCAGGATTATTGATTTTCCAGATTTCGGCCTTACAACTCTCATTTATAAATTCTTATTTATTGAATAAAATGAACTATATATATACTGAAATTCGATAAATAATATTTTAAAAACGAGAGTAGTGAAGAAACACTGTAAATAAAACATCTGGTAGAGTATAATTGAAGCCCTATGTAAAAAAAAAAAAAAGGGTCAAGCTAAGTTTTGACTAATTTGCATCAATTCACCTTTCGTAGCCCCCTCTCCGAAGTAAAATATACAAACAGGATATAAATTCGTATTATAAAACAAATATTCTTCACTTAAACCAAAAATAAATAATTCCCTCCAAATTCTGCCATACGAGTGACCTAATGCCCCACTGAAGACTAGGCATGAAGTCTGATATTTGAGGTTGATTTACAACGGAATTTAAATGAAAAAAAAAACACGGTGAATAAATTGCTTTATTACATTAGTCAAGTATTGCACGAAGGAACTAGTAAAGTACGCACTGCTTTGTATGCGAAGCGTTATTTGTTTAGCAGTCAAAGGCAGCTAACACACTTTCTATCAACGTCACCTGGTTAGACCTTACGTATTATTAAATGCTTCCTTCTCTCTTCAAGTCCGTCTTCACGGCTGTGGCTTTCACTACTCTTATTGTTTATTCAGGCTTCGTTCCGAGCCCTGATTCAATATTGCAATATTATTCGCTCCAATTCTACATAAGGGAGGACAATTTACATCTTTATCAAATATTCAAAAGAGTCGTGCATAAGGAAATCATCATCGCTTTTGAAAGCTTTCGCTTTGAGCACGGTGAAAGTTCTTTAAAGCCCCGGAGGGTCTCGGGGACACTTAGGAGTTTTCTCATGTCGTATTCACTTGTTCAGCAGAATTCGAGCATAAGTGGGAACTTTGTTAAGCTAACAAGGAATCATGGTGAGTAAGGAAGTAGTGGTTTCAAATCATTCATATAATATAAGGTCTATCGGTAGACCTTATATATATAGACTTAGATTATTTCAAATGATACCCTTTAGGGCATAATGAACTTTCTAACATTTTAATCTTACATTCAAGACAAATACCAAACATTTCCATCTTCAATACGATATCACTCTTGGCTTTGCTTTCTTAGTCGATTAGCCTCCACGTAGATTGAAACGGTACTGTATTAGAAACATTCTTTAATATGAGGACAATAATATTAATTAAAAAATGAATTGGTATCCGAAACATATGTTGGGGTGGCTTATTTCGACGAAGTGCCAGGCGAAATTTTGAGTGAAAATGAGTCAAGCGAACCACGTCTTTTAGAGTTTCATATTAGATACAACCACGCAAACGATTTAAGCTAAATGTCAACTAGGTAATAGATTATTAACAACAGGCAAATGAGTTTTTATTTGTGTATATCCTGTATAGAAACTATCAAACTTTTGCATTTTTTTTTTCCTCGCTTATTGTACCTAAGATTACTTTGGCATGAAGGAATGCACTGTCGCTATTTCTGTTTTTATTTGATTTTAGTCTTATATTATTCACATTTATATACCTAAATTATCAATTTGACATTATATCTGTAAATATTTAATATCACATACGGCCACACCGGCTAGATTCCTTTATTATGTATAATTAATTTATTCTAAAGAGACAACGGTCCTAGGATAATAAAATTATTTTTCATTTCAAGAAGTAAGTACCTTTAAAGTAACGTTTCTGAATAGTTAAGTATGCATAATTGTGAGTAGTTGGTAATTAAATTTTATTTGGTAATGAATAACCTTTATATTTTATTGGTGAACCTTAGACTTTTTATTTTTCCTAAAGTTAGGTAACATGTACTTAGCACTAAGCCATCACAAGACTTAAAGCATCAAAAAGCTATTATTACTAGCATATTACTCCAAGATATCTAAATAAACAGTAATTGTAAAGAAATTTTACAAAAGCACAGCTATAAAAAATTAATGTTGAAAACACAGATAAAAACCAAACCATTCAATATTGTTATTTTTTCTTTACTTATCTTATTATTTTCTTAGTCTATGAAAAAAGAGTTTCATTGTACAAGTGGGCAGGTTTTGATCAAAACAGTTTATTACATGTAACAAATCGATCGCTAAAGTCAAGTTATAAATAAAAATGTTAAAAATAAAAATGGTTTCAGTTTCTAGAGTAAAGTTTTCGCTATCAATTAACTGGATAATTATTTTTTATTTACATTAATATTATTTTTTAAAGTGAGAAGAACGACATGAGTACCTTTTATATAAATTAATTTTAGCTCTACACACTCGATATCAGGCACATTGTGTGAAGTAGGTAGTGATCGCTGTTAATGTATCATGGTGCAATTAATAACGATAATGCTCCATCAAGAAATTGCAACCTGTCTGAACCCCGAGAGATTGAATGTAATCATGTTTATATTTGATTAGAGAATGTTAGCTGGGGAGGGAAACCACTGTTATTTTGGGGATGAGGGTGATTAATTAACGTGGCCGATAGAAGATCAAAAAATTAGCATGAAAATTTCATAGCATGTCGATTTAAAAAAAAAAAAGTCATAACTTTTCTTAAGTTTACTTTTATTTTCAATTTATTAATTCAGTAATAAAATTGAGATTGAAATTCGAGAAGGGGATCTCTTTTTGAAAAGTAGTTTAAAATTTGTCAGAAAAGAAAGAATACTACATTTTTAGTTTTACCTTGAATAAACGCATTTCGAAATTCCAGAAGTGGTATTTTTTTTGTTTGTTGTCTGTTAATCAAACCATCTTCAAATGTTAAATGGCACAACGCCACTTCTAAAGGCAAAGAAATAGTGATAAAATTAATAATTTTGTTAGTAAAAAAGGATAGGCACATACAATTTGTAAACTTGTTTTTATTAAAACTAAGCTAAATCCATAAACCCAGGGAGCCTATTGTAGTTTTCATAATTTAAATATTTAATTATAGAAGAAATTATTGAATTATTGTTCTTTAAATGTTAATAAAGATGCTCTAAACAATTTTAATATCCAATCATGGCTTATACATTATAATACCTAATTTATAAATATTACTTATTACAAAGCAGGTCTCGATAATGATTAAAGATAAATAAAGCAATGAACTCACTCTCTCCTTCTTGTGGACATGGTAGATCCTCCGCTTGGCAAACATGCTGCCAGGCCTCCTCAGGAAGTTGCTGCTCTTCTTGGAGCATGGTGGCTGAGAATCATCACCAGAAGAGGCGACCCAGAGGGACAGCTTGATATCCAGGGCGTCTGCTAGGGGGTAAAGAGGTGACCGAGTTAGGTTAACGAAACCGTTTTAAGTATCCAACACCTCTTTGGTTTATGAGTAAGTAATCTGTCTTCTCTATGGGGCCAAAACATCCTTTTCATATCGCTTCAGAAATGAATAATTTAAATAAATATTTTGCTTTTGATTAAAAAAAAATATATATATGGGACTAACCCGAAAGAACCACAATTTAGGACAAGTGAAATTGCAAATGACCAACATTATTTCCAAATCAAGTACAAATAAGCTTTAAAAAAACATCGTATTTCTAAAGCGAAATTCAATCAAGATCTCACTGTTTTTAAGCATAGATTACCCGATTTAAACATTTGAAGAACTAACCTTAAAGAAATTAATTCGGCAAACATGTTCCTGAACCCTGAAATCTCAGTTGGGCTTCATCCATATAGGAACAGAACGAACTGCAACTGTTCTTGTCACGATCTTAATTTCAGAAACTTAGCAGGATTGTCTGGTATAGTTTATTAGAACTAGGGGCTGTGGTTGGCTAAGAAGTTTCAAGTTAAAAATTTAGAAAAATGCCGGGTCACATAAAAATATACACACATGCATTTCCAAAAAGGAATAATGAATGTTTTTAGGTTATTTTTATTTGTGACAGGAAGTAGCTTTGATGATTTTACGAAGGACTTCGGATTCCAAGGATTTGCTGGTTTTATGAATAGGGTATCTATTCCTTGTTTCAAAATGGACTACATAAGATTATTGCATATGAGATTTGCAGCATTATTTTGGAAGTTTACATTGTTTTTCAAGAGCATTTTGTAGTAATAGGAATCTACTATCTGCTTCTTGTTGTTATGATTTTGTCAATCTTAACTTTCCATTCAAATAAGAAGAATATTTTATTAATCAATAATGAGTTGAGTTGGCATACGTTGATGAATGGGCAACGCATGATTGGAAACCCGAAGATAGCAAGTTCGAAGATAGCAAGAAACCCCTAACCAGGGGAGATTTTATAATACTCGGTATTAATCCTCCCTCCTCTGACCCGGGAAACCCCATCCATGTAGCTTAAAAGGCGAGGAAAAATTTCAATCTTAATTCTTAACTTCCAACAGGAGATTATTGATTTTTTTTAATAAACAATTATTACTTATTCATTTTTCCCTTCAAGGCTGCACTTTAATAATATTAAAATGAGTATATATTATATACTCATTATTTTTAAACGGAAATAGGATTTTTTTTTTACTCTTTTAATAAAAGGCTTAAAACCTCATTTGTGGGGGCGGAGAAATAACGACCTATACCATTACTGAGCCTATAAAGCGGTCATTAGGGAAGAAGATTTTTAAAAAATAAATTTAAAAAATGATTTACAGTAATGCGTTTGATAATAAATATATAAATTTGTTAGAAAAATATTATATTTCATTGCTGAAAGTGTCCTGGCAACCATCAAGTGGATACGGGGTTATCTTAAGGGTACTTTAGGTAACACGATCTATTGTCTACCACTATAAACAAATAATTAAGAATTTTTTAAATATTTATTTTATTCATTTAGTATCATAGCTGAGACTTCTCAATATACCTACTAAATTATCAATTGCAGTTTAACACAAAAAATCAAGAAATGAAGATCAGTTTTTCATAATTACTGCATGCACTATTATCAAGGAAAATAGATGGAACGGAGAATTACACCGGATTGAAAAGCTAGGTCAACAAGAAATCCATTGAAGCGAACAAGATTTAATGAAGGGGCAAAAAAAAAAAATAAAGGGGTATAAAAATCTTTGATTTCTGAACCAGGCAAGAGTGATCAGGTTCTGGGTTTGGTTTGAATTGGATCCAATCAAAATAAAACCACCGCTAATTAAAAATATAAAAAAAAAAAATATTTTTTGTTTTATCAGTCGATATTAGGTACATTAACACTACTTGAGTACAATAAAGGTAAGCATTAATAATTGGGCAAAACATCTTGGCAATATGAAGCTTTTTTTTATGTAATGTATCTACACATCATCAGAACTCTCAGTCTAATATCAGAAAAACTTCAATATTATTTCGTTGTATTTTAAAATTCCACATTGTTGGCTAATTAAGGCTATTTTTTTCAATTACCGTGTCTACAGTAAAAGGATAAAGGAACCGGTAATACCGAATTTTTCAATATAAGAATATATAAAAAATGTTTAATATTTATCTATAATGCATACTAAAATATAAATAATAATAGCTTGTTACATTAGAGGTATATTAAAAGTGAATAATACCGTGGGAGTTGGCTACTGGAAGGAGGTCTTGAAGAAATAACTACACTTGAAAAGGAACTCTTAAGGATACTTTTTCACCTGCAACTGACAAGATACATTGTGAAGCGGTAATGACCGCCTGGCGTGGAGGAAAGCAGACAGCTGTTAGGAGTAACGCTTAGGTTTATATTTCCTCTTTTAACGCTAGCACTTTCAGCAAAATAAGAGGACAAATATTTAAAAAATAAAAAGGAATTCATTGTTAATTCTTCATTAAAATACTATTGAAATTTATATCTTGAATCAAGGATTAGAGAACTTTTCAAAATGTCAAATGATACGAGAGATAAAATTTCATTAAGAAAATTCCCGAAAAGGTCGAACCTTCGGAAACTAGTTATTAAAGCCGTAGGCGTTGAAAAGAAAAGAAATAGCTTCTGTGGGTAGCGGCCTGTTCAAAATTTATTAGAATCGACTCGCATGAATATCGACTCGCAATGAATAAGATACTTTATGTTAAATAGGGACAGTTTTTTAATTTGATTAAAACCTAATAGGTACGATTGATCCATTGATATTCATTCTATCAGGAATTCACATTGAAATATCAAATCGAATAGATGTTCTAAAATGTTTTAAATAAAAGGATTCTAAATAATAATAAATAAAAAATAAATAAATTAAAAAATATTGAACATTTTCAGAAAGGAAAATATAATAGAATTTTTATTTTTTAGTGGTTATATTAACCAAAAGCTCATCAGATCAGGGGGAGAATACTTTCAAAATATTTTGAAAATATAAATGGACAAGTCCCGAAATGATATTCCATCACTAAGTCATATTTTTACCATTCTGAGTAAATTGTAGATAAAGTTTGAAAAAGGGGTCATCAGTGGTGTAGTGGTTAGCCTAGAAACTTACGATACTAAAGGTCGCGGGTTTTTTAATGAGAGTAAAAAATCCTTGTCTATGCCGTCCCTCGAATAGGACGTAAAATGGAGGTACCGAGCCTGTACGTTGTCGGGTACTCGTTAAAGATCCGTATCCTAATTATACCTGCATAGGCAACATTTAGGGCTCCCGCTGTAGCATCGTCCGATTAGCCTTTGTGGCATAAAGTGACGTTAAATAAACAAACAAAATTTGAAAAAGTAATTTTAAGCGGATTTGGAAGTTTATATATTATACTTTCTTTTTCTAAAACCTCAATCGGGTCTTGGACATTCAATATTGTTTCTATTTTTTTTTAAATATTTTTGGTTTCATATATTTTATAATCTATAAAACAAAGTAGGGTCGGTTAAAGCATTTGTAAATCAAAAAGGGCTTCACATGGCTATCACTTTTTCCGCGCCAAATAGCAGAATTAGTTTTAAAACTTCGGAAAAATGGGAGAGGAGTGTATGAGGAAAAATTATTAATTTTTTACCAGATTTCGAGGAAAATCGGAAACACGTTTCGTTTTTAGGTGTTGCAGATTGGGCTGATTCTACAAAACTTTTATCTTGGATAGATTTTGGATATGGTGGTGGAGGAAAAATCATTCCTATTCCCCTTCTCTTTCTAGCTGCACATATAAACACACACACACACACACACACACACACACACACACACACACACACACACACACACACACACACACACACACACACACACACATATAATATATATATATATATATATATATATATATATATATGTATTTTGGGAGGGACGCTTGCTAAATGTATGTATGACATACGAGTATGTGGGTAACAACCGGCCCGGCCCGCTGTAAGATTTGATCAGGCCATGGGACATTCAAACCCAATTAAAAAATATATATTATACTACTTACTCCAAATGAGGAAGCTTAAGATTAATAGGGCATAATAACTTCGGTGTGTATGGTTACAGCTTCATTTGAACAACAATAATTTTCGTATGTTAACGCTAAAATAACGAAAACGGTCATTATCCTTTTTCAAGCGGCCCGCGAGCATATTTGCACACCAAAGTTTGGCCCACAACAAGTCAAAGGCTGCCCATATCCGTTTTATAACAAATACATCTGCTTGAAGCACAATTAATTTTTGATATCATATAACAGTTAAATTTAAAGAAAAAATACCTCCACCATTTATAACTTGAGCACTCTGCTACTCTAGTAAAGTTTTTAAAAAATGAAGAAGAAAAAGTAATACATTAGAATTTCACTATAATCTAAGGCTTATAAAATAAAAAATCGAAAGAACATAAAACATGAAGGTACAGTTCATTTGGAAGAGGAAAAGGGAAAAACGCACCTTAAAAAGCTCTCTGAATTAACGGACAGTTTCAAAATTAATCGATGATATGAAATAATAAACTGAGGTCAGAAGGATCCAGAAACCAATAGAAAAAAATATGCAACAAGGAATGAAAAAGGCTATCCAAACAGATAAATGGTATACACTCAATCCCAGAGTAATCTGATATTAATATGGAATATATGCAATCCGACTTAGCAAATCAAAACGAATTAAGAAAAATGATAAGAAAAGTTTACTAAATTGTCGTATTGTTCTTTTCACGGAACGTTTCACTTAAGTGATGATATTAAGGCATGTAAAGAAAGCCTTTGTTCTCCAAGCTCATGATAGGAATCAGAGCAGGGAGCTACGTCAGTAAAGTCGTATTTTAACTCATTCTTGTTAAGGTATATAAGCTCTAATCAGAGTGGCAGAGGATCCGAGCCTAACAACAAGTACGGTACCTAATTTAATTTTCCTATAAATACTTTCTGAAGGTGTTCAAAGTAATTTAACTTGAATACCTCTCCCTCCCCCGTGCTTCAAAATCCTTGTTGGAGAATTTTCACTCTGACAGCCCCTATACTAATAGCCCCACTTCCGATCGACATAACTTTTTGGGATTTTTGATAAACTTAGTTTTTTTCAATGTAGTCCAAGCTTGATGCCCGGTGCAGGCATGTATATTAATATACATGAAAAGAGCAGTTTAATCTAAGGTTAAAAGAAATAAAATTCATCGAAAAATATTCAGTAAACGATTTAAAACGATATGTCACACCATTAGTTATTTCTGAGTCTCTCTTACAGCCTTCTCCTCTATCGATAACCTAATAATTTAGCATCATATGTTACACTGATGATCACAAAAAGCACCGGATAAATATGACATAATAAATAACTCAGATGAATGTTTTACTGATGTTCAAATTCTGATGAATAATTTTTTTTTTGCATACATCTATTTTATTGGTTAATATATACATAAATAAATATTCATATGTAGAAGCTGATGAATGGAGCCCTACTCCCACTCTCTGAGATCGTCCACCTCTTGCCCTTTATTGGCCGAGTGCAGAGGCGTTGTCCCGTAGAAGGTGGGCACGAGTTGATCGCGAAAAAAAACAAAAAAAAAACGTGGAAGGCTTAATGACCTTTCTGTGTCCCAAGGCATGTGGGCTCAATCGCCGACCTTACATCAAAGCTATACATGCTCCGAGTTTTACTTCGGCATGAATGGGTTTAAATGTCACCTGGACCTTTAACACGGTAAGATTAATGAGATCTTGGTCTCTGGTTTCTTAAGTAATACTTTAGGCTAAGTAAAATTGTTGGCCTGGAATAATTGACAGGAACGAGGTTTCTAAATGAAAATAATTTTATGTAGAATTAACAAAATCCGACAACAAACCTTAAATTTTACTGCAACTTTAGCATAAGTCGTTTAAGGAAGCAGAATATTTTGAATATTATGTATCTTAGTAAGTCAACGGGACAGATTAGTTAATTAATTAAGTACAAATTAAATATTAATTAAGTTTTTAAAAGGAAATAACGCGGACAACAATGTATTGAATAGGAGGATAAAATAAAGATACAAAATAAAATGCAAATATGTGATTGAAGGAAGTTCAGCACGATATTAAGCAGAGCGAGCCATAGAAAGATAAAAGTGGAAGAATCTCTTAAAAAGTATATAGGTCAAAGAAAACCCCAGGGCAGAATATCACTTTAAAGATAACAAGATTATATAAATATTTTTTGTTAATACTACAATGCAGTTGAATAAGAACAATTTGTTTAAGATATTACTAAACGCGTTACGAGATAACCAAAGAAAGAAAATTATAAAAAGGCGTAACGCTTACTGGTGTAGAACTACCTAAATCATAACAGGCCGAACAATTATTGAATAACCGCGTTATTGTTTCGGCAATGGCTTGTTATGATCAACGAACGAACATTAAAAGTCCTTATTAAATTATTTCTTGAAGGGTAAATTTTCAACATGTAAAAAAAGATAAATACATTGATAAATGTTTTTATACTTTACCAAGAATCTGTTACTGATCTCATATTCGCATGGTTCAATAGTTGTTCACCGCGGAAAAGCATTCTTAAGTTTATCTATTGTATGACAACCGAAACACACGTTCTAAGTAATTTAGAGAAACCTAAGTTTTTTATACTGATACAAAATTTAAGAATGAGGTATTTGGTGATATTACTTGAATTCTTAAAATTTGTTTTTTCTTCTGTCAGATCGTTATAGTTTTGTCGAATTAGATTTTCTGGTTGGTATTAGAGTATTTAAGGCTTATCTTCGTGTATAAGTGCTATTAATAATGTTTTTTTTTTTTTTTTTTTTTTTTTTTTTTTTTTTTTTTTTTTTTTTTTTTTTTTATGCGCTTTCTGCTACTTACAGATGACTGACTAGTATATGGAATTTTAAAATAAATATTTCCTTAAGAAACGGTTTTTAAACTTGGTCAATGAATAATCGAAGGTTTTGGAAGCTCTTGTATGGTGCTTTCTGGTCATTGAAAGGAGACTAAAAGAACGAAAGTCAGCTTCATCCCGATTTCCAGCTTCAAACAAAAATAAGGGTCAAAGAAAATGAGAATAATGACTATATTAACAGATTAATTTTAAAGAATATAGTTTAAACTGAGTTTATATTTATGAATATGATTGATTTTAAAAATTAATCCTGGAATGTTTTTTTTACAATGGATTTGGATATCCAAAAATGAAGACATAAGTTGATGAAGGAATTATGTTGCAAAATTAAAAATGTTGAGAAAATAGCAAATTCTGATTTTTTTTTTTCTTATATTTGAAAAACATGATCTTTCCATGCAATAAATAAGGTATTCATGGAAAGGTAGTGCGATTAGAAACTACACGAAAAAGATCTATAATGCCATTTCCTCAAAACTTGAATTTTCAACATATCGCTTTCATCCGATCATGTCTTCGGATATCACGGATGTTATCAATTTCAATGCTTTGTAAATCTGTGACGGAAGTAATTGTAAAGGGCGAAATACTTTAGGTTTTCAAACTTAATATTAAAGTCGTAAATCTTAACCACACACAACGTATTTAGTATTTTATTAGAAAAAAAATGTTTTTTAAAACAGTGTTTTAAAAAATATTATAATAATATCCAGTATCTAACATACCATTTATGGCATACGCTGACGGTGTTGTTGTTTGGCCTGGATGAAAACGGGGTCAAATCACTTACTAGCGCCCTCATTGGATAAAATTAGCGAAGTTTAATCTTGAAGTTAATCATGGCGAGGATTAGTTGAAATGAAAATATTTAACTAAAGCATAAACTCCAGATAGCTATATTTTGCCCTGAATAATATGTAAATTTTGTGGCAATCTTCGATGAATCGAATTAAGGTTCAAATTTACGTATTTATTTATTTTTTTAATTTCCGAAATCAGGATATCTATTTTTCTCTGAAGAAAAACAAGATTAGAACTTAAAGATGCAGAACTAGCTATATAAACACACCCTCACTCAGCTATTAGATCATTCCATATCAAATCAAAATTGAACATATAGGTCTTGGAATTGATAAAGGCATCAATATGAAGAAAAATACGAATTTGATAATCCTTGATCCGAAAATCTGAAATTAACTAAGCGTCGAATAACCCAAGAATTATCAAAATCCACAACCTACAGTTTGAGACCCCTTATTGATTTGATCTGAAATAAGCCTAAATAGTTCTTTGACATTAAGCTATAATAAAAGGAGTGACTCAGAAGCAATAATTGTCAATACATGTGTATAATAGAGCTATGCATATTTGATTTTAACAAAACGAGTACAATTTCATTCACAAATAAATTGTATTCTTTACGAAAAAAAATCACAAAATGAGCTGTGAAATTTTTGCTTATTTACAATTTTTTTCCTGCGAATATATTTGTGTTTATAGGAAACTTCGAGAGATATGATGAGACGGTATTAAAAAGAGAGAATGCTGATTATCAGTTTCGAGGGCATTATTTAGTAAATGTGAGATGGAAGATAAACAAATGAATAAAGGATTGTTATGGAAACAAAACTTCATTTATGAACGAAGCCAACCTAAACCTTTAGTCGGGAACAAATATATTTAATTTTTACACAAAATAACTGTTAATCAAGGGCGTCTGCTGTTTCCCCCTAAAAGGGCTGATAAAATTCTTATGCCTTGGGAAGGGGATCGAGCTATTCTGGTTATGTAAGGCTCAATTAATTGTTTAAAAAAACACTGATATTTAAAAATTAAAACATTAGTTTATATAATTATAAGTTTATATAAAAAAAAAATAGTTTAAATAATGTATATGAAATATAGTAAAGAATAAGAATTTATTTAATTTGTAGTTTTTGTTTTATTTTTTACGGGGGGGGGGCAGATGTCCCCCTTTCGGAAGCCCGTGATTGTTATAGTATTTACACCATTTTCAAAATGTAATCTAAAGAGAGCATAAATGAACTTCAGAGTGTCATGCTTCATTAATTGAATAATTTATTTTATCCTAGACAATAAAATAACTTGCAAATTGAAAAAGAAAAATTCGTCGCTTAATTGACTAAGTATCAGCTCCTGTATCAAGTGAGCATTAGAGGAATATATACAATGATTAGTGAAAATTACTGAGGACTAGGCAAAATGGAATGTAGAGGCAGCCCGCTGTTGGCAGGCAGATGAGAGATACGAAAAGTTTGGATGGCACTCCACGGTGGCCCGTCTGATAAATGGCTCCAAAACCTCAACTCTCTGGAAATTTTCAAAACCTAATAATACGATAGTGGATCATGTTTGTTAACAGTAATCTACGGTTCTTACAAACATGATTACATCATTTAATATAAAATATATGAAGTTATTGTTTAGTTTTTGAAAACAATCATGAGCAGCAGAGACCCATCTCTGTCATATGTTCACTCATTCTGATAGGGAAATAGCTCAAAAGTGATTTCAATGGTTCCCACCCCGTTAATGCTATTATTTCATTTAAAAAAAACAGCTGCTTTAACCCAAAGGCGGCCGCTGAAGATGTTAAAATGTAGAAAGACATTTTTATTTAGATAAATAAATAATTCATTTATATATACGAATAAAAAATATTTTTATAACACTCGTCCGGATAATAATAGATCACCCTCCCTCCCTCTTTGCGACGACTTACGATACAGTGAAATAATCTATATTTGAGTGAAAAGATATAGAAAAATTCGTTTTAGTCATATTCCACTCAAAAGCAATAGCATTATGAGAGATAGTGCATAGAGCTTTACACGTGGATATCAAATAAGATTTGCTGAGTATAACATGTTTAACACTAAAATTCAAACCAAGGAAATGAAAATGTCTCGAGATTTTGAGAGTTTGTTAAATGTGAATTTCTGATTTCCCATATTGCAAGTTATATTATAAGAAGTAACCATGAAGCCAATAAACGTTTATTAGGAAGATTATATTTCATTTAAAAGATAGTTGCATAAAGCAAAGTGTGAACATCTTGCATACCTAAACACGACAGGATAGGCAACTAGGCCAGTGAACACATTACACATGTAATCCGAGGGAGGAATATTTTCAAAACGTATAATTACGAAGACATGTAATTGAAATTATACCATAAGCCTTCATTGTATATTTTTGTTGCGACCATAATAACGTAAGATATTTATTTTACAATCAACTGTAACTTCTACGAAATCGAAACGTGATGAAACGAATGTGTCACAATCCAGTCGACATAAAATCGGCAGGATAATTACGATTAGAAAAACCAGATGAACAAACTAACATTCGAAATCATTATTACTTCTTAGTCACGTTTTCGATTGTTGAAGGTTATTGTATAACAAACTATCAGCCAAATTTCGCAACCTCTTTCAGCAACAGTTGTTTATTTTAATTTTGATAATTTGAAAATAATAATCTCTATCAGGTGGTCTGCCATTCTGTATAAAGGGGCGAAGGTATTTTTTTACCTTTATATAAATTCTAAGAACTCTACTTATCTATTAGTCTACAGAGAACAACTGTCGGTGGGTGGTAAACTCGAAAAAGTATTTCGGTACCGTTCAAGGAATTCTTTCTCTTTCAGGAGAAATATTTCAGTTTTCCGTAACAACTTTGCCCTCAGTACCCCAAAGATGCGGTGTAGTGTGTAATCACTTTAAAACATCGTGTCTAGTATTCCTCATGGGTGTTCTATATTGTTCTCAATATATACCTCAATATACGCGATACCAAAAGGTCCGCGAATTTACTTCCAAACGTTTCCGAACTGTAACGAAATACTTTTTCGAGTTTGCCACCCACCGACAGTTGTTTTCTTCCATAATATTCTCCCGGATGACTTTAAATCGTCATAACCATGCTAAGGTAACGAATTTCCATAGGTTTTTAGGTAAAACGTTCGTTATTTTAGCATGGTGAAGACAAAATGGCCATCCCATAGTTGAAAATGAAACAAAAAAAAAGTCGTACTAAACCACTTATTATACTATTTCAGTAAATAAAATAAAAACTACGGGGTCACCTGTGGTGTGGTAGCATAGCAACCTACAATACGCGCGTTCGCGGGTTCGCTTCCTGCGGTGGCTCTAGGATTTTTTTAAGGAGGTAAAAAATCCGTGGCTATACCGTCCCTCAAATAGGACGTAAAATGGAGGCCTATACGATTTTCTTCGTTAAAGATCCCTATCCTAATTATACCTGGATAGGCAAAATTTAGGACTCCCACGATAGTATCGGCCGATTAGCCTTAGTGACATAAAGTTACGTTTAACAAACAAATAAAAACTATTATTGATAGGAATATGGGAGAAACATTCTCCTGATCACCATACTCAGTTATGATCCACTCTGTTTTCATCTCATTATCAGTTTGGGTTTGACAGTGGCCGGGGAATGACTTTTTTAATATCACTAACAAGTTGATCGATCACATCAACCATTTTCAGGCGCCATCTATAAACTTCCATCAACAACACACCAACCTAATATTAGCATCAAGCTGTTCCTATTAATAAACCCTTGGTTGTTTGGTCTTCACAAATATGGCTCACGTGAAGAGTGTAATACTATAACAAGTATTTATTGTAATAGTAATTATTGACCGAAACTGCTACAGCTACTGACAAATAAAAAAGTCCGAAAAGAATTAAATAATTATCCTATGGAGAGGAAAAAACTAGGACAAGGACAAATAGAAATATAATATAAACGAAGAAGAAAACAAATTAAGAGAAAAACAGGGAAATCGTTAACCCAAAGGAACAATTTGTTGAAACTTAATACACCAGAAATATAAGTTTATTAATTCTGAATAAAACGCTAAGAGAGAAAACGACCGTAATATTAACACATGTTATCAGACCTATTTATATAGAGAGGGTGGTACATTTGTAGGGTTCAATTTTAGTCAACTGATCGGTCTATGTAACAGAAAAAATAGAACAGAACATAAAAATTGTAATTGCAAATAATAAAAATACGAAATTCTACTTTCGCAAGCAACGTTGTTAAAAAGTGAATAAAAACGTTCCTGGGTTTATAATGGGGGTGGGAAACGAGGATATACACTATGGCCCTTGGAATGTTTATGAAGAGGGGGTATAATATGGGCCTTGGGGGAAAAGGCAGCCTGATATTTCAATTGATATTTTTTACTTTGTTCGGACAAGTAAATTCGATTTATGTTGGGAATGAAAGTAAACTATGGAGAGTTCAAGAGATATTGCTCGTAATACGCTGTTGGAAAATAAAAATGGAGCCATGCAAGTCGGGTTGAGGGAGCGGGTTATTGAAACTTATGAATAGTAATTCACGCATGAGACAAACGACTTAAAATAGAATCAGGATTTCTGAGAATCAGATCCTGGAGTTTAAATATACCTTAAACATCAAACAAAAATACAAAAACGGGATAAGCAAGTAAGTATATCTACTTTATTTGGCACAGAAAATTAGAACCAGTAATATTAGTACTTTTTACTTTCACTTACCTATATATGAAATATATAGTAAGTGGAAGTATTGCGATCGTGAAAATTTTCGACTTCCGGTTTTCAACGGAAATACACGTTTTGGGGTCCCCTGAGTCAAAATAACCAAGTCCCGCGAAATGGTCTGTGTGTGTGTGTGTGTGTCTGTGTGTCTGTGTGTGTGTCTGTGTGTGTGTGTGTGTGAACAGAATAGCTCAAAATCTATAAACCGTACGAACCTGAATTTGGGTATTTAGAGTATGTATATGCCCGCGATGTAACAGCAAAAATTTCATCAAATTTGCTCAAAGGGAGGGGGTACTTTATTTAATAACTTTTTAAGTTTTTTTGATTTTCTCAAAAACAGCTCTAACGATTTTGATTAAACTGAGTATTTGATCTATTGATATGCCCGAGATATGACTGTAAGAATTTCATCAAAATTGATCAACCGGAGGGGGGACTTTAGTTAATAAATTTTGTATCATTTTCACGTGTTTTTTTTATTTACTCAATAGCGGTTTTAACGATTTTGATCAAACTTGGTATTTGATGTATTTATATGCCCGAGATATGACTGTAAAATTTTCATGAAAATTGATCAACAGGAGGAGGGACTTTACTTAATAAATTTGGTCCAATTTTTACCTTTTTGATCGATTATCTCAAAAACGGCTTTAACGATTTTTATCAAATTCGTTATGTTTAATGAAAATTAGTTGTTATTTAATATCAGGTAAGCTTTATCATTATTAAAATGTTCTGAGGTGGCTTAAATGGGGAAGGGCCTTTTTTTGTTTTTCTATAAAGTACCTTTGTTTTAGTTTATATTGGGAAATTAACTGTCTCTCATCACGCTTAAAAAAAAAGAAACGGCTAAATATGATATATGAAGAGAATCAAGTAAACATATACAGGAGAAAAAAAGAAAAATATTCCTTCAACTCATAAAACACCTTGAGCTCACGCATGCGCCGTACGCCTTTAATGACAAACCAATGCGTTATAATTAAACTGTTCTGTTCATTTGAGAAGTGGCAATTAACAAAACGCATTAATTTCTAATCTAAGTAAGTTGGTAAGTGAAAGTTGTGTGTTGCGCGCACGCACCAGATTTTTATTTTTGCCTTCAAGACTTGCCACTCAAGTCCCATTTTGCTTGTTTTTGTTCACCATACTGAGTAAATTTCTTAAAGTGTCCTAATGAACGTGTTGAAGCTTAACGTTTGGCACGATTATCTGCGAGTACGTACGTAATAAACTAGAAATGTATCGCCCTAAAATCCCTATGCTATCTGCGAGTAGGCGCCGTTCTATGGAGAAGGACCTGTCTTATTTAATAGTTTTTGTTTGGGTTAACAAAGGGAATCGTAGACCTTGTGATAATTTCCTATATAATGATTCTAATAAAAATATGGTGGAAGCTCTATTAACTCTGCTTAGCAGATATTATTTTTTTCCTTACATTTGTTGTTAGAATAAGAAAAATGAAATTTATTTTTGTGTAAAATCCATACTAGTGTTATAGTCACTAGTTGTAGCCCAATAGAATTACTTCATTCACGATTGATGGTTACGCGAGCAAAGTGTATTGTATGGTGCTATCCGATTGACCACTTCCTGGTAGGAGGAAGCTTTACCTTATCAATGAAGGCCTATCACTGACCTACATCTACCTCGCAGGCTGTGGTTTGCATACGCGATGAACGAGAAGTTCATCCTCACTGACGCTGATCCTACGAGTCGGCCTCCCATAGCTCACCTTCATTTTCAATTCTATTGTGAAACTGAGCCTTGGTTTCGAAGGACGGCCGAAGCTATCGGTTAGACAATGTGACATATTAGCGGATAACAAAAAAAAATATATGCATTGAAAAATTTCCTTAGCTGATAGAGGATAGGCTTTGATGAAATATATTATTTATAGAAAAAAATTATAAAAAAAAAAAAAAAAAAATGACCATCATGGGAACTACAGATGTGAAATATCGAAGTTAATATTAGCTATTATAAATAATGGCATTCTTAAAAAAAAAATTGAGAATGACAAACATTCATTAAACATAAAACCAATTTTTAACTGAATCCAAGCAACATCTAAGAAATTAAAAAAAAATGAATTTTTTAAAAATTTTATTCTTTCTTAGACAGAGAAAAAACTCAATTAATATTTAAAGCCATCTGCTGCATTGAAAAACCTTAAATCGGAAGCCTAATATTTGTTCCTATTAAACATTTTATACTATTTATTCTAACTACTACCTGAAAAATCACCTTTTTGAGATGCGAGTTGTTGAAAAGAGTGAGCGATCAAATAGTAAATATTTAATAGGATATGTCGTCAGTTATAGATAACCTTCCACGATCTCTAAGCCATTGTCCAGATAATCGTACCTAGAATATCCTAGACATCCTTATCTCCATTATAAGGACAGAAGTAATAAATTCAAAGAGATAAATCAAAAATTATAAAAGGGCTATTTTCGAATACAATTTTTTTACTTTCCTTACCTATATATGAAATATATAGTAAGTGGAAGTATTGCGATTGTGAAAAATTTCGACTTCCGGTCGATATATTAATATGCCCGAAATATGACTGTAAACATTTCATCAAAATTGATAAACCGGAGGGGGGACTTTACTTAATAAATTTTGTATCATTTTCACGTGTTTTTTTTATTCATTTATTTATAGTTTTTTTTTATTTATCGTTAAAAAAGGCTTTAACGATTTTAATCAAACTGGATATTTGATATATTTATTTGGTATATGCCAAAAATGTGATATCAAACATTTCATCAAAATTGGTCAAACGGAGGGGGCACTTTATTTCATAATTTTCTTCCGATTTTTACCCTTTTTTCGATGATCTCAAAAACGGCTTTAACGATTTTTATCAAATTCGTCATTTTTAATGAAAATTAGGTGTTCTTTAATATCAGGTAAGCTTTATCATTATTAAAATGTTCTGAGGGGGCTTTAATGGGATAGGGGACTTTTTTGTTTGTTTGTTTTTTTGTTTCCTATAAAGTACTTTTTTTTTTTTTATATGGAGAAATTAACTGCCTCTCGTTACGCAAAAAAATAAGAAATGGCTAAATATGAGATATGATAAAAATAAAGAAAACATGTAGAGGAGAAAAAAAGAAAAATATTCAGTCAGCTCAGAAAACTCGTTGAGCTTACGCATGCGGAGTTCGCCTTTAATGACAGACCATTGTTCATAATTAAAGCCGTTCTCTTCATTTGAGAAGTGGCAATTAACAAAACGCATTAATTTCTAATCTAAGTAATTTGGTAAGTGAAAGTTGTGTGTTGCGCGCACGCACCAGATTTTTTTTATTCAACTTATCAACTTGTTCTATAAATTAAAAACACGAAAAATATGCTGGCTTTTGATTAAAATTAGGTATATATTACTATTTTCCCCAACATAGATTACTTATAATTTATCATAATAAAAAAAAATATATAGACTGTATTTATTTTCTAAAAAATTTACCTTAGAAAAAATCTTGATAAATTATAATGAATGTGTGGGAAAATGGTAATAAATTCCAAATTTTAATGACAAACAAACATAGTTATGGTGTTAATAAAAAAAAATTAATTTATAGGACAATTTAAATTATCAATCGCATTCAGCACAGAGGAAAATTGCCGAAACTTTAGCTGCTATAAGATAAATATAATTTTTTGAGAATAAATAACTGGTCGCCTTTTAATCCTCACATTAAATAAAACTTGTCTCAATAAAGGTGTGAAGCAATAATAATTTGTTGGTACTAGCTAAATTCACCACTGAATCTATGGTCCAATGCATTCTGGCCTACAACGCATTCCAATTCATTATTCAAATCCTAGTATATATGGTAAGTCTTTATCAAGACTTCATTTTTACCAAATAACAGACTATTTTTATACAGTTTAACACCTTGTTACAAACGTTTCAAAACGATTTGCAATTGTAAATAAATACATTTTTTAAAAATGATCAAAGGGAGGCGCCGCTATACCCAATTTATCATCACAGCGCCTCATTAACGAAATATGCCTTGAAAGAAAAGGCAAGGGAAAAACAAAGAAGAGATTTAAAGGAGATCATTACAAACCTTTTCTCAATAAAATACTACATGGCAATCAGTTCGGAAAAAAAATACAGCTGTCTCAGCTATAGGTTAGCGGATCGATGGAAAAAAGTATATTTTTCTTATACACATGACAGATACAGAGGTAGCCAAGTTGATTTTTTTTTTTCGAATTTATCCTTAAAAGTCTCCTATTTATTCGGAAAAAAATAGATGGATGCCGTGCTGAAAGTTTTGTATGACCTTTTCCTTCACATTTAGACAAGGACAAAATTATGAAAGAACTACTATATAATCACAACTGAACGGAATCCCGCAAGGCGGGACGGCAGGGAAAAATTTTTTTAACTGAATACAATTGGAAAGCTTGGACGATTCGAAAGGCCATCTAGCCCCCTGATTGTTTTCCCACTTTAATCTAGGGGGGGGGTCCCACTTCAGTTTTAATCCTTTCATAAAAAGAATTATTTTACAAATGAAATACAAAAAACGTTTACGTAAGCTTTTAATTATTCAATATTTTTAATAGAGAAGAGTGACTATCGATCCATCAAATTTTTATTGGTATTTATTATCACTTATTATCTAAATTGCAGTGCTAAATACGTTTGATTGTTCTATAAATTAAAAATACCACAACTATGCTGGCTTTTCATTAAAATTAGGTATTTATTACTATTTTCCCCCACTTAGATTATAATTTATCAGGGGATTGTTTAAAAAATAAAATAATTGACTGTATTTATTTTCTAAACAATTTTCTAAACAAACACCAACAACAACGAAAAATTGAAAAAATATTAAATAGTTGTTAATAGGTCGCCTTTTGGGTAACAAATTATGAATATTATTGTGTTAACTGTGGTAGATCATGTTAACAACATATTTTACAATATAAATATTTTATAAATATTTTCCCCGTTCCAGTAACCCCGGGGCAAGGGGGAGTTCACTGTTTCATAAAGTCCATCACGTTCTACCAGATGATACTGCGTGCAAAAAAATGATTTTTTTTTTCCTTTTTTTTTTTGGATAAGTGATGAATAATCTATTTTGAGCGAAATAAGCAGTTTTGAGATATTCTATAACGAAGATATGAACTATAATACTAACACATAGACTAGCAATAATATATTTTTTCTAAAAGAAAGAAAATCTTTACTTCCTATTTCGTTGATGTAGTTTCATTAAAAATAAATGTTATTAATTCCCTGACTCTAAACAACATCCTTACTCTGATGTTGACAAAGAAAATTTTTCTTGTCTTGTCTTTATCGAGATGGGTCTATCTATATACATCTCACAATCAGATTTACATAAAGGAATATATTCACTAACATATTACAGCATCTAATTATAATCATCGGATGCCTTTCCCATTTGTAATAAATCGTATTTTTTTTCTTCTTCTTTGTTATTACTGATTGTGAGAACGAAGTAATATTTCCTTCGTGATGCAGCAAGGAATGTAAGGATTGCGGCAAAAAGGGAGATAATGGTTTAGTTTTATTGTTGTCTAATGATTAAGAGCAACAATAGTACAGGAAAACGGACCGAAATAGGAGTCGAACTTTTATCATAGATATTTTTCGTGTCCTCTTATTAACGTATCTACAGATTTATGTATATACTTTATTTTAAATATTAAAATAGTTGAATAGTTGAAGTTGAACAAATATACACCTGAACGTTGTGTTCAGTATTTTTATTAAATTCCCTGAAGGAAAATAAATAACGTTGCCAAACAAGCTTAAGTAACGGTATTTACAATAACTGAAAAGGATTCACCGAGCAGGATTATATTTAGGAAAATCCTATTAGGGCCACAACCAGATTAGTATTAATCTGTTTGTCAGTTGTGAGTGTTCCCTAAAAAAAAAAAACATTTTTTAAACCAAATACATTAATGATTTTCATATATTTAACAGATATATTTTATATTGATTTTCATATATTTAACATTATATTTTAACAGAACGAATTAAATGTTGATAATTAACCAATTAATTCCAAAATTGAGCAGATATTAATTAAAAACTTGATTTTAGTAGGAATCAATTTATATTAAATCAAGATAAAGTGTGAAAGGAGGGGTCCTCGAAAGATAATTTCGGTGGAGGGGTGGTCGGTAGAGGAAAACATGTGTAAAACATAAAAACAACCATCTTATTTATTTACTGTAAACAATAATAAGAAATTAAAACAGATGATATTACCCGAAACCAGTAGAAAATATAATAAATCTTAAATTAAATAATACTCAGCATTAATCCCCCATCCTCTCTCCAGACCCGGGAATCCCTCTATAGCCTAAACAGTGAGAAAGGTGGAGAAGAAAAAAAAAAAAAAAAAAAAAAAAACATATATATATATATATATATATATATGTGTGTATGTATAATGATATTACAATAGGAAATTGGATGGGTAAATTTAATCCATTACATTTTTTTTTCTTGAAATTTGGAGGGTCGATCCCTGATCAATTTACATGATTCCAAACGATACGTTCAGTTTCAAAGTACATCGATGTTGTTAGTTTAAACAAAGTTGTATGCCCGTCCGTTGTAAATAATTTGAAAAACAATTTTCACTCATATCAAATGTCATTTCTGATAAATCGTTAGTAGTAAATTTTTTTTGTGACATCCCAGACATATGTAACCAATCTGCCTAAAATGCGTTCATTTCAATTTTAGGTTTCTTTCTTTTTTATGCTAGAATCTTTATAGATACACCCATAACTATTTGACTGAATTTTTTAAACATTATTTTGGACTCATGTCGAAGTGAGTATTTACGTTAAACAACAACAACAAACATTAATATACACATGAAAGTAGCCACATTCAATGAGGCATTTTAGCCTTAAAAAACCGGTTAAAGGTAACATAATTGAAAACAAACATCATTTAATAAAAGATATTAATAAATTCATAATTACGTTAACAATACTAAACTTTGAAGTAAGTTTATTATATCGAATAAATAATTGCGTATAATACAAATAAATGAACTGACAGTTAGAGTGTTTTCAGAAGGTACTTTAGATATATCCAATACGACGACGAGAATAAGTTCATGCCAGATATTACAACTGTGATATATATGTGACACAACAGCAGGAACGGTTGGGGTTAAATCGCCCTTGAAAGATATATGAAAGAGATGCTGATAAGATTTATCTCGGTGAATTACATAAATTGGTTGATACAGAGGGAAATATCATATCGAGCCAATATGATAGACGTGATAGATGATTCTAAGGTTTATGCATTTATGAAAGTATTTATAATGGTTTTTAAGGAACAAATAAAATGAATGAAGATCAGTTCTTAGAAACCTAAAGACTTCTTTTAATCAAAAATTTGTAATTAATTATGAAATACAGCAAATCTATTAGGATATAAATCAATGAATTAAAAAAAAAAGTATGGATTTCGCGTAATATAATAACAATGCAATTGAAAGTTCAGACGATATATAAACCTTTGTAAAATAATTAATGGTAAATTAATTGAGAAAAGAAAATTGGTTGCATATGAAAACTAAAAAGAAAAATTACATTAAATCATTAGGGCTAAGAGCGCGGGGATAGAATAGAGAATGAAAGAGCAAAAAAAAAAAAAAAAAAAAAAAAAAAAATGAGTACTTGGATGTTTTCGTTTTTATTCGGTTTTAAAATGAGGTAACAGTTAATACTGTTATACGAATCAACATAAAAATAAAATTACAATTGAAATAAAATTTTGATACATAAGGGGTTAATTTTAGATAAAATAGATTTCAATGGATCTAACATTTTCATTCCTGCAAACATTTTATATTTGATTATATAGTCACTCTACGGAATATTTTTTAAAATCAATTGAGATAGAAAATAATTCATATATATTATTTCCTAGAAATTAAGCGAATTATAATAAAGTAAACATATTACCGAAAATTTGTTTACTTTTTATTTTATTTTTTTATATACAAATTTTTTTAGGTTATTTAAATATCACTTAAAGTGGTGCAGTATAGGTTGATGACCAGTGTCTACCTGTTTAAATAAATTGTTTATAAATGACTCGATCTAAAATATGCTGAGATCTAATGATCAGTATCCACAAATAATTTTTTTTTTTTTTTTAAATAATTTACACTTCAATCCATATATTTAACAAGTAACATATATTTAAAGAAAACTTGATCTGTTCGAAAAAAGAATTTTTTTTTTTCAGCTCTCTCCGAATAAATATTAAACTAGTTCTGTAACAATTCATGAAAAGGATGTTTTGGCTGCAGATCATGGCGAGTTAAAAACAAACAATAACAAATAGAAAATGACGGAAGCACACTTTTTCTCAATTGAACTAAAATATTTATTAAAAAAAATTAAACAAACCACTTTGTAGTATCTTTCATTGATGATTTCATTTATAAACAAACAAATAAAAAAAATGAAATACAACTGTAGGAAAAATATAGTCTCCACCAGAACGTTGCTATTTAGACTGCAATGACTTGTAGATTACATCTGGTCGAATCTAACATCTGAAGCCAGTAAACTTGTGATAAAAGGAAGTAAACCAAAAATATGTTTTTCAGAAACCATTACTTAAACGTGATGGCGAATACAAATATTTCTTTAAGTTACTAGGAATTATGTGGTAATTTCAGTATTTTACTTTGCATAATCTATTGGTATTATTACTGTGATGGTAATTAATATACGCTTCATTGTTCTTTGTATTTCCCAAGAGGACAATAAATATTGCGATTTTAAAAACCAGGCGCTACAGATAAATTTCTTATGTTACTTTAAAATTGTTTATTTATATTAACTTTGGGTATATAATTGCTTGTGTCTGTAATACTAGTGTGTGGTATTATTTATTATTCGCCCTTGAGCGTTGGTACAAGCCAGAAGATATGTGCACTAATCTGAGCATCGACAAAATAGTGGTGTGACCAAACATCACGTTTATACGTTTTTTTACGAGCGTTTTACCTAATAGCTGACTTCTGAAAAATGTGATAGTAACTATTTCCTCATTTAAATGTACAAGATAATTCTTGATTTTGAAAGCACCTTTAATTTTAAAAATAAAAGATAGGTATATATTAAAATAAAAAAAATATTTGATTCATAGTAGGTAAACATATTTAAACCACAAAAATATAAAAGTAAATATTTCATCAGGAAGAATATTGTATATGAAAAAAGAAAGAAGATTTAATAGCATTGTCGAAATATGATCTAAGCTTAAATGGTACTATGACTAAATTAATAGATTTCCATTAAATAAAGTTAAATCAATTTACAAAATTACATAATAATATTCTATTTTTTTAAAAATACAAATGAAGTTAAATATGTTGTTCTTAAATGTTTATTTCAATATATTTAATTATTTTAGAAATATTTGTCAAAACAATGTTAAGGAAATGTATTGTGTTAACATGCTGGGTCTACCAGTTCTGATGTTTCTTCTTGTCATGTCTAAATCGGTTCAAGTTACTTAGCGTCGAATTACTAAGTAAGAACTAACAAAGAAACCAAAAAATACTGTAAAATCTAATAAAGATGTAAAATTGTATAAGATAAAACGTGTAGTTGCTCGGGAAATATTAAAATTGATGTTAAGAGAATCTTTTATTGTATTTTAAGTTAAAATTCACATTACCCTAGGTTTAAGTTAATCTTTTAAAATACAATTGTACTGTATAAGTTAAAAGTCTATTTTTTAGGTTATCACATATATTAGAATATACAGAAATA
The DNA here is from genome assembly GCA_911387785.2 of Aelia acuminata. Classification (NCBI taxonomy): domain Eukaryota; kingdom Metazoa; phylum Arthropoda; class Insecta; order Hemiptera; family Pentatomidae; genus Aelia; species Aelia acuminata. The sequence goes on along the minus strand of OU426983.1, from coordinate 70,856,904 downwards.
TTTTGTTAATCCTTTCTCTTGTCATGACAACATTAAAATTTTCATTTCAATTTTTTTTAAAAAGAGAAAAGTTTGAAGTTGGCCGGGATTCGAACCCGGATTTCCTTAACACTAGTAAGGCGCTCTTGCCACTTGAGCTACCAGGCACATATCCCAGTAAAGTCAATCCCTTCTCTTCACTTACTTCTTTAGAACCGATCTCGCATTTTTTTCAAATTGAACGGGGGAGTGGAAAGTAGTCTATTATAGAGGTCTTTTGAACATTTTCAATTTTTTGGAAATTTTTGTAACACTTTCGATTAAAAGGACTGAATATTTGGAATTTGGGATCTTTTTAGCAATAATAAATAGTCACGGTGTTGGGTATGCATACAACAAACAGAGTATCAAATAAGGTGTGTATTTCCATATTCTGTTTTCATAGAATGATAATCCGATCGTCCGTCAATTAACATAGATAAAATTCCTATAGTTTTTTTATTTCTTTTCGTTTAAGTATCACGTGAGTTTTCCATCTCAATTTCTTGTCTAAAGAGAAGATAACGTATTAAGTAAAGATATGATACAGTTTTGGAAATTATTCTTGATTATTCTACACGTTCACTTTTATTTACTAAACATGTCTTCTTTTTTTTCTCATACGTTACTACGGGGATTAAGTAGATAATTTAGTTTGGGTTGTATAAATATTAAAACGCAAATAAGTTATTTTATTACTACCAATTCATCTGAGTCTGGCCGGTAAACGATTTCGTTAAAAAAAAGGGGAAATATTATTTTCATGTAATTACAACGATTCCGAAATTTCAGCAATTAGATGTGATTCGGGAAATCAGAATAAATAAATACATAAATTTGATTGCTCATGTAAAAGAGGCACTGCTCGTTATGATATCAATCCCTAAATCATATGCATATGTTTGGTGAGGAATTAGTTAATATAGAGTGATAAAATTGTTATGTACGGGAATATCACCAACTACATAATTGTATATAAATATTTTTTTGCATTTGGTATATATAAGTGTGTTTGTGTGTGTGTTACTATATTTTTGTAATAAAAAATCGAATTCGACTTTGTGCCCGCTATTTGGTTATTTCAGAGTACCATGAAGACATATAAATAAACAAGAAAAAAGAAAATAATAAAATAAAAGAAACGTTACTTGGGGAAATATAATAAAAATAATTAATATATGAGTTAAACAATCTTTGTAAATATTTAATCGTCAGCCAGCATATCTCCGTTAAATTTATCTTGTAAAAAGAGAAGCTCAGATGTCAGGTATATATGTATTTTTTTTACATATCAAGGTAGAGAAATTCTGAATCTTTTTACTTATTTTCTTTCCAGTTGGATTATTTTTAAAAAGAAATTATTTAGTGATTTGAGGCTAGAAAGACAGAAAGAAATACAAGAATTTGAAAAGTGTGCTTCCAATAAAAAAAACATTGTTATGTATTTATTCATCAGGTGCATTTCCTTCCGTGTACGTACCGGTGCTTATGATGCTTCAGATGTTTATTTATTATCCCCTTATAATGGTTGTAAACAAGAAGCGAACGAACAACACAGACAATTTAAAGATCTAAATCATCGTGTGTATAGATAAGAGACGCACAGCGAACACAGAAGCAAGGCACACTCACTATAGCGAGCACCGGCACAGAACTGACTGAACTGAACCATAGCAATCCAAGGCTGAGCCCGTGGAGGGGGGCCAACAGCTCTAGGTCACTGGTACAATCACCTGTTGCAGTACCCTTCTTCCTCTTGTCTTCGGTGTCTACCTCCTCTGGGATCGTCCGGAGGGGTATGATCAGGAGGAAAAGAGTTTGGACCAACTCGAATGCACTTATTAGCGTAAATCTCAACTTCAAGGTCTGATGCAGAATCAGAAGAGATCCATGAATTATGGCATACCTACCACAACGATTGTATCGGACATAACCTCAAGTTAGGTTCTAACCACACGATTTCAGTCACAACATGATTGAGATGGCCATCTTATAAATAAATAAAAATCTCTATTCATATCCGTGATAAAAAAATATAGAATCAGTCTCAATATCAAATATAGAACTAAGAAAATTCAGAAATAAGAAAATGCTGGAAACTTCCAGGGGTAGCAGGTATAGGCCACCTCTAAGATATATCTATTGCTTGTTTTTTCAAGGAATCATCATTAAGTATAATTTATCAAAAGATATTTAAAAAAATAAATCCAATAATTGAGCCACCATTCTGAAAATTATTTTTAAAAATCGCTCTAATTAAAAATTAAATTAAAAAACGTAAAAGTCGCATAAAAAAACAGGAAAAATACCAGCAAAACTAAAGCCTGTTGAATTTTATAATGAACCCAAATCATTAGAATATACATATATATCTATTTATAGGGATGATAAAATCTTTCTTACTAAGTTTTCCTTTTAACTCGATATTCACTTAGCGTAAATCTCACATTCATTCATATTCACAATAGGTGATGTTACTATATTTCTAAAAGCGAATATTTTGTGCTTGGTACGCAAAATCTATTTTAATTAAATCCAATGAGTGAGCCATTATTCTGAAGATTATTTTTTCCAGCAGCGACGAAAAAAAGGCATTTTTACATTAAATGCCGTGAAAAAGTTTTTAAACAAAATATAACCTCATTATTATATCACTGTAATTCAAATTTAACTAATTTATTGATATTTCATCATTGATCATATCAAAATTATACCACGAACGTCTTCTTACAATATTTAAATTATAGTTCTAATCTGGAAATTTTTTTCAAATGACAAAACTGAAAATTTCGCCCAAAAAATAGGTTTATCTTAATTAATTTTCATTTCCACTCTATCATTCATTGAAGTAGATACGGATGATAATTATAGCTAAAATCGAACGGCTGAACAGAATAAAGGCGTTAAACGATATATTTTCAATGTTTACTCTTTCAATTTACATAAAACCACATTTTGGTTCATGACCGAAAATCATGTTTATTAGCCTGAAACTCTTTTATGAATATTTGCATACATTTTTGAACGTGACTAAAAATAACTAAGTCGCAAAAAAAAAAAAAAAAAAATATGGCAATTATGAAGGTGAAGAATGCAAACAAATGCTAACATCCTAATTCGTCTAAATTCACCTGCATGCCAATTTTTAAAACTAACATTTAAAATTTGTGTGGACAATTAATAAGATTCCTTAAATTTGGAATTTATATTAAGATAAATAAGTTTATTGCAAAATCCATGACGTTGAGTAATATTTAAAAAAAAGTAAGTTATAGAGAAAGTACTAAAAAAGATTTATTAAATTAATTTTTATTGAATAATAGTAATATGTTTCACACTTGTGGTGCCATGGAGCATACGTAATGAAGATATAATTTATACATTCGTAGTTTAAATAACTTGAAATAATTTTTAAGATATTGAGAGTGTTATAATTAAATATGGATATATAAAAATCTTTAAATATTTAAACAAAAAATTAGTAATAATATTATTTCTTTGTATTTCACGGAAGAAAGTATTTAAATCGGTTAATTACAGGCAAAATAACAAATGAGAAACAAGTAACGAAGATTAAATTAATCCTGCAGTAATATTTAATGATGGTTTGGTGTGAATTTCAAAAAGCACTTAAGCCGATCCAATAAAACGAATTATATTATTATAAATTAGAACAATTCATATTCTAGCTATTAGCAGCGTGTTCGTGTTAATTATAAAGAACGAAGTGGATAAATTAGTAAATAATAAAACGATTGATTTCAATTACAATAAATGATCAAGTTAGATCAAAATGTTTACAACAATAATCTGTAACGTCTAATTGACAGACAGTCGCATTAAAGGAAAGAAAAAAAAAAAATCGCTTCATAACCGTGATGGAAAGAAAATGGAAGACTCAAAAATCTATATTTAAATTTTTTGAAGCAGGTATTTAAATTATTTTAGTGGGTGTTGAAAACCAGTAATATACCGTAAAACGAAGTGACAATGTGACTAATGGGGTGACTTGGTGACAAGCCTATTTTTCTATAGTTTTTGAATTTCCCTCCTTAAAAAGAATCCGGTTAGGCAATTCAGTGTACTTGTCAGTTGGTCAGTAATGTGCTGCAACCTACTGGCTATATATAACTTCTTTCATTCCATTTATCATGGTGCTTTATTTCAAAGTTTCAACTAAATGAAAACAATCAAACATATATGAAATAAAGCACCATGGTAAATGGGATGAAAGAAGTTATATGTGGCCAGTAGGTTGCAGCACATTACTGACCAACTGACAAGTACACTGAATTGCCTAACCTGATTCTTTTTAAGGAGGGAACTTCAAAAACTGTAGAAAAATAGGCTTGTCACAAAGTCACCCCATTAGTCACAATGCCACCTTGTTTTACGGTAGTATTAATTTATATGAATTTTGGATTTCATATTCAATTGATTTCCTTAAGACGTTTATATTGTTAAATTGCCAAGAACTATTAATACATTGTTCCGTTTAAATTTACCTTTTGAGTTTACTATGTTTATCGAGCTGTTATAAAATTTTAAATAATTACTATGCGGGTAAACAACACCTTTTTAGATTTTTATATTTGTTCAGAAGAGCAAATATTTCAGAAATTAGAGGTGAAAAATTTTGTTAATTCGTTACTTTTAGGAATATTTTAATGAATTTTATTTATAAAAAATTTATTGACGTTGATAAGTAATCGGAAGTTAATTCATAGTGTTAAATTTAATTTCAATATAAAAGTTGAATTGGTGTTTTATATATAAAATAAATCAGTACAATATCGCCTAAATATAATTGCAAGTCATTGACCCAGAGTAAATTATCATCACAAATAGCGGGAAGGTCAAAGATAATGCGGGATAGAGGCGACTTCCGCCCGCCCGCATTTCGGGGAATGGTCCAGGAAATGAATCTGAAGAGGAAACGGTACGACACAGCCAGTTGGTACTAGTCATCCATCTAGGAGTAGTACCAGAAGCTTTTTAGGCTTTGTACCAGAAGTACCCAGGAGGCTCCCCTCTGATATAGCACACCCGGTCACAGCTCTCAAACAACCCATGTTTTCTTATACCGTTATAAATAGGTTTTATGTTCATTATACCCAACAGAATTAACGAAGTTGTACCTTAAACAAAACAATCACTACCTCCAGTAGCCCTGTGACAACTATCGAAACTAGTTGAGGAAAAAAAAACAGGAATAAATATTTAAAAAAATCTGGTGCGATACCCGCAACACACAACTTTCACTTAGCAACTTACTTTGATCAGAAATTGGCAGAGTCTGCGCATGCGCTAGCTATTAAACATACCAACGCCACATCGTGTCCCTATTAAAACATTATTTTAGTGTGATCGAATTGATTTTATGATGTGCTAATCAGTGAAATTATTGTATTTAGTGATAGTGTCATTTTTTCGACATAAACAATAAGAGTTTACTGGTGAGTAAACAAATTATATAAACATTATAGTTATCCACTGTGAAGCACGCATAGACTATAAAGCAGCCATAGTTGATAAGGCTAGTCAGTTGCCTTCCGGCGCTTGCTAGAGGAGGATCTACGTTGCTCCGCACATTTATTTTCGTAAATAATTACGTCAAACATTTTTTTTTTTATTTAGCTCAAACAAAAATATTTTTATAATTTCTTATTGTCATTCTTTCTTTATATGAACTTATCATTATGAAATGAGATACCATCATATGGTAATGTCCGGTAAAAAACGTTCCAGAAGCTTAGGAAATCCTAATTCAAGAAACTCGCCTGTGAAACAAAAGGCAAAAAAACCTGCCAGAAAAACACCACCAGTGACACCTGGTAGTTCAACAGAAGCAATGGATCCCCAACCTGGCACTTCAAATCAAAACACCAGTGAAGAATCTCCATTTTTCACTCCTAATCCTTTTGACACATTAAGAAATGTACCAGTAGAGGACATGGAAGCGGTACAGACACCCCGAGAACCCAAACCATCACCAATTTTTATTAAGAACATAAAAAACTTTAAACTTTTTTGCCAAAAATTAAATGAAATTGTAAATCCCGCTTCATATATATGCCAAAGTCGAACGTTTGACACCAAACTGATGCCAGACACCCCGGAAACATACAGGAAAATAGTCAAATATTTATCAGACACAAAAGCCAACTTTCACACTTACCAATTACACCAAGAGAGAGCGTTAAGGGTTGAAATTAGGCAACTACATTCATCTACACCACCAGAAGCAATTAAAGACGAACTTTCGGCAATGGGCTATAAAGTTAGACAAGTCGTCAATGTCCTTAAAGAAAATCGTGAGCAGCCAGGTGCTACAAACAAAATAGCATTACCGTTATTTTTTGTCGACTTAGAGCGAACTCCCGGCGTAGAAGAAATCTATAATATCAATCTGCTTTACTACACCAAGGTAACTGTTGAAAAACCCTACCGTAAACGTGAAATAGTGCAGTGTCATAACTGCCAGTCTTATGGCCACACCAAGCACTATTGCCGTCACTTACCTGGGTGCGTCAAATGCGGCGAACAACACAAAACCGAAGGATGTCGAAAGCCAAGACAATCACCTGCTGTGTGTGCACTTTGCCACCTTGATCACCCGGCTAATTACAAAGGGTGCCAAACTTATAAATTATTAAAAGAAAAAAACGTGCAGCCTACAGACAGGAAGAGTCAAGACCAGCACGACCCACTAGAGAGCCCTCAAGAACTGTCGAGCCGGGGGTGACTTTCGCTCAAATGCTCGGGGCAGAAGAACCGGCAGAACATTCTCAGGCCCTGCCGCAAACTCAACCATTACGTCAAAATTCTGGAAACCAACCCCATCATCCTCACCAGCCTGTTCCTCAACCTACAACCAATTATCAACACCGAATTCCCTATGTCCCACCTCGATCCAATTCCCATGACATCACAAACATCCTCACTTCCTTCCTCACCGAGTTTAGATCCCTCATTACACCTCTTATTTCCTTACTCACAAATCTCGTTTCCAACCTCATCCCCACTCAGAGAAATCCTTAAATGTCAGCCTCAAAATCATTTTCCATTCTCCTTTGGAACGCCAATGGTGTTCGAAATCACATTAACGAACTAACAGCCTTTCTACATGATAAAAATATTGACGTAGCATTGATAAGCGAAACAAGACTGACCAACAAACGACAGATCAACATACCCTCATATACAATTTACCGGGCAGACCACCCGGATGGAACAGCCCACGGTGGCACTGCTGTTATTATCCATCAGTCTCTCTCCCATCACTTATCCCCCATACCTTCCTATAACTTCCTTCAATCCAAGGCTGTAACAATTCAAACGCCTCTTTTTCCAATAACACTTGTTGCGGCATACTCCCTTCCAAAACTACCCGTTTCCGAAACCCAGTTCAATTCTTTCCTTGATTCCTTAGGCCACCATTTCCTTTTAAGTGCAGACTTAAATGCAAAACGCCAACATTGGGGAGCCAGATTCACGAATTCCCGAGGACGAGCATTACTGTCTGCACTTAATTCCCACCACAGCACCATTGTTTCCCCTAACACTTCTACCTACTGGCCAACCGATACAAACCGCAATCCTGACATCCTTGACTTCTTCATCCACAAAGGTCTCAGACCTCTAAACATCTCCATTTCCAGCCTCGATAACCTATCCTCTGATCATAGCCCTTTAGTGCTCACCCTCTCCACATCACCAATTCCCATACCACCACCACCTTCCTTCATAAGAGGACCAGTTTACTGGAACCTCTTCCGCCAAGTCCTAACAGACAAAATTGACCTCAAAATTTCCCTAAAAACATCGGAAAACCTCGACGATGCTGTCAACTCCTTCACCACCCTCCTACAACAAGCTGCTTGTTCTGCATCCGTACCCAACAAAACCAATAATACCCCTAAGACGAGTTCCTTACTTCAACATATCCTAGCTCTAATCCACACCAAGCGTCAATACAGATCCCTATGGCAACGCAAAAGGCACCCCACTGATCGTTGCTCCTACAACTATTTCTGCAAGTTGGTTAAGCGTGAGTTGGCCTCCTATGGATCCCAGTCTTTTAATTCCTACCTCTCTTCCCTTTCTACTGAAGATAACTCCCTCTGGAACCTCACCAAAAAAATCCTTAAAACCAAACACTGTTCCCACCCACTCCGTCGAGGTGACGGCTCTTGGGCTGCATCTGATAAAGATAAAGCTGAAGAACTTGCCAATCACCTATCCCTCACCTTCACCCCTCATCCTGGAATTAATCCCAACCACACTGCAAAAGTGGAGGAATTCTTATCCTCACCAATCCCACTATCCTTGCCACCTAGAGCTGTCACCTCCTCTGAGGTCAAATTCCATATAAAGAAGTTACCTCCTCGAAGATCCCCAGGATACGATCTCATTACTTCCCAAATCCTTCGACAACTTCCAACAAAAGCCATAATATTCCTAACATATATTTACAATTGTATCCTCCGAACAACCCACTTTCCTCTACTTTGGAAACATTCCATAATAATCCTCCTTCCTAAGCCAGGCAAACCACCCGACAACCCCGCTTCCTACAGACCGATTAGAGTAATTCCCATCCTTTCAAAAATTTTCGACAAAAATCCTATTAAAACGTATCCTGTCTTCCATCGAATTGCACAATTTTCCTAACCACCAATTTGGATTCCGTCCTAGACATTCTACAACCCAACAAGGCCTCAGAGTAGTTGACTACCTATCCTCAGCTCTTGAAAACAAGCATTATTGTTCGGGCGCCTTTCTGGACATAGCGCAAGCTTTTGACCGGGTATGGCACGCTGGACTACTCTTCAAGCTCAAGAGCATCCTTCCACAATCCTTATTCCTGATTCTACAGTCCTACCTCTCAAATCGCCCCTTCCGAGTTCGTAGTGGCTCAGAATTTTCCAACATTTATCCTATTAAGGCAGGAGTCCCCCAAGGCAGTGTCTTGGGTCCTGTTCTCTATATTATATTCACTGCCGATATTCCTACCACCACCGACACATTCTTAGCAACATTTGCAGATGACACAGCCATTCTTTCATCCCATCCCGATCCCGTAGAAGCCTCATCCAATCTCCAAAGACTCTCTCCCTTATCTAGCAATGGTGCAACTGCTGGCGGATAAAAGTCAATGAATCAAAATGCAAACACGTGACCTACACTCTCCGCCGCAGCTCCTGTCCACCGGTCCTATTTAACAATATCCCTTTACCCAAAGCTGACACAGTGCGGTACCTGGGTTTCATCCTGGACAAAAGACTCACCTGGAACCCACATACAAAAAAAAGACTTAAAAGACAAGAACTTAACAGAAGATTCAGTCAACTATATTGTTTACTAAGTAGGACTTCCCATCTCTCAACCAACAACAAACTATTGATTTACAAAACCGTGCTGAAACCCACCTGGACTTATGGACTTGAACTGTGGGGGACATTAAAAATTTCGAACATCAAACATATCCAATCCTTTCAGCATAAAGTCCTTCGTACCATAGTTAATGCTCCCTACTACGTTTCAAACAAAACCCTACATCATGACCTTAACATTCCATTTGTCCTCGACGTCATCCCAACCAAATTCTCAAAGTTCCACCGGAACCTTAGCCAGCATCCCAATCCCCTAGCGCAATCCCTCTCCAATCCTCTCCAATCCCTCTCCAACTCCAAACACCCCTATAATCCTCCTCGACGGATGAAACGGCAGTGGCCTCGAGACCTTTTGTAAATAGATTTATGGAGTCCTGGCAATGGCCAGCTTCTCCACTCAAGCCCTGAGCGAATGTAGCGGAGGTACTCCCGCCCTGTCTCCACCGGCTCATAATACCGGTGATGCGGCAGGGCGAGAAGCGCTGGGATCTCATAGAGACCTGCCTTGCCTCCCACATGTGAGTGGCTCGACTCGGAGATCCCTTGGCTAAATGTAAATATTGTACATAAGTGTGAATGTGTTTTCTTTTGTATTTTCTTTTTCTTTTTTAAGTATTATTTATTTTTTATTTTCTCCTTTTGTATTTCCATATTTGGTTATTCTTTAGTTATTTTGTATGAATGTATTCTTATATCACTAATAACAAATGCTCTAGAGTGTCTCAGTTAGTATTATTTCGTTTCAATAAAATAATTTATTATTCTATTAAAAAAAAAAAAAGAAATTGGCGTATTTTGTGAGAAATGCCATTTCTCAAAGTGACACATTTTTCCACATTCATTTACTTACTATTGTTTGTATTGCTCTTTAAAGTACACTATTTTTTTTTACTTTAAATAAATTTTTTTACTTTTTATGATTCGGCAATGCAAAGCATAATACTCCAAGTCTTCTGATATTACACTTCTCTATGTAGTTGTTGAAAACGATGTAGTTACCATGAAACAATTAATTTCCATTAAATGAACAGAACATCTTTAATTATAAACGTCTGTCCCTAAAGGCGTACTACGTATGCGTGGGTTTTATGTTTAACGTGTTTTATGAGTTGACGGAATATTTTTCTTTTTTTCCACTGTATATGTTACTTGATATTTTCAAATTTCAGACTTATCCATTTCTCATTTTTAGGCGAACTATATATTTCATATATAGTTAAGTTAAAGTAAAAAATTTAATTGTTGTTTTTCGAATTTTATTGTCTTAGTCCCAAGGGACATCATAAAAAAAAACAAAAAACAGTTAATGTAAAAATTATTCGCTAACAATTCTTGAAAAAGGTAGGAACACTAACAACTATGCCAACAACGATACGAATTAGTGTAAAACCGATTTCCCGCCTCAAATTTTATGATCGTTTTTCGACACTAGTTTGCATAATAGAATAGGTTTCAATCGAGTTTGCTTTGAGGCTGATGGGGACCTATGATGTAACGGTTGAAAAATGGAAGGAAAATACCCGAACGTAATAGCTAATCGAAATGAGGAAATAAGAAGGGGTACCTAATGTTATGTTTAGAAGATGAAGACAGTGGTGGTCCAACGGAATAAGAACAACATTTGTAATACGGATAATGGAGGAGCAAAAAGTTCTTATTGTGTAAGGCGTCTATTACATCATTGTAGAACTAAATTAAGTAAAGCATAAGTAAAAAACGAAGGAAATCATTTTTGAATTATTATAAATATGATCGAAGTAGTAAAACACAATAATTTATACAATTAGATGATAAAAATGGCTGTTTCATATGTAAGAGGTGGTAAAATGCAGTGGGTATAATAAGGAGTGGACTCTGGATTGAAAGACATGAAAAAACTTATTTTATATATTAAAATCACCTTATACTACTTTGTCCAAACGGACGATGCTACAGTGGGAGTCCTATTTTTTCATATCCATGTATGATTAGTAGGATCTTTAATGAGTACCTGACATCGCACAGGCACGGGACTGCCATTTTACGCCCCCCCCCCCCCCACGGTCGCATGACCAAGGATTTTGGAGATCTTTTAAAACATCTTAACGCCACCTGCCAGGCACCGAAACACCCCTGAATAAAAAAGTTGTAAACTTGTATCTGAATCTGAATCTGACTAGGATATTTTTTGACCTATTCAAATCCATCCGTTTTAGTGATGATAATAAAGTTAAGAAATACAATAACTGAGATCTAGGTGGAAGCTTATTTAATACTTTATTAATAAGCCTCTTTCCGAATGAGACGAATAATTTATACATATTAAATTAACAATCAAGCAATTTTATCTAATTTAAAAACAAATTATGTTATATCTAATCTAATTATTCTTTAACTGTTACATATTCTTATTTATATATAATTTAAAAATTATTTTAATTAAAAAGGTTCCTAAGCATGATTTTGTACTATCCTACTGCTTAATATTATTTATCAAGAGGCACTTTTTTTTTTCTTTTTTTTATTATTGAAAATTTATGTTAACGAACGAAAAAGAAGAAATTTTCCTTTGCGAAATTCTGGTAGGCGATGTAACAATGCGTACTCTGCCTGGCCCGACCCTCAGAAAGAATGATCGAAAAGGGCCTAATGGCATTGGAACGAAAACTTTCAAGGAGATGTATGGTCCAGTAAATAAAGAAGTTTGGAAGGATCTGAAGAATTCTATACCTCTTATTTGAAAACGAATTGATTTAAAAAAAAAGTTAACGAAATTAAAAAAAAAGATTTTTTTATAATTTCTAAAAAAAAAAGCATATGTTTTCTCGATTTTTCCATATAAATCCGTGATTGACGGGATATGAAGCTAATAAATAATAAAATACATTAATCAAACAATAATGACTAAGTCCATATCTGTATGCCAGTATTTTATAATGATGGGAAATGTAAATGTGGTAAAATGGCATATCTTCTCGTATTGATATTTTACTGTGGTGATATTGATTTGTCGTCTAGTATATGTTCTTGCTAATTTAATATCCATAGTTTCAGCCATTCGGAGAGGACCATAACCAGTCTCCAACGTCAGGACTTTGAACAGAAACCGCTTACGTATGTTCAAAAAACGTATGCGCGAAAAATGCACTACTTTTGAAGGTGGTCCGCGAATCTATTTGCACATTAAAGTTACGCCCACAACCTTTCAAAGGTTGCCTATACCCGATATAGGTTCATACAAATGACACATGTGTTCTACTACTCAGTAATAACCCTAATTATGTTTATATCCAAACCTCTGCGCTCAAACATTACAATATGCCAAGTTTAGCATCAAAACAAGACCCTTAAAATAAAACTCAATTTTCCTTATTTTCGTGTTTAATCCTAATAATCCCTCTTCCGCGATGTCCTATAATGATGTTCAACTTATCCTTGTTTAACTTATAATTAACTAACCGCTAATTCGGACTCCACTTTGACAACTCTTTGAAACATTACAAAAGATTTCAAAGCATCCAATCCGATAAAAATTTCATACTTAAACTATTATAAAAAAAGAACCGTACGGAGTTCAGTTATTGATATCTATCAATCTAACAACTTCCTCTCACATCCTAAATCTTCTTGTTCATTATTCTCCCACAAAACACATCACACATAAAGATCTTAATATACCATATTCTGTCTAATAGGCCCGAACGAATTACTTATTATGATTTCATTACGAAGTCCAATGTCAGCTTCCTTTTCTATTTCTGATAATCCTCCGAGTCTGTTCCTGTCATTATTCTTCTTCAATAGATGAGCAGATTGGCTGCTGTTGAATTTTCTATTGTTGCATTTGGTAAAACATATAAAATTATAACATGGACCATACATAATTTAAACATATAAAAAATGAAAATAATTAAAGTATTAAAACCAAATAATACAGCTGGTTGCTGACCTCTTTTATCAGAAAAAAAATATAATTAATTTATTCAACTAACCTTTCACCGTAACGTTGCTATTTCTACTTTTTTCCATGCAAATCCCACAAAAAATGATTACCTGAAAAATAAATAAAAGGTCTTATAAATTTGGAAATGGCCGGAACAACAAGATATATTTTGGAAATAAACAGAAGACTTTTAGTATAAAACACTAGACATTGGGTAAAACAAAATGCCTCCCAATCTTGAATTGTTATGAAGTGACATACTCTTAAAATCTTAGAAAAAACAATTACAGTTTCATGGCACATGATTTGTGAAGTTGCCACGTATTTCTTTATTTATTTTTTTATTCATTGAATAATTACATAATCTATCTTATACGTGTATAATTTTGAGTAAATACATAAAAATGTTATTTAGACACACATTCATTATTATATACAATATTTTTATTCAGTCAAGGAAAACTCCAAACAATTAAACTTAGCAGAATTAATATGGAAAGGAAATCAGTACTCTAGAAGATCTCAAGGCACCTCCACAAGCCGAATCACTGGGATGTTATCATCTACTGGCTGGGGACTGAAAGGAAGCAGAAGAGCTACCATGTGTTCAGTATACGGATATGTATACTGATAATGTAACAATATCAGATACCTTATCAATTGTGGGAAACGTCTCTTATGGATACAATACTTCTTATTTTTTACTGCTCCTGACAGAATTAAGATGTTGATAAATATCAAGAATGAGAGTCGCCGTTCGTCACATCCTGCATCGATAGCTGATAGGGATCCTCCCATGGCACGGACACGGCAGACTGATAACGGTCACTGAGACCCAAGCCTCTACAAGTAACAGTACCTAATTCCTTAGGATCTACGATGGGAACTTGTCGAGTAATTAGTATTCTAATTATAAAATATCTCGGCTTCTCGAAGGTGGTCACGCAGGGAAGTTTAGAAGGAATTAAACCACTGAACTCAGTAAATGGAGTAATTCTTAGAAGAAAACGGTGTTCTTTTAAAAATAGTAATTCGAGATTTCTATTTTAAAAAACCCAGGTAGTTTAACCTGAATAATTAAAAAAAAATATAATGAAACTTATCTTTTCAATATAAAATTTGCGAATTAATTATTACAGTGTTAGTTAATTTATTAAGAAACTGATATGTATATATGAAACAAGCTAAAATTTTGAAAATGTAGTATCAAAAAATTTTGTTTTGTAAGAAAAAAAGAGAGGAAATTTTGTTATGTAACAAATGAAAAGTCTTCACTGAGCTTTGCCATTTTGTGAAAACTTGTACTAAAATCTAACATTGCTATAAATTTCATAGCCGGCTGCGGAGATAAACTATTATAATTGGCAGTAGTAAATGCTTTGGGAAAAAGGCAATTTTAGACTTTGTTGACATAATTTTGGTTGAAGCGTTGAGTTTATTTACAGTTTAGGGAAGGGATAGATACTTTAAAACGAAGTAAAGTAAAAAAAAATAAAAAATAATAAATAAAAAAATTAATAAATAAATGAAGAAAAAAAAATACAAAACAAAATTCATGGGGGAAGAGATATAGATTGAATATTGGATTGTCAGTACAATATGGTATACCCTTGAGAAATTATTAAAGAGAATAAGTTGAAAAGATGAAAGAGCATCTACATAATTTACGTGTTCAACACAGGTCCATGAGCGCTTTTTTGTAGTCTTAGGTAATATAAACATAATAAGAAATAATCTTATTAATTTGCTAATAAAAGAATAAATTAATAAGACATTAATAAAATAAAACAAAAACAACATAGAGTTCCAACTGCATTGTTTTGTAAATAGTTGCGAGTGATTACTACGGCGGAATAAAAGAATAATAAAAGAGAAATAAAAATAAAATATAAGAGAAATAAAAAGGGTACGTATCATGCAAAGACAATGATTAAATAAATATTTAGGAAAATGTCTAATATTAAGGATGATATAAGTGCTGCTATTCATAAATAGTTGTGATTAAATTTAAATTTTTGGTTGAAAATATATTAGTAATCAGTTAACAGACATGTTTTCATTTTTTTGCAATTCTGAAATAGTTTTTATAATGGAACTATTTTCTTGGACAAAGTTGTAAAAAGTTTGCCCAATTATATTTACTGTTTCCTGCTCACTGTCTATTGTTTTAATTTTGTTTAATAATATGTTTAACATATTGACTGTCCGCACTCTGTGAGGATTGTTCGTGATAAGGGGAGTAGTTGTTGTATATGTATGTATGTTTTGTGTAACGTATCTGCATAACTCGTATTTAGATTCTTTACTGGACTATCACTAAGCCTCTGACGTTTTAAATTATCTGAATTGAATTTAAATAACTGTTTTTTCCCTGGGTTCCTTAAAATCTGTACTGATAGGGATTACGGTCAGAACGTTTTCATTAGATATTCGAGGAAAGTCTAAGGCAGAAAATTTATTAAATGTAGGGACTGGAAATAAATTATTTGCAATGTACGCATTTAATGTCATTCGAACAAGTTACCGCTGAATGATCATAAGACCCATATTGTATACATCCCTCTTTTCCTCTACATTTTACTTTTGTATGGCCATATCTTAAACATTTTGCACAAAAAAGGGGTTTAAAAATATATGGATATACTTTCCTAGGGGCTAAGTTGAGGCTTATATTGTCAGGAAGTTTTTGGCTATGAAAAACAATTTGACCGTGCCCGTGGGTATTAAAGTACTATTACCCTCAGAGTTTTGGATTTTCCTGTTGAATCGCCGGACTTTGACTATTTTTTCGGTTGAATGAATTTTATTAATTATTTCTTCTTCAGAAAGAGAAGGATGTACGTCTCTAACTACACCGTATTTTAAAACATAGAAATTTGGAATGAAAGCTTTTAATTTATTAGATTCTAGAAACTGGTTTTCTAAAAATCTGTTAGCATATTCGTAGTTTTCAAAATTAATTTCGATTTGTTGTGTATTTTTTTTGTTTACGGAAAATACGTGAGAATTATTCAAACCTAATGTTTTACCGATTTTCATATCGTGAAAGCATGGAATATTTTCATCTACCAATTTCTCAACAATAACAATGTATGGTCCTTTAAAGTAATTTAAATATTTGTATTGAGTTTTTTCTAACCGTATTGTATTATTTGGTAAATTGTCAGGAGACCCAGCCCCCTGGCTACTTTCTCCCATAATCAGTCTGGGTTAATCAGTTATTTAATGATTTTAAATCCCATAAATATGCCTAAAATATAATATAGTGAAAATAAGAAATAAAAATAAAATGATATAAATCTGGCCCGATAGTTGAGTGTTGTCTTCAGAGAGCAGGTAAAATAGATCCGCACTGTTCAACGGTCAACAGTGACTGTACTTGAACAGTTCGTTCCAACTGTTCCAACAAAAAGCTTAGAACTCTTTTCAATCATATCTTTTATTTATTTATTTTTTTGTTTCACGTTACATTATCATTATGTAAATATAAATATCACGGA
Organism: Aelia acuminata; assembly: GCA_911387785.2. Lineage (NCBI taxonomy): Eukaryota > Metazoa > Arthropoda > Insecta > Hemiptera > Pentatomidae > Aelia > Aelia acuminata. The sequence goes on along the minus strand of OU426983.1, from coordinate 70,840,069 downwards.
ATTTTTTCAACTGCCTCGCCTAGCTTCTAAAACACCCTGATGACAGATAATAAAGGCAGGAATTGGAGAACGAGCCGAGCAGTTGGTGGCTGGGAGAGGCCCTAAGTGGGAGACAAAAGGACGGGCTAGTTTGATTAAAATCGAAGCAGGCCCTAGCGGGCTTCCAACTCCTAACTAGCTTCTTAATTAATTAGTCTGTTTGCTGATTACATCGCCCAATTTAGTTCTTCCCATTCAGGGCCCGGCTAAAGGCAATCAGGCCCGACAAACGAACCCATGCAAACATCTCTCGGCAGATTATTTTTGTAGTGGATTGGTTTGGAGTAATCAGAAAGAGAAATCGAATGGGTTCTTAGTTGAGGCCAATTTTGGAAAATTAGTCCCAAGCATTGATCCTAAGCGGTCTGTGCTAATTGTTATGTTGAATGAATAGTGTTTATTGCTGTTTCTACACTGTTAACAAGTGTCCACTTCACGCAGTAAATAAATCGAATGGTATGAATATTTTCTATTTTCCATTCTATACAAAAAAAAGCTCTAAACCATGACTATACACGGAAAACCCAAATTTAATCAACAAGAAATCACATACAGGCAACAATCCTTTGAAGTTTTTCCCGGCGTTGTATTGCAAGTACTTCAATTCCACTGGTCCACTTATCCTTATTGAACAGATCTGGTACTTAAAAATCCAACTGGAGAAACGCCGAACATGGAATCGCAATACAAGACTAAAATGGCTGGAAACTGCACGACGCAACTGAATAATTCTACAATTCTTCAACACTTACTCTACAACCGCTCAAATCTCCAAATCTATTATAAGAAATTCATTTAGATGACAGTAATTGGTAAGACTTATTTGAACTTACGGAATCTATCTATGGGGCTGTACCGAACCTTCGAATCTACTTCTTAAAAATCCAAAATCCTTGATTCTATTTATTTTGACACAAATGAGATCATCCATACCTTAAGACCTATTGTTCCATACGCCACCGATTAGGCCCCGGCATCATAAACTCGCACCCAACCAATTTGTTTCCAATAACTTTTTCTCTGAATCAACCAACCATTTCAGAAATCATCAACTACTTTTATAGAATTATAATTATACTTTAATTGTACTTTTACCGAAAAAATTATACCAGACAACCAACCATAATTTCCCTCTTACATAAATCAATCTTTTCCGACGCAAGCGATCGTCTCTATCACTTTTTTTTTGAGCCTATTCAATCCATTCTTCATGATCTACCACAGTTTATCGAATGGATTACATCACTCCATTATTATCAATACCATTTTACAATTCTATTAATTTTATATTACATATTTTATCGCCGAACCTTATTATATATAATAATAATAACTTTATTGGCTCTTAGAATACATTCTTTTAGCCAGGATTCCGGCCCAATTGGTGTTAGTAAGGCTTTCATTTTTTTTTTTTTTTTTTATATCATTAATGTTAGTAACAAAGTATGTAATAATTTTTACAAAACATATTAATTAAAAAGTGATAGAATATTAAAATATAACACATATAATTTAATACAACATTAATCCCATTCGACAATTCAAACCTTATTATAAAATATGAGAATTTGAAGCGGATGGTACGGGTAAAGTTAAAAAAAAATGTCAGCCTGAAGTGACTAAATCTTTACAACCGACATTTGGACATACAACGCTGTTTCTGTTTTACATACGAAATAGAAATCCTTTAACGTTATACATCTGTTATGAGAAAATTAAGGTGAATAATAGTAATATTAAATAACTTAGAATAAAAACGGTAAGTGCAAGAAGAAACCAAAACTGAAATTTAGATTTTTTTTCAACACTTTTTAAAATATAGTTCTCAAATTTCGTTAAAAAGTTTTAACATGTTAACGCCTCAGGTTTAAACGAAAGTCCGACGTGGCTGATAATTCTAGAAAAGCGGCTTTTTGAAGAAAACTTATCAATCTCTGAACTTGCACTCACTACATCAAATGAAAAAGGATAGTGTGGCGGAGTTAATGTTATCCTTCCTGAATTCCTAATATATATAGCAATTCAAGAAAAAAAAAGTTTTTTCAACTTAATTTGGAAGATCAAACACCCTGCAAAATAGCGAAAAGCAGAAATCATCCCAATTTAAAAGAAAAACAAACTCGCTAACTAAGCAGACAAAAATAGATCCATTTCTCTCACGACTGCCTTCTAAAAACTATATGGACGACTTGTTCAACTAAAGACTTACATAATAGAAACAAAAACAGATCAATCAAAGAAGCTGTATTCAGGCGCACAGAAGCACCACGTAACAAGTTGTAAACACCTGTTCACAATAACTAGTAATAAACGTTATCATCACTGGCGTACGGGATGCGAGGCGTCATGGTGTCCAAGTATGCGAGTTTTCGTCTTTCAAAGTGGTTTATCTGCAGTTGCTGGACTGCCAAAAAATTTATCAGATTTTTCAGTCTTTTAACATTTTATTTCTTCCTGTAATTTTCTCGTAAATTCATCAAAGTTGTGTTTGACCTTTTAATATAAAAACCAAAATATTAATTTATTAATTGTAACAATAATTATTTAAATATTTTTTTAATCATTATATTAATCTCCTCAGAGTAAAGATTATCATTTATTTCATTTCAGCTCAAAATCCTAATATTGAGAAAACTCTGATTGGATGAAGACGAAGCAGCCGCTGTTTATTGAAGAAGACATTCTGTTATCCCGCCTGTCCTTAAGAAGCCCATTCCAACCTAATCTTTTCAATAGGAACCCTTTAGGGATATTGGGGACCCACCTCTATTTCAATGATTCCGACTCCCAAACAAACATACAATGGAGACCGGACCAGTTTGTGACTTCATTACTAAGTAATTAGTTATTGCCCTCAAAACTTCCCCTCTACTGCATTCCAGAAATAGCAGTAGCTTTAAAAGGTTTAAAAAAAAGGATAAGTAATTTTTACCAGTTCAAATTAGTAAAACCTCCAAGACATGAAACAATGTCAATCTTAACGCTAGTGAAAAAAACCCAAACTTAGTGTTTCTTAATTTCTGTTAATCTTATACTCCTATGAATTAAAAAAACAAAACAACTTGTCTAGCATAACTTCGTATAAAAAAGTTATTTTTCCCTAATATTTGCAGGAGAATTTCACGAATTGTGTCATCGAATTTTCTTGATGATTTGTGAATTTTAATAATTTTTTACACTTTAATTATGTTTAGAATTTGTTTTGTTGATGTTTTTATTTTGATTAATTCTTTGTTGCGCGGTCATAAGGGCTTAAGTCAAAATTTTTAATTTTTCAGGAGAGCAACAGAAAAGTTCAAAACATTGTGTACAATCTACGAGATTTCGTGCTATGATATTACGACATATCTCCAAATGCCCAAATAGTGACTTAAGCCCCTATGACCGCGCATCAAAGAATAATTATAAAAAAAAAAAAATTAAATTATATTCTTTTATGTTTCTCATAGTGTTCGGTAAAATTTCCCCCAGGGTGTGTCATTAATGAACATGTAACTGATTGTGTCAATCTAGAGTTAAGAAGCGTAAGCAAAATACAGCAAACATCTTACTAGTAGTCCGAAAAAGATAATCGACGGGAAACAGTCAATTTTATAAACCTATCCCACTACCATACAAACCATGAAGGGTTTTGGGTTTAGTTTATTGTAGGAAAAATACTGTTTCTTGGTCACCGGCCGTGCAAAGAGGTGATTTAATCGTGATTACTCTGAACCGCCAGATTTTCCACTTAATAAAGGGTACCCACTTTATAGTGGCTGGGTTTGCCCCTGGAGGGTCTCACGGAGACGAAGTGTGGAAGAATATCAAAGATATCAGGCCAAGCCATATTCGAACTCTGGACCTTGAGCAAAAGAACTCAGTGCCTTACCAGTGCTACCGCTCCTTACGCTACCCGCTCCCTCCATCGCATTACAGTTTCTATATTTTGTGGACTCAGTCCAAAAGTCCAAACTGAGTGCTGAGTTTTGCGTTTTCCGACATACTAATTTCTATTACTCTTTTTGAAAAGCCTTGATAGCATCCTTATTAACCTCTATACAGAACGTATCGTTTTAGTAAATTTGTGATATTAGATCAATATTTTATAATGTACTAAATATGGGAAAAATATATTCAAAATAAATCTACCTGAGGGGAACAGGATAAAAAGGATACAGCCCTAAAGGATATAAAAGAGCCAGGAATAGGATTATTGGAAGAGGAAGGATATGTGAAGTCACCAGGGAGGAGATCCTACCCCCTTGCAAAGAACATTCAATAATGTATCAGCTGAATCCCGAACGCCACCTCACCCTCTCACTCACTCTCTCTCTCTCTCTCTCTCTCTCTCTCTCTCTCTCTCTCTCTCTCTCTCTCTCTCTCCCCCTCGCTCTCTCTCTCTCTCTATCTCTCTCTCACACACTCTCTCTCTCTCACTCTCTCTCTCTTTACCAGCAATCTTGCTTTTTGGAAGTTTATTTTTTCAGATATTGACATATATCTAATAAAAATACACAACTATTCCCCAAAAATGCTGGTTTAAACTAAGTCTTATAGAAACAAGTAAAAAAATTGTTTTTGATCAGATTAGGATATAAAACACAACCCTGAAATAATGTTTGGGCCTCATGGGTATTAATTAAGTTTAATTATTAAGTCACAACCTAAACTTAATAAAAGAGCGGTTTTAAATTTTTTATACTGAATAATAATATTCAAGTCGGTAGGAGTATCTGAAAGCAATATGTTTGTCTATTTTTTACTTTGCTGACTCATAAGGATTCCACAACCAGATGAAAAATATTGCATCTGAAAGAGGTAAATATTATTTGTATTAACAGAAAGAAAATTTTGGCTTGAGGTATAAATATTATACTGTAAAAACATTTTTTCTTATTTGATCCAACTAGCGGTTCAACCAAGTAATGCAAGGGATATTTTAACTCAGTTTTATGAAAACATAACCATTTTGAACTCATTAAGTGATCAAATTTTCTGATTTTAGTGCTCTCCAAACACCGAATTAATATTTCAGTAGCTGGTCGTCGAGCTGAGGCTTAAGTTTGAGTAGCTAAGTTTCAAAGGGTGGTTCAGAAGTTGTGGTTCGCAAAATATCTTGAACAATAATCCAGGGACTTTGTCTCGCTATTCCTTTCATAATTTTTTATTCTTAAATTTATGATGATTTACACCATTATGTGTTGTTAAGTTTTTTAAAGTGTTCATTTGAAAAGTTGTTAGCTCGAAAGAACGTTACACATACATTTAATGAAGATAGAATACATTCATTATTTTGGAAATCAGAATGTCAATGTGTCGTGAAGTTCAGATAGTAGGGCTCTTAATCTAATAGCTTATTTTTTATTTTTATAGCTCAAGATGAAAGGTACGTCAAATAAAATATAACTGATTGGATATGTGGCAATATTTATAGTTCTTGTTATAGATATGGCATTAGTTATAGATATTATAGTTCTATATGGTTCCTAAAGACATTAATATTTATATAAAATATAATAAATAATATACAATACATAATAAAATATATACAAATAAAAATAAAAATGTCGATAGCAATAAAAACAACTTTCCTCTTACCTAACAGTTAAGAGCCATGAAAATGGCCTAACCATGGAAGCCATGGTTTCCAAATTATTATATTATTTTTTTATATCAGGAGAACAAGGAAAAAGCAACAAATATATAAATGAATAAAAAAAAAATCTAGATTTTCTCAACTGAATGTAATATACTTTTCAACAGCAGATATAGCAGATATCTTCATGTCAAAGGCTTTCACTCCGTATAACGTTCCAATAATTGGAATAAAGATTTTCAGTCGTGACCTATGGGCAGACTTCTCTTTTAGTGAATCCGGTCAATAATAAACAAATACTACAAATAACTCTGAGTAATTTCTTTGATCCATTGAAAATTTTGCTGACGGGAGGAAAAAACCAGACTATTTAGGCATTTAAGTTTAAGGATGCAAATAATAATTGCTAATAATGTATATCTTTGAAGTCTAAATAAACCGCCTCGGTGTCATTGTTAATTTACAACATGAACAAACGCTTTTTTAAGCCTTGGTGCCTTTCATTAGCATTTTTACATAATTTTAGGAATAAAGCTGATCAAAATACCTTAAATTCATATACCCAGGTCAAATAAATTACCTGATCAAAATAGATCTGGCCCTCTCCGAGTGAGATGCAAAGTAAGCTCTACGGAAGTCTGGAGGACCTCAGGAGGACCAATCAATTCTTTATTTTAATTCCCGACTTGGCCACCTTGGAGAGGAACGAAGGAGTAGAATACCTTAATATATGTGAAAATTGGAAAAAAAAAAAAGAAGTCTGAGTGAAATACAAATTTAGATCCAGAATTTGGTAGTAAAAATGCCACTCGTTTGATTGATAAAGTCATCGAAGTGGATTTAATAATAATGTTAAGTTGAAAAAGCATGTTAAGACCGAAGGATCAAACTTTGTTAAATCTGGATAAATGTGTAATATATTATTAATTCGCAATAATATTTCCCCTTCCCTAAACAAAGAGCAAACCAGAATAACGCTGTAGTGGAATTAGGCTTCTTATACTAACACCACAACTCAGAACGAAATGTATTTTACATTCCCACGTAATCGGATATATTGGTTAAAATTAATAATTATCCAACTGCTCCCCGTTTCCCGATATTTAATACTTTTCCTCCTATTCGAGATGGAGAAGAATCCAACATATCAAAAGACATACATATTGGTGTGGTCGTTCTTGATTTATAAATGGAAACTAGCTCGATTTATATCGCACATCGCCAACAAGATGGTTACAACTCAAAGTATATCAATTTTGAGTTATGCATACCGTTTTAATCAGAATGTCAAATTCAAAATGCCAGAATATAGTATTAATAGTTCCGCTCGCGTAAGAGAAAATTTACCATATTTTCTTATGGTTGGAATGATCTTGTTTAAGCTGGTAGAGGACTACTTTTTGTGATCAAAGACTATTTTACCAAGTCACGGTTTGTGAGAATATAATATAATGCAGTTGAAACTTCACATTTATTATCCAACAAAAAAAAAGTTTTTTTGAGTTGTAACCATCTTGTCGACGTGCGGTATATGCACAATAGATCGTAAAACTATAAAGTTAGAAATGATATTGAAAGTAAAAAGACTGAATGAGATTTTAGAATAAATACATAAATAATATTAGATTTTCAAATCAGCTTAAAAATATTTTTTTCAAAAATGACTTTGATATACTCAATATGGGAAAATGTCAACTCAACACCTTGTCTTCCGAGTTCCAGAAGTGCATTTGGATTTCAATGACTTAGATTTAAAATAGTTATAAGTTACATATAACTTATATCGCTATACTAAGCCACATGCAAAACATCATCATACATTACAAATAAGAAAAAATGATCCAAATATTATTAATGGAGAAAAACTATCAAGATATCAGAGAATGGATTTGAATCAGGAAATGAGTTTTCTAGTAACACAGGAAATGAGTTTCACGCATTGAAATAAGGTGAAATTCGAATTAGATATTGTGTGTGTATGTTCAGTTACAGGCAGGAAAGTTTTTTTGTTTTATAGCGTGCGTCTGACCAAGAATGTTTGAAAGAATATGGACTTGTGAAACTTCTGTTAGAGATTTCGTTAGACTGACAACGGTGTTCAGCCGGTTAATGATATCAAGAAGAATGGCGGGTGTTTGTTGTAAAATATTGATTGACCATTGTCTGCCAACTCGCCTATTTAGAAGCTTATGGATCCATCTGATAATATACTTATATTTATATATATAATATTTATACAACTATATTTCTTTATGGGTCATACTACAACTACTGCTTAAGGAATAGTAGTAACAGATTCATTAACAGCCCTAATAATTTTAAGATTATCATCCGAAATCAGCAAGCTAGTAAAACATATACTTTGAATTTTAAAATGTTGAAGTTGGAGTTAGTCATTCTGTAAACTGAATGGCTCTTATGTAACCTATAGAAAGATTATGGTACAAAACTTATTGTGTTTACATTTTAAAATTCAAAGTATATGTTTTAATAGCTTATTGATTTCGGATGATAATCTTAAAATTATTAGGGCTGTTAATGAATCTGTTACTACTATCCCTTAAGCAGTAGTTGTAGTATGATCCATAAGGAAATATAGTTGTATAAATATATTCCAATGAGAAATATTATTTAACACGTTTAGGACGGGATTGTAATTCATGCTCCTCGCCCATTGGTGGCTGAGCTTAATGATTTTCGCTCTATTCGAGGGGAGTTATTCAATGGTATTATGCAGTATTGACAATCCAGCAATATATATCGTTATATATCGTTGATATGATATTTCAAAGTAAACAGGTTCGAATTTTATAAAGAGAAATATTATTAAAAGTGCTTTTCTAAAAATTTTGAATTAGATTTAGTCATTCTGTCTACTGGGAGGCTCTTATAACATTAACATGCAGAACTCCCTTGAATACTACTTTGAAAGTAATTTAATGCCCTGCAATCACTTCAGCAAAGAGACTAATTAAATCCATTTCTTTTTTTAATGAACATTATGGTATCATGTCCGGCAAAAAAGTAAAGTAAGGTTGATAGTTCAATATAATTATAGATTAGTAGCACAACTATTGGTCAAGGAATAGTAGTAACAGATCCAACAGCCCTATTTTTTAAGAAGCACCTACTCGGCAAACTTAATCATCCGAATTTCAACCTGTATTTAAAACATATGCTTTAGCGATCTTTGTCTGAACTCTGCGGAATAGTCGGCAGTGAACTAGCTGATCGGGTAATAAAAAAAGCTATCATGGATGTTATAGCGTAACGGGGTTCACTTGTCGAGGATTACATTTCTCTCATAAAATATAAAATAGAGCTTAAAAGGGAATAAAGATGGCAGGTTTATGAGAAAATGAACTGAAATAATTTAAAAATGCTGTCTCCCCTTGGAAATTTTTAATTTATAAATAAACTCAGAGAGAAATGTGACCTGCATATAGGCCCCACACGTTTGACCCATATTGAACATAGCTTAATACCTGCGATCATTCAGCAGGTCGTCAGACTTCCAGAAGTTTGCTAACCGTAAAGACCATCTTGACAGAATGTAAATCATAGCGTACCCAGAGAATACTTTTTGAAATATCTTTTAATCAACTAACTTATAACACAGAACAACAAACTAATAACTGATAAGCTTGTTGACTTCTTCAAACATACCAAGTTTTATAAAAACTTGGACTACGAGGCGGTAATTTCCCAAATGGCTATCGTCTTTAAAAAAAAGGAAAATCGTTATGTATTAAAATCAACATTTTTTTTCATGTGGTACCTACATTTAACTACTTTGAAGAATGATAAGTAACCATAGCTTTCATTCGAGCTGAGGAGGTGGCTTAGCCAATGAGAAGCGGTAAACATGATAACGTTTTATCAGGGAACGGTTATTAATAGGTGACTGGATTATTGACCATACACGATGCATGAACTTCATGCATGATTGAAATTATATGTCGAAATTTAATCATAAATTTTATTTTTTTCAAATAGACCGATTTTGATAGCAATAGTGAAACCAAAAACGTGTAAGCGAAAACGGTAGAATAATTCTTAATGTTTTTTTATGGCGAAGTATAAGGATAAAAATTGGTTCATGAAGGATGAAATATACCTTCTATTCTTTTGTGAAAATTCCAAAGCGAAATCGATAGTCTGAGTTGGTAGGTTATGTGATTAAAAACGCATAACGAGGATCAGAAGAAGTAGGAGGCAAAGAAGTTTGCCAGCTGTTTCCCATTCCTATCACGTTCTTTCCTTTGCCATTCCGCTCAGATAAGCAGCTAACACACCTGTAAACTAAAAATAAAGAACTGAACATACCTCTGTAAAACTTTCTTCGTGCGTGTACGAATTAAACATTAGTTTAACTTGTGCGTTAAAATGCAGGATGCTGTCAGAAATATCTAACACACAATTCTTAAATAGGTTTTACCAGCTTTTCCATAATGAAGACTAACTTACTAACAGAAATATTCTTCTGTTCAAACGATATTTCAGTCATTGTTATTAAAACTTGACCCTCAGGCCTTGAAAATTAAACAAAGAACGATTTATCGACTACAAGGAAAATGTAAGGACCATGAAATAAAATGTGATCAAAAGTAATTTGGGAGTCATTTAATATTTAATGTAAAATGTGTGGATAAAACGATTATGTTATATTGTGTGATTATTACGTTGATAACGTTAAGTCTGGAGAGTATAATAAATACTCGAATTGATATTAATTAATATAGATTTTAAGCTCGTGACACTGCAATTAAATACATTAGCTCATGATTAAAAGTTACGCGAAAGAAAAAGAAATTATATATTTTATGTGAAGCGAAACGATTGGTAATTGGATTCAAGCCCGGGTATCCCAAATTATTGCTGCGTATTTCGTGCAATGCACACAGGGGTATTTGACCCTAAAAGTTGGCCAAAACCAATTTTTGGAAATTTGAAATTTCTGGAAAATAATGACTGGAAGTTCAAGTAGAGGACCTGTTGGATCATGCAAGATCATTTTTATCTCTTCCAGGCCCTTTATCCGGCGGCTATTCTAATTCAAATCTGACCTTATCCTTTAACTTGTCTGTGCTCATAAGTATTGGTCTACAAAATATATTAATTTTCTTTGTTCTTACTAAAGTATCGGCATTATGATATAATGGATAGTTCGAGGCAAGGTTTGTACTTGTTATCCAGATAGTTATAATTTTTTTGTATTCAATACTAGTATCAATATCTTTTTGTTTTTTGGTAGGTATATTTTAGAGCTAAAAATTAAATTTGAAGGTTAAAAAGTTATACTTCTGGCCATATCTGGGCAACGAAATATTTTTTATGATAATGCATAATTATCGTAGATTATGTTTCTTGAAAAAAATTTTGCGAATAGCTGCGATTGGGAGACTTATATTTTTTTATTACTAAAATGTCAATTTCATTAAATAATAAAAAAAAACTTCAATTTTGTTATATTTTCATTTATTTGTATTTTGGGATCATCTGGAAGAATAACTGTAACCTGAATGGCATTATTTGACATATTTTAGCTTTTAAACAAAAGAAGGAATTTTTGGTGTCTTTTCTCATTGAGAAATATTGTAATGACCTAGAGCATGTGAAAGAGCTAAAACAAAATTATCCATTTTGAGGCATGATTTCCAAGTGAGATAGAATGCTTCTTCAAGGAAAAGAAATGTCTTTGAAACAGCACCAAGAAATGGCCAAGTGGGACGATATCAATTAAAAGCTCAAGATCTGGTGGACCCTCTGAAAAATCATTTGTTACTTTAAAATTTACAACGGATTTATCAATGGTATGCTATGACACTATCTGATCACAAAATTTTAAGAGATGGTTTTGAAGTGATAAAAAGCCCTCTGTTTCATATTGGTCTTATATATGAGGAAGCAACAGAAACCCGAAATAAACATTTCCGGGTTTATAGAGAAAATAAGACCAGAAAATTTTCCCGGACACAGTGCAATCTGGATGTAATTAATAGATTAATATTGACATCAGATCCAGTTATCACCGGTATGAGAAGTTCAAGAAAAAAGGTATCAGGTTTTGTAAGGAAACTTTAGAAATGTTGTCTCCCCTAACCAACTTAACCGATAGTGGTGATTCCGAAACTTCATTAAGTGACGAGGAAAGTGAATAATGAACAATTAAATTTAATATGCATTTTTAAGAAAGGTTGGTGTGTTTCTTCCTTGGATATAAGTTGTGTTTCGAAGAGGTATTAAACAATTCTTAATGAATTAGGAAAACACATTTTTTTTTCTTTATCACCATAACTTTTTATATTCACCTATTTTACACTATTTTCATTTTTTTAAAATAATAGTAATAGATAAATGATAATAAATCTTTAATTAGTTACAAGCATATTTCATGGGTGCAAGGCATAAATAGAAAATAATAACATAAATTGTAAACCCATGGATGCCTATTTCGCAGTCGGTGGATTTATGTAAAAATTTATTTTATGAAAATTTTCGCCTTAGAGTACTTTTTTAACTGCTAAAAAAACATTTTTAATGCCTATTACAAATACAGAAGCCATCTCGAGGACTTTTGAATTAATAAAATGGAAGGAAATAGTTTTGGCCAGCTTTTCGGCTCAAATACCCCTGTGTGCAATGTCAACCTTCTCCCTTCGCTGATCTATGTCAAACCGATTCCGCAACATTGCATCTAATCAATTGTGCCATCTAATTGACCATAGTAAACCAATGGTAATAAGCAAAAATTAAAAATACTAAAGAATGAAATTTAGCAAAATAAACATGTAGTAAAAAAAAAATCGATCGAAAGGAATTGAAATATATCTTAAAAAAATGATAATGTTGTCATTTTAATTTAGTTAAAATTTTAATAAAATTACAAAACTCTAGTCACTCTCTTCCTTGACGGGGCTTTTCTCTATCTGCAACTGGCATCTCCTCCTCTAAATCCTAAGCCTCTGGTGTGAAAATCTCCCTTGGGCCTTGGCTTAAAGTGAAGATTCCTCGGAGGATTAATACGGAACGGGAAAGACAGTAATAGCTGGAGAACTAGAGCTGCCGACGGTGATGGGCTGAGATAGAGAGATGATAAGGAACTTACTGCTGGCTGAAAAAGAGGGGAATAAATCTCGCCTTAAAGCTCTCCGGCTATAAATAACTGGAACCCTGCCCCTCTCGGCAATCAACTCAATGCTTCCAGTTGATTTGCTTCATTGTGTACACAATAACTAATAGGAGCTATTCATACACCTACTTGTTACCCAATGGCTTTTCATTTTATTTGAGAGACTCATCATCTCGGCGCTACATCCCGCTAGTAAACCAGGTCCATTCACTGTAGGCACTCTATCAGACGCCACGGTTTTTTGCAGTCGCCATCCAGTTGTGCACGCTTAGGTAGCACCGTATAGAATATCAGCCGCAACTCCGTTCACCTATCTACGTTTCGGTTTTATCTTTTTTCACGTTTCGTAAGAAGCTTTCCGACCAACTCCTCCTCAGACGCACGCGGCGCATGCCCCACATATCCCCATGTGCCTAGTGTATTTAGTAAATGGATATGGATATTAGTTAAGCTTTGTATGCCTACTACAAATTCGATCCATCAAAACTTCAGAAATAAACTTTCGAAGGATTTCGTGCTCAAACATAAAGGCGATTTTGAAGTCTACTCTACGTTTCCAGGCTTGTGATACACCTTTTGAAGATTATAATCTTGATCATGTAAGACCTAGGTAGTTTCCTTGGGTTGTAGTTGTTGTTTTCCAGAATTATTCTCCTTCTTATTTTAACCACCTGGGTCACCATAGAGCTTAAATATAAAATATCGGATAACTTCTTCAAAAATGTAGAAGAATGGCCAGTATCACCCATTGCTAATGTATCAATGGTCATGTGATCTCATTATTAAGCAACTTTAGTAGTAGTAATTACCTGTTTTGGAGCATTAGTAACATCTTTTTTTTTAAATCATTAACCATTAGTTTATTAGAGGTGAGAGATAGTCAACTGTTCTTCAATTACGATAGTTTAAATGATGGTCAGGATTTTCAGTAACAATGATTTTATTGTGGTAAGCCAACGTTTCGATCCAACTTGTGGATCTTCATCAGGGCTAAAAGAAAACAAATATATGAGTATCTATGCTAGAGGGTGACAATAAATGGATACATTACAGAACTGATAATAATATAGAAGATGGTGTATACATGAATATTAAAATAAGTGGTTGGTTAACAAGAGAAATTTGTTAGTTTTTAAATATTTTTGTTCACTCAGTTGTGATGTGCCTTCACTTCAAATGCGTCGGATTTCCTTATAATCCGGATTTACCTCTCACCTTATTTTTACCTTTAGTCTTAGTATCCACCTGGACTCAGTAGGTAAATATCATATATTTGTTTTCTTTTAGCCCTGATGAAGATCCACAAGTTGGATCGGAACGTTGGCTTACCACAATAAAATCATTGTTACTGAAAATCCTGACCATCATTTAACCTATAATTAGTTTATTAGTTACAATGAATTATCTATGATTATCAGTTGTGTTGGATGCACTGATTACACCATTTTTGATTTCTTTAATCGAGTTTGGCTTCTGTCAAAAAGAGCTAAACTGTTAAAAAATCTCTAATTTCAACTGCTAAATTGGTAAAGAAGAGAGGTAGCTGTAATTTGAAAGATGGCATTGGTTATAGTTGAGCTTGCACAAAACAGTTTTTCTCTTCCAATATATCCTCTACAGAAGCATTTTTTCTTTTTTAGTGAGAAATTCTCATGAATTCAAATTATTTCTCAATTTCCATCAAGCCGATTGAATACGGGTGAGCTGACAGCCTGGGAGATTGGTATTAAGTGGATGCTTTATAAAATTTATCGGTAACAGGAGAGTGAGCACTTTGATCAAGACTATTATCCACCGTCGACCGGGTGTTCCACATGGGAGCCCCTTGCCCATGGGGTTCAGCGGGTACCTTCATTACCTTCACCCCTTTCAGGGAAACATAACCAAAACGGGTTCATAAAATAGGAAAATAACGGAACACACACCACTAACACTGCGAATCATGTTCTTGATGAACTTTGGTGCACGATGATCACCTTGTATTTTGATTTATTATTTATAAATACAGCCTGAATGTGTTCATTCATTATTGTCATCATTGCTTTTGACTGAACCAGAATTGAATATGATTCAAATTATGAGATTTATGCTAAAAACTTCACTTCGAGTAGTCGATCAGAAATTACTTTTTTAATTATTCCTTTGTTTTAATAACCTTTGTAGTTAAATTATTTTACTTTCTGACCCAGTGATGGGCAATAGTACTGATCACATTCCTCACTTTTCAAAAATGTCTATAAATAGTCGGAAAATGCACCCCAGAGTTTCAATCAGTCAAAGGTTCACATGCTGAGGCATCTTTACAAAAACAATTCACATCAGCGCGATTAATATGCAACATATACATCAACCCCATGGTATAATTTTTTATTTTCTAAGTACGTTAACTACTGTTAAATTTTTTTTCTAGCATATTTGCAATTAATTTGTGTTTGTTTGATGTTTTTTTTCCTACGATTTGTTCTGATCGGCTGTTTGATTGTAACTTTCCTAGGGTGTTCATAACGTGTTCTTTTATAGTTTTTCTTTGTTTGTTTAACGTCACTTTATGCCACTAGCTAATCGGACGATACTACAGGGGGAATCCTAAATTTTGCCTAGCCAGCTATAATTAGGATAGGGATCTTTAAAGGGTACTTGGCATCGTACAGGCTCGGACCTCCAATTTACGTCCTATCTGAGGAACAGCATAGCAAAGTATTTTTTACTTCCATTAAAAAATCCTAGGGCCACCTCGGGACGTGAACCTTCGACCTTCGTATTGTAGGTTGCTATGCTAACTACATCACAGGTGATCCTGTTGTTTCGATGAAACTTCAGCATACGAAACATTACAGTTTATTACCACACCATGATTTATATTTTATTTTTCCAATGTCACCATTCAGCCCAGCCAAGAAGAAAAGCAGTACCTTACTCAAAAGTTGTGAGATAGTGGTATCATTGGGTTCGTTGTGACATTTTCCATCCGACGCTCCATTAAAAGCAGCAAACAGCTCACTTTAGTTTTAGCTTTCATTAATTTCTTTAATTTAGACTTTTATTGCTTTTCTATGGAGCATCGAGTGGTAAATTTCACAACAAATCAATCGATACCATTGTCTAACAACGTATATTTTTGAATAGTATTAAATTTTGATTCAGTCAAGAAACTATGATCAATGTGATAAGCAAACAAATATCAGAGAAAATATATTCTGATAATAAAAATAAACTTGAACTTGGGTAAATAAAAAAAACATTATTTACAGCAACACTATTTACAGCCCGGATCACTGTAGCCTCGCAGTGAAGTTAGAAAAATAAATGTTAACTTTAACTCTATATTCTTAAGTCTGCTAGTTGTATTAAAATGTGATTGGTGATTGAACAATGATTGTTGTATTAAAAAATTGATTGGTGATTAAACAAAAAATAAAATATACAAAAACAGAATTCAGTAGATATTTAATAATAATGAATACAGTTCAATATTTTCTTTAACATTTATTCCTATTTTAAACATCCTAAGAAAATAATTGAGTTTTTATATGGATGAAGGTAAATAGAGAACTGGGACAAATGGACCTTCTCTTGTTTACAATAGCTGTAAATTCGAGGCACGACCCGTTGGTGGCTTGTAACTATTAGCAGGGGCTATAAAGTGCTTCGGCGGGTCCGGCATCGGGGCATCGATAATGCAGCCACGTCTTACACGAGGCTCTTTTATTTCGAGGGAGTGGTTCCAATATAATTTTTTAAAGGTAACTTACCTAGTTTTTGTCCCGTCTTTTTTGCTTAGATATAAATCTATGAGTTACATCCTGATTTGGATAGCAGTAGTAAAATAATATTAAAAAACGTGGTGTAAATAAGTAATATTAAAGGCAAAAGCTAAAAGACAAGGTTTATGTATTTTTGCGCAATAATTTAATTGATTGCAGAGTCCGCCCAAATACGGAACCCAATATAATAATTCTTAATATTTGTTAACTTTCTTGTAGGTTTTGTGATTATCTTATTACATTTTACTCATATTTAGCTAAAGATTTTTGTAATAATAGTTACGTAGATATCAGATCCACATTTAACAGAAATATGCGCAATCAACTTATTTCTGACTAATCGACTTATACTCGTATATATATGTATATCACACGTCGGATTGCTACAACCCTAACAATATCAATTTTGAGTTATAAATACAGCTTGAATCAGAATGACAAAACCTGCAATGCCATAATATTCACAATATTATTAATAATTTCTTTAGCTTCAGGCGCAATTCACCAAATTCTTTTACGGTGGG
This sequence comes from Aelia acuminata, assembly GCA_911387785.2. Classification (NCBI taxonomy): domain Eukaryota; kingdom Metazoa; phylum Arthropoda; class Insecta; order Hemiptera; family Pentatomidae; genus Aelia; species Aelia acuminata. Next base: position 70,823,032 of record OU426983.1, on the reverse strand, counting down.
GATGATCATGTAAACGCAAGTAGAGAGCTACTTTTCAGTTAGCAGTTAGTGGTACTAAACGCCCCAATGTTTGACTATTTTCACTAGTCGCTGTTTGTAGGTACATTATAAAAATGAGATCATCACTTGAAACTTCACTTGTGATTATCCAAAAAGAAAATATTTTTTTGGAGTTTTAACCATCTTCTTCCCGTGCGATATGTTCGTAATAATCATTATGTTAGCAAGGAATGGTTTTTTAACTCCAATCTGTCACAACTTTCGATCTGTTGAATGTAATGTCATAAATGCTTTAGATCCAGAAGTATAATAACCACCGAAGATTCATCGAAACTTTTTTTTTTAAGACCTTTCGTCCATTTCAACCTCCCTTAAAATATCCCCCTTAATTTGGGCGGACTCGATTTCAGATTTTACTACTATTACAGAGTCAAAACAAAAATTTGATGAAGGCAACATTTTTTTACCATAGTTCTTTTTATCCTGAACTATGAGGGGTGATAAAATTAAATAAATGCTGAAATTGGAGTTAGTGATTTTGTCAAGTGGAAGGCTTATCATAAATAGTAATCAAACCAACTTCTTTTTCATAAGCACAATAAGAACACTTCAAACTTTTTATTTTCGATTTATATTCAGTCATCATCTCTTTTTTTTATGTTTTTTGTTTTTTATAAGCTCACTGTACTACTAAGAAATAGTCACTCATATTGCATTAAATTTACTTATATATTATACATTGATTAAATGTAATGTGTTGATCAATTAGCCTTTTTATTTAAAAATTAATTGGTTAAGGAATCCAGTTGGTTTTCTAATTGATTGCCGAGATTTAAAATCATTAATTTATTTTGAAACGCAAAAGAGAAACTAATTATTTTCGCTTGATCTTTTAGTAGTTTAAAAATATATAACCATTGCAAACCGAATCAATGGACAATAAAACTAAATTTTTAATTCACTAACCCGAGTGAGAACAGATAGGCTAATTGCATAGTGCTAGAGGCTTAAAATGCTTGTCATTTTTTCTTTAATTTTACACCCTAAATATAAAAAAGGGAAACCTTCATCACGGTTAGGGAGCTATAGGGCTACACGAAGACATAAATTTCTTAATAGTACGTGGATTCGTTTTTGAGCCTTATCGACACCAACAATGTACACTTTTCCTTATAATATATAATGATTATTAAATTATTTTATTATTTTTTGTAAAAGCAATCATGTGTAAAAATTTGAAGAACAAAGGTAAAATTTTAACAATGTTTCAACCTGAATAAATCCGAATATGACTTCATACATAACTTTTTTGGGCTTTTTCAGGGGGAATATGAGAGTTGCTTCCACTCAATCATGGTAATTTATTGACAAAGTCTTTTTCAAACAAACATGGAACTGTTATTCATTATTAAATTAAAGAAAAAGTTTCCAGTTCAATGTTGAAACTCTAATGCTACGATATCACACGAACGGGGATGAGTGAAACCGTTCCCATTTATATCAGCTTATAAAAACGATAAAATATTTATTTATAATTTTTATTCTATTATATGTTTATGTATTCTATTAATATGCGTTATATATGTGGAATTTTGTGGACAAGGGGTCTAAATGACATTTGAAAAAAAATATATGTACTTATATGTATAAATATGAAAATTTCATTTATTTGTTCTAAATCCCAATAAGGTCTTTGGCTTTTAATACCAGGTATCATTTAATCTGCTTTGGGTTTAGGAATTTTATAATCTATTATAGGTATGTAAAACAAAGTCGGGGTAGTAACATGATTTATAAATCAAGAATGACAAGATCAATTTTTATGATCACTGACTTGTTCGGTTCGTCTGGGGCCCAGATAGCAAAATGAGCAACACAAAATTGAAAAATAAGCTAGTTTTGAAAAAAAAAATAAAAAAAGAAATGAGACGCACTTTGTTCTTAGTAGTAAAACGTCCATTGCACATAAATGTTATCATGTTTAGGTTTGGGGGGGGGGGAGTTAAGGGAGAATTATTAATTTTTACCGGTTTATGCGATTGAAACGAATCAAATCGTACACGTTAGTTATCAACCGACTTATTTATTTAAACTGATTAAGGTCCTAAAATTTGCTTGCCAATTAAATACTACGATATTTTATATAAAAATCGATTTTTTAAATTCTGTATTTCAAGGTCCACACATATATTTTTTATTTTGAAATGGAATTGAAAACAAATGCAAAGAAAAGCTCTCATATGAAATAATCAATATATAATTTTTTTTCAATTAACAAATAACTGAAAACAAATATATTAGCGTTTATAATTTTTTTTATCGTTAAAGATATTTTATCATACTATGCAACATCGGTCAGGGGATGCAGAATCGTTAATAGGAAGGCAACTATCAAAATACCTACAATGCTATATTTACCTACAACTATTTTTCTATTTTGTTCTTCGTTGTGTTTTTTAATAATAAAATGAGTATATATTTTTATTATGACTGAAAAAATCATCTTAAAAAAGGGGCCCTAAACTATACAGAAATTACCTGAATTCCCCCTTGGAGAAATTTTATATAGAACTTCTCAATTTAAAAGATTATTAAATTACCTTTTTTTCGGATTAATTGCCTTTTAAATTAAAATTAAATTACCTTTGGACGATAAAATATCAAATATGCAACAAACTCTAAGTATATCTTAATAAATTCTTGTTATCTCTATGGAAGCCAATCGTTACATGAATGCAAATATACTCAATGGAGGATGAATTTATTCAGTTGCTTTGCCAGACGCAGAAAGGGGAAAGTGTATACCCTTCGGGGACCAGGGACATTCCCAGA